>JAWNLM010000293.1:1200000-2400000 GCA_035042345.1 Drosophila fungiperda | reverse complement strand
AATTGGCGGGCCATTTTAAAGTGATGTCGTTGAGCAGTGCAAAATGCATCAGCTAAGAAAGTCCCAAATACTTAAAAGGAGTGCAAAACTTATATAAAAGCTTAGAGCTTTGCTGTCTGAGCTGAATCTTAGGCCACTGTATATGTTTGTCAAGCATACTCTCTTAACGCAATGTGTAATCTTATCAACTAGAATATAGCAATATATTTATGTTTAATTATTCACTGAGCGAGCGCACAGTTTATGCTTTTATTAGGTATGCATAGAATTAATCGTGTTAACTAGCGCTTTAGTCGTGAGAAAGCAAATATTCGAAATATGCTAAGTTCAAGAATTTATTGAATTAAATATTCTGATTTACGAGTACTTATCAAATATTAAATAAAGGTAAACCAGAGCTGTTGAGATGTAAACAATCATCAGTAATTTATTCAATTAAGTTGTGATTTAATCAAGATGGTATTTAGACTTCTTTTACTGATAATTATTTATAAAAATAACAGCTCTCTCTTTACAATAAGACAATGTATTAAAAGACGTCTTAAAGCTTTTTAGTTGAAATCCAATTGCAATTTATTTCGAGAAAAACAATAATCTATAATAAGTTTAAGTAAACATAAACTAAACAAACGCAAAACGCAATACAAAATTTATGATAATAAACGAATAGCTCAACTACCACAAACTATCCTCTCTTGGCTTGTAATCGGGCAGCAGCTCCCAAATTTTCATGCGCCAACGCTGACGACGCTCCTCCGTCTCCTTCTCCAAGCGCAAGATCTGCGGCAATCGCTGCCAGCAATCCAGCACCTTCCACTTCAAGTGCCTTAATGGAATGAATAGGATACCAATGTAAGATTATATTTCATTTTATATTTAATTACTTACCACTCATGATGCGAGATGGCCTGGCGCATTTTGGTGTCCTCTATCATGCGACAGTGGGTGGCATAGTTGAGCCAGCGTCCAAACAAATGTTCCATGGCATGCAGTGCATGCCAGTCAATGGCCACCTGCATCTTATTGCGCTCCTCCTGCACATAGAGCAGCCAGGCATTTAGCATTCGGCGCTTCAGTGCCTGGCGATAGCACATCTCGGCCTGGATGCATTTCTCGCGTTGCCGGCACTCGGTGTACTTGTGCCAGGCCAGAAAATAGTTGCGCTTGTATAGGCGACGAGAGAACTCCTCGCACTTGACCAGATTGTCCCGCTTTCGCTGCAGCAGCCGCTTAAAGCCCTCCATTCCGATTCGTCGCAGCAGCAGACGGCGATGGAACTCCAATGCTTTGCGTTGATTCTCAATAAAACGTTGGCGTTCACGCTCCTTCAGCACCTTGGCCATTTTTTCCTGGCGTCGCTTCTCCTTCAGTACCTCGATACGCAATCGTTTCGCCTCCTCATCCTCCTGGCGCTGTTCGCATAATTTTAGATTTAAAGATAATGCTTAAACATCTCATCTGAGTCTCACCTTAGCTTCCTCGATGGCCATTTTGGCTGCCTCTCTTTCCGCATCCGCTTGTGCTCTACGCTGGCGCGCCTGCTCGTGGCGCACACTACGCTCCACAGCTCGCTCGTGCATATGCTGCAGGAAGCGTGGCTGTAGCAGCGCCTTGCCCTGTAACCGGTCAAATTCCTCGTCCTCGGCATCGCGTAGGCTACCAATAAGCTGAAGACACTTGGCCTTTGCCTTTGCCTTGGGATCGCCACAGCGTATAACGGTTTTTAGCTCCTGCTTTAGATCCTCGCGAGCCTCTTTGGCCTCGTCGCTGAGCTTGTGCAGCTTTAGCTGCATTATTAGTCGCTCCTGCCGCTCCAATTTGATGCGCTGCAAATCAATAATATCCTGCTGCACTTTTAGCCTGCAAAGCATTTTATCAAAGTGAAAATTAATATTTGGAATATTAGACGATTGACTAAAATAATTTTGATTGATTGAGAATAATATTTAAGACAGCACTCAAAATGTAAACAACTACTGGGGAAAATCGAGTGAAATTCTTCAACTTTCACAATAAATATAAAATATATCTCAATATAAAATTCAAAAATAATTAAGAACGTTCGCAAGCTGTTTGAACAGCTTAAATTAGGATGTGCAATAATAAGAATAGTTAAATTGAAATTATTCTAATTGAGTACATTGGAATTAAAAATGATATAATTATAAAATTGTATTCTAAAAGTATTTTCTTCTCAATGCATATATAAAAAATAAATTGCGTGTAAAATAAAAAAATAATATATTCAGTTCGATCTTAATAAGAGGAGATCTATGACTAAGTATATATATATAAAATATATAAACTTTAAGAGCAGCAACAGACTATTTTATTTAAAAAACTAGTCTATTTAAAAAACTTATCCGATTTCGATGGTTTTGTAATCGAGTTACAAATTTATCTCAAATAAGAAGAATCCTTTTTTTTTAAGAAATTAAATTCGTAATGAATCAAATTAAGTAAGTTTTTGCAATCTGTGAAAATGTTTAAATATTTGAACATAAATTGCAGCAATTTTTACCTAATCTAAAAAACTTCTATTAGTTTTCTGGAAAATTCTCCTCAGTGTACAAATTAGGATTAAGTTTATTAAAATTTTGTTTCATACTTATTCTTAAATTGTTTGGCCAATTTGACAGCCTCCTCGCGTTGCTCCAGCGACTTTTGGGCAATTTTCTCGGCATTGTCTGAAGTTGTTGGACGCTTGGTGTTTTGGCGCTGACGCCGCTTCTCCTGCCTGATCTTGTCTAGAAATGCATTAATCTTCGTCGCTCGATTGGGATGCCTTGTGCCCGGCTCCCGTTCGAGTTTTTCCATGGTTGTGAAATGGATCCACTTGAGGAAGTATTTACGCATCAGATTCAGATCCAAATTGCCGCGTGCCTGGAATAGTTCATCAATAATCTGTTGCTTCTCATCATGTGGCACCGGTTGCAGCTCATTCTCGCTGCTGTTCTGAACAGTTGCTGATTGCTCCAGCTGCTTGGGCATCACAAAAACTTTGGGTATTTCAATGCGCCGGATTAGCAAAGCTTCCACTTGCTCTTCCTCCTGCTCCTCTTCCTGCACGGCGGAAGTCAACTTCTCAGATGATGTTGTAGGAAGCTGGAATTGCACGAGTTTTGGAGGTGCCTCTAGTTCTTTGTGCCGTTGCCGCTCCTGCTCTTGTTCCATTTGCTGCTCAGCTGCCTCCAATTGGAGCTCGAATAACGCCTCCTCCGCCAGATCAGATATAACTGAATCAATGCCATCGCTCGTATTGGAGCAAGTGGATGCCTCCCGATGCAATTGAGGCTGCTCTGTGGGATGCTCCACCTGCTGTTCCTCCTCTTGGCGCACGGTGCGCATGTGCAGCATTTGGCGCTCAGCAGCGGCGCGCATTGGTTTGAGCAACTCCTCGGTGGTCAGAAGCGGACTTGGAGTGCGGCAACGTTGGAGCAACTGCAGCTTGCTCTCGTCCAACTGCACCTGCTTGACAAACTTGCGATACTCCAGCATGTCCAGTTGATCGCCATTCGCTTGGATTTGGACTTCCTTCACCTCCTTTGCCTGCTTCAATTGCAGCCAGGTATGCTCCAGATCCGCATCCGCCTCCGCTTCTGGCTCGCCTTGCAGCTGCTGCAGCAGTGACACTGTCGCCACCTTTTTCTGCATGGAGCACAACATGGCCGCCTGACCGAGTGCATCCACCGGTGTCTGGTAGAAGTTGTCAATGTGCTGCGAGGCAAGTGTCAGGCTCTGCATCAATGGGCCATGATTGAGCTTAAAGTCCGGCTTGGTGGGACGTACTCGTATCTTGCGCTCCTGACGCTGGCGTGCGGGATGCTGCCTGGCCAGCTGCTGGCGAAACTTTTGCAATTGATTGTCGATGTAGCGCTGCTCCACCTCCAGATTGTGTGCCCTCGTTGAAGCCAAGGTGCTGACATGCGCCACAGTTGCCAGTGGCAGCTGACGTGGTATCTGCGAAAACTGGGGGGGAAAAAAAAATGTGAAATCAAATGGAATCTCAGCTCCTCGAAACTGAGAGATACACTTCTCATTCAGCTCACCATCTGATGTCGCATATCCATGACAACACTGGGATTCAATGTATTTGACTGCTCGCCATCGATGAGCAGCTTGGATTGCCGCTGGCCAACGTAGTCCAACTCAATGAAGCGACGCACTGCATCCGTTTTGACACCCAGCGGATTCGCAATCAGATAACGCTTGCGAATCCGATCCCAGCGTGTTTGCTTATTCGATTTGTCGCGACGTTTCGACATTATTCCCCAATATTTTTAAAAGTTTTGAGTGACAATTAACTATTATTCGGCTAGCTGGAAAACTAAAGATTGCTAGTAAACAAGTTGAAAACGTTGTCAAGGCAACTAAAAGTCGCCGAAATTATTATTAAACTTATGTAAATAGACAGTTTTCAGAGTCGTTGCTAGGTATCAAACTGAAAACAATCGAATGGGGAATACTCTCTGACCAGCTGGCAGCATGTGGGTAATAAAAATTATTTTGCAGTAGATGGATGAGTAATGTGCTCCAAGATTGCGTAGGTATAGGCGTATTTGATCTTTGAGAGTGGATTTGGTGGGGCCAAATCGTATTCTTAAAATATTATTATTATTTTTTATTAGAACTTTAACTCTATTTCCAATATTGGTGAAGTTTTAGGTATCCAAAGTTTTCGACTCCTGTATTTCATGTTTATCAGTTAAATAGTTATTTAAATTTTGGTATAACATAATATTTATAATTAATTAATTTAATCGATCCTTAAATGCAGTTATCTGTAAGATCTAAAACCGTAGACTATATGAGCGTTCAGATCAGAACGAAATGGGATTGGCCCGAAAATGTAATTATTTAATTTAATTCAAGTTACTTATTTATTTATATTGCTTTTTATAAAATTCCACCAGAAATCTGAACCTTAATTTGTGGTTTGTCAATTTGGGCTTAACGATTTTATTGATACTTTACTAATTCCAAGTTTCCAAACACCTAAAGAATTTAGAGATGGAAAACAATTAAAATAAAACTTAAGATAATCAATTGATTAATATTTACATTTTCGCAAACTAATTTGTTAGCCAGATAAGAAGCTTAAATATAGTGGCACCCACTTTCCAATGCGATAACTTGGAAAATCATCCAGAAAACTAAAATGAAAAAACCAAATCTGGAAAAACTCTCCTACATAAAATGAAAACAAAAATGGATTTTTCTGCATTTTTAAGCGCAAATTGTTCTGATTTAATAGTAAAAGTTGGGCAATAAATGCGATCGATTGATAAATATATAGATTAGAAGTAATTAACACAATTCTAGACTTGAAAGCTTAGCTTAAGCTGAGTGTGGCGAAATCGACGAGCAGCAACTCTGGACACCAATGAATTTTAAAATTTATGCAGCCGCAGGATCCTTTTTGGCCTTTTCCTTCTTGGTTTTGTTCTGCTTGTTGTCAGCGGCCGCGGCCAGTTCCAGATCAATGGGTGCTGGCTTAACAAACGGAATCTCGTCCTGGAACTTGGACGGCATGTATTTTTTGAGGGGCTCCGGCACCTTGATGCCCGTCTCCGTCTGATGGGTCTCAAGGATGGCGCAAATGACACGCGTCGCCGCACACATTGTGGCATTCAACATGTGCACATAGTCGACGGCGGCATTCATCTTCTTCGTCTGGCCAAAGCGGACGAGCAGACGACGCGCCTGATAATCGAGGCAATTGGAGCAGGAAACGAGTTCTCTGTAGGCGCCACTGCCGCCAAACCAGGCCTCCAGATCGAGTTTCTTAGATGCGGCATGATTGAGGGCACCCGACACAATGTTAACAATGCGATATGGAATGCCCAGCGACTGACAGAACTGTTCCGCGTTGCCAATCATCTCGTCCATCATCTGCCACGATTTGTTGTCATGCGGCGAGGTCAGCACAAACTGCTCCACCTTCTCGAACTGATGCACACGGAAAATCCCACGCGTATCCCTGCCATGGGAGCCCACCTCCTGGCGAAAGCACGTGGACAATCCAGCATATTTGATGGGTAGCGATGCTTCCGGCAGCCACTCATCCCGATGATAGGCAGCAATAGGTTGCTCCGATGTGGCTATCAAGTACTTCTCATCGGTGCCCGACTCCTCGGCACGTTCGCTGCCCTTGCCAACCACCTTGTAAAGCTCCTCATCGAACTGGGAGAGTTGTGCCACCTCCTGCATCACATCCTTGCGCATAAAGAAGGGCGTATACAATGGTACATAATCCTTTGCGTACAGCGAATGCAGCGCATGTTGGATTAGAGCCTGTTCAAGGAATACAGCGGCACCCGTTAGAAAATAGCCCCTGCCACCCGAGACGACAGCGCCCTTCTCCGCATTCATGCCATCAATCATCACAATGAGATCGACATGCGAATATTTGCCACGCTTCGTACAATCCCCAAAAGTGCGCTCCACACGATTCTCATCCTCGTCGTTCGACACCGGCACCGATTCGTGCAGATGATTGCCCACCTCCCGCAGCGCTGTATTCCGAGTCTGCTCCGCTAGCTCCAGGGATTTCTGGTTCTCTGTCATCGCCTCGTCGATAAGCAGACGCAATTTTTTAATCTGATTCACCGTTAAGGGTTGCAGCAGTTCAGCTGTCAACAGTGTCAGATCCTCATCACGAATGGTGGCCGGCAGCTCCTCGTCCTCGGCACCGACTGGTTCTTTTTTCTTCATCTTGTCGCCGATGACTTTGCTGCAGACGTTCTTCACCTTATTTAGGTTGTCGGCCCGATGACGTTGCTGCCGCCATTCGCCGTCCTTGGCGATCACCGTTTCGACGAGGCCAACATCTTTGAAGCGTTTCTTTTGATTGTCACGTACAGCGTCGGGATTGCCGCCCTTGTCGCTGCGAAACAGATCCAAGTCTAATACCATTTTTCTTTGTGTTTTACTTCAATTTAATTAAAGTTGCAATGCAGATTTCGTCAGCCTTTCGATTTGTCGGCTTTTTTTAACCACAACGTGGCGATGACAGTGATGAGTAATATGTTTGCAATGTAACTGTTATCGGTCACGAGTATTTCTCAGGTATAAATATTGTAAAGAGGTGTGTTTAAATAACTTCTTAGAATGCGCCACTATGTATGATATACGTCACAAGCTTCATAAGCGCTGCACATTTTTTTTAAGATGAAACATTAAGAGGTGGGTTTTTAAATGCGCGACGGCAAGAGGTGTGTTTTAAGAGCTTTACGTATCTAAGCTACTTTCCTAAACGCTGACGTAAGTTGAAACGTTAACTGGTAAGTTTTTGAAGTACGTTTCTTAACGTAACGTAAGGCCGGCCTATTTAGTTAGTCATAAGAAGTAGCAGTTTCAGTGTGCAAGGCGATTAATCGCTATTGTAACTATTATCGATAGTTATTAGACCAGCAGCCCTGTCTTGCTATATTATTTTTTTCGATTTTTGTAAACAATAATTTTGGGAAGTTTAAATCGCCATGGATGACATTGAGAGTGAATTGGTTGAAATACGCACCAAGTGCGAAAAGCATATTTCCCATAGCCGGCTAATCAGCTGTAGCTCATCACTTGTGCGCGTCGATCTGCTGTCCGACCGACCAAATCGCACACTAACGGTTTGTTTACGTTTTCCAACGGATTATCCGAGCTTCTCGATTCTTGTGGAGCTGAAGAGTCGCGGATATTCAGATAAATTGCACGTAGAGCTGACACGTCTCATGGACAACTATGCAAGGGATCAGTTGGGTGAACCACATGCATTGTCCGTTCTTCGCTTTGCTCAGCAATACTTGCTGGACAATCCACTGTGCGTGTGCCTCGACGAGATCAAGCAATTGCGACAGGATATAAACAGTCCACAGTTGTTGACTGATAATGATGATGACGTGACTAGTCAGCTAAAGCTACGCCAGCGCACCAGCAGCGTGGAGCTAATTGCACGTGGCGGTCGTTATGTTTATCGCGTCACGGCTGGGGTTCCTGACGATTATCCCAGCCAGAGCGTGGAGTTGCGTGGTATCGAGTCGGATTTGCCCACTGTACTGGTACGTTACCTGATCGGACAGTCGCGAGAGATAGCGCGTCAGTGTGTGGAGCCTCCATTGCGTCTTAGCAAGGATGAACTAGCACACTTTCGACCCGTGCGCAGTCTCTATCGCTCTTTAAAATTTTGTCTGGAGGCCACACGTGATTTTCATCGGGAATTGTGTCCAATATGTGATAAACCCGTGCTGCAAGCGGAGCCGGAGGCAGTGGTGCTTGACGAGCATGCGGATGCGTTTGTGGAGCGTGTCTACTGCGGTCATCTATTCCATCAGGGTTGCCTGAAACAATATCTCGCGGAGCCTCCCTTCCCCAAGGGCGGTAAACTATGCCCGGCCAAGCGCCGCCATCCGCGCTCCGATGCCCAAACCTACATGGGCAAGCAGCGATCAACTACAACTGTAGCTGGAGCAGGAACAGCTGGCAACCAAAAGAAAGCGGATGATGGCGTCTGTGGCATTCGACTGGCCCACGATCGTTGGGTGGTCAATGTGAAAACGGCTGAGGCGCGTTGGGCACAAAAACAGGCGCGACAACGGGAACTGGAGGAAGTAGTCGATTTTCTACAGTGAAATCGTGATAACTACATTTATTTTACATATAAATCTATATATATTTTTTAATTTGTGATTCGAGTACGCTTAAATTGCAGCAGATGCTAGTTATGAAATAAATAGTTAAAACATGAGCAAATGACATTTTGTTGAAAATTGGAAATTCGTTTTCAAATAGAGTAAGCAAAAAAAATATATAAAAAATTATTATTGACTATTTGGGTTCTTTGATACGATTTATATTCGTTGTGCGACTAGGGTGGCTTTTTTACACTGATCTCTCGCAGATTTCGTATGTCTCATTTCCACAAGTTATTCTACAAAATATATCGGTCATTTCTCTGCGTTCTGTGTGTGTGTTTTTGGAAGCCCTTGCGGAACTGGCAGCAACCATTTCAACAGTCACAACGGGTTAGGATTTGAACACCTTTTGGACTACTATTTTCACAAATCTTGGTTTTTTTCTTTGTTAAACTTTAAATCAATAAAACAATTTGATTAAGTTCGTTGTATAGTTTAAAAGCCTGTGATAATTTCGTCGTCCTCGTGGCGCTTGATGGGATCACCTTTGATCAGCGATGAAATTAAACTGCAAATTAGAAGCATAAAGGATTAAAGTCAATTTCGAATGGAGTACAATAAGCTTAGTCGATCAACAGCCTTCCCAGATTAGATGAGTTCACAAAAATTACATTTATCGGTAAGGGAATATTTAAGCTGGCAGCTAGGCGAATTAAGCCGTACTCATGGACATTAACTAACCAATAGAGGCCGACAAAGAACATGACAAAATAGTAGCCCAGATAGATCATGCAGTTCCTCAGATGCACCTTCAACAGGCCCCGACTGTGAATGTCAACCGGATCGTAGACGCCGAGGCTGTCCCTCCTCTGCCGATGTTGCTCATAATACAGCCAAACAACCATCGGCAAATTGAGCAAAAACATTACCCAATGGCTGCAAGCCAAAAAAATTAAATTAGTTTGGTTTAAATGTGAGGAAAAATGTTTCTTTTAAAACTACCCGCATATGAGGAGCAGAATGCAAAGCAGCGCATGGGAGCCAAATTTGGGTATGACCCAGAAATTAAGGCGTCGACAGCATTCCTGGGCATTTAAATAGTCGCACTCCAAGTCGGCCAGCGTTAGCACCTATCACCATAACAGAACAAATATTTAATTTAATATTTCAGATAATTTTCAAATATTGTTTCCGCAATTTGCACACAGAAGAAAAAACTCACATAGTAAATCAATAGCAGCAATATGGCGCCATAAACGAGCAGTGTTATGCAGAATACTGCGGTTTCGGGCATAAACATAATTAATCACTAACAATTCACCTTTTTACTTAAAATTATTAATATTGAACTAATGCTTATAAATAGTTTGCGACATTTTCGCTGTTGTTTTTAATTAGATGTACCGCTTAGTGTTGGAAAATGCAGACACTTTTACAACAAGTTGGCAGCACCGCAGACAGGAACTGTTTGTAAACAAACGCAAAACAAAATTGATTTATGAGTTATGCGAAAAGTTTAGTTAAAAATGGGTGGCAAAAGTTATTACTGTGATTACTGCTGTTGCTTCATGAAAAACGATTTGAATGTGCGCAAGTTACACAATTCGGGCATTTCGCACACAGCTGCAAAAACCACTTATATGCGGCAATTTGAGGGTGAGCTGAATTTGATTTATTCTTAAAGCCAAAAATAATTACTGATTTTTTTTAGATCCACGCAAAGTGTTGACAGCGGAGCGCATTAAGAAACCATGCAAACGTTACTTTGCTGGCTATTGTAAATTCCAATTATTCTGCAATTTTCGTCATTACAACGACAACCAAATGAAGCAGCTAGAAAAAATTGGTGCATCTGAAATTTAGCCATAAATTAATGTTATAAATACTTATTTAAAAAAATCTCTTTTTGCAGTGAATCAAATGAAGAAAAAGCGGTCCAAAAAGAAAAAGAATCCGGGAAAGACTAAGCTCAACTTGACGGCCTCTCTACAGCCCCTGGATATGACCCAACTGAAGCAATCAAATTGCCATTTCAGTTGGGGTTAAACAATATTTAAACAAAAACTTTAATTACAAACAATAAATATTTCATATATTTTATTTATTTCATCTAGTTGTTGCTTCCCCATTTAGGATGCCAATCACCTTTTCCATGATTCGAGATATCTTTAAATTAATGCGCAAAACACGCGCAAATTCATAATGAAAAGATTTTGGACTATTCCCGCTGAGGTTCTCCTCATCGGGGTTACTCAAATGGGCCAAGAGGAAGTAACATAGATGTTCCAATTCCCCTTCAACGGCATAGAATAAACTAGTGCTGCCAGCCCGAGCTTCGCTCGCATTTAGTATCTCATGCTTCAGCTGCCGTTTCAGCAGTGTCTCCTTGTTGTTCTCCAATTGATCGCAGATTCTCTCATAGAATTTTGCAAACTTTTTCTCTGCCCTCGCCTCGACAGTTTTGGCGCTGGGCTCGTTGTGCATTTCCTCACCTTCATCTATGGCCCGTCTATATATCGGTGCGCCCAACTGCCGCTCATCGATGGTGTCGCAAATGATCTCGGCCATCTCATAGCGATTATTTCGCACGGCAATGTGGAGCGCAGTGTAGCCATCATCGTTGGTCTGCAGCAGCAAATTCAGGTCGATTTGCAGCATTAGTTCGCGCAACGACTCCAAACGTATATTATTAATAATCGCTATGTGCAGTGCCGTATTTGAATCATCGTAGATATAATTAGGCAACACGCCCGTTTGGAGCAATGCCTTAATTATTTCCGGCTCACAGTCATTGGTCAGTGCAAGCTGCAGGCAATCCTCACCATCGGCACTCACTAATTCATTGAAATCCGTCATATTCTTTAGCTTGGACCACACAAAAATCTGTCGCTTTACGCCATAAATATCGTCGATTAAAATTGCATCATGTATGGGTCTGAAATTATTATAATAAAAATCAATCAAAATAGTTAGTTGTTTAGATCATCTGAGACTTTGTTAAGAACAAAGAGACGTTAAATTGACAAATTGTTTGAAATAGCAAATTACGAACGAATAAATAATGTGTTCTTTGTTGATTTATATATATATATTTATATGCTTGAAAACATTTGTAAATATATTATAAGAAAAAACACTTATCAAATTACAACATAATATATTCTTACATATTTAAAATATTCATTGCTATGCACCATATAATATATTACTGTTAAGTCAGTGTCTCAGCTGAGGTTAATATAAATTAAACAAAAAAAAAACACATACAGCAAACCCTCCTCGGACATAATATGAGCGCCCACCAACTCATTGGCCATTGTAGTTAGAATTGTGCGTTGATTATTATTGTTGACGTAATTATCCATTTGAGAGCACATCTCAATTAAATTTAACTCTCCAAGATCACTTGACATGAGAGATTCTCGACGTTGCATGCCACATGTGTTTGAAGCAGGAGTAGGCAACTTTTCAAAAAGAAGAGAAAACATTAAATATTAGTATGATAAACTAATTTGCAGGGAGATTTTAATACTTTAATATTTTAATTGTCGAATTTAAAAATAAAACTTTATATTTTAACGAAGTATCCAAGAGCATTGCCACTTGTTATAAGCCATTTACATATATATTAATGACTAAAAACTAAACTCTAATACTTGATCAATTTTAAAAAATATATACAGATTTCTTACGATAGGATTCACTTTGATCTTCTTGACGGGGGGCAATGGGGTCAGCTGTTTTTCCTCTCGCTCCTGCAAGGCCATTTGGGCCGCCGATTGTTTGACTACCTGTGGCACACATATGTTACGCTTTCTTCCCCGTTTTCGGGTCTTCTTTACGCTTGTTGTCTCACTAGCTTCTTTTGCTGTAGTCGTGTTATTTTTCTCAACGATACCAGCCGTTGTAGTTTCTTCGATTTGTTGAGGAATTTCGTAGGGGGCTGAGAGATTATTACCTGTTAACGTTTCGGTTTCGGTTTGTGTTGACGCATTTACTTTTTGGGGCTTTTGCACATTGTGGGAGCACTGAATGCACTGATTACGAGTATGATTGCCTAAGATAGTGGTGGTTGACTTATCAGTTCGCCCATTGATAGCGTCGACAACGCGCTGCTGCAGCGCCTTGTCGGGCAGGCGCATTAGAAGCTTGAATATGTCCTCGTAGATAGACTGAAAGGACTTGCGCTGGATATACGTGTTTGTGATAACATTCGTTGGCATATGCAATCCACGTGTGTTTGACACATTATTTATTGCGGACGATGATGTTATTGTGGGTGTGTTTTGTGTTGTCTTTATTATATCTGGGGCAGTCACCACTCGAATGTGTTGTGTTTTCGTTAAAAGCACTTTCTTCATTGTTAACACTTTGTTTCACACTGACCGCGTTCGCTGGGTTTATTTCTTTATTGAGTCTTTTTACGTAAATTTCGTTACTCGGGGATGTCTCCTTTTATTTTTATTGAAAATATATTAAATTGGTTTTTCCCCAGCACGCTTGCACTAACCTAAACAAATCGCGTAACTGAGTTGCAATCGATATATCGTGCAGAGTTTAGACGCTTTGCAGCACTGTTCACGAATAACTTTGAAAGTTTGACTTGGCAGTCAGCAAATATTTTACGAGATTAACATTAAATAACAATAACTAAGAATATTATTATTTCAAATGGAACCGCTAAGCGACAAATTTGCAAAATGTTTTATTCGTGCCCAGGTCTTTGCTCTTGAAGCGCAGCTCACTCTGAGCAGGGTCAAAGCTCATTTTGCATGCAGAATGTTTTTTAACGACTAGCCTGGGTTTCTTCTTGCACCTCTAGTGTAAACTATCACAGCGTGTCTTGTGCAGCATTTATTAAGAGTATTGCATTTAGAAGATTACGCCAACTATCGATATTAGTGGCCAACGGTATGTTTTAGTGCGGCTAAATAAAGTTTGATTTTTTTAAATAAAATAAAAGGTGTTTGTTTTTTCCTTACTAAATATATCAATTTCTATAGCTTAAAATAATTTAAAGAACTCGAGTTTTTCATTTATTTAATACCAAGGACGTATGTGAATTTATATTATATAAAATCGATAACAACGAACAGTAGTAGGCATTTTGTGTGAATGGCAGCAGAAGGCCGAAATTTTTTCCATAAATTGTATTGTGCGTGTGACTATTGTTTATTAAAACCAAAAAATACAGTGCTTTACAATATATTCACGCGTCTTAATCGTAGGTTCGCTTATTGAAAGCGTTGCGTGCTAATTGCTCCTATATGCTAACGATTTGGATTTAATAGGAATTGAGCAGCACCAGGTACGCGTAACATGGAGTCGCACTCGCGATATGGTCGCAGCTTTTCTGGTGGCAGCACTGTTGGGGGCAATAACAATAGCAGCAGCAATAACCAATACAGACGCCATAGTCGCTCCCGTTCGCGTTCCCGGTAAGCAGATAAACTAATATATGTATATATACTTATATATATATATATATACATAAAAAAAAATAGATTTTATTGATTTGCGAATTTGTGTTTTTCAGCGAGCGGAATCGGGAGCAAGCAAGTAGCTACAAGCGGCGGAATACGCGTTCGCGAAGTCGCGAACAATATCGGAACATTGGCAGCGCCGACAAGGATTTGTATCGTGATCTAATCAATGAGGACTATGTCGAGGAGCAGCGTGGCGCCACCAACTACAACAGCAAATACAACAACAATTCGCGCAATAATAATTATCACAATCGTCGCGACGACAACTACGATAGTGATCGCGAGCGTGAACGGGAGCGTGATAGGGATAGGGATCGGGAGCGTGATCGAGATCGGGAGCGTGATCGTGATCAGCGTGACCAGCGCTGGAAAAACTATGACCGAGAGCCTCGCGAACGCAATACAGAGTATGAGCGTGGCATGGAAAGAAGGTACCTTTTGCCGTTCCCTTATAGTCAAAGAAATTCTAACAAAAACTGTCTTTCTGCCTGATTAGCCGCGATTATCGGCCACATAATGGCAATGGCAGCGGTGTTGCAACAACTGTCAACAATCGGGAGCGCGAGAGACGCTGTCCCTCGGACGAAGATACCTACGACAGTGACGAGAGCGATGATAGCCAGTTTCGTCGTAATCACGTCAGGACGAGCCACGAGGCCCTCAACCAAATAATTATATTTGGTCTGAAAAAGCACATCACAGAGGCGGACGTGAGTAGACACGAGCAGAGAACAGCTGCCAAAGACATGCTTTAGAAATCTAAAAGATTTTATTGTTTTGTACAACGTTGATTCCAATTTTTTGTTACTTTCGAGTATGATTTATATTGAGAATAGACTACGAAATTGCTCTTGCAGTGAAATGGGATTAACAATTATGTTGTAAAAACTAGAATAACAAAAAATATATATATTTGGTTTTGAAAAACGTTTGATTAAAAGTCGTGTAACAACAAAAAAGGGTCGCAACTATTATAATCATATATATACAAATGGAAATTAATTAACTACCACTTTTAACATAATTGTAAACAGTGTTTAAATCGTTACAAATTAATAAGCTTATATAATTTTGAAATGTAATATCATGGACTCTATTATGGTTATTTCTTTCTTTGTATTTTATTATTGTAAATTAAGTATCAAATATTTAAGTGCCTACATTTAATTATTTAAAGTATTAATTCTTGTCTTACTGGTTTACAGATTATGGGCGCGCTGATACAAGTGAATATGGAGCCGTCATCTATACGCCTGATACGGAAAAGACCAACAGGTGGGTTACAATATCGTTGCAGATGCTTTACCAATGTTATTTTTATGTAGTGAGACAATTAAAAAACACACGTGGCGTAAGTATTCTCTTGTGTTAACTTGGCAGTAGTCCGGCAAAGTTCGCACCAGCAACCAAATTGAATATACATACTTGGCCTTCCAGTAAAAATCAATCAAAACCAACTATACAAAAATACCCAAAATGTTACAAAAAAAAAAATAACAAACAAACAACATATTTTGACAAAAACATTTCGTATCTGCTTCTATCTAAAATTTAGGTGCATCACGCGGTTTCGCATTTGTCGAGTTTAATACCGTTGAGGAAGCAACACGTTGGATGGAAATAACTCAGGTATCACAACAAAGAAACCAATCAAGCAAACCAAAAACTCGACATCAATAATTATGAAATATGTCTGCCTTAAGTTCAGTTTCTCCAAAAATTCCCCACTGTTCACCACAATCAACAGCAAACAGCAACAGCCCAAAATATCAAAAAAGACATCAATTCCACATCGTATTGTATTGTATATATTTTAGCATATTATGCATAAATTTCCATCTTGGCCCCAAATATTTTTTTTAGAACTTTCCATTTCGGTGTACAACCGTCTGGTTTTATCAAATATATCGACAAATATATATGATTTCTTCTGGCGGGAACTGAACTTAATGTAAGCATTTCCATTGATTGCGTTTAATGTGGAGAAATATGCATCAGCAACAAACAACAACAACAAGTGCAACAACAACAATGAACAAACAACAACTGCGCGCGTTTTAAGCACACAGAAGCGATCTGGTGACTGTGTACTCTGTGCAGCATATGTCAACCCAAATATCAATGACTAATCGATGTTCACCTCTTCTCTGTCTTCCTCTCTTATATTCAGGGCACCCTCAAGCTCGGCGATCAACGTGTCTCACTGCAATATAGCCACAAACGCATTACCGACTGGCATTGCGTTAAGGTATGTATTAAATATGGTTTATTCTTGTCCAGCTAGTTGATAAATATCTGTTTAATTGTTCTCTTTCCAGTGTGGCGTCTACAATTTCAAGCGACGTTTCTCCTGCTTCATGTGCATGGCATCGCGTGCGGAAAGTGAAAACATCTTAGCTGGCGGCGGCGAAGGCATCGATGAAGTTAGCCCGATCCTTACAAAAAGTATACTAACCAACTACCACTACACTACAATTGTTTTGTTGAGCGATTTTTTGTTGTTGATTTTGTTTTTGGATATTAACTGAAACGTATTTCCCCTACAATTCGACCCAAACTCAATGCAGAGATCATGCTGCGCAACTTGGACGCGTTGACCAACGAGGAGAGCGTCTTAACTGCCCTCCAAAAGGTGGTGCCCAAGCTGGCCAAAACCATACATAAGGTGCTCATTAGTCGCGATACACTCACTCAAACATCTCGCTGCATTTGTTATTTAATTTTTGAGACACTCTACGATTCCATGGAAGTGCATAATGCTCTAACCGCACTGGAGCCTCCGCTACGCATCGATGATCGTGATGGTGAGTTGAAGCTACTGTAAAAAAAAGAAAAGATTTATTTATATTTTTTTTTATATATATTTTAATTACGGCATGATTAATCAATTTTTGAGGTGTTCGAATAAAAATATTTTTATTTATGAGATTTATTATTATACATTGTACATTATTATACATTATACATTGATAACCTTGCCTCATTGTTTGTTTTATTTAATTTTTGATTAATGGTTATGTTGCAGTCAGCATCAGCTACTGCATGGACTTGGAAAATAATCCAGTGCCGCCGAAGTCGGCCTCTCAGAGTGGAACCGCTGGCAGCATTCAGAACAACGGTGATGTGATCGCTGTGCCGCCATCGGACCCCAACGGCGGTAGCTATACAATGGCAGATGTGCCCCGTCTGGCCGAGTACAGTGCCACGCTGTATGCCTCAACGCCGGCAGAGCATGCGCACTATGTGCAATATTACACGGACTACTATCTGGTCGAACTCAAAAAGGGTGGCCAACTGAGCACCTCTGGTGAGCGACAAGTGACCGAGGCCAATTCGGGCGCAGCTGTCGCCCTCTCCGCCATCCAGCGCAAGCAGAAGAAGATGAGCAACATTGAGACGACGGCGACAGCGGCGGCAACAGCCGCAGCGCATGCCGCTGCTGCGGTAAAGGCAACGTTTGCCGCACAAAATGTGATTGCGCCCAGGGGCAATGATGGCAAAACCTATCGTGAGTATAATAAAATATAAAATGATAGTTATTAAAGTTAATTAAAACTCAGAGAAACATAATGTAGCCTTCTTGTTTACATTTTATGACTTACATAATTGTTCTTGATTTGTAATCTCTCAAAGAATGCATTTTTTTTATTTGATTGATTGCTAACAAAATTTGTTCTTTACCCACTTTAGCCACTCCCGATGTGAGTCGGTATCAGTACGATGAGACCTCTGGCTACTATTACGATCCCAGCACGGGATTGTATTACGATGCGCACTCGCAGTACTATTACAACAATGAGACAGGCGCCTATTTGTACTGGGATCAGCGACGTAGCACTTATATACTGGCCACACCTGCCTCAACGCAGGCGGCTATGCAGGAATCTCTAGCGAAGGAGTTACCCGCTGAGAAGGATGAGGAATTGTCGAAGAAGGACAAGGGCAAGGATAAGGACCATAGCAGCAGCAGCAACAAGCATGACAAAGTCAAGGTGGCCAAGAAGATCGTCAAGGACATGGAGAAATGGGCCAAGCAACTGAATCAGAAAAAAGACTATACAGTTGTGGCCACACCACAGCCGATTCTGCCCGGACGCGGTGATCCAGGCGAGGGGCCGAGCACATCTCGCGGAGCCGCCGGTGCCTATGCCGATGTCGGCTTCTCCATTCTCGAGAAGAAGGAGCGCGGCAAGCTGAACGACTATGTGCCATCACCAGCGGCTCCACCAATGAACAAGTTGATGAATGCCTATGGCGGTGGCTCCGATTCCGAGGAAGACAACAGCGGCGCTGGCGCACAGAGTGTCGTCGCACAGTCAAGTGTCGGTCTTGGACCTGGACCTGGGCCTGCAGCTGCACCAGCACCTGGGGCAATGGATGAGAGCGATTATGTGGACTTTCAGAAGCTGACCTGCCTGCTCTGCAAGCGTGCCTTTCAATCCCACGATATTTTGCAGAAGCATTTAAAAATGTCCAATCTGCATAAGGAGAACCTGGCCAAGCACAACATGGGCAGCACTGCCGGCGCCGCTGGCGATGATGCAGTTAATGCGGGCTTGTCGTAAGTCTTAAAATCATTAAGGATATATACAGTTTAGAAATTATATGTTTATCTATATTTATCTCCAGCTATCGGGATCGTGCCAAGGAGCGTCGCCTCAAGTATGGTGAGGGCGATCCTCCGCCGCCGAATCGTAGTCGTGAG
This sequence comes from Drosophila fungiperda, assembly GCA_035042345.1. Taxonomy (NCBI): domain Eukaryota; kingdom Metazoa; phylum Arthropoda; class Insecta; order Diptera; family Drosophilidae; genus Drosophila; species Drosophila fungiperda. The sequence continues at coordinate 2,381,188 of JAWNLM010000293.1, read as the reverse complement.
CGTTTTGAGCACGAGATTAAAAATATGCAGACACGAAAAAAGGACACTGGACCAGCGCCAGCAATGCCCATCAGCTCAAACAATGTGGGCAATCGTCTGCTCCAGAAAATGGGTTGGTCTGAGGGCCAGGGGCTGGGACGCAAGAACCAGGGACGCACACAAATTATTGAGGTTTGATATAAACAATAAGAGAAGTAAATCAATTATATGTTTTAATATTATTTTATCTATCAGGCTGAGGCGCGGTCGAACAATGTGGGATTGGGCAACAAGAGCGGAACTCTGGCGCCTGGCGACGATTACAAAACGTACATTAAGAAAATGATGAAATCTCGCTACGAGAATGCTTAACATTAACTAATTATTTATTGTTTTTATTATTGATCATATATAATAATTAGGTTTGATTTTATCTTACGTATTTATGCATACAAACAAATTGTATACCTCAATTTTCACAAATTTATATAATGTGGTAGCAAACGCATAAATTATTTCAAATACGCATTGTTCAAGAATTGTACATAAAAAATATTTACTACATTAAAATATAAATATATTTGTGTCTAGTTAAACTTTGCTTCGATAATAATCGATAATCGGCTCAACAGCTGTTTTTTTAATGCTTGCGATACGGTCACACTTGCCAGCGCAGTCGATTTGTTTACGTTTTGTGTAACACGTGTTTTAGCATTATTATTATTAATAATTTATTAGTAATTGTAATAAACGTGTTTTTAAATGAGCAGCAGCAAAATACCACCACTTACCTATAAGGTTGTGGCCGAGTGCTCCGTGTCCAAGGCGCGCGCCGGCCTAATGACGCTGAGGTAAATATTTTGAAAGAAAAATGTACATAGTGGCTTTTATTATTTATTGTTTTTCTTATGCAGACACAGCGAGGTGCGCACGCCGGTATTTATGCCCGTGGGCACACAGGGCACACTAAAAGGCGTGCTGCCAGATCAACTTATCGAACTGGATTGTCAGATCCTGTTGGGCAACACTTATCATTTGGGTTTGCGACCCGGCATCGAAACACTTCAAGCCGCCGGCGGTTTGCACAATTTCATGGGTTGGCCACGAGGGATCTTAACGGATTCCGGTGGGTTCCAGATGGTCTCGCTGCTGCAGCTGGCGGAGATCGATGAGCGGGGCGTCAACTTTCGTTCTCCCTTCGATAACAGTGAGTGCATGTTGACGCCGGAACACTCGATGCAAATACAGAATGCCATTGGAGCGGACATCATGATGCAGCTGGACGATGTGGTAAAGACGACGACGACGGGTCCACGCGTCGAGGAGGCCATGGAACGCACCATACGCTGGGTGGATCGTTGCGTAAAGGCCCACGCCCGCAACGACGATCAATCTCTGTTTCCCATTGTCCAGGGTGGATTGGATATTCCGATGCGAGAGCGATGTGTGAGTGCCTTGATGGAACGACAGGTGCGAGGCTTTGCCGTTGGCGGATTAAGTGGAGGCGAGAGCAAACACGACTTTTGGCGTATGGTTCACGTCTGCACGGACCAATTGCCACGGGATAAACCTCGTTATTTGATGGGCGTAGGATTTGCCGCCGATCTGGTTGTGTGCGTTGCCCTTGGCATCGATATGTTCGATTGTGTATTTCCAACGCGAACTGCGCGCTTTGGTTGCGCCTTGGTGGACAGCGGACAGCTGCAGCTGAAGAACCAAAAATATAAGCACGATATGGAGCCCATTGATGCGTCTTGTGGCTGTACCACGTGTCGACGATACTCGCGGTCCTATCTGCATCACATCGCCACTGTCGAGATTGTGTCGTGCTCCCTGCTCAGCGTCCACAATGTTGCTTATCAGCTGCGCCTGATGGACACAATGCGTAAAGCAATCCAACGCGATAAATTTCCAGAATTTGTGCGCGATTTTATGGAAAGGCATTTTGGCAGCGAACCGATTCCCACTTGGATTCGTGAAGCATTAAAAGCTGTAAATATTGAATTGCCAACCGATTCGACAAAGGAGAAAAAAGAAAAAAGAAGAACAAAGTAGCAAGCAGTTGATAAACGGAAATATTTGATACCCTTCAATTGACATATTTACATTTGTATTAAATAAAAATAAAAGTTCAAAAATTATGTACTTACAATATGACAACAAAAAATAAACCATATATAAACTTTAATTTTAATTCTGTAAGGGTATGAAAAAGCCCGTTCCGCATTTATTATGACTGCTTTTGTGAAGCTTTTGTTCTAGTGTCTAGCGTTAAAAAGCTCTCAACTCATCTATGGGAAAAAGCTGGGCACACATGACGCATGTGAGAACGAACTTCACACATAAAAGAGGATCAATTCATTTCAAATTTGCACTCTACTTTCGCCACTGTTTATATGTACGTGTGTGGTACTTGAATATATCCAATAAACATACTTATTTTCTGATGTGAGTCTGTGTAGACATTGTATATACATTTGTCTTCAGAAAAAAGAACCAAATGTGCGCCTTTGCTCTCTGTCTCCGTCTGTATGCCTCTCTCACTTGGGGCTGTCTCTCTGTGCCTACATGCGTCACCAGGCGTTTGACAACACTCTTAGCCTGTCAGGCCTTTCAGTGAGTCTCAAAGCGTCGTCGTCGTCGGTAAGATCGATCGCTCGCTCGCTTCTTGTTGTCGTCGTTTGTTGCGCTCTAACGGTTTCCAAGCGCCCATGCTACGCATTTTACTCGGCTAATACACTAAGGAATAATCGCGCTAATAATAATACAAAATAATATAAAAACAGAAACAAGATTTTGTGAAGCCACTACCAATTGTAAGATATTATTGTTGCTATTGTTATTCATTTATAGCTTCAACAACAACAAGAACTGCAAGTGTGTGCGTGTGTTAGTGTGAGTTGCTGCTGGAGTTGTTGCTGTGTGCTTTTGATCGTGTGTGACGTTCTGCTGCCTGTGTTGCCAAATGTGGTCAAAGCAAAATAACAAAATCCACACATGCATATATAAATACATATGCATATACACACAAGTACACACACACACATAATACTGTGCATTTTAAAGTGCTTTTTATGGTTTGAAATTTTGCGAATTTTGTCACAAACTTTTGAGCATAAATTCGTATTCGTATTGGAATGTGTAACAGTGAAATCCCAATCAGATCACGTGTACTGCAATTGAGCAACCCATTTCGCAGACGATTATCTGCAAAATAGCCTAAATCTAACTAGAACATTTCCCACTATCGAAATTTTCATATTTTAATTTTCTTTTCTCTTGATAATTTATATTTTGCCAGCATTCGTTTTACTTTTGGTTTTTGGCCTGTGTGTTTTTGATTTTTCATGGTTTCATTTCTTTAAATAATGTTTTATTTTTAGCATATTTTAGTTATTTTCGTGTGTTTTTTCCTCACCAAACCAATTTTGCCTCTTTTGCTTATATTCGAGATTTTATTTGGCGATTCTTTGGAACAATCGCAGGCAGGCAATTGGTAAACACTTACACATACACACACACACTTTATTTATGCGCGAACAGATTTGTGTGTAAAAAGCTTTGCCTACACTAATACGTATGCTACGCATATATATATCTAAATGTAATTTAGGGCCTGGAGCTGCAGGTGAATACAAGCAATTTGTGTTTTTTCTTAGGTCAATATGAGTTGCTAGAAGAAATCAAAATTATATTTTGTATTTTTAACACTTCTAATTTTGAAAATAATAATAATAATAATAATATCAAAATAAACAGCGATTATGATTCAAGTGCAAAAATCATAAAAAAAAACAAAGATTTTAAAGATTGTTGGCCTCCAAAGCAAAGTGGCAAAAGAAATAAATATCAAGAAAAACATATTTGTTTTCTTGTATGTGTGCGTGTGTATGTGTGAAGGGGGGATGACAATGAAAACAAATTACGAAGATGAGAGAGAGAACGGTAATCATAACCATAATCACTTACACACACATATGCAAGCATGCAGATTGTCAATCTTTACCGTTAGCAGTCTATCGTTTTTGCAGCTTTTATTTGTATTTTTAAATTATGACACACACGAAGAACTCATCACACCCGCTTTCGCTCTTCATCAACAGCTCTCTTTTTTTGTCGAGAGAGTCAGAAAGAGAGACAGAGAGCGGCCTCTCTCATTCACAACTCTTTGAACAGCTGCTGAGTGGGCGGCGCAGACGTAGGCGGTGGCCGGTGCCGGCCTCTGCTTGTCTTGTTCTTGTTTTCTTAAAATTTGCCACACTTGAATCAAATGAGCCGAAAAAAAAAACAGAAAACACAAAACAGAGCTTGTCATAAATAAGCAGAGAGAAGATAAGCACGAAGAACTTGATTGTGTGGTGGTTGTGGCTAGGAAATTAGGCAAAGTAATCGCAAGCAAAGCATAGGAAAATACACTTTAAGAGCTTTTCCTATTGTAATTGATTAATTTTAATTATTTTTTTTAGCGCTGTCACGTTTCGCATTTTACAACTGCTAAAACTAAAAAACAATTAATCACGTTACCTATTTATTTTTGCTGATAAATGTTTTAAGTGATTTAATAATATATAATATAGATGTTCTAGAATAAAAATTTATTTACAATTTGATGAAATTTATATCGTGCAACACAAACAATTTGCACACAAAAATTATTTCATTAGGAAAAATAATAAAATTCAATAATGAAAACAAGTTTTCAAAGTGGATATGCAAATTTTGGCCATCAAATTTAAAATTCTAAAATCTTCCATTTTTGTTTGTATTTTCCTCTCTCACAGTTAGTCTATGCAAATTGCATAAATATACACGGCATGTTTTGTTTGATTACATTTGAAATACAATGCAATACTAAGCGGAAACTGAATTTCGATCAAAGAATTTTGTGTTGTGTGCTTTTTTATTATTCCAAATAATTGTAACTGAATATAGTGCTTGCTCGGAAATTGTTTTCTCTGAAAATAAGCATATGTTGAAACCACTTATTTTCTTTTTCAATTATTGACTATAATAATAAAGCATATGATTCAACTTAATTGTTTATCGATTTAGAACCCAAAATTGTTCTACCTTTCAGTGTATTTAAAATATTTCCCACGAATTTCTAAACAATTTTCGTCACACTCTCAAATTGAAGGCAACTCGATTTCCATTCAAAAATGTGATTCAGTCAAAAAAAAATAAATATTATAAAAAAACGCATGGCACATGTTTTCTCCAAAAAAATTTCATACACATTTGCATGTGGGAGACAGGTAAAAGGCCGCCAAAAACTAAATTACGCTTAGTCATTTCGTCTATTTTCGTAACGGATTTGTGGCTTAGAAACACCCACAATACAACATTCTGGAATGAAATGATCGAATTGTATTTGTTGTTAATATTTTTATATATATATATATTTTTTTTTTAAAACATTGCTTTATTGGTTCCGTCTGTTTGCCTAAATGTTATGGTTGATTTTTATGATTGGCTTGATGTTTATGTTGGCTACCTTTGTTCAACAAAAATGTATTTTGCAAAACGTGGGTGAATAAACTTCACGCTGCTTGATTTTTGACTAATCCAAAAAAAAAATATGCAAAAAAATAGCACAAATGAGTAACAAAAACAACAACAACGAAATGTGGTTGTCAATGAATGAGACAGTTGTTGACTTTGAAGCGGAGAGCGAGAGTGAATGGAGGCACTTTGTGAGCAACTCAAATCTGTTCAAGTTGAATAAAATCGAGTTGGTCAAGTGGTAGAGAACAACACAATACAATATTCATCAACCTTGAAAATTGAAATTTCAGAGTTGCGTTAAGTCTACACAGATGATGCTGAGTTCCCTTCAACTGTTTATTAGTTACACCTCAAAAAAATTAAAAAGGCTGTAAGCTAAAAAGATTAAACCCAAGTTTTTACTTATCCATAAGTCAGCACTAAACTTAAATTTATATTTATTGTAGCGACCTATTCAGGTTTAGTGAAATGCACATCTTAGCAGAGCCTTAACCAGGAAAAGATGCAGCATTCTAAGGATACATAGAAACCCGCAACGCAACAAAGATTCCAGCTTTCGTTAGAGCTGGGGTTACGTATGAGCTATAAGCTCAGAAGGGGTCACAGAACTCACACTCATAGTACACATAGTGTGTAAATATGAATATTTGTATTGATACGAAAAGTAATGCTTATTTAGTATCATACCTGGACAAGATCGACTTGGCTATTGATGTTGATCAAGGTGTTCCTTCCTTCGGACTGTTACATTTTTTACGTCAATAACTACAAATATGCGTTGAGACAGATACTCATATTAGATAGTCGAAAACTCGAATTTGAATTTCCAACATTGTTGACAGAAGATATTAATTCACCAACTTTATTAAAAACCAGTTGCTTTGGCAATTAAAAAAATAAAAATTAATTGATTTTCTGCAAATTTCTCAACCTTTTTCTCGTTCCAAGTCGTTTTTTTTCCACGTTTAAATTGATTATCGAACGGATTATTTTCAACGTATTCTACTTATATGCCAACGGTCATTTTTTCACTCATAAATTAGACCTTAAAGCTTGGCCATAAATCACGAAGCAATATATTTTTCAAAATTTGTATTTTGGCCCCAAAAAAAAATGCGTTTTTAGTTTTGCGTTTGCTTTGCAAATTTATGAGTTGAGAGACCTTTGCGATCACAAAATGTGGATAAAAAGTAAAGCGCGGCATTATAAATCAAGTTCAATTCAATTAGAGTGCATGGGGCGCCATCATTTTTGCGCTGGCCTCATAACCTACGACAATTTATTAATTTTAGCTCACACAGAGTGTACTTTCAGTGTGTGTGTGTGATTGTGTTTTATATATATGTGTCTTTTAAATATAAATTGAAATTGCACATATGCAAAAATGGTAACGAAAACAAAATATAAAAGTGACACTAAAACATTTCAGAATGCTTTTAATATGGAGTGCATGACTAGGAAATATCCTCTATTGTGTGGATAATTAGTTAATTGAAACAATTTTGTGCTTGCTGAATATGATAAATATAAATATTTTAGGAGACCAAAAAACAAAATATTCTCAATAAAATAGCTTTTAAAAATATATGTTTATTGAAATAAATAATATAAAAAAATGGATTTTTTTGTATTAAATTAAATATATTGTACAACAAAAAACCCAAGCGTTGAGTAGTAGAAAATTAAAGTAATAAATTTGTGATTGAGTTGTAACCAACCCATATTGACAGAGTCTACAAAACATTACAATATGCGTATATATTCTATACTATATGATTGAAATACCTTACACATACACACACACACACGTGCATTTGCATATACAATTGCCATAAATTATTAAACAAATGTTATATTGTAATCAATAAGCAACGAATTTGATTCGTTTGTATGTGTGGGTAAGTAAGTGTGTATATATATATATATATACACAAATATGTGTGTGTGTAAATAATTTATGCGGAAGTCTCGCCCACGCAGAAACATGTTGTAATTGTCAATGGGGGGTCGAGTGTGAATACATATTCATATAATATTCGTATCAGCATGAATTTATTTCCAGACAACACTTATTATTTTCGCACGAACAATGCGAATGTTGTTAATAATTCAATAACAAGCACCAAACGAAACGTGAGCGAAAAATGCAAATTCAATTAAATTGTCAAAAAGAAAATCACAACTTTTACATATACACAGAGAGAAAATAAAAACAACAACAACAACTATAACAATAACATATTTTCCAAGTTTCTACCTTGCGTAATCATTTTCAAGAATTATTTTTGGCCACACGCAACATTTTTATACTCTAGTCACCCAAAACAAAAATTCGCTCGAGTCAAATTGTGTGGAAAAAAATGATATTTATGTTCACGACGTGGTGGCCTTGCCAACGCCCACGCCACGCCTCCTTACGAATAGCGGCACACATTTGGCACGATTCAATGATCGATAAATAGATAGATATCGGGCCATATAAATTATATGCATATCGTCATCTATATTGCAGTCGACTAATGTCTGGAATGAAATGGCGCTGACCGCATCAATCCTCCAAATTGCGCGCAATATTGACAGCGTGTAGCCATCGGAGCTCCCCCTGCCTCCATGAGACATATATATATATATATATGTATGTGTGTGTGTGTGGAATAGAGCAATCGGATTTGGATTCAGATTTGGATTCAAGGCAGCATATTGCCAGCAGAAAATATTGTTGTTCAAGCGAAAAATAAGTTGAAAAATTACACAAAAAATGAGCGAAAAAAATAAACAAAAAATTAAATTTTATTCCAAGATGAAATCAGTTAAATTCAAGGCTAGCAATTGCATTGAGACGGGATTGTCAGGCGTTGACATGTTGAATGTTAATGAATTGGACTTGCGTTTCGCATTAATTTCATCAACTTGAACTTGGCTGAGGGCAATTGGGAATTACAACTTAACCCGAGCAACATTTTCTGATCGCGTTTCGATTGTTTATTATTTGGTGACATCTGTTCATAATTTATTTACGTTTATTTTCCATTTTAATTTTGAATGCCGCCGAGATTCGTTTTCAGGAAGAGATCGTTTGTAAAGCAAAATTAATAATTTTTCTCTGTCAAATAAGTAAAAAGTAGTATTTTTTTTGTACGATTTCGCATTTGTTATTGTATATTTCAGATAGTGGCTTAATTCTAATTAGTTGTCTATTAATTAGCTGCAAATTACGTATTATTAATAATGTTTTCCTCAATTTGTCAATTGCGGCTTTATTGTTGTGGTTAGCATCATCTGTTGTTCAAATCCGAGCTTGATTAAGTTTTAAAAAATATTGTTTGCCATGATGTAGTTGACTGATTGCTCGCTTAACCACAACTAGAAGAAACTAATAGATAAATTATTTTGTGGTTGCATTTGGCCCAAACCAGGAACAGTTCAAATAACATGTGCGAATCTAAACACTTGCACATCAACCAGTTGTACCTATCTATCATATATACATATATATATATATATAACATATATTTGTAGAACCACAATGATCTGTTGTTGTCATATTTTAATGAAGACATTCAGAACTGTCATCGTCAATTCTCAATCTTGCGCCTTGTTTTGAACTTAATTGGAATTTTAGAGCTTTCGCTAAGGTCAATGCAAATTGGCTAGCGCTCAAAATGCCAAGTATTTATTTATATTTATATATATATAAATAACAATGTATGTTTGTATGTGTACTTTGTCTTATGTACATTTAAAACATTTAAAAGAGTTTCCCGGCTTCTTTGTGTGTTTTGCCAGCTGTGATATTTATTTGTTAAATGTTTTCAACGCCAAACAAATATTGTTAATTCTATTTGAAATTTGCATACGTAAATATTTAATTTAAATGTATGTTTTCATAAATATAGATGTCTTAACTCGTCATACGACTCTTTCAACAAATTTCTGAATCTTTAAGCTTTTTCCATCTTTTTTTTTTATATATTTTTTTTGCTCGCTCTCGAGTGCTAAATTTAACAAATCGCGTGGGCGATTTAGCATTGAAAATGGCCAAGGCTTGTGACGTTATCTGCGCTATGGAGGCGACTATACTAATACTAATGGGCGATTTGAATAAGTATATCGGCAAAACTGAAAACTAATCTAACGCATTTCTCTGCTTACAGAAAAAGAAACCAACAAATCATCAAACATGTATGTGCCATTATAGAAAGCAGGAGATTTTATGGAGCAGTATCATAGCAACTAAGTAACGCCTGCAACTAGAAACATATATGTCTATACATATATATATGCATATACATATATAAATATGTATATATGGACTATAGACAAATGAAATATACACAGTAAGTTATAATCACATTTAATCCGCAAGTATCAAAGAACTAATATTTATATTTATTTGTGTTCCACAGATCTTAGAGCACAGAGCATAGAATTAAAGACGACGCCTTTTTGGGAACTTCATATAACTATATAAAGCAACTCAAAACCACCTACACCTACACACTCACACACGCACACACATACATATATATACACAATGGGCAAAGATTACTATAAGACTTTAGGCATAACTAAAACTGCCACCGATGATGAGGTTAAAAAGGCCTACAGAAAACTGGCGCTTCGCTATCATCCGGATAAAAACAAAGCCGCCAATGCCGAGGAGAAATTTAAAGAAGTCGCCGAGGCGTACGAGGTGCTCTCGGATAAAAGCAAGCGTGAGGTGTACGATAAATATGGCGAGGATGGTCTGAAAAGTGGCGGTGAGGTTTTTTTCTAAATTCCCATTTACCCACATATATTAATGGTTTATAATTGTTATTATTTTTAACAGGCGCTCGTAATGGCGGCGGTAGTAGAAATACATTTACATATCATGGTGATCCACGGGCCACATTCACACAGTTCTTTGGCAACAGCAATCCGTTTGCCTCGTTTTTTGATATGGGCGACAATCTGTTCGATAAGAATGTCTTTGATTTGGATACGGAACCCGACTTCTTCTCATCGCCATTTGGTGGCCTCGGCTCTAGGCATGGACTAGGCAGCGCCTTCAGGTAGTTTTATTTATTTTGAAATCTTTCGATGTACAACATTTTGCTAAGAATTCGTAGACCTTCTTTTAGATCACACTCCTTCAATGTGCACACACCGTTTAAAAAGGAACAGAAACAGGATCCACCCGTCGAGCATGATCTCTATGTTACCCTGGAGGAAATATATCATGGCTGTGTTAAGAAAATGAAAATCTCACGTCGCGTAGTTAAGCCCGATGGCAGCTCCAAGAAGGAGGACAAAGTCCTGCAAATATCTATTAAGCCCGGCTGGAAATCGGGCACCAAAGTCACGTTCCAAAAGGAAGGCGACCAGGCGCCCGGCAAAATACCAGCGGATATTGTGTTCATCATCAGGGATAAACCACATGCCATGTTCAAGCGCGAAGGAAGCGATTTACGCTATACGGCGAGGCTAACACTAAAGCAGGTGAGTCCACAAAATTGATCTATATTAATTGATGGGGAATTAAAATCTGAATATAGTTTGCAACTTTATGATTATTAATTGCATTAGTTTTATTTGCGTAGTTGGCTCTTTAATGTCAATTATATATTGGTATTACATCTCGAAAAAGTTTTTATTTAAAGGGATAATTTTTGTGTGTTCTATTCTAATTAAAAGTGCCCTTAGTTCATGAATATATAGACAATTAAAACGTTGACAGCTTTATGAATTGGATATAGTTAGTGCTTAAATTTTAACAAGTATTATTTTTGTATACCACAATCTGTTCTTTGCTTCTCGCTTCTTGTATAAACATTAAAAAACGGATTAAATGAGCTCGTTAAATGTAAAACAGATTATACGATGTACTGACAATTATAGCTGACCATAAGTGACCCTTTAGCTTTAAGTTATGCCGCTGTCAACCGTTTAGGTTTTGTATTATTGGAAAAAAATGTCAGCTTTAAGACGACGGCTTCGAGCCTGGGGTTCTCACAGCATGGCGCCCAATTAAAACCGAGCAGCGCCTAAATCAAATTATAATGAAATCAGCGTTATGTTATGGTTATGGCAAATTTACCATATACGCACCTGAAGCTGCTGACCAGACCAGCAAACGAGTCAAGAGCTGAGCGCATGAGATCTAGGAGCTCCTCGGAGCCAGGTGGTGCAAGCCGAGAGCTGTCAGCTGGGAGCTGGTTGGCTGCGCGAATTTGGTCAACATGGTCAAGTTTCAATTAGGCGGTCACAGCAGTTGGCCGGGCCAACACGTACACAAATGCGTCCGAATGCGACTTGTTGGTAGGCAGTTCATGACGCTAAGGTGTTAAATTTTTCACAGCCAACTGCGTTAAAAAAGTCGAGGCGCAAACTTCACATATGGCAAACGTCCAAAAAACATCAATATTTAATGACCACAAACAACAACGAAAATTACAAGCCGGTTAGTTTGTAGTCATGTTAAAATTGTTAATTGCATTAACTAGATTAAATAGTTGCTCTCCAACTATTTTGACATTTTCAACATTTTATTGCTTGTTAGTGCGACAAATTTAGTAAATATTTTTGGGGTCTCAGTTTGCCCATTTTGGTGGTATTTTCATTTTTCAAAGATATATCTGTCTAGTTATAAATTATGATTGCCTTATTGGTAGAGTCTCAGTTTAGCTAAAAGTGTCATGTTGTTGTTTCTATTTAGAAATATTTGACACGGTTTTTTTTTTCTCGGATAGTGATAATTATGATGGCTGCTCAATTATAAAACGCTAAACATTTTCTACACGAATTTCTTGAGTTGATTTTTGAGATGGAGTGTAAAGATCAGATCAAGATTAGCTAAAGTTGTGCCTATGAAACTTGTTATAGATAATTTCGAGTAGTAATAAAGATGGTTATTATTATTTCCATCTGCTAGACAAGTGTAAGAAAGATTTTATGGACAATTTTCTGGATTTAACTTAGCTAAGAAAACATTATTATTGTTTTATAAAAATAGGATTAGGAGAATGCCTTTGTTTATAGTAGTTAAAAGTTTCGCTGACACATGTAGAAAATCTATATTTACATAGACTCTTGTTTGCAACTTTAATGTTGTCGCAAAAAATGAAAAGAAAATTGTTGAATTTATGGCGGGCTTAATTCGACTCAATTTGAATTCGTTGCTTTACAAAAAGTGCGCCATAAAGCAATTAAAGCGCCATAAAAGTGCTTCACATAATTGACCGCAACCATGTTGAATATGTTTTTTTTTTGCTGTGTGTTAAGTTAAAAAAAACTGACATAAATTACATCATCACTAACGCTAAAATATAAATATAAATTCCAAATCAGTATTAAGCACCGAATAATTTTTGTTACATATTAAATGTAGAGTGTGTCTGTGTGTTGTGTGTGTGTAGATAAATCACAATTGAAATGAGATTATTAAAATATCGATGCACACACGACACTGACCTACTGCATTTAATAGTACAATCTACAATCGAAATACTTAATATATAATCGTAAATTTTAGATGGAATGCAAATTCAAGAGCTCAATGGCAAAAAACACAAATTAAAAAAATGTCTATTTGACGCATCGAGTGTCTGCGTCAGACATTCGCGAATGCGGAGAGCTACCCCAAAAAAAAAATTGATGTATGCCAAATAAGTATTGAGTGTTGTTGTTTGTCCTTGTTGGCTATGTGTATGTTGTCCAATGTTTATGGAATGGTCGTGTAACTGATGGGCAGACGTCACAAATTTTGTTATCATTGTTGTTCTTGCTATTTGAAATATTGTCTGTCCATAGCCATAGCCATTGTGATTTTTGGTTTGGAGAACTTTTTCGACTGCTGCATTGAATTGGTAGCTCAATACAAAAAGCATTCAACGGCTTCGTTTGCATTTTGATGACAGTCGTCATCGTCCAACTCGCAAAATAAAACAAAGCAACAAAACAACAACAACAAAAAAAAAGAGAAAAGAGAAAAACAGACAACCAAATGCTTTATGACATACCATTGAATGTCGTTGATTTGTTTTTCAAACACTTTTTTTGTTTTTTTTTTCAAGTTTTTGTTATTTTTTGTTTGTTTTGTTTTTGCAAGCATAATTGTCTAGCACCGCGGGAAACTGAAGTATTTTATGTTTGCTGCTTCCCTTAACGAGACTCGCTAGTACCAACAATACAACTGTTCCAAAATCGTTTAAATTGCTTCTAAACATTTTTCGTTGATCATTTTTTATATTTTTTAAGAAGTTGTGTTTCCTTTTTTACCTTTGACATATGTGTATATAAATGCGTATGTAATATAATATTTTATATAAAAATAACTCGGCGAATCATCAACTTAATATCTATAAACAATACTGCGTAAATGGTGCTCTTATTATTTTCTCTATTGCATTTTAGCAGTTTTCGCTTACAATTCAAAAATATATATATATTGATAAGCATTCCAAATCAGTTCTATCTGATACGTATGGGAAGCTAAAGCAATATATTAAACTTAATATAAAAAAGTATTAGACAAAATTGCAGAACTTATTGTTTGTTTATTGATTTGTAAAAAAATTTCATAGGGATGGTTTTCGTATACAAAAGAGATACTTAATTTTTGATTGATTATTATTTCAATATGCTTAGATACGAAGAATGTTTTATAATAGCCACATTTAATTTGTATAAATTTAATTGATTTTCTTTTAATCATGTAATATAAATTATTATAACGTATTCTGTATTAAAATGCTTGTGGTAATTGCAACCAATTGTCATTTTGGGATTAGGGCACAACAAGTACTCAATTTACGTTCGAGATGATTTCAGTTGTGGTTCGAATCGCGCGATTTGCATTTGTTTTCCCTGTGTTTTTTTCAGGTTTTTATGGCTCAGCTTCCGAAAAAGGTAGCAAAGCGTTTTTATGTTACAGTTTTTTGTAGTTTTCGCTTTTTATTTGCTTGGCTTCAGTGTTTTTTTTTGTAACTCTTTTTTTTTGATTGAGTTTCGTTGCGTTACAGCAACATTTTTAACATTTCCATTAAAAAATATCAATGCTGGCGACAACGTCGACGTCATCAGTGGCATTTTGCCTGTTGTAGTGGTTTAGTGGTGCTTGCCGCCTCAGTTGTTGTTGTTGTTGTTGTAGCTGTTGGTGCCGGCGTCATCAGTTTATGCTGTCATCGCTTTAAATTCTCCACTCGACGAATATATACATGTATATGTATACATATATATTTAAATATTCATAAGGTGTGCACTTTGCTTTTGTCGCAATTTATTTATGCTCACTTTTGGGTGAGGCAGCGCGGTTCACACTATTCACATGGTTTCATGTTCCTACGTAAACTGTCCGATGCGGGTAACTGGCTATCAAATCTTCTACATATGTGTTCATTTATGTATTTATACATATGACAAGGGTCACGATTTAGTTGTCAAAAGCCGGTTAAAAGTTATTTTAAGAGGGCGTTTTTGATTTATTGAGTATTGCAGCAGGAACTTTCAACAATTGAGTTCCGTATTACATTAAAGAGCTACTTAATTAAAAAAATGCATTCTGATATATCAAAATGCACATTATTTTATATTAAACCCAAATGATTTTTATATGTAGAGCACATGATTTTTTTGGTAACATTAGAATAAACATTGGATATACAAAAATTAATAAATATTTTAGTCATACAACACATTTAATATTGCTTGAGAAGCTATCAGACTTTGTGTACAAGAACTAATTAAGGCTTTCACTATTTACCTGAGTGGTTTTGGCTGATATTTGTGATGACTATCAATCCCCAAATTAATAATAAAATAGAAGGAAAAACTTTTGTACTGCACTTTTACGCAACGAAAGCCAAAAAGCAGTTGTCTTTCAATTATGAGCAACTTTTTCGTTAACTAATTAAGTAGGCCAACAAGTAATATCGCAGCTTGATTGATCCTTCAATACAAATCATGATTGATGGCTATCTTTTAGCGGGCCAATTAAACAAATCGAATGTCAGCTGGGCCAAAATCCAAACCGTCAGCGAGTAGTTGGCTGCACAAACAGGGAAGACGGAACTGTATGGATTTTGGCTGAAAAGGAAGTGGAGAAACATGTCAACAACATGTTTAAACACGAATTAGGCACATAAAAAGCATAAAAAGGATTTATACATGACACAAAAGCAAACACAATAAGAAGACGATAAACGGAATGGCGAGCATTTTCTTCGATTCCCAAAACATGTTGCTGCTGTGGCAAGTGGCAAGAGGCAACTAAGAACATAAACAGGATTACCAAAAAGATTGATAGATTCTCTAGTTAAGTCCCATGTGCAGCGTTTGTTTGTCCAGTTTTTTTCTTTTTCTCTTTCGATTTATTTTTATTTTTTTTTTGTTAGTGGTATAATAACAATTTACAGGAAATTGAGTTGTTATGTTCTGTGGGGGTGTGGGGTGGGTTTAGCTTTGCTTCAAACAACATTCAATATGATTGATAAGCCATGGAATAGTAAGAACAATTTATTTATTGATACGTTTTGTTTTCGCTTCTTTTTGTATGTATTTCAGGCACTTTGCGGCGTTGTCTTTCAAGTTCCTACAATGTCCGGGGATAAACTGCGCATCAGCACCATGCAGGAGATCATCAAGCCGAACACTGTGAAACGCATCCAGGGCTATGGGTTGCCCTTTCCCAAGGATACCACGCGCAAAGGAGATCTACTTGTCGCCTTCGATATACAATTTCCGGAGAAATTGACTGCCGCTCAAAAGGAGGTGCTCAGGGACATGTTATGAAGATAATTCGTATGCCGCCTTAACCATGACAACGACTCACTCACCCCAAACAACAACAAACAACATCAACAAACAACAACAACAAACAACAACTCAGCTACAAACAGTCTTCGTCTTCTTTTAGTTAGTCATACTAAAAATAGCAAAAAGCTAAAAATACTACGCAATCAAGTGCTAATTTTTAGCTTTGCATCATTTTTCATGAGTATTGAATGTGTCATCATTCAAATATTTCGATTTACTTCGATTCGACGCGCATTTTTAATTTGTTTTCAAAAATTAATTTTACTGGAATTTGTATCGTCTAATTTTGCTCATTGAAACAAAACTCCAATTGGATAAAAGAAATACAAAAAAAAAAAACCCACCACATCAAGTTGCAATAATACATATGTTGACCATAGTTATTATATCGTATAATTCTTAATTTATTTGTCTAAATTAAAGCTACGTATAATAAAAACACACAACAAACATGTAAAAAATTATTATTTTAAAGCTGTTGTATAATTTTATTTAGGTCTTTAGATTTATTGAAATCAATTTAAAATAATATTTTCATAAAACTTAAGCCGATAAGTTTGATACTTATTTCGTTAAAAAATATGTGTAGATAAACTTTTAAGGACCATTTTGGAAGACATAATCAGCGGATTAGAATATCAGAAAAGGTAAGCTGACTTTCATATTATCTGAAGAACAAATACAATTTTTGACTATTAACCTTAAAGATTAATCTAAGAAATCTTAAAAAACACTTTAGTGATTTGAGAAAACAAAATGCATTTTAAATTGCTGTCACTTTTATGTTGTAAAAATAGCTATTTGAGAAGTTCTTTATCCAGTTTTAGTTTATTTATATTTGTTTTAGGCAATAAGTTTTGCCGAATGTTATTTATAGCCAAGTCAGTTGTTCAACGTCTAAGGGGTAGCAAAGAGTGAAAAGATTGTTTGTTTGGCCTGAAAGGAAAAGTGCAAATTGTGTGGTAATCGGATCGCGTTTGCCTAATTAGCTGCCGTTGCCAGCAGTTGGCAGTCGGCGGTCGGCAGTCGGCATTTGGGAGTTGGACATGGGAAGTTGCCAGTTGCCGACTTGTCAAAGGAACTTGGCCAACGTGGCGCTCGTTAACTCATTAAAACTGCATGAAGTCAAAACTTTATGGTCTGCAAAGTTTGCGTCAAAGCAGGAACCACCCGAAAAAAGTAGAGGAAAAAAAAGAAAAAAAAACAGAAACAAGATGAAGAAAAAGCTGGCAAAAGTGGGCAGCGGCAAATGCAGAAGAAACGGAGCAACATCAAAGCCGGCAAATGGTAATTCGTTTAAAAAGAAAGCCAAGGCCGGGGCACAGACGCATTTCATTTGCAGACAATAAACTGGCCCACCACCAACAACATCAACAACAACAACAACAACAAAGTCTAAATAAATTAAATTTTTGAAAAGCTCTATGCATACTAAACAGTCGACGCCTCACAAGGCTGTCTCAGATTTCCAAAACACATGCCACAAGCGTCACGAGTTGCCTGCAACTGATGATGATACCCGTAGGCCAACGCATCGACAGCCCAACAACAATGCCACCAAAATGCACGTGCCCCTTGTCATGTGTCTGTGTCTGTGTATGATTCGATGCCTGTAGTCCTGCTTCTAGCTGTGTGTCTGTCTGATCTGAGACTCTCTCTCTCTCGAAATCTCAGTTTCAGTTTCAGCCTGGCAACATTGTAACAATTCGTTGCGATTTTCCACTTTATTTTTTAAAATGCGATAGACACGAAAAAAGGGTTCACCATTGTTGCAACAGTGCAGAGAGGGATTAAGAAGGGGCAGCATTGCCGAAATCACAGCAAAATCATCGACAACTGGCAGATGTGTGAATTGAATTTTCAAACAATTTGCCGTCAGTCAGTGGCAAAGTCAGAGTTGCAGCACTTGTGCACCGTGCCACAGTGTACACTTTTGTATGCCCTAACAGATTGGCTACAACTTGGTTAAATTTATATCGAATTAAAAATAATATATATATTGATTTTTATTTAAATTTTAAAATTTATTTATTATTTAATTGCAAATCTTAAATTTATATATATTTTTTCTAAAATCACAGTTTCTTCAGCTTGATACACATATGTAATTATTTATTTATTTGGATAGGGTATTTCACACACTTTTCTTCATTTTCCATTTGTCAGTTTTCCGATTTTCTTTCTTTTTGCTGTTGCCTTTCCTTGGCTGGTTTTGACTTGGAACGTGGAACGTGCATGATTTGAGATTTGATTTGGTGTGCGGCTGTGGCAAACGCGCTTTTGGCTACATTACAGCCACGACAGGCTGCTCCTGATCCTGCACCTTAACCAACTGCTGGCTGGCTGGCATTGCCTTTGTTTGTCCTGTCCTGCGTGTCCTGTTCGTTTGCGGCGCACAGTTTAAACATTTCGCTCACGTTTCGGATGTTTATGCCATTAGCGTTTAAGTTGCCATACAAAATGCGTCTCGTAAATATCGAAACGGTTTTCGCTTTTTCCCTTTGTTCAACTCGGCAATGCTTGGATTGGGGCAGGGAGAACATTGTTGTATTTGTAATCGATGCCATTTCTATTGCTATTCGAAATTGTTAAAGAATCGCATTTGGTTGAGAAAATACATGTTAACGGCCAATAAACTTAATTTAAACCATAACATTACAGTTTATTTAAGAAACATTTTTAAAAAAATATGTTTTACAACGGGCAGGCGAACAGTGGTGTCTGCAGGGGCAGCTCATCCTTGAATCAGGTTGTTCCAAGTTTTCCGAGTTGAGTCTTGAACCAGTTGCAAATTGTTCATCAGAATCCACTTGATGGATGTGAGCCTTGACGGAATGAATCTCAGAAATCGGGTCAGCTTCGTCGAACTCATAGAAACAGTTGGCTTGCAGGCACAGGGGTTTTCGGTCCACCTTCTCGTCCATCTTTTGATTTTTTTTTACGCTTTTGTGTATGGTTCGTTTCTTCAAGCGTTTCTTGCGCTTAATTGTAAAATCTTCGATTTTGGTGGGTTCTGTGATGGCTGCCTCTATTTCCGACTCGATGAGACGTTTGTGTTTCTCAGCTGCTCTCCTCCGAACGGAGACACTCCGATGTCGAGTACAAATATCTTCGATAGTTCGAAGCGTCTCCTCGAAGGCCACCTCCAGTTGCTCCTCAGCATGCAGCGTGTTCAAAAGTAAAGTATCTTTTATCATATTTACACTAACAATTTATTGATTTCATTTTTGAACACAGAATATTTGATAGGAATTGTCAAGGCTACATATACAAACATATATTAAATTTGCTTTTCTGTTCTGTTTTTTTAGTACTTAAAATGAGAATTACTATAAGGGTTAATACTTCTTGAAGCCAATTTTGATTTTGGCTTAAACGGTTAGCGTTTTATATATATATCTATATATATTTTTTGTTATATGTCGTTTCTGCTGTAGAAGGTAAGACTTCAAGAGACATCTAGCGTTATCCTGAGTTTGAGCAGAATAATAAAATAAATTTGAAAGCACAAAACGATGCCTTTGTTTTGGGATATTCGAACGGATCCTTTGGGTTAAAAGTATGCAGCAATTTGTAGATTGACTGCAATTTAGTTAATGCAGCAACCCAATGTATGTCAATGGTGCGAAAACGTGCTATGCTTGCTTGAACAACCTGCAATCAAATTGGTATATTTATATTTTTACAGCTTGTGAGAACTGGACTTGACAACGCTGTGTTCTAATCAGTTATGTACTCTTCCATAGATATAAGTTGTTTTTTTTTGTGTTAGTGAATGTTCATTTCTAATCAGAATCAAAATGGCAACGTCACTCAATCAGTCAAGCGTTTAATAACTGATTGCATTGGCGGTGCACGGAAAAGAAGGAGGAGAGAAGATAAACAGAAGTATTAACAGAAGCTCAAGCTGAATAAAATTTATAATATATCTAACACTCATACATCATTTTGATATGCATGCCACGAGCACGTTTGCCACGAGTATTTGCTTAAGAGTTGAGCTGAGCTGAGCGAACGAGGGAGACAGCTGCAGCATGGAGCAACATGGACATGGATGGAAGTTGGGGAAGTATGGGATTTGGGAGTACAGCGCACATGGACAGACACATTAATTTAGCTGCTGCTCTTGAAACCGCATGCAATTTTTCTTCAACTTGTCTGCTATCGCCTTTCAATGGCAGGAAGTATACCAAAGCGATCCGTGCGCCCAGCATGAGGATGAGGGCAGAACGAGGGCAGGATGAAGGCAGTCAGTGAGGCATTCAGTCAGTTAGTCAGTCAGCCAGATAAGTGCGGTTTATGTGCGGCACGTAGTCCGTCTCAATACAGTCAATAAATTGCCGCTGCGTTGCACTAGCAACTGACCAAAAAAAAAATAGATAGATATATATAGAAGGGTGAAGCAGCGTCCCTGCTGGTTTAGGGATGCAAGATGCTGAAGGAGGCTTCAGCCGTAACAAGGGTTAGCATGTGGTCCATGGTTGGAATTAATGCTGTGAATTTCTTTTGCCACTTGGCATAAGCTAAACCGCTGCACTTTAAACACTTGAAGTCTGCAAGTTATATCAGAAACTTTACATTTCCAATGCAGTAGTTATCGACAAATGAAAATACGTTGGAAAACATTATAATTGCTGAATTTTGTTTAAAATCATCTACTGCATTTAAAAATAATATATTTATGGAAACCAAGTTGCGAGCTTCTGTGGGAATGTTCAGCTGTATTTTGAAAAGCGAAAACCGCCGACAGTTGCTAGGATTTTACATCAAATTCCAATTGAAATTAACTTTATATTAAGAGTATTTTAATGAGGAGTCGAATACCTCGCAGCTACAACAACAACAACAACAACAGCAGCAGATTACTATGCAGACAAATGAAGTGGTCGGCGATGAGGGGCGGTAAGTGTGTTGTGGGGGAATCCTTCAACCTTCGCATATTGTAAATCAGAACGCGTTTCACTGCGCATAGAAAAGCAAATTATAAGAGGCAAATTGCGAGTGTTTTCCACCGACCTCCTCTTGGCCTGGCCTGGCCTGGCATAGCTAACAACATTCCAGGGGAAAAGTGTGCCGGAAAATATGTTATTAATTCAAATTAATATAATCCAATTTTTTGCTCTTGCCTCTTCCTCGATTCCTCATTTCTTTTTTGCTCAGTATTTTGTTCTGCTGCGGCATGTTCGTTGCGGAAATGGAAACTACTTTCTCAGCCGCTGTCAGAGCTGTGCGCATTATGAAAAGATGTTTTTCACTCTGGAAAGCCACTCCCCCCCCACACTTCCGCTTGCACTCCTTTCGCCTTTCCCAATTTTTTTTTTTACACAACTCTAGCCGTGACGTGTGTGTGTGTGTGTGTGCTATGATATATAGATATAGTCGTATCTAGGCGGAATTCTGGTTGCCAGGCCCGGGCTTAGTTTTTTTCTGTGTTATTTATATATTTTTTTGGGTGCAGTTTGGGAGCGGGGTGAGTTAATAATGGCCAGATATGCCAGCAATGACAGTCCCTAATTTGTGCACATTTTTCACATTTTTGCCATTAAATTTGTGCCTTTCGGTTTTAGGATTTATCATTTTGGGTGCGCTTTTGACAAGGGAGCTAACATTTCCTATGTGCACCGCTCCATTTACAATATGTCAGAGGGCAACTCCATGAAAATGTATCAACTTGATAGTCATAAACTAGATAAGTTCTTAAGGTCGAATGTGTTATAATAATTTAAATACTAAAATATGTTAGACTACATGAGGAACATATATTTAATAAGCTAATAAACAAGTGCAGAATGATAAATTGTATTTGCTAAAATCTTTATTGACTGTAAGTAAAAATCACATTTACTTAGTCGATGTCAAGCAAATGGTATTTAGAAATACTTATCCAGTTTCTTGTTTAGAGTCGTTAAGTGGCAGCTACTTAGCATAAATGTTGCATATTCGAAAGTGCAGCTAAATTTCTGGCTAGATATTTTTGGAGCCCCCAACATGGATTTGCGCTTTAAATGAAGTGAAAGTCGCAGTTTTATTTGTATTAAATATTTACGACAAAGCATCCGAAGGAAGAGCAATTTCCAAAAAAACGTGGCTGTGCGTATAAAGTGAAATTCAAGTCCAAAGAGGAGTTGTGAGTGGGAAGTGGGAATGGTTTTGGGGTACACTAGACGAAGTCGAGTAAGTGCTGCACTTGAAAGTGTTTTTTTTTTGCATTGCTCCTCTCCTCTCCTCTCTCTCTCTCGGATCCACTAAAAGCGTCGCGTGCGCTGCGATTCACCGCGTTTGAGTATTTCCTCGAGGCGTCGCCTTTCCTTAACTGTCAAAACTCTTTCCAGTTTTTCCAACGTTGAGTTGATTTCCCGCTTCGAGTGCAATGGCAGCCAGAGTGTCGTTATCGCAAAAGTTCTAGAACGAAATGGATGTTAATGGTCTATTTACTCATCAAACAGCAAAGCACTAACATGCTGTCAAAATTGATTTCAAATGCTACAGTTTTAATTGAAAATCTCTGTCAAAATTGAACATATAGTTTAATATATGTAAAATATTTGAAAAGAAGTTAAACTTGTAGTTTATTTCAATTGAAGTTGTTTTATTTAAATATTAGATGCAGTTGATGTTTATGTTAATAAGTAAAGAAATATTTAGTCTGTTTTTCATTAACAAGTTGCATATTTTTTTAAATCAAAAAAATGCCCATTAAATAAATTTGCAAATTAGTATTTCAAAATGTTATTTTAAATTAAAAAAATTTCAATAAAATAAAGTTGCAAATTAGTATTTCAAAATCCAAGATCAGTTAATCAATTTAAAACTTTACAAGAAGAAAACTTGTTGTATTTTCTACAATTTAAAGCAGTATTTCTCAAAAATAAGTTGCAGTTTATTTATATGTTAATTACTAAACAATTAGACAGACTTGAAAATTTACCAATTTGCTCGAGTTTCAAAAAACGAAATTCTATAACATTTTTTTAAATGCCAAAAATGTGCACATTTTGCTAGGACTTTGGCAAATAATGCAATTACAAAGCTTGTCAAATTGTGCATTGAAAATGGTAAAAACTTTGAATTTCCAACTGCTAATTGACTTTATTATTATTTTTTGCTTTTTTTTTATTTTTTTTATTTTTTGTGGAATTTACCTGTGAACGCGCATCGCGTCGATTGCGCAGCGCTGCATTTGCTCGTGCATTGCCATTTCCCAGCGGAAACGCTCGTTGTAGCGCCGGAATGCGGCCATGTAGCGACTATGGCATATGTCGGCGCTGCATTGAGTGGAGCGTTGGGTGGGAGAAAAAAATTGTAAAAATGTATTAAATCAACAGGAAATTGCAATTTTCACACAATTTGATTCGATCTGGCAGAGTCGCCCGGCGGCGTCTGTCTAGCGTTACTTACTACGTTGGCTCCTTCTCATCCAGTTGCGGCCTCGGCCCGAAGCCGACACGCCTGGCAAGGAGGACACGATACCATTGCTTTTGCAGTGCATTCATCGGCCGCTTGAAGGGATTGGTATTGGGATGTGTTCTTCCATTGCTGTTGCCATCGCCTGCCTCCGTTGCCTGCTGCTGTTTGGCTTTCAGGTTTTCCATTTTGCTACGCTTTACCGTTTACAAGTTTTCCGTATTAAGTTAGAGATTGCTTCCTTACCGTTGGGCATTTGCCAATGTACTGCCCCCCATGTGGAATGTGCTGCTCATCGCAATTGTTGTTGTTGTTGTTGTTCCTTTCTTTGTTGTTGTTGTTGTTGTTGTTGCCATTGGCGCCGTGTTGTCAGCCAGCTGCATGACGAGTTTATCGAACCAACAAGATAAATGGGTTACTCCAAAACGAGCGACAAGGGGATTGGTAACTGTTGCACATGCGAATGCATTTAGTGTGTTTCATCTGTCAAATTACTTGGTTTCCGAGAGCAGAGAGCAGAGTTTGGTGGCATGTTCAATAAATGCGATTTGCGATTGAGTGGGTGGCATGGGGTAAGCAAAGGTAACAGCTAGAAAATGCTATATATAAGCAAAGGTAACAGCTAGAAAATGCTATATATATTGAGATTAATCATTGATTAACTATGAATTTTAAAAGTTCACTTATAATTTTGAATAAAACAAAGCCTGAAATTTGCCTAATCTAATAAAGTAAGTACAAAAAGTGTTCAAAATTAGTTAATTTTGTGACAATTTCTATCTGAAAACTGCACGTTTTTATAGCAGCTGCTGCATAGATTTCATGTGCAGAGTATCCTCTGCAAAAACCTATTCTCTCAGCTAAATAAACTAATTTTTCAAAATATTTGATAAACCCTACTCAAACCCGCTGCTGGAATAACAACTAAAATTGATGCCTTTGGGTCTCGATTAGCTTTAATCACTTTCATATTTCATCGGCAAGGGTTAAGAACATAAAGGACACTTGTGTGTGTGTGCTGTGTGTGTGTGTGTGTATGGATGGGTCTTAGCTGAAAGTTTAACCCAGTCGAAAGTCACACACATATCAATGACTGACATTTGTTGCCTAGCAAAATAGGCCAAGCACAGCCAAAATTCCTGCAGCACAAATAGGACGCACGACACAAGACTTGTAGGCGTTTGCTGAGGGGAGGAAGAGCAGAAGTGGAGGAGGAGAAGAAGTCGCAGCTGTCGCTGTTGTTGCTCTGTCGTCTGTTTGGCTGGTTTGGGCTGGCATTGTGCCGAGTAGACAACAAACGGAACTATTGAACTGAGAGTGGCGCCTGTCGCAGTTTATGGCCCAAACCCGAAAAGCCAATCATAGAAATGTGCTCTAATTTAAAGTGACATAAAAAAAACAAAAAAAAAGTGGCAAAAAAACAAAAGCGCAGCAGATGCCAAGACAAGCAGCATATGACACGAATGGAAACTGTTTGCCAGAAATGCAGTTGGCTAAAATGATTTTTATACATTTTATGTCGGTTTGAGTTGGAGTTTTGGCCCTTTTGGCCTGCGGGTCTTCGGGTCGGGCCAATATCAACATTAGTTCCCCAAAATGTTGTGAACTTTTGCAGGCGAAATGTTTTTGTGTATTTCTTTGCGTTGTTGTTCTTGCCACTTTTTGTTTTTGGTCTCAGCTGTTGGCAGCGGCGTCTTTGTCAGCGCTTATTGATGGCTGCTACAGCTAAATGTTTTTCAATTTATTTTATTTGGCAATTTTTATGCTGTTGTGTGTTTTTTTCCACGAAATAAAAAAAGAAAACAATTTATTGGCGCCTCATGTTCTGGCCCTTTTGGCCCTTGGCGCTTGCAGGCCAATTGGTTTGGCCTTTTGTCTGCTGCGTATCAGCAATTTGATTGATGTTGCAACAAATTGTGCAGCATAATTTTGGGCTGACTTTTAAAATCATATCCGGCGCACAAGTGGGAGCGAGACGACTAGCTGTCACACGCAGACACGTAGGCGCCGTTAGATTTGAAATGACGCCGAAAAACCGATTACTTGGTAATATGTAAGAATTTAATAGGCTCATTTCACATTTTATTGAGCAAAGCTATTGGGTTCAATTATTTGACAAAGGCAAAGGCTGAAAAGACTTGAACAATAAATTAAATTTTAAGTTTATATTTTTATTTTTATTTTATTTTTATACACTGTGTTTTGTAGAAAGGGGAGAAAGTTTATCCTTTTTAACCTTCCTCTTACTGTTTTTTTTATTTATTCTAATTTATTTAATCTTTCTAACTGCCTTTTTAAAATTTCGATTTTATTTAATTTATTAAATCTTAAATAACTAATTAAATTCAAGACTCATTCTGCAAAAAACTATAAAAACTGACCTAATTTCTAAAGGCTTTGCTAATTTGCTCAAGTCTGGCAAATAAATAAATATGAAATGCTTGCATGTAAATTAAAAGTAGTTTCTAAGTAAGCGTTCTGCGTGCATCATGCAAAGACTATTAAAAAAAAAAATTTGCCACTTCAACATGTAAAGCGATTAAATTATGACGTTGCCTAGGAATATGTTAAATGCAGCTTTTTTAAAGCCAAATGGCTGCAATTAAGTCAAAAGCAAACAGCTTAAAGCTTTGCGCTGTGCACACAAACAAGACAGCGAATGACAAACTGCCAAATGAGTAAATGGATAAATGGCTAAGAGACAGCCAGAATGGATATGTAGTGGTGGCAGGGGAGGGTGAGTGGAGGGAAGGGGAGGTGCAACTACATACGGCATAAGCAAATGCACAATGAGTTGATAATCCCAAAGGCAAACACACAGCTGAAGGGACTGAATGAAAGGGAGTGGAGTGGAGTGAAGCAGCTGGAGATTGGAGTTGGGTGTTTGGGAGTTGGGATCATCAGACTATGCATAGAAGTATGCAGAAAGCCATAAAGCAACAATAATAAACGCGCATCATCATCAGCGGTTTGGTTTGTTGCCGCTGTCAGCAGAAAAGTATGAAATATCATCTAAAATAGGAAATGCGTAAATGCGAAATGCTACGCAACGGAAACTGAACACAGCTCAACGTTTTGCTGATTCCCAAACACACACACAACATACACACACACACACACACTACACACACACACTACACACACACACTCTGTATACCCACTCAGTGAGTGCATGAAAGTCAATTTTTCATTTAGATAACTTTGACATACGCAAACGTCATGGCTTGCTTTAGCCAGCCCTAAAGGCGTGGTCTGGGGGGGTTGGTTTTTGTCTCTCTCTGTGTGTGTTTGCACATAACGATTTAGATTGGAGTTGAGCTCAGTTCCTGACATGCTGCTACTGATGGCGCCAGCCGGGCACAAAGCGCCAAAATGCGGGCAACATTTTTGATAAATGAATATTTGGCGTTGTGGCACAGAGCGTTCGCAATCATGCAAGTGTGTGGGTGTGTGTGTGTGGGGATGTGTGTGTGGCTTAAATGAAATGTTAACAATTAAAAGCAGAAAGCGCAAATCCAACAAGCGACACGAAAACACTATCAAAACACATAATAAGCCGCCGCCAGAAGAGTTGTTGACACGCGCGTTCGCCTTAATACGCGGCGTATGCGCAACATTTCGATTATAAATTATGATCCCTCCCCCCCCCCTCCCCACCGGTTTTGTGAGGGGTTGTTTAGTGTAAACTAAGCCAAACATTAACAACGAAGGTAAAGCGCTATTAAGCGACGTGGCAAGTGGCAAAAAGGGATCAAAACCCAAAAGTAACTTGAAGACGGGGATTTTCATTATTTTCCACAACCATTTGTTGTTGTTGTTGCTTTGCTGTTGTCTTTGTTGTGTGGCAAATGAAAACAAGTTATTTTGTATTTGCGCAGTGTCTTACACATTGTTATAATCATAAAAAGTATTAAAAAGTAACAAGACAGGACAAACACACAGACACAAACTGAGCGAACACTTAAAAGGAGGAAGGAAGCGGGGCGGAGTGGGTAGATGGGCGGGGCGGACAGGTGGCTCGCATTTGCCATTTGAAGTTGATTGCCCATTTTTTTTTTTCGTTGGTAGTTATACCTGTTTACCTACTTCAGCTGCGACGTGGAGTGTCAGCCAAGAGTAACATGGCCAAGTTGGGTGGTTGTGGCAAGATACCCCCAAAACATATTGTCTGAGAATCTGGTTGCGGGTTGTGTACAAAATTTGCGCTTGCGTTAGCGTGAAATGATGTTCAGGTAATAAACCGAGGTGTGTGGTTGGCTAAAACCAGTTCACAGATGCGCTGTAAGGGGAGGGTGTTCTCAGATGAACAGACGTTGAATTAGTTTATATGATAAGTTATAGTTATAAAAGGCAAGCAGAAATGAGATAAAAGATAGATAAATATTTTTGATATATATAAAGAATATATAGAGATTAATATAATTAAGCAAAGATACTTAAAATAAAAGCATCGAGACTAAAAATTATATTTCTACAAATATATATACATCTGTTTTTATGTATATGTATTTAGCTCAGATAACCAACTGTTCAGATAACTAAATATAAATTTTCAGTAAGATATTTTAAATGCTTTATTTTTAATTTTATGAAATTAGAGAATACATTTATTTTAAACAATTCTAAATTTCGCAACTCTTCAATTTTCTGGTTATTAGTTTGTGCAACATTTCAGCCTGGCTTACTGAAACTAATATGCCTTTCACCTTAGTGAGTAGCGCACAACAATCATATTACACGCTTTGGTTCATCCAAAACAGGCAGCAAAGTAGCCATATACATGGATACCCTGAGTTATATTTTATGGGCGTTCCATAACGCCAGCTACGCATAACGAGTGAGGCCTGAAGATTGTAAATTTTAATGAAATCTTCTTTAAGATGCAATCGAGCTGGGGGGCTTCCACTTAAACTGTAGCCTTTATGATGGAAGCTGGAGAAAGGTGAAGGAACAAACAGCAGCTGCAACAGTTCGCATCATATTTTAGTTTTTTATTAAAGCTCTCCTGCTCAAAACTTAAGCTTCAATATGGCAGCCGTAAATGTGCACAACCACAACCCACACTCACACCTTGGGTTAGGGCACGTGTTGTTGTGTTTTCCCTTTCCATTTCAATGGTGGCTGCTGGACGCAGGTGTTGACTACATTGTGGAAGTGAGCCAACAAAGATGCCAGACCGACTTGGAAGCCATGTAGGAGTATCAGCAGAAGTAGCAGCAACAGCAGCAGCAGCAGCAGGAGCAGCAGCAGCAGCAGCAGCAGCAGCAGCAGCAGCAGGAGCAGCAACAGCAGCAGCAACTTCAGACGACCAGCATTCTGTTGAATGTTGGAGCTCTTTTTTTTTTTTTTGTCTGTGCACCTTGAAAATCCTTAGACTTTTGCGGGTCGCACAGTTTATTTTTCCATTTTATTCCTTTCGAATAGGAGCAGGGAACTGTAGCCGCTCCACTCGATGCATACCTTTTTGGCACTTTGTTGAATTTATCGCATAAGCTTTTCGCATACTTCCGGGTAATTGGCAACACCATGTTCTACACTCTTCTATGTGTGTGTGTGTGTTTGTGTGTGTCTGTGTGTGTTTGTGTGTGTATTTATGTGCGTTTGTTTGAGTGTGTGCGTTGCGCATTTAAAGGCGTTAAGGTGCAAATTTATTTCTACGAAACCTTTTCTACCAGCGTCCGTTGTAATGAGCACTTTTGTGTACGTTATATTTCTCGACCCTGACATATGGCCAGAGAAACCACCCCACCCCCTAACCGACCCCAAGTCCCCTTCGAGTTCTGGCTAACCTGGCATTCCGGACAACGGTACAACGGGTCTTTGGTGCTTGGGACTGTCTGGAGCGTGTAGGCACAGGCTCGTTAAAGTCGTCTGGAGTGCCTTTCGGGCATTTTTGCACTTGTGGTTTCATGTTATTGTTCAAAATTGTTAAGCACATTTAAGCCTGATTTAGTTGCATATTTATTGTATTTACTGGCAGCGACTCCCTCCACTTTTTCCTTCTCCTTATCCGCTGCTCCATTTTAATGAGTTATGTAAACTGTTTGGGTCTGGGCACTTTATGGGCTCACTGTGAACTGTTGAAAGCGCCCCTTAAGATGTGGCCAAAAATCTATTTATTATTTCTGCAAAAATGTTAAATGGTTTTTGGGGTGCGGTCATTGCTTTTGGGCAGGAGAACTATTAACTATCATTGCTCTTGAGTAAATATATATATATTAGTGTTGAACATTAATATAAATAATTTATTACTCCTCTTTCAAATACCAAAGAATTTATAGATTCCACATTTCAATTCTGTAATTTTTAATTGTCTCTTTAAGTAACTCTCAAACTTACTTTTGCACCTCGCATACATCATTTTATACATATATTTTTACCAAGTGTTTTCATGAGTCATAAAACATAATTATGCATATTTTTTTTAGGGTCCACTAAACACACAAAAACAGTCAAGAAAATCATTGCAATTCAATGTTCTCATGTTTTATTCCACTGCCATTTGTGGCGCTATAAAAACATTGACAAAACTAGCTCCAACAACTACTTTTGAGTACACCTTTTCTTGTGGCAGTCGCAGCCGGAGGCGGAGGACAAAGGGGTGTGGAATAAAAACATGCCTCTTATCGTAATCTTTTCCAGACAGCTGCGTTGACTTCCGTTTATATCACAGTTCGTTTACAAAAGCTGCCAACCCTTTCCCCCTTTTTTTGGGTCGACCCTTTTCCGATGATGATGGAAACCCCAATGCCGCATTGCTTTATGGCCATAAATATTTCATTATGAATTTCGACTTTTTTTCTTCTCATTTTTCTGGCAACGCATTTCGGTATGGTATCTACTTTTTGCCCACGAAACTTGGTCGAAATAAATAATAAAAAATGCAATCCGTTGACGCTTCAATGAACCTTTGCCAAGCAGCAGCCAACGGAAATTTTTGTTTTTACGCATCAAAATGTGGCACACGGTAGGGTTAAGAATAGCTAAGTATTGATATTTGGAGTAGGGGTATTCGGTAGGGGTACTCGGGTCTCTCTCTGTGTGTGTTCGTGACATCTGCAGGTCGCATTAATAATTAAATCAAGCAATAAAAATTCAGCACGAGTGGCAGCCCAAACCCAAACCCAAACCTTTGGCTGAAAAAGCACGGCTAAATAGCAAAATTGGAATTCTTAGCTGAAATGTGCTTCGCCTTCGTGATGCCCTATGTCAAATTGCATGTTGTTGGGAAAACCACTTAAGTTGTAATGACACATCTTATTATATTTGACTTGGATTAATATTGCAAGAGGGCAAGCATTAAATTTGAAAAGATTTGAGAGACCGGAAAACTCGTCTTTTTTAAAGACTTGAAATTTTTATTACAGATTTCAATTGCAGAGAATATAAATATAAAAAGCCCTACTTAAAGATGAATTTCTTTTAAAAATACCTATACCCTTTTAATGAGATAATATTTTTAGATTTCTACGACTTCAAATATAAATTTAACTAGAGTAAAAAATACATAAATCATTTATTGCTCTTGCAAATAAACTCAAACAATCTTCTATGCAAATGTGCAATTGACATTTCCATTGTTTTTTCAGCGCAATATAAACAGATAATTAAATATGTATGTATGTATTCGATATTTATTTGCACACGAATTGCTAAATTCATAATAAATTAACATTGTCTTTTGGGGGGAAAATTGAAAATGCCGCCTGCAACAACATTCTTACGCACGAATAATTCCGTAATGAAAAGCGCTGCGTCATTGCTAGGGCTCGAGGACCCCAAAAAGGCAGATTCCTGGCTTGAAGCCGGAGAAGAGAAGCTGCTGCTGCTGCTGGCAACATTATTGTTAATATTTTACTCAGTGCCTCGCAAATGCGATTAAAATTGTTAGAGCAAATTACGGCTAGAGATTTTCGCGCATTGTTGTTGCTCACATTTTGTATAACAAAGTAAGTATAAATATATTTATATATATATATATATATATAAAATCTTGTTTAATCTAATAAAAATAGTTTTTGCGCTGCTCATAAATTCACAGATAGAAATTCCAGCTGCGTAAAGGAAATTACAACAAAATTAAGAAAGTTCTTGGCAAAAAAAAACGACCGCTCGCAGTGCGTGCAACTTCAAGTTGAATCAATAAAAGCCGCATGGGGGCTCCACTCTCTTAACTGCTACACACACACTCACACTCACACAGATGTTTTTTTTTGCCTCTTCTCATATATAAATTTCAGAGTTGTTTTTGTTATCATGCAACCCCGTTGCGCTTTGTTATAAACTTACTGAAATTTTTATGAAAAACATTCTCATCCTTGCTTTGAGCCCACTCCACTGCCAATTTATAAGCCTCGTCCTTTGGGTTTGCGCCCTTTGACTCTGTTACCATATCTTGTTGCTGCTGCCAAGGCGTTTGTAAATATTTTAATTGAAATTACAATTTGGCTGGCTTTGCAGTTTAGTACTTCCCCAAGTCTTAGCTGCTTCTACTTGTCCTGGCTTTTACCTTTGGTTTTTTGCTCTCTTCCTTTCATGTTTTGGATGGGATCATGACTTTGGCGAGATGCCAAAAATTTTGTTATGATAATCAAAGAGGCTAAAAAAATATTACAAGAATTAATTTGTTTATTTCTCAGATTAAATAAATATCAGAAAATTTATTATGTGTTTATTAAATTAAGATACGATATTATTATGAACAAAAAAAATTGCTTACAATTTTATACCGCATTTAAATTGATTGAGTT
Source organism: Drosophila fungiperda (assembly GCA_035042345.1). Taxonomy (NCBI): domain Eukaryota; kingdom Metazoa; phylum Arthropoda; class Insecta; order Diptera; family Drosophilidae; genus Drosophila; species Drosophila fungiperda. Next base: position 2,348,756 of record JAWNLM010000293.1, on the reverse strand, counting down.
CTGGCAAATTAATTTAAATAAATTTCTTCAAAGAAAAAATGAATTGCTTTATAAACTATTTTAATACAGATTTCTTATTTTTTATGTGTTTTGTATCCCTTCTTATTTGCTTTAAAATTGTTATTGCCAAATAAACTTGAAATGGATATCAGTTGACTTATGACAAAGATACTAAATAAACTTGAAGTTGAAGTTGAGTTTTTTGCTTGCAACATTTTCTACAGTTATCTGATGTTTCGCATCTTAGACACTGTGTGGCACAGAGTGTGTCGTATATATCCGTATTCTTCGTTCAACTCTCTGTGTCACATTTGTGATGCACAAGTTGAGGCCACAACCCGAAAGTGTCTTTTGCATTGAGTTTCAATGGCAAAGACCGGAAACTTGTTCAAAGCAATTAGATAACTGGCTTTGCTGATTTTAAAGTTTTCGAGTGTGTGTGTGTTAAGGGGAGATTAGGGGATGGGGTTAGTTTTTAAGAATAATTTTGGCTTTGTGTGTGCGCTATCAGGCAAAGAGTTGGCAGAGCGTTTAATCAGCGTAAAGTTTGGTCAACAGAAGCTGAACAAGTTGTAAAGTCGCCAGCAGATGCAGTTGACCAACAGATACCAATGTGTGTGCCTGTGTGTATGTGTGTGTACCGAAATCTCGTTAAAGACCATAACAGAAAACGTAAAGTTCTATTTAGCTTGAATAATATTTGGGCAAGCGTTAACGGAAATGGCCAATAACTTGAGTGTTTTCCTGGCCGAGCTAAAACAAAGAGAAATATTTAAGCACTTAAGTGCGGCAAAGGACCGTCTCGAAGATGGAATCGCTACGGTCCAGTTTGGTACGACGATACGGCCCAGGCTCTGGCAGTGTGCGTGAGTCCACTCAGAAATTAGTTGTAAGATGAATGGCCCAAAGTCGCAAAGTTTTGCAGCTTCTACTTGGGATTTAGTGGCGGCGACGGCTGTAACTGCCTGCTGGACTAAACTGAACTGGACTGAACTGAACCAATCTACCCTTCACCACCCACCACCCACCTCCCACCCCCTCATCCCGCTGACAGTCAGGGGTAACTGAACGTCTTTGACTCTACATCTTTTAGTCTTTAGTCTTTATTTAAAGCAAAAACTTTTTAATGAATGCTCTTAGTTTGTGCACATATTTTTAATGCATAGTTCATTAAAAGCCACTTTACTTTTGGCTCTATTTGATTTTTTTTTTCTTCTGCCAAAGCGACTTTTTAGTTTAGATTTATGCACGCAAAGTGGTGTAAAGCTTATTCTATTAGTTGCAAGCAGGCTCAAAATGGACTTCAAAATGGCTTTCGCAACTTTCGCACAAGCCGCGAAAAAAATCTCAACTGTAAGAGTTGAAATTTTCTTTCAAAACTATAAGTATTTATAAATGTGCCATTTGGCTTAAGTATCAAGAAGTAAATATTTAATAGTTAAAATATATCTGCAAGTGTTTTTCTTATGACGATGTTAAACAGTTTTCTCTCACAAATTCCCATTGACTGATGAGAATATTAATGTTACTAATAGTTTATTTTTTAATTCTCTATTTTACGAAAGATTTATTTTGATACATAAAACCAGAGAGTTAATTAAGAGACAGAGTAAAAGCCATAGATAGAAGAGAGAGAGAGAGAGAGAGAAACTGACAACAATTTTATCTTATGTCGATGTTTCTCTCTAAAATTTATATCTACTTTTTTTTTAACTATGATGAGCATTTTAATGTTACTATTAGTTTTTTATTAAATTCTCAAAAGATTTTTTTCGATGACTTACAAATATATTGAAAACAGATAGTTACTAAAAAATGAGTTAATTTGGAGGAAAATAGATAGAAAAGAAAGATACAGAAAGATATTCTGATATTCTGTTCTTATGACGATGCTTACCTGTTTTCTCTCTATAATCTACATTGACTGGATGAGAATATTTATGTTACTATTAATTTAATTTTTATACATTTATTTTCATACATAAAAACAAAGAGTTGATGTAGAAATATATTAAAAAGGGATAATTTGTTAAGAAAAAAAGAGTAGGCTTAGAAATAGATTAATAGAGACAGATAGAAAAGAGAGAGGGAGAGAGAGACAGAAATATTTTCTGATTACAACTATTTTAATGTTACTATTAGTCTATTTTTTTAAATTCTTCAAACATTTTATTTCGAAACATAAAAACTAAGAGTTGATTTAGAATATATTGAAAATAGATAGTTAGTAAAAAAATAGTTAATTTAGATATATATTGATAGAGAAAGATAGAAAAGAAAGAGGTAGAAAGATATTCTGTGTACAAATATTCCAATGTTAACATACATTTTTTTGAAATCTCTAAAGAATTATAAATACATAAAAATCAATAGTTGATTTAGAAATAGATTGAAAAGAGATAGTTAGCAAGAACTGGTTAAATTAGAAAATTGATAGAGATAAGTAGAAAAGAGAGAGTCAGAAAGATATGCTGATTCCAACTATTTTTGTACATTTTATCACTTTTGAAACAGTAATAATATAAATATTTTCACATAAAAAATAAAAAAATAATTACCCCCACATATATATATTTTTTTGCTACGCTCAACTTTTATGGTGTTAATGTACCGTTATGCGTTGAGGAATAACAGAAAACGATTTTTTTGCAGCTCTTCTCAAATTGCATGCTTTTTGTTGACTACACCATAAAAAAAAAACCGGACAAACCTATCCAAAATTTTTTGGCAGCAGCATTTTTGCCATTTCTTTGTTGTTATTGTTTTGCTTTTATTTTGAACTGTTTATAGTCATATCACGTAGTATCAACGTAAAGCTGATACGCCGTGTATAATGGGATTTGTTTATTGGTATCATTTGGCGCCAACTTCCCAATTTTTTTCTCCTTTTTCTGCCGTATGTTTCTTTGGTGTCTACAACAATGCTTCAACCCTCTTTGGTGTTTGCCAAACTGCTCACTCCAACTGCAAACGTATCCATTTGCGCCGGCAACCCTCCCCCTGACTGCAGTTCACAGTTCCCAGTACCCGGCTCCAGTCGCCTCCTCCTCCGACCGACAAAAGTTTCGTATTGCGTTTTTAGAGTGCACAACGGTACATAAGTAGCTAAAGTGGCCCGAAAAACGTACGCGTCGCTAATCCCGGACAGCGCCCAAGCGCCAACAGCTGACAGCTGGATACGGTTTGGAGTGTGAGGATTTGGGGTTTGGGTTGGGGTTTGGGTTTGTCATTTTGTGTGTGTGTGTTGGTATCCAGGTGCGGGCACGTGATGCTCGAACGCAATATTGACACTTTCAACGACTTGACGCGCCAAAAGTCATAAAGGGAGTCAAAAAGTTTCAATGCCTCCGATTGCACTGCAGGACCTGGTTGGCTTGCTCGCTGCCTGGCTGCCTGGCTGGGCTGCCTGGCTTGGTTGGCTTGGTTGGCTGGCTGACTGCATAAAAGTAAATCCATGGATTTTTGTGTAGCCACTTAAACTTTTTCGCACCCAGTGTGAAACCTTTGCCAGTCTTTAAGTGCTTGGGGGCTTCTTCAGTTACACTGGACGTCTGGGCGGCTGTAGGGCAAGTGGAAAGGGGAGAGGGCAGCTGTGTGGGTTGGTGGGGGGAGGAAAGTGTGTTGTGCGTGTGCCAAGCATTATTTTCATTGTCGCATTTTTCATCATCACTGTTGCCTGAAGTTTTTATGGCTCTCACTCTTTCTCACTCTTTCTCTCTCTTTCTCTCTCACTCTCTCTCTCTCTCTCTGTCTTTCTCTCATTGGCTTTGGCTGCACCTGTGCGTCGCTTAGGACCGGAAGCTGCACATCAGCGCTGCCATGTGCGTGGGTGGATGTTGGAGGGTTTGGCTGGGTCTGGTCTGGTTAAGACTCCTGCTGGCTGCTTTCTAGTCTCGTCGTTGTCCTTTCTCGCAATTGCCACTGTTTCATGCTGCAAGAATGGGAGGGGGAGGGGAAATCATTGCAACGTTGCCTTCATTGTCTGTGCCGTCTTTTTTTTTTGTGTTTTCCATTGGTGGTTGTGAGACCAAATCTCTTTTGAATTATTACTGTAATTACCGTTGAGTTTCGGCTGTGTCCTGGCATCATCACTGCTACCATGTCTGCTCCTCCTTGTCTGCACACTTGGCGCTGTTGTGACACCGCTGATGACTGTGTTGATCCGACGATTATGATTTTATTACGCTTTGCTGTAGTTGTGCTTTGTTTCCTTAATTTCGTTGCCACTTCTTGTGGCACACAGTTGCGAGCCTGTGGCTTGAGTTATGGCACTCGATTTCGTTACCAAAAAAACACATCGCTCTGTGTTTATTTCTAGTGTTTTCTCCTGGCCCCAAAACATTCAAATCTAATCGCTTGTAATGAAGCTTCTCCACAAACTATCTTTGGGTTTTGTCCACTGGATTTTCATGGTGATAAACGATGTCGGCAAAACTGTCGCGTTGAGCTGCGCGTTTAATTGTAATCGTGCCTCCGGGCGGTGGCATACAGATATACAGATATAATACCTGTGTTTTCCTCTGTATGCTAAGCTATTTTTCTTCACAGCTTCTGTTTAGGTGTTTTTTTTTTGTTATATTTTGCTTAATGGTCAGCTAATCAAAATTGATGCATTTGAGCCTTTTTGGAGTGAGGCTTTTGTGTCATCGTTTAATGGGGATCCGTAAGTTTTATCAATGAGCGCAATTTGCGGTCTTTGATTTTCTTATAAATGTTGCTAGTTTTTGAGAAATGTTCAGAAATGTAGGCACAAAAATCTTTGTTGTGGCAAAGTTGAATAGTGCCTGACTACAGAATAACATTTACACAACTCTTTAGTATATTTTATTAGTTAAATCACAGATTTTAAATTTATTGCCAGTTTTATTTTTGGCTACATCGACTCGACTTATGATGAAAATAAATATAAATTATTATATAGAAAATGGTTAATTTTATTACTATTTAACATTTTTTTTTTTTGAAAATTTTCTGTAAAAGTTACATTTTTTAAACGCAGCTTTAATATGAAAATCAACTTTTGGCCAAAAAACATTAATTTCAGCGTGTTCCACGCTTGTTTCTTTAAATGTCATGCTGTTAGTCCTAGTAGAAATCCCACACACAAAAGCCACACACAGGCTTCCCCTGTTCCCCCCCCCCCACTACCCCGCTTAGCACACATTTAACTCTTGCTAGATTCGCCCGACTGTTAAGTAGAATGTAAACCGCGTCGCACATTCCACAATCCAAACAACAACTACGACAAACACTACCAGAACAACAGACAGACAAACAGACAAACAGACAGACAGACAGACAGACACACAGATAGTCTGTGCCTCATATGGTGACTATGGGTTAGGGTATTGGTGGGTTGAGCAACGAATTTCGACACATGTTGCCGCAATAAAAATGTCAACACACACATAAAACATCTTCTAAAATGGCATTTGCACAGCGGCGTAAAATTCCAGCAGCCGAAAAATTTGAAGCATAATAAATGGCGCTATGCCTGGACGAACAATTGCCAAACACACACATGCATACACACACACATGCATACACACACACACTCACAGCGAGAACGTGCTTAAAGTTCTTGGCTCAGCCATACGCACATTGTTGGCCATTAAACACGCATTCCTTGTCCATATATAAATTTATAGACCAGAAGAAAAACACGAGACGGCCCAAAAGAGCGAAAGTTTAAGCAAAGGAAAGTGTTGGCTGAGCATCGTAGAGGGGTAATAAAGGGGGAAGGAGTGCGGCAGAGGGGTGGTTCATGTCTGCTGCAGGCGAATGAAACTGCGAGTAAGGCGAATGTTGAATGTGTCGTGGAAAGTCGCGAATCGCTTTCACTTTTCGGCGCTCAGACAGCAAATGGCCAAAAGTCGCTTTCGGTTTTAGTTTTGTCTCTTGAATTACCGACACACCCCATTCCCCAACCTCCCCCCCTGGCCATTATCCTGTGTGTGAGCTGAATTTAAAAAAAATGAAAAATAATGTTGTGCGCTTTTAGGCGTGCTTCCCTTTAATGAGATAATCTGCGCTCTCAGTACTCATTTTATGTAATTGAAGCTTCACTTACCGCATCTCCCCTGACCCCCCCCCTGCCGCCATGCGACCGCCCGCTGATTACAAGTGCTGAGCTGCGCTGTGCTGTGCTGCGGGGCAACTGGCTTTGGTAATGATAGTGCCCCAGCCTGTACGTGCGTGCAGAGTCGCCGCTGTTTGGGGGGCCTGCCTGCATTTTGTGTTGGGGGCTCTGCCATGCCACATGCAGCAACAACGGCAGCAGCATCCGGAGCCTTGGAGCATGGTAATCTGCAATAAATGAGGCATGTTGGAAGATTTATTTGATTGCTTTATTTAATATTTTAGAAGAGGCAGATGTTTCGCTAGCGATAAAATAGCTACCAGCTCAGCTGCCATGGCCTTAATAATGTTGAGACTACCCCAGAGGAGCTAACGGATGGAAAAGGGGGGAGCAGAGGGAGTGCTGCAACGTAGACGTTGTTGACGTTGAATTATGACAGACGTAATGAAATTTTTAGAAGCACCAAAAATGGCAGCAAGGTGAGTGGGTGTTTTTTTTTGGAGTGTGACAGTTGGAAATTGTCAAAGTGTTGACATAAATGGAATGTCCCCGGAACATAAGGCGAAAAACAAAAAGGTAATTTGCATTTTTGTAATGTCAAAAGTGTAAGGAATTTGATATATGGCTTTTGATATCAAATTTTGATAGGTTTTTTCTTGTTATAAATTCGTTTCTAACGCAAATGTTTTTTGATTTATAACACTTTGCTATGGTTAAAACCCTTCTGGCTGAGTAAAACTTAAACAACACTTTGAACAACATTGGAAAGAATGTTTTTTATTGCAGAATATTCAGAATATTCATCATAAAATCTCAGAAATTGCCCAGCACTTAATTTATGAAATAACACATTTTGCCCCCCCTCCCCCCCCATTTCCAAAATGTGCAGCAGACGTCCTGTTAACCTTCGCAGCAACTGCCACGCCTCCTCTTCCATATGGCTTAACTCTATCAGCAGAACAGAGAGGAAAAGAGAGAGCTTCCCACATCAATTACGCTTGTGGAGCATTTGTTCCCTGGGCAACACGCATACGCAACGTGGACCATACCGAAATAGTCACACACACACACACAGATCTATCAGGCATCATCTATATATATATATATATATATATATATATATATGTATATATGCGATATAAACGTGCAGCAACTAACAACTAAATTTCATTAAGCCGCATCGCACAAATTGAACTACAACAGGCGGCGGCATACGGTGGTGGCACAACCAGGAACCATCAACCAGCAGCAAACAACAACCAACAAGCAGCCACCAACAACAATGATAAAGGGGGGCCATGCAGAAAATTTAAGTGCCCCGGCGGCGGCGGCCAGGGTGGAGTGCCCAACGGCACCACCAAACGAACCAATTTCGTAGCGGGCAGCCATGTGCCCAAATCAAAAAAAAAAAAAAAAATACGAAGTGGCAACAAGAGCAACACAGCAGCAGCAGCAGCATGAGCAGCAAGTCGTGCATGAAGCGCAGGACGAGGGACAAAAATCAGGCAACGGAGCATGACAAGCAAAACGCAACGTAGCGCATCCTGTGCCGCCATTTGCCACCACCAGCAAAATGTGGCTGCCACAAGCCAACAGATCGCCGCCTGCTGCTGGCCAACTTCAAAATGTACTCGCTCTCTCTCTCTTTCACTCTTTCATTATGGCTGGCTGAGTTGCACGCTCGTGTGATAATAAAATGAAAAGTTTGAGCCAAAAGCCATGGAGCAAAGCGGACCCGGGCGAACGGCCAGCAGCCCGGCCAACAGAGGCGACCAGGCTAACAGGCGACCAACGGTGCACCGCATGTCTGGCATATTTAATTTATTTATTTTATGCAAATTTCGGATAATGTATCTGCGGCCGCAGGACACAAAAGCAACAGCAACAACAACAACAATAACATCAAGGAGTTTCCTCCAAGGTGGCGCATCATCAACTTCTACCAGCAGCAACAGCAGCAGCTTCAAACAGCATCATCCAAAAAATTCTAATGAAAGCAATTGTTACCAAACCGCGCACAAAATTATGCTGCATGCTGCATGCCACGCCCACACTAACGAACAATGCCCATTAACCCTTACCATCCCAACTGACTACACCTATCCAAGCTGGCAGGCAGGCGGCAGGCAACGGCTGGTTGCGGTTGCCAGCGCGATATTTAGCATTATACGGTTCATTGTCTAAAGTGGCGCCCGGGGAGGTGCCTCCAACATGACGCGCACCCCAATCCCCAATCCCCATTCCCAATCCACTCCTTAAACTCTGTACCCCCCTTGTATATATTGTATTTATTCAAAAGTTTGAAGCCGCCTGCTTGCACTAACTACTAATGTGCGGTTGTCTGTCTGTCTGTGTGTGTGTGTGTGTGTGTGTAAGTGTGTGTGTATGTGTGTGTGTGTGTGGGAGTGGGGCGTGGTATTCGTGAGCAACTTGTATCTAACGCCATTTGCTTTTTATTGTTAAACTGCTGAAAAGTTTTACCATAATTTTAGCTAGCTTTCAGCTGTTTTTTTTCTTTTATTTTTTTGTGCTTTTTTGTGGCTTGTATTTTTTGTTGAACTGCAATATTTGAGCTGAATATCTGAAGACATAAAAGTCGAATCTTTTATATCCTTTGTATAAGCCATATGTCCATATTAAGTTAAGTTGTGTGTTAGCCATATGTCTATATTAAGTTTCTTGAGCCATTAAAATTTATAGTTTTTACAGTCTATTTTTATTCAGAAGCTAAGCAAATATTTACAGAACTTAAAGATTTCTTAAAACAACTGCTAAGAATTTCTTTTTATTTTAAAATATTTCTTAAAGAAGGATTTGAATATGTTAATTCGCATTTTGCGATATTCCTTAAATTATTGCGAGACAATTACATACCAAAAATTGTATAAAATATTTTCTTTTTAAATCGCGTAACACTATTCTGATCCACATTTTTCCTCACAGTGCTCATAATTTAATATATTCTTCGTTACTTGATGTACTGAAAAATGCATGCATCCGCAGCCAAATTGGGCTGTGTGTTTGAAAAGGATTTCCACAGTGCGATTATAAAAATATTACGTATACGCGCTGTGTGAATTTTTACTAATTAAAATGGTTTTTCCGCTGACGTTTGCCGGGCCCATGCGAACTCTACACGTAATTTCCACACAGATTTTCAAATCCGGAATAAACGGAAATTTACAAAAAAATATATTTCTTCGGCTCGTAAATAAGTCGAGGGTGCCCCAAAAGCCTTGCCACATGTGAGTGCTCGCGCAATAAATTAGCATTAAAAATGCCTTGGGGCGTGGATAACGTTATTTTTTTTGGTGTGTAATTTTTTTGGAGGCTGCACCTTTTGGAGCTCTTTAGCAACTATCACGTGCAGCTAATAAATTCAGATTGGGGGGTCATTTAAAAGGATTGGGAATCGAAAGGCTGACGGAAAAGTGATTAACTCTGGACGACCCTTTTTAAAAATTGAATGGGATCCTTTCGGCCCTGTCGTTTGTGCAATTGTTTGTGAAACATTTGCAACTTCAACTCTGGGCTTGGCTTTCTTTTTTCTATATTTTTTTGCGTTATTTGTTTTGAGTGTGAGGCTTTGAAACGTCGCTTGCAGTCCATTTACCTGCACAATTGACTGATTTTCTAAGCGCCGACATTTGTTGGCAACCTTTTTTTTTATTTGCTTGGTTTTCGGCCATATAAGAGAAGGGCTTAAACTGCTTCAATTAAATTGTATGTAGCTGCTCAGGGACTGAGAATTTCAATTATTTTTCTTGTATTTAAATCGCCGAATTTGCATTTTTAAGCAGTAAATTGCAATACTAAAGGTATGTTACATATATTTTTATAGTGTTTCAAAAGTTAAATACATTTGTAAACATTCAGTGGACTGACTCTATTTGCACTGCATTTATTTCAAAATAAATCTCTGTTGTTTTCATGAAAACTCCCCGGGCCAAAGGAGTCTAGAAAATAAGTTTTGCTGCTGCAAAATAGTATTTTCTTTTCGCAACATCGTAAATATTCACTAGCCGTGCGACAACACAAAAATTACATTTCTCGTGGTCATTCTTTTTTTGTGGCCTTCTTTTTTTTATTGTGTGTATTTTTTGTTGTTATTGTTGTTGTTGTGTTGTTATCAGAGTTCATATAAGGAGCGCATTTCCGGCTTTCCCTGTCTGTTTGCTGAGCGCATATTTATGGGCATGTTGGTCCGAGGCAGGCAATTTGCTGCTTTACAATAAGTGCCAGGACATAAAAATAATAATTATGCTTGTACCTTTTATGATTATGGTGTGAAAACAACAATTGCTCCAACGCTGTTTGCTGTTGCGTGTCATGTTTTTTTGGCAAAGTACAACGAGAGCGACAATGACAGCGACAACACACACACAAACACACACACACACCCACACACAGGGACACACTCTAGTGCAGATTTACGAGCCATGTAGGTGGGGGAAAATTATTAAAACACAATGCTTGAAAAATAAAAAAAAATTTAAGATTGTCGGCTAACGACTTGGGAATACCCTGTAATTCAGACTTAAATTAATTATTAATTTTTTTCGATTGGTTTCTGAAATTATTTGGTATACTTTTCTGAAACCCAACTAAGTTAAAATTTTTGTTTTTATATTGGTTAATCAACTATATAGGCAATTATAAGCAAACTTTTAATCTGTTGTCTTAGCAATTCATGTGTTATTTTTTTTTTTATATGTTATATATATTCAAAAAGTTTTATATTCTGCTAAGTCTGTTCAAGAATATTTGGAAATGCTTTCTTCTGCCTGTTACATAATTTTTGGGCAATTTCAAAACACCCCTTTTAAAACATTTTCCAAGATATCAGCGCTTAAAAAGGATTATATGGTATGTGTGAGAATGCATGGAGAATTCCGTGATCCAGGGTATAGTAATTGTTAGGCATTAACCGCAACAAGAACAACTCAATGTTATTGCTGTCCAGTGGAGTGGGGGTATTTGGCTTGGGATTGGATGCTATGGAGGCAGGCACCTTGGCCTTAACATTAAGCTTAGCGTGGCTTTCAGCACAATAAACAAAAAGTAATTTTCACAAATTTGCCAACTTGTAAGCCATGGCGAAAGTGGGCGAGAAACGCGGTCGAAACCATTGAAATTTATGTGGCGTGCAGTTGCCGCGTCTCAGTGCCCCTCACACATCCCCCTCGCATCCCCCCGCATCCGCCTTGTTTGCTATTTACTGAGAGTGGACGCAGGTGTTTTGTGGTCCTTGTCGTTAGCTACAAGCCAGACGACGCTGGTTCTTAATACCGGATACACAAAGTTTTGTTAAAAGGAAACTGTCGCGACGCCATTTATTATGGCCGTCTGAAGGGTCGTTGTCGCCCCACAGATATCGCTAATGTGTGTGTGTGTGTTCGAGGGTCCTTAAAGCGAATCGCTTTCGCATATCTCTCTATGCACATATGTATATCCGCATATCCATCCTGTGTGTCCTTATCATGCGCGCCTAATTCAATCAGCCGTGGCAAATTAAAGTTCCATCATTTGGCCAAATCAAGCAGTGAAGCGTTTGAATGCCATCAGAAAAATTACTGGAATTACGACCCTTCATCAGAGTTGGTATTCAGACTTATGGCTGAATGACACTGGTTTGTGTGAATTTGCTAGCTTAAGAATTATTCTAAAATTGGATGAGAAATCACATTTAATTTTGGTAATATATAATTTATATAATATAATGATAATTATGTGAAATGAATAAAATTATTTTAAATTGTATTAATATCTTTAATGTTTGTATTACTAAGATTAGCATCTCTCTTTCCAATTCTTTTTTAAGACTTTATGTTAATTTTATTTATGATATTTACCAATTTTAAATGGTAAATGTTAAAACAAATATTTTATTTCCTGATTATTGTCAATCAATCAACTTAATCCCAAGCTTAATTTAAGCAAATGTCATTGGGTTTTAAGCATATGTGCATAAATCACGTGCCCCCAAGTGGGGCTGCCCCAAAGCAGCAGCAGCAGCAACAGCAGCAGGACAATCGAAATTGCTAAACGCTACAAGGACAATTCAAGCATGTAAATTAAAGCGTACCAAAAAAAAAAGAAGAATGACAGAAAATCGAGAAGAAGGGAAGCCAACAAAAGGACACTGCAATCGAAATCAAACTCCAGTTGGCAACTCCTTTTCTATTTTTTTTTTTTTTGCTTTGCGCAGCCTTAAAGACCAGCAAGGATATTGGCAGCGGCAGCGACGGCGCGCAAATGAAATTAAAGGCGAGCAAACAAGTTACGGTCAGACAATCAGCAATGGGCCAAAAGGACACTGGATAAGGACAACGGGCAGCGGAGAGTGGACGATGAGAGAACAAGGGACAAGGGACAAGGAACAAGGGACAAGGGACACTGGGACACAAAGTGCGTTGTGCGCTGCTTAAAGCAATTTCATTTGCTAACGCCTCTCCCTCCCCCCCCTTTCGCTACTGGCTACTCATCCCTTTTACAACTGCCTGTGGGAGCCTGGAGATTGATTTGTGCTGCTTGCCGCCTCCGCCTCCGCCTGCTGCCTCCGCTTCGCCATCAGTTTCTGCGCCTTCTGATTCTGTTCGCTGTTCGCTGGCCTGTTTGCCCTTTGATTAAATTAAATTTCATGGGACATATGTACACATTGAACTGAATTGGGCAGCTAACGGTATTTTTTCGGGTGTCTTTGTATTTTTTTTTTTTGTTTTTTTTGGTTGTGTTTGTTTTTTGCCCGGATTTAAAAGAAAAAGTGTTGAAAAATGACGCGTAATTTGCTGCAAATCCTTCGTGTAATTTGTTTGTCAACAAATGAGTGTGTAAATGTTGCACATTTAACATTCCACTCAACTTCGTCTACTTCCACACTTTTTTCTGACCCATCTTGGACACTGTGACATTGTCTAATGAGTTAATTAGGCTGGTTTATACGGGTAACTGCGAAAGAATTACGTTTTTGGGTTCTCCAGCAAACGAATTAAATTTATGGGTCTGTATAAAAATGCTGGTTTATTGAGATAAATACTGGGTGAGTTGCCATTTAAATGATGATATCAAATTAGCTACTCCCGATTTGCATAGTTTAATAGGGGAAGACCAAAGAATTCCATTAAAACTTTTGGGTTAAGCCGAGTTTTATGTGACTACTTAAGAAAAACCGAAGGAATTTAAAAAACAGTTGCCATATTTTAGTTAAGAGATCATCTGATTTATTTACTGAATGGATAGCTCAAATTAAAATTTAACTGTGACCTATGCAAAAAATATTCAAATATAAATAATTTTAAAAATATATCAATAAAATGAAAATATTTCACATGCCTTGTAAAGTTTTTTTTTACTGTCATTGCAAGTACAATTTTGTTAAAATGCAAACTAAAAGCTGGTAAAAAAAAACTTTACCTATATAGTTTTTTCCGTAACTTCACATTTTTTTTTTAAAGTATTTCAGCGCCCTTAAAACATGCACAGTTCACATGTGCCCCAGTCAACTATAAAAACTCACAAATGCGTAAATAATGTAAAAGAAAATATGAAATACGAAAATAACAAACAAAAAAAAAAAACGTAGCGAAAAGAAATGCATAAAATTCGCTCTTTTACATTTGTCGACGAGCGACAAAACAAAAAAATAAAATAAATAAATATCGGAAAAAAAACGTAAAGAAAAACAATTGAGAGGGAAACAAAAACAAAGTTAAACCCAATACATTAATGGTATTTGCATTTGTACTGATTTTATTTGGTTTTTATTGAATTGATAAAATCACGAACGACAAACGGCAAGGACAAACGAGAGGGCTGCGGTCCTGCTTCGTCCTGTTTCGTCCTGTTTCGTCCTGCTGCCAATTTGATATTCCGATTGCAATTTATGTGCGCAACGCTGTAATAAACATTACATATGTGTGCTGTGTGTGTGTTGGGTGTGTGTGTGTGTGTGGGGGGGCGTGTCAGGGAAGTCGATGTGATTCTTTCGAATCCCCCCAATCATCTACCCCCATCCACCCGGCCAGCTTTATGTTTAAACATCTGCAATATGCTGCGGGAGCAAAGCTCGAGGGTTGTGGCAAGTTCAGCAGTTCGGTTGGGTGGATCAATGCAGTGGACTGTCGCCCAATGTATGTGTGTGTCTGTGTGTGTGTGTGTGTTTATTCGCACCACAAATGCGTTTCCTCTGCGTGGCAGGGTGTCTCGCTTCGGTTTGAATTGGTGGCTTGCTGCCTGTGGTTGTCGTTTAATGGAATTCCGCTCTTGCATTAAATGTGACACACAGAAGCTGCCAATTGGTATGCACGCACACACTTACACTCACACACACACACACGCACACACAAAGTGAGAGAGATACAGTTACAGTTACAGTTACAGTTGAACAGGACACTGTGGAGGCTGTCCTGCGGTTTAGCTTGTTTAAGTGTTAAATTAACGTTTTAACAGTTTCGATTATTCCGCCAGTTAATTTTTAATGTTCGGTCGAACCCAAAAAAAAAAAAATACCAAAGGATCCAAAGAGGAAAGCTAGCACATTTCCGAATCCTTTCATTTTATTTGTTGTTTTTTTTTTTGTGTTGTAACTGTACAATTTCATTAGTTTAATTAAAATTTTACATGCCTGCTTTTGTGTGTGTGGATGCTGCCTTTTCAAATTGAACCGCAAAAGTTTTCGGGTTGGTTGCAAAAGGATTATGTTATTGCTTTTGTCATTCATTGTTGCTGCTGTTGTTGTTGTTGTTGTTGTTGTTCTTACTGGTTTAGTTGTTGATGTTGCCACAAAACTTTTGCTGTTCATTTCAATTTACATGTCTTCTTTTCTTCCCTGCAAAATACACATAGCTCAACATCACAATATATTAAGAGATGAGTACAATAATCATGATAAGAATCACAAAAACTTTGCAAGTTCAAATGCTATTTTATGTTTTAATATTTTTTGATCAATTTACGGGGTATGCAAAAGCTGAGTTTAATTAATTTGATCATTATTCTTGCAGTCAAACAACAACTGAAAAGTTGCCATTGACAGACAGATTTCAACCACAGTTTTCTTCTCGTTTGTGCCCAATGTGGCCAGTTTTCTCAGCATTTATTCTAACTGAAATAAATGTTGGCCAGAAAACGAAGGCCACAAAAAATGATTGCGGTTGCTGACCAAAATTTTCTGTCTGCTTGTGAAAACACATTAAAATTTAATGTGCGTTAAAAGCAATGAATGACTGCAGTTTACAATAGATTCGCATTAAATATTAGATTTATCGCATTTGTGGTTGAGCTGCATTCAAAGTTTTTAAAGCACACTTTGGGAAATGCTTTTAGTAAAATCGTAATAATTGACTACAATTAAAAGACATATAAATTTATTGAGCTTAAGACATGTATTCATTGTGTTAACATAATTCGTTAATTCATTCACCTTAATTAACAATATTTGCCAGTCATTTATCAACTATTTTGTGTACACCTGCAGTTTCCATCAGTTATTTATAATCTTTTATCATTTGCTGATCCTATTAAATAGTAATCTTTGCAGCAGCTAAATCCAATTTATGAATTTCAGCAGATGTGCGCAATTCGTGTGTTTTTTCTTTCTCTTTTTTTCTTTTCCCTCGAACTGCTAATGAACTCTTGGCGTGTAAAGGATATCTAAACAATAACCGTCAGGATGGCTGTGGATGGTGCTCACCTTTCAGCAGGACTGGCAGACGGGCAAACACAATTCAATTATTATTTTATAATTAATATTTTGCACATTAGAAACACATCAGCAGCAGCTGGTAACAAGGATGGGCTCGGCACACGCAATCAGCCGCCGCGGCAGGACAGGAAAAAGGAAATACGACCAGGAAATGGGAGCAGCATCAGAAGCTGGAAAAAATCCAAAGCGTGTTGCGTGTGGAAAGAAGAAAAAGAAGAAAAATTAGGCAAAAGTTTCTGCGGAAAGGCGAAATGAAACAGGCAAAGCAATTAATAAGAGCGCAGCAGGAATATTAATTGCGTGTGGCAAGTAAATCTCATTTCTATCACGAAATATATTTTCTAAATAATCTCAATTAATATTAGTTTCGATTTGTGAACATATATTTCTCTGAAAATCTTTAATAAACATGTTTTAAATACACGAGTTACTCCCTTTTCAACTGTTACCAACTTGGTAATTTCCCCCTTTTGATGCTTGGCTTCGAAATCAAATTAAAATTCAATCTTGCATGTAATTATTACATTTAGCAGCAGCTTTCAGCACCTGCATGATTGATATGTATATTTTTCATCCATGGTGTGTCACATGCATATTTAGTTATCCTGCTTGGGTCTAAGGATAACTGGAAAATTTATGCCTGTTGTCTGTCAGATTTTATGCAAATTGTCAGTGGCATTATTTAAATCTCTCTGTTAAAAGCAAAATATTCACTTGACAGCTGAAGATTAATAACTTTTTAAAGACTTGAATATTGTGCAGCAGAAATAGAGGCTAAATGTTGAAAATTATTTCATTTAAAAATACCCTTTGACTATGTTAGTTATTTTAATTACTATCTAAATTAGGTGTGTTAGATTTGCTAAAATTAAATTATAAAAGTCTCTTTTTAGCTACCTTTTATTTTTATACATTTTACTGTTTACAGGGTATATAGCAATATATAAATAAATAGTTAAATGTGTAGGCGTGACTGGGCGAGTGGCAAGCTGTAACTGCTACAACGTGGCACGCTTTGAGTGTTTCACAAAAGTGTTGCATGTCTCTTGTTGCTGCCACATATATGCTAGCATGTACAAATATATATAATTATTCCTTGTCTGTCGCCTCTCTTGCTACCAGCGGCAAGTCCCAGAAGTATACTTAATTATATTGTCGTAACTTTAAATGTCATTTTGCCATTGTGTGTCTGCCGCACATGAGAGATAGAAACGGAGTTGGAGTCGTAACTCAGAGTCGCCACTTGCGGAGACAAATCAGTCGACGTACGTGGTCACAGTGGCAGACAGAGTTCAAAACAACAACATTGAGATTCATGTGGCAAAGTCAGGCCCGGGCAACGCGTGCCATATGACTGGCCTAATCCCGGGCTGCTCTTTCATCTACAGCAAATAGGGAAAGGCGTCGGAGAAGGAGACGGGGGACGGGTCAAAAAACTTAAAATCACAACTCTGGCAATTATTTCATGATACACATTTAGCAGCTTCAGTTTCCACTTGCCCCACTCACAAATATATGTTTAGTCGTAAATATGTTGAGCATATAATTCATTTGGCCAGATAATGCAGCAAATGCTGCTAAATACAATCTGGCCGTTCCGAGTTCGTGTTAAGGCTTTAAAATCATATTAACATTTTAATCATGCAATTTTATTCAGCGTATTCAAGTTTTGACAATTATATGAGAATAACAATTCATGGAAAAAAAAACCCAAACTGACCAGTTTCTAAAGCAAACTCGAATTGCAGTTGACGGACAGCTGATGTTTAAAACAATAAAATATTTAAGTGATTCGCATTTAACAATGCACATTGAAAAAATCTCAATTGAAAGATGAGCTGAGAAAACTGTCAGTTAGAACTTAATAGTTGTAATTTATTGATAAAAACAAGCTTGTGAACATATTTTAATGTCTATTTTATTTAATATTAAATAGTTACTAAGAAAGATTAAATTAAATCGCTAAAGACTTCAATTTTTTTCAACTTTTGAATACATTATTTTGTTTGTTTGTTTGAGTAAATTGATATCAACTCATTTGGTTCAACTTAACATTTTGGATTACTAAATAGTTAAATGATTAAATGATGATGAACTGTTTAAGTCATTGAATTAACTAATTCAAAACCTGATTATATCTCGAAAACTGTCTGACTAAAGGCTATAAATACATTTACAGATATACAACAGGTATTTTGATATTTGTAACTATTTGTAACTATGATGTTAAATGAATAACTTTTTAATTTATTGTATTTTGTAGTTGGTATTTATAAAGAAATACTTTTAGTATTAATCAGGCTATAATTAGTTTATGTATATACTTCTAGTGTTTGTAAAGAAATATTATTAGTATTGATAAATTTTATTATATATTTATAATCTATCTAGAATATATGTTAAAATAAAGTTGAAATTTAAATATTACCATTTAACTATTTTTAATTTCAATGAACTATTTATTACATATTTAAATCTACAAAAAATAATTTATTACTTTTTAAGTTATCTTTAAATATAACAATTTAACTATATTAAATTTCAATCAATTATTTATTAGATATTTAAATTTACAAAAAATAATATATATATTTTTAATATTAATATATACCAATTTCACTATTTTTAAGTAAAATCTAGAAAAAATCATATATATAGTTTAAGTTTTAAGATATATTTTAACATAACAATTTCACTATATTTAATTTTAATCAACTTTTTATTACATATGAAAGTGTACACATTTAAAATTCATTGGCACACAATGTGTGTCACCACTTGAATTCGCCCGGTTGTTATGTGATATGATTCTGGTTGTGTGGAACATGACTTGAATGCTAAAGAAAACTCTCAATATAAATAATATATATAAATACTATGTATAAGTCTAAATTAATACCTAACCGGCTACTCGTTGATCGTGAGCAGCAAACAAACAAAAAATGAAAAAAATCTTAAACTTTTATCAACATTTATTTGTTGTTGTTGTTATTGTTTTTTTTATTATGGCATTTTATCGGCAAGCCGAGCAAGTTGCCGGCCTCGTCGAGAGTCGCTTGGGGCTTGGAGAGCATTGGCAATTGAAGCGTTTGCTCAGTTCCAAGTTGATAATCGAGTGAATTGCAATGCGAGCGCTGGCGAAGCGGAACTTTTTGTTATTGTTGGGGTTGCACTTGGCTGTTACCGCATTGACCTTGGAGCAGTCACAATGGGAGGCGGAGGCGGAGGCGAAGACGCACCAGCGTGTGAAACGCATTGTGGGTGGCAAGATGGCAAAGGCGCCACCCGTTGATGATCCGGTTGTATTTGCACGCGCCTTCGAGCGAGATGTGCGAGTGGAGGGTTTCCGGAATACAAAGACTGGCATCTATAGCTTCCTGGGCATGCACTATGCGGAGCCACCGGTGGGTCAATTACGTTACGCGCGACCCGTCTACAAGCGTCTCGGTGGCGATGTGAATGCAACGCTTCACGGTGCACCTTGTATACAACCGCATCCGCAGCAGCCGCAGCGGATTATTGGCGATGAGAATTGCCTGCTGGTGAACGTGTATACGCCACAGATGCCGGACGAGACGACAGGATTGCCGGTCTTTGTGTGGATACATCCGGGTGGCTTTCGTTACGGTTCCGCTGCACAGTATGATGCCACGCCCATGGCACAGCAGGGCGCCATTGTTGTTGCTCCACAATATCGTCTCGGCTCGCTGGGCATTATGGGCGATGGCACTAAGGAGTTTGATGGCAATCTGTCCATGTTCGATTTAGCAGCAGCTCTGCGCTGGGTTTCGGACTACATCTCACACTTTGGTGGCGATCCTAAGCGGATTCAGGCAATTGGACACGGTTCAGGTGCCGCCAGTGCCATGTTCTTGTCCATGTCCCATACAGCAAGAAATGCGGGAGCGGTGCATGGTGTGGTGGCCATGTCGGGCACGGCTCTATCCCAATATGCCATGGACACGGAGCCGGTGCAGAGTGTCCAAGAGGTGGCTACTATCAATGGTTGTCCCACTGGTAACGAGCTGGAAATTGTCAACTGCCTGCGAGAGGTGAGCAGGGAGTGATAAAAATGTGATTCCACTAAACGAAATCCAGTTTAAATTTTAGTATGAAATCGATTACGAATTTAGCTGAAATGTGCTGCTCTAATCTATATATATATATATCATTGTTCCCTCTAGAAATCGGCCATGGATATAATTAAGAATGACGACAAAGTGCAAACGGAACGTTTGGCTGGGCGTGCTTTGGTCAAGGGACTCACTGGTAACGTTGGCTTCCAGCCACACGCTGAGGCGGAGGACGATAACCGTGCGCTGCCCAGTCTGATGGTTGGTGAACCGGAGAAGCAGCTGCGTAATAGCAACATCTCGGGCATTCCTCTGCTGACTGGCGTTGTGAAACACGAGACGGCCAATTCGTTGACAGTGAGTACAGTGGAGAAGGTCTTTGGCTCGGCGGAGCAGTTTCTGGGTTCGCTGCAAGGTGCACTGCAGCAGTTGAGCGGTTTTCTGCGCATTGATAAGCAGACTGGGAATATTGCCAAGGCGGCGCTGCCGGGACTGACGGACATCCTGACGCCCACGCTGCAGGATTTGTGGAAGGTGCCACAGACGCTGAATGTTGATCAAGTGCTGGACAAGGTGGTGGAGTCCACCACAGATGTGCTGTTCAACCTGCCCGCCGTGCTGACAACACAGGTGTGGTCCAAATTGGCACCCGCTTTTGTGTACAGCTTCGAGTACAATGGGACCAAGTCGAAGGGCATCAATTTTCTGCGTGGTCTGCCCATTGTGGCCGAGTCCTCCAACGATAAGCCGGAGACTGTTGCCCATGGCGATGAGCTGGGCTACATGTTCGATGCGAATGATATATTTGGCAATCCCTTGTTGGAGACACGTTTAAGCAGTGTCGATGATTTGCAGGTGCGCAAAAATCTTATCGACATGCTGCTGCAGTTCGCCGGGAAAAAGGATCAGGGCAAGAAAGGCTTGCCAATCTCGAAGCTATTCAAAAGCGTAACCGGCGGCGGCACACCATTCATCAAGGTGGACACCAAACTGGAGACAGCCAGCGATTTTCGCTTCTGTGAGCTTTCAGTGCTGGGCGCTTCGTTGTCACCGCTCACCTCCACCAGCTGTGCAGCGCTGGGCGATGTACTGGGACAGCTGGGCGGCGGACTCGGCAAGGCGGTGGGTGGCGTGGGCAACACGCTGGGCCTGGGCGGCGTTTCACAAACTCTGGGACTGGGCGGCAACAAGAGTGGCAACAACAAACGTGGTGGTCTTGGTTTGGGCATAATTTAAATTTGGGTCTTCTCTAAATACTTTAATTCATTTTACACTTCAATCTTCTCGTATGTATATTAATTATATTAATTTGAAGCTAAAATCCTGCTAATAAAATCGGTTCAGTTTTGGATTTACTCGAAAATAATTTTAGGCAAACATTATGTGAAAATATTGTTTTCAGAATTTTCTATGTTATCTGCTGATTTTTCACACTTTAATTCACTTTAATATATTTTTCTCTCCAATCTTTTCAGTTGTATTATATTAATATGAAGTCCAAATCATGTTAATAAAATGATTTTGAAAATCATTTCAGTTTTGGCTGTCTTCAATTATATGTAAAAATTTGGTTTTCAGAATTTTTTATGATATCTGCTGGCCTTTCACACTTTATTTAATTTTACTCTTTAATTTTTTCGTTTTTTATTGTATTAATAAAGTGGCCAAATCATGCTAATAAAATAATTTTGAAAATCGGTTCAGTTTTGGCTGACTCCAATTATATGTAAAAATCTTGTTTTCAGAATTTTTTTATGATATCTGCTGGCCTTTCACACTTTAATTAATTTTACTCTTCAATTTTTTCGTTTTTTATTTTATTAATAAAGTGGCCAAATCATGCTAATAAAATGATTATTAAAATTGGTTCAGTTTTGGCTGTCTTCAATTATATGTAAAAGTCTTGTTTTCAGAATTTAACATAATATCTGCAGACCTTTCACATTTTAATTCACTTTACTCTTTAATCTGCTCGTTTGTATTATATTAATATGAAGTCCAAGTCATGTTAATAAAATGATTTTGAAAGTCACTTCAGTTTTAACTATCTCTAATTAGATGAAAAATCTTGTTTTTTTTTTTTAAGTTTTTATGATATCTGCTGGCCTTTCGCACCTTAATTCACTTTAAAATAGTTTTTATCTTCAATCTTCTCATTTGTTTTATATTAATATGGAGGCCAAATCATGCTACAAAATGATTTTGAAAATCATTTCAGTTTTGGCTGTCTCCAATTATATGTCAAAATCTTTTTTCCAGAATTTTTTTATGATATCTGCTGGCTTTTTTTTATTCTTTTCTAATGGGGAGTTTGGTGGATGTTGAATGAAAAGTGTTTGCTATTGATATAAGCTGCTGGTTGCCAAGTTGCCCGTCGCTCAATTAGCACAGCTCACACGGTTCACAGAGTTCTCTGGTGACTCCGCTGTCAGACGCTAATCTCTCTATTGACTTTTGGGCTGGCCGCAGAAGCGTCGCGTTGCAGTATTCACTGAAATTTGCCGATAAGCAAATTTCCGGCACAAAATTTAAACAAAAGCAAAGTTTTATAACTTGTGGGAGAATCCACAGCCCGCATCCGGTTGGTGTCGATGGGGTGGGGGGGGTGGGTAGACTGGTTCGTTGGCAGTGGCAACACAGCGCAAACAATGAGTATAAGCTTCAAGTGAAAGTTGTGAGCCTGTTGAGTCTGGAGTGGAGAGTAGCTGGAATCTATCCGCTGGGTTGCCTTGGCATCTTTTGTGCGAAATTCCTTGCCAGGCGCTGAACTTCTATGGCCAAAAAGCTAAGAGTAAAGCCGGCTTACCTACAGCCAGACCCATTGTAGCTGCTCTTTCATGTAATGGCATTAATATTATTAAAACTAATTTCATAAATTGAAACTGCTCGACATGCCAGCCCATTCCACAGATCCGACTGTTTGGGGAGTTAATTCCTAGGCTCGGACATTGAGCCAAATCTCTGCACAGTTGGCAATCACAGACACTGCATTGAATTGCTCTTATGATTAAAGACTAGGCTATAATAGAAATACACAAATATATATATAGAAATATAGTCACGCAAATTTAATCAAAGAGAAACTCAAATTGGGGATTGAAATAGATCTTATGGAAACTTGTTTCCCAAATTTGTTGTTAGTGAAGTATTTTTTCTTTATATAAAGCTGATGAAATTACTAATTCTTTATGCAATTAATTAATGGTTTTTACTATAGATAATAACATTATTGCCTTTTTGAGTTATAATATAATTTATTTTTCAATAATTAACAATTTTACCTTGTAATATTCTAATATTCAGTTCTAGTTTTTAAAAAGCCTGTTTTCAAATGTGAGATAAATTTAAAGTACATTCCATAATATTTAAGCAATTGCAACATTCCACAACACATTAAAATCTTTGTTCAGTTTATCTTAAAATTGCAATTTGCGAAATTCTTTTGCATTCCGTGGCGAGGCATTTCAATTATAAAACTTTCATGTATTAATCATTGGCAAATTTGAGTTTGCTAGCTGCGACATCTGTGACAATATTAATGGGCCATTAGGGATGGGCTTACCAAACAAAAAGTGAACTTTACAATTAATTAGAATCCGAGACGGCAGCCGGATGACAAATGATAATTATAATTCTAAGTAAGTAGTTGGCCAGCCTGCCTGGCTCATAAATACTTAAACGAGCTGAAGAAGCTGTAGAAGAAGAAGAAGAAGAAGATGTGGCCATAACTGGTTGAACACTTTTAATGATGGTCATAAAAATTCACGAATGCGCAACGACAATTCGCAAAAGGCATAGACAAACTTTAAGAATGAGTTGGCCAAAATAAATGATCAGAGGCAATGATTGGGTGTAATCAAGGCAAGCTGTTGGCTAATCCTCCCCTGCCCATTCAGGCGTAACTATAAAACCTATAAAACTACTGCGGATAATCAGCTTGCCCCCCCCAACCCAACCCCCATCCCCCTCAAACGACTCATTCAGTTCATTATGGAGCTGTTTACCTGGGTGTACCTCAATTGAGCATAAATCACGAGTCCGTTTTATGGCTAAAGTGTCGCCCAATTTCCAATGCAATTTGCCGGGCCAAAAGTTTTTGGCTAGTTTTTGCCCGAGCAGGCATTTGCTGAGGGGAGATCTTTGGGGTGCACTTCCCCTTCGCCCGCCCGTACGCAATTTTTCTTCATTAATGTGTAGTTACGCAATTTCCGCAAAAACTTTTCTAACATTGCGTTAATTTTGGCCAATTCAGTAGCCGGTAATGCGTTCGTTACCAGCATCTGTATTTGCCAGCCTCTGTTCCCCGTCTCCCTCTCCCTCTTCCCCTCCCAGGCTGCTCATCAACCCTCAGCTGAAGTCAGGCCGTCTCCTGTTTCCCCCCTCATCCCCTCTCAACCACTGCATTATTCGCATTGTTGTTATGTCGTTTTGCGGTTCGAGCCCGGCCTATTTCGAGTCTTTTGCCAAATTAGTTCCGCCCCTCGATTTATATTGTCATTTCGTGCGTTTCGATTGTGTAAAGCAATTTCATAGGCACAGTTCTGGCTATATTCAGTTTTTGCCTATTTCATTCTACAAGCTCTCATTTCCCCCTCCCCCTCACCAACTTCTGTTCCACATCTTCGTTTTTGCTGTCATTTCATCAATTCTGGAGCAGAAGTTACGGCATTGCGGCGTGTTTAGTCTGTGAATAGAATGTGGTTACCCATATGGAACACGACTCCAACTACGAGTAATCGAACCCACACTCATATTTTCCATGTATATCTGTGTGTGTGTGTGTTTGTGTGTGTGTGTATTTTGCTCTGCAGACAGCAGCATAAATTAGGCTAGTCATTTGCTGTTAATAGTTGCAGCAGCTGCTCCTCATCCTCGTCCTGTTCCTGTTCCAGTCATGTTGTTGATTTTCCATGTACTTCTTGTGTACCTTACGAAATTACTTTGTTCGAAGCCAAAAATTTTGTGGCTTACAGCTTAATGTAAATTGGAAACTTTATGCATTTATATTAGCTGTGTTTTTTTTTTAAATCAAAATGTAAGTTTTCCTTATTTTTCTTGTGGCTAAAATTTAATTATTAAATATTTTTCTTTTGGCTAAGAAATTACTTTGTCAATTAATTTGTCTGAGCTTTAATTTCAGTTTTAACTCTTTCCAAAGTAATTTTCGAAATTAAATTACCAAGTTTATATTATGTGTTGTAAATCTAATTCTTTTACCCAACCTAAATAACTTGTGCAACTATGATATTTTTGCCGTTTTTGCACTAAATTGATTACTTGTATATTGAAAATTGAATATAAAATCCTTTCAGACAAAAATTTCAATCAAATCTCTAAACCCAATCTAAAACGTAATTAACTCTAAACTAATTTCGATTATTTTCAATTTTCAGATCAGCATGAGCCTTTTTGCACGAAATTGACAAGCACATTTATGATATTTATTATGGACAAATTTTTGAATGAAAGAAATAATCTGCTCAACGTGATGCAGGCGGGCAGGCAACACTGACAACAATATGGTAGTTCCAGCAACACTTGGTCTAATCCAAATAATGGAATTTGGATGTGCTGTATGCCCTGTCTATCAGGCATGCATATTGCAAGGGATAGGCTAGTTGACACCAGTTGGATAGGCAAAGGGGATCGGGGGATGAGTCATTGCCGTCATGCCGCTGTCAGGCTCAATTTTTGGTAAAGCCACTTTGCCATTGTTTGAGTTTTGATATAAGCAAAAATCTGCTTTGTATGGCCTCAATCTAAAGGTACTCAATGTGTGGCTGTGTGTGCGTGTGTGTGTGTGTGCTTGTTGGGGTGTGTATGTGCGTGTGTCTGGGACAGGTCTCTTTGCTAATGTGAAGTCGGTTCTGTTTGGAATTATGATGTCTTTGTTGTTGGACTGCACTTGGCTCACGCTTTGACAATGTCAGCTGCAGCCCCGCAATTCAGAGACCCTCAGGAATGGTTTGGACGTGGGTCGGACGTGGTTGGGTGTCCAGAAAGTGTTTCAGGACTGAGCATGAGGCTATCAGGCTCTAATTAAAATTGATTACTATAATTAGTATTGATTGGAATGTGGCACGCACACAGAGCACACGCAGCACTGTAGAGCAACGAGTTGCAATCATAATATTACCAGTTTTCTTTAACAGTTTTGACCCCAACTTAATAAATCGTTAATGTTTTATTTGTGAGCAACACCTTTTGAGCCAATTGTCACAGACACTAATTAACTGCACGCAATTGGCCTGCAGGCCAACTTCGTTTGGCCCAATGCCTTAACGCTATTAAGTATGCAATTATTTATTGACGCCGTTGATTGTGTTTGACATCTGCTGAAATTGACACAATTCGCAAAAGCCACAACTCACAACAAAAATATGTTGTAGACTTTTTTTTCGATTTCTTGTATCGATTGGCAAACGTCGAGATATAAGAATAAAACTAAGCCAAATGCATTCCATGTGCACCTAATTCATTGAAATTATTCAAAAGTGTATAAAATTGTACTGAAAAAAGATACTCAGTTATATAAAAACTTCGAAACACCAATTCGATATTTTGTTAGTAATTTCTATTTCCCCAAACACATTGAAAACGGGTAAAAATGATCTAATGGTTATGTGAAAATGAAGGTAGAACGATGCATCTTCGACCCCATAAAGTATATATATATTCTTAATCAGGATCAACAGCCGAGTCGATATATTAATGTGCGTCTGTTCGACCGTGTGTCTGTATGACCTCGCGGATCTCAGAGAAATTTGAAATTTGGAATATAGGCTCTCGTATATTTTATTTATTTTTATAACTTCCTTTGTTTCTTGTTTATCGATCAATTTTTATTTCTGATTGCAACAAAAGCCAGACGCGCAGAATCAAATTAATACTTAATATGCATATGATTCATATTATTGATCAAATCCACAAATTTCATCAAGATTGAATAAGAAACACCCAAATTCTGGTCAAAAATATATTCGCATATTGATCTCATTTTTACACATTACACATGCAAGCGCATGTGTCAGAAAGAGATGACATGATAATAGATGCGAGCGTAAATATAATTTGTGTGTAATCGAAAGAACCCCGTTACGTTCAATTGCGTGTATGTAAGTATTTATGTATGTATGTATATTCTCGTATTCTCGTATTTCTATGTAATTATTTATGTATGTATGTATACTCTCGTATTCTCGTATTTCTAGCCAGCCAATAAGGGATCAGTTCGGTCTTGCGAATAAAAATATGCGCTGCATTCGGATTTTTTTACTTTTGAGTGCTTGTAGCAAATAGAGTGCAAAGCTTTTTAAAGGGAAATTTGTCAATAAAATTATATTATTTTTAACAACTGGGCTTATAGTATATTGTAATCGAGATTACTCGAATAAAGCATTCTTGTTTGTTAGTTTACAACTTGTTCTAAGCAAGTGCAATACAATTATATAATCAGTCTATAAATTGGCATACAAACTGTAATGAAATTAATTAAACTGTTTATAAATTGGCATACAAAGTGCTTATTCGTTTCTACTCAAAGTCAAACAATAGATTTCTAGCACCGTTTATATCTATGTGTTTCAATGGGAAGTACTAAATTCGCCATAAAATTAACTTTAAAAAGCGTCTGAATTGTTGTATTGCATGCTGCCAAAAAATCATTCTGTTATATGCGATTTTTACAAGCGCAGCGGGAGCTGTAAGTATGAACACCAACTGCCCCCCACCAACATTCATCCCTCATCCCTTTGGCCAAAAGTTTATGTCGAGTACTGTTTATATGGCTGCTGTGCTGTTAAGGGGTAGGGGCTGGATGGTGGTGGGGGGAGGGGAAGGGAGGGGGCATGAAGTGCATTGGAATGTGTGGCAGCTGCAATTGTGCGGCAATAAATTATTGTGCAACACGCAGACGGCGGTCTCACTGACTCCGCGTCTGAATGTGCGGCAGGCGACTGAGACTGCCACTGCCACTGCGACTGTGACTCTGAGTGAGTGGCAGTCACAGCTCTGCTATTGGAGGTTGCAATTGGGCAGTTGGGAGTTGGGTGTGTGGATTCAGGGGGCTGTCTGGAGGAGCTGGGCGGCGTGGTAATGAATGCTATGAATATATATTTTTTTTTTTAACAATTTTTTAACTTAAAAATTACGACAGCGCTGACAATTTGGCATGCAACAAAAAAAAAATAGGAACGAGAGGATGATGTGTTTGCCCAATGCTGACTTGGCTCATTCGCAGCCAGACTCCGCAAAATGCTGTTTGGTTGATGTGGAGCGAGGGGTGTCCGGAGAGGAGTTGTGACTGCTGACTGTTGGCTTTTGCTTTTGTTACACCCATTTGATGTACCTTCAATTTGCATGGCTTGGTGTGAGTGTGTGTGTTGTGTGTGTGTGTGCGTGTCTCTGCTGGCAATATTTTACTTTGCCAAATGTGTGTGTAACATGTGAAGAGGGAGTGGGTTTCGATGGAGTTCGGGGGTGCTCATTTGTCAAATGTCACGACTTGATGATGCAATTGTTGTATGTGCCGCTTACTGCCGCCGACTGTCGTCATTTAGTTGCGCATGCAAATTTATGGCCTCGTTGCAACAGTTATTTATACGCATTTATACGCTCCTCCCATTAATGGCTTATTTACGCATTCTTAAAACAAAAACTCTGTCAAATGTCAGTCACAAAAAAGAAGAGTCGAAACTGACAGCAGACCCTCTTTTCTCCCGCTGCCCGAACGCAACTTGAGTAAACATATCGTATTGCTAACAAGGGTTAGTTCCCAAAGAATAACACTTAAAGATGTGCTCACCCACCCCACCACCATCATCATCATCATCCCCTCACAAGCTGTCAGTGGCCCAACGCCCCACGATTCAAACATCAAACAACCCCATCTGCAATGTCAACCTGTGCACGTGTGGGGTGACCCCCCTCCCACAACACATCCAATACAATTTATGCGTTTTTAAAGACTTCTGGTTCAAGTCACAGCACTGTTTATGTTTTTCTACTTCTATGTGGATTTATCTATGCCCTAACCGAGGGTATTTTAATTATTCTACGAAACTGAACAAGAAAGTAATTTTCATTTTATGCTGCGATTATTGGCTTTGATGCTGATGATGAACGTATTGGCAAACAAATATTTTTGTTATCAG
Organism: Drosophila fungiperda; assembly: GCA_035042345.1. Lineage (NCBI taxonomy): Eukaryota > Metazoa > Arthropoda > Insecta > Diptera > Drosophilidae > Drosophila > Drosophila fungiperda. The sequence goes on along the minus strand of JAWNLM010000293.1, from coordinate 2,319,749 downwards.
CTATGAGTTTATTTCTTTTTTTCTAATAATTTATATTTCATCCTCTTTCTCCACACTTAACTTTATTTGTCGTTATATTTTTCTATATATAATTTTTTGCTTGATAATAATAATTTAAATTTAATTTCACGCTCGTTCTCTACAGTTAACTCTATTTTTCGTTATATTTTTAAATATATTTTTCTGCTTTATTTTAATTTTATTTTTGGTTTCAATTTGTGTATCTCTAATTCTCGAATTCTTATCTTAACTTTAACTCTTTATTTGAAATGCACTTGAATCTCTTATTAATAGTAATCTTTAATAATCACTTTACACATCAGTATCTGTAAAATCATCTTTATATCAATCTTAAACTACTTCTATCTTAACTAAAAATTTACTAAGTATTTTTTTTAAGTTTTCAAATGAGTGTCTATGGCTGCAAGGGCATTACAACTTCTTTTATCCCCCAGGTAAGTTTCCTTTTTTTTCGCTTTTAGTTATGCAATTTTTGATTTAACGCTCGTCTGCATCTCGGCTGTGAGCCTGTGAAAATATTATTCTTTAATTTCTGCGCTGCTGCATTTTGTTGCCATTCAGTTTGGTTCGCTTTGGCTCCCTTTTTTTATTTGTTAGGTTTCAGTTTTTTTGATGCAACCGTTGGCTGCCAAAAGGCATAAATATACAATGCAGTTTTTTGTGTGTGTGTGTGTGTGTGTGTTGGTTGCTGCTACCTATGAGTTAGCGTTAGTTTAGCCTTTAGCTCAGCAACTGCTTTCCAAACTTTCGATTGCTTCTTTTATGCGTCTCGCTAAAAAAAAATTGAAAAAGAAAACAAATCCGTTGCATAAGTTTTGGCGCCATTGCCATAACTTTACAATTGGCGCGGAAAGTTTTGCTTTACTATCATGTAAGAATCTTTTTTTTACTTTCTTAGCGATTCTTTTCTTTTTTTGTTTTTTGTCTGTCTTTGCAAGCTGCTTAATTGTCAGGCAAATTTCTTGGTTCATTGAATTTCGCTTCTGGCTGAGGAAACTTTGTGGCAGTTTGAAATACAATGCAACCTCTTGCAGATAAATTTCGCCATAAATCTACAAAAATGGATAATGAAAAATTATGCAGAAAGCTTTGCGAAATAATTTCAAGCAATTGTCATAAGTTAAATGTTAATTTTTTGTAATTTATCGTTAGCTTAAAGATGTGTGTGTTTTTTTTTGTGTTGGGAAAACTGGTTAAAAGTGAGTTGTGGAATGCGTTCAGAAATGCCTTTGCAATTGCTGGCTAAGCACATAAAGTCAGTGAAAAGAATCCTTGTAGTCCTTACGTGTAAATATTTTGCCAGTCTGCCGAGCATTAATCATATTAAGCGCGATTCCTTTTATTTATTTTTTTCGTTTCGTCACACCGTGCGTATGATTATTACCACTATTATTAATATTATCATGTGCTTGACTGCCAGCGGCCCGCGGCTTGTTTTTGCCGCGCTTCGTGGCTCGTTGCCATCGTCATTGCAATTATTTAGAAAATCAAAGCACGTTCTCGCTGTGCTTTTATGCGCTTACGTGTGTGTCATGACCACACACATGTGTGTGTGTGTGTGTGTGTGACACTAAAATGCTTTGAGCTGCCTCGCTTATTACGCCACACACACGCACACACACGCAGAGAAGAATGACAAGCAACACACAGGCACAAAAGACACAAACAATGCGCATTTGTTGACAGCCTCAAATTGTGGACTTTGCTCTTGTAAAGACACAACACACACACACACATGGACTTTGCGGGGGGCGGGTGTTTCCCTTTCAGATTGCAGAATAAGAGCTTTGTTGTATTAGGCCTTAAGGTGTGCATTTTATGAGCAAAAAAGTTGGGTGTTAAATGTAAGTAAACTAGAAAAGATTATTTCGCGATGTTTATTTAATTTTAAATAAAAGTCACTTCAATCTTAGAATTCAGATGGGAAAAATTTAATTTAGCTTATGAAAGCAAACGTTTATTTTTATTATTTTATTAATGTTTTAATTTATGGGCTGCTCACTTCACTTAAGGTTTATATGTGCCAGGTTTTTATATCCCATATATGTAAGTGTTTTTTGGCATTTAATTTTATTTTCATCCCCTCAATCACTTTCTAAACTTTTTACAGTTAACAGTCCCAAAATACCTCCATTTAACCCTTCCACTTAACGATTGAGCTGTTAATTTTTTTATTTTAATTTTTACATTTAGAACTTTTTATAAGTTCTACACATTTTTTTCACAGCACTTGAGCAACATTACTTAAAAGTCACTTGTTATTTAACGAGCAGACATTAGAAATTTTAAGCCAAACAATTTTCATTTCCCAATGCGCACATCCCGAGAGTCCTGGAATCCACCATTAGCATATGAACTGCAAAATGCAGACATAAACAAAAGTTTTTGGTTGTTAATCCACACGTTCGCTAATGAAATATCCATTTGCCCCACGCCTTTGACAGCATCTGAGCTGAGCAGCTGTCAGTCGATTCATATACGCTTGCAGCTTGTTATTGGGGCAGCTTATGTCTTGTTGGGATGTGGCAATGACTGTGTGCAACTTTTGCGGCAGCGGTTTTAATTTAAATTGACAACATCAAGCAGTTAAGTACTTGCAGCGACATTTTAATAGCTTGTAAGCCCCGAGAGTACCAACAACTCGCACCAAAAAAAATATAAAAATAAGTATAAAAAGAAGTCTGCCTGGGAGTGGTGGAAGGGGGGAGGGGTGTGTGTGTGTGTGTGTGTGTGTTTTAAAAAAAGACGCAACAGCGCAAGTTGAAGGAAATAAATACAACGGACTCTTATTTACATATTCCCAAACGTAAATACGAACCATTTTTATTTGCCCGACTGCTTTTTTATATTTGGGCACTCAACGAATCCTGTGAATCCTGCGAATCCTGTATAGCCTGTCTCCATTTTTTTTTTGTTTTTTCTTTTTGCAGCTAGTCCCTTGCTTTTCATTTTATTTTAAAGAAAATTTGCATAAAGTGAAAACAAGCATTTTAATTTCACTCGACGCAGTCAAAAAATGAAATGTACGATTGCATATACGAGTAGGTAGTAAACGTTAGCATTTACCGGGTGTCCCTTTCCCTCCCCCCACCCCCGCACCCCATCAAACCTCTTCTCTTGGCACCGGTGTGACCGGCAACTCCCCCGAGCAGTAAAAACTTTTCCGAGACGAAATGCATTGCAAATCATGGGAATTTATTAATGGCGTACCGAAGATTAAATATCCTAATTTTCAAATTATTTTTATTTATTTTATATAATTATGTAAGTCACAATTATATTTTTATTAAACATAGATTTTATATGTTTTTTATCTTTTATCTACGTAAAGAAATGGGGGAGTTACAAAATGCTTAATTGTTATGTGATATTTAGCTTTTTACATATTTTTATGAGAATACTTTATTGTGATTTTAATCACTTACAAAATGATATATAAAATTAATTAATTTAAGAAATTAAATTTAGACTTATAAGTATATAAATATATATATAAATATTTATGATTTATAAAACCGAAAAGTGAATAATGTTTTTTAAGAAATTAAATTAAAACTTTTGTGACTTAAATACTTCTTTTCTAGTGTATTACAAACTTCGTTAAAAAATGAAGCAACTCTTTGTAAGGGTACAAATAAACTAAACGAGGGTTTGTGTCAGCAGTCGTAATTGTTGGGGACCTGTAAAAAAAGCGCAATGCCCACAGACAAAACAAACCAATTTAAATTAGACTACCCGCTGGGCTTTTGGGGTCGCCGTTCCATCGTTTGGGGGCTAATATTTAGGGGGAAAAGTGTTGAAACTTTTCTGAGCTCCAACTTTTGACATTCGCAATGCACTAAATGTAAATGTCCTAAATGAGGGAAGCACGGCCAAAGGGGGAGTAGTTCATGATAAATGTGCATTTTGTATATGGCATTGGCGGGATGGGGCTTTGCTTTGTGGCAACCATGTTCTCTATGAGGTGCCATTATGAAAACAATTTCGACAGATAACCGCAACCAGAACTTGAATTTAGCCAACATTTGCTCATTTAAGTGAGCGAGCAAAACGTGAAGCACGGCAACATTATTTGAAATGGGACACATGCCACGTTGGCAGTTTAATATAATTTAAACCTAAACACATACCAAAAGTCACACACACTGTGTGTGAGTGCGTGTGTGTGCCTGTCAGGGGTTATTTGTGTGTGGCTGTCAAGTAGCCAGCCGTCTGCCTTTTGACGCTGTGCCCCATAAATTACAAAGCACTTGGCAAAGCAGACCAGACGCAGCAGCAAAGCCGCATCTTTCCAATTTGGTTAGTCATTTGCCTGGCCCGGGGAGCAATGCAAACACAAAACTATTAAGTGGGCATAAAACTCTCTGGATATGTGAGTTTTGTTGGAGGTTGGAGCAGGCGTAAAGATGCCAGAAAACCCTAATTCAAGTATCATCCACGAATGGCAGACGGTTCTTCACATAGAGCCACTTGAGTAGTTGGCCCAGTTGATGCTCATTTGGCAAAACCCAACAAAAGAAGAATGTATAAAAATTATAAATAAAAAAGGGGGGAAAAAACAAAAATTAAATAAATAATTATTAATTAATAAAGGTATCCCGATAGATATGTATTATATATTTAATTTAATATACTTAAGAACTTAATTAAGCAGCTCAAATGTTGGTTTTTTTTTAAATTGATACCTTAACTTTTAACTTAATTTTAAAATTGATTAAAATAAAATGCCTTCACACATTTTGCCCAATATTTAATTCATTAAGACAAGTCAGCATACAAAAAACAATTATTTTATTCAACACTGACTACGTGATGCATGTTAATGACAATTTTACAGTTTGTTTGCAACTAATTTGGCATTGATTTCAATAAATTGACATTTAATTGCTTTACTTTTATTTTCTTCTTCCCACTGTATTTTGCTGCATTTTGTTTGTGTCACAATTTATTGGCTTAATGGACAAAACAAAATGAATACATGAAAATCGTGGCCAATCGGTTAGTTGATTTATTTCCGCGTTGTTTTGCTATTTTAATTGGATGCTGGTAAATCGAGACACATAAATAAAATATACAAATAAAGTATTTATTTTTGTTTAAAGGAAATAGGGGGAAAAAAGAACAGCAAAAATGGTTGAGGAGAGAAAAAAGTTTTGTGGCAGCTTTCACAAACTTTGCAAAAGACATTCTCAAGTGCAAAGTTTTTTTTGTTCTCGTATTCTCTTGAGGACAGGACACCGGTTGAATTGTTTTAACTCAACGTAAAAGACATGAGACAACCCCAAACCACCCCCTTGCATACTCCACGAGTGGCTGCATTTAGCGCTGGTGTTTCGGGGTAGCTCGTCCAGGATGTTGTACGCTGATTTCCAGGTCTAAAAAGTCAATCACAATTCCCAGTGCAATCAGAAGACGTCGTATTAATATTTAAAGAGGTCATCGAAATTGGTTTCTGTATGTGCCACAAATCTCACAAACACACACACCCCCCCAAATGCCTGCAACTCGCTAGATAAGATTGGCTGTAGCAATTTGTGGCCTGCAATATTTTCCACTTAGTTGACGATTTGTTGCAGTTAAGTGGCTCAGTGGCTCAGTGGCTGAGTGGTTCTCTCCCCCAATATATATATGTGAGAAGATTGTATCGCCCAGCTTTGTCCTTTCTTTATGTCTGGCAATTTGGGTTTTATGATTTGCAGCATTGTCTCAGCCGTTTTTTTTATTACAGATCGTTGCATTTTTAATGCCAGATTGAATACACATTTGCATTTCCTCCGTTTGTCTATTTATGCATGTCAGCTTTTGCCGATATTCCGGCTTATTCCCCAGCACAATGACAGCTCTGCTCTCTCCGTGTTGTCTGCTAACTGTCTGGAGTAAATGTTGTCTTACCCCGCCCCACCGCTCACCACTCTGAAAGTGAAAACTTTCGCTTTTTTGCACATTTTTGAAGTTGCGGCTATTCAATTACATTCTGTTGCAATCAATCACACTCAAAGTTGAAGAGTTTTTTCTTTTCCGCTTGGGAAAACCTTTGCATTTATTTTCCATGCAGCTCCCATTGACTTGAAGCGATGTATGTGTGTGTGCGTGTGTGTGTGTGTGTGTGAAAAGTATTTGCATTTCAGTTATGAGCACTTTTTGAGTAGTTTTTTCATGTCAGTGCGTCGATTTATACCATATAATAAAAATTTAAACTAACTGCACAAAATGCAGATTAAATATGATTAATAGCGAAACGTATTTAAATAGTTGTGTTTTGTAAATTGAATAAAATATCTAAACAAATAATAATAATATTAAAATAGTTATTTAAAATTAAAAGCGAATAAAATACTTTAAAAAATAATGATAATCAGCCTTAGGTCTTCCATAAATCTTATTAAAACTTGTTGCAGTATTTGCTGAAATTTCTGAAAGTAAACAATAATTCGAGTAGTTTAAAATTTTTGGTTAGCAAAGAAACTGGCAAGTTTCGCATAATTCTCTACTTAATTTGAATGCCAACTTTTAATTCAGCAAACTCCAAATGAATAAAATAAAATCATTCCAAAAAAAATAAGTATAATTAAAAAAAAAAAAGGACCAGCAAAGCAAACGAATTAACACTTTTGGCCAAGACCGCTGAAAGCTTTGGAATACCAGGGGGAGTCTTCTAGCTCCCAAAGCCCTGCCCCAACTTCCAGCCCTTTTCCCTTTGGCAACTTTTGATAGCACGCAGTGCAGTTCTTGGGTGCGGTGGGAGCAGGCCGCAGGACGCTGCGAATCCGGAACTTCCGTGCAGTGCTCAAGTTCTGTGCCGCTGGCTGTGAGCATAAAGTCCACGAGTAGAGGGTATTGTGGGGGGGAGGTGGGGTAGGCAAGGCACACCGAGTTTTGGTTGCAAAAATAAATTTGTATTGTTTTAGTTGTTGTTCTTGATGTGTGTGCGATGCTGCTGCTGCTCCTTCTCCTGCTGCTCCTCCTGCTGCTCCTCCTGCTGCTCCTCCTGCTGCTCCTCCTCCTGCTCCTGCTGCTGCTGCTCTTGCTATTGCTTTGTTGTTCTGGCGCGCCAAAGAGCAAACACAGTGAGCGCAAAAACCGCAGCCACTAAATGCATTAAAAGCCAGGCTCCATGAAATGGAGGCGTTGCAAATTGCGGGCTATGTGTGTGTGTGTGTGCGGGGGTGTGTCTCTGTGTGTTTGTGTGAATGTATATTATTTGGTTGAGACGCAAGGGCTGTCTGGGTGCTGTGGTGAGCGTTATCCTCTTGTGTGTTTGTGCTGCGGTAATATTGTAACGGCTTTTGTGTCTCGCTGCCAAGTTTCGAGTTTGGCATTGTTTTCCTGCACGGATATCCTTAATGAGTGAAAACTGGGCTAAGGCTCGGCGCTCTTGAGTCTGCCACACAGCAAATGGGGAAAAGGCAATAGCAGCAGCAATCATAATTATCCGCTGCTACCGCCACCCCCTCCCCCCCGCACCGGCTGCTTAACTGACAGAAACACACTCGACACTCAACGACAACTTTTCACTCCCACCCAAGACACACACACACAGTCACACACACACTGACAGGCACACCCACACACTTGAGTTTTTTTTTTCTCTGACCACATGCGCACATAAATCTTGGGCCACCTACTGCTCCGCTTGTGTAATTATCATTGTGATCACTTTTCAACAGAGTGCGAAAAACTTTTGTATTAAAAGTAAACTTATGACAGGAAAGTAGCGCACAGGCGCTGACCAAGTAGCTCGAGTCCTGCGGACACAGGACACACGACACACGAGACACAGTATGCGGCAGACGGTATCTAAACAGGCGTATATAGCACACACACACACACACATGTTGCCACTGGCCATTGTCAAGTGTAATTTATCATTCAGTCAGCGTCCTTCGATTGCAGTTTATCATCCAACCACAACCCCCAATCCCCCATCCCCCATCCCCTCCAGTTGCTACTTGTGTTACTTTACTGGGTCGCCTGTACAGTAATTTTTCTCTATCTCCTCCACATTGTGCACCCCCAAGTTGAAAGAAAGCAAAAGCTACGTTAGAAGTTGCATGACTAAACTGAAGAAGAGGAAAAAAACGAATGGAAAACCAGGTTGTTATTTTTCTTGCCGGCACTTTAAAGCCATTTTGGGGGAGGGTCGCCGCATTTGAAGGGGTCGCAAATGCTGGCAGCTTGGTAAAATAGCAATTAATGCGGATTGAAGCAACTACCTGCAATAATCGGAAATAATTGAAGAAAAAAAAAAAGTACAAAATAAACGAGATGGCACAAATAAAAGCAAAGCAAAATGAAATAAAAAAAAAAGAAGAGAAAAATCCTCATGGTTCATGAAGGTCTTTGAAGGATGTTTGTACGTGCAATTTGTAACGTTTTAATTGTTGTTTACTTAGCTGCAGGCTGAGACAACAGACAGAAGTGGAGCTGGCCAAGAGGAGCTGGCCAAGTGTAGCTGGAATTCTGATTCTGATTGGACGCTTGCGGCTCGTTGGAGCATTTCAAATCGCAACCGCAGGCAACTGGGGCTAATTTCGATTGTGGTGTTTGTGAATGGGCATTCATATTATTGGCATTAGTTTGCAATTAACTGGGCCAATAATGCAAAGTGAATACATTTAAAATGTTAAAGCGAAACTTGAGATTAATTATTAACTAACTGAACACGAAATGGAAAAGAAGTAAAACTAATTACTAAGTATAATGTTTAATAATCGAATATTAATCTTGGACTCATATCAAAGATATATATTATATAAATCATATTTAAATTTCTTCAAAATTACTTCAATATTTTTCACTTCTAGCCAGTTATTTTACTTAACGAAAAGTGCGTTGGCATTTAACGGTTTTTTTTGCACGCATATTTCAAAAATTCCACTCGTTACTTTTGCAACACTTGCAACATTCTCTCAGTGGCTGAGATACAACAATTCTCTGCACACAATGTGTCAGCGCCAGGAGCACCGGAATTTGTACAACTCCGAAAAAAAATACAAAATATATAAAACTCTCTGAAATCAATGCGCAGACTCAACATTTACCGGCAGAATTCAGCAACAAATGTTGTTTATGCTACGAAGTTGATAATAAACAAAACGAAACGTGGCATGCAACATGAATAACTATGATAAAAGTTTCCATTTGATGGGATAATTACAATTGTAAACTAAGTGTTAAATATGATTAACTTAAATTACTAAAAATTAATATTTGGCTTGCATTTCTTTTTTTTTTAATATATTAAAATAATATATAAATTCCAGTAAAACTCAGTTTAGTAATTGAATTACTGCAGAATTTGGTTAGTTGGGGAAAAGAGGGATTCAGGGATTCAAACAGCTGATTTGTTTGCCTGCAGGAATTTCGCTCGCACTCCGAATTTCGTAATACACGAAGCGCCCATAGCGAAGTAACGAGCGTGCCACACGATGTGGCAAACTCACCACGCTGTCGGCGTGGGGCGGGTGTTAGCCACTGTTGGGGGGGGGGGGTGTAAACCGCGTAGCTGTAAACTGGTAAACTGTTGGTTCGTTGGCGTTCAGTTGAGTTTTGGTTACTGTCGCCAACGGTTAACGGTTTGAAGTGAGCCACGCGTGTCCGCATTGCCACATTGCCACTTGCCACAGTCGCATTTGCAATCGCAGCGGCAGTTGTTATACAAAAAAAATATATATATATATAAACAAAAATAAAAACATAAACAAACATTTTGGTCAAAACAAAAAAAAAAAACCCGTTTCGTGGGCGTGTTGCAAGCGCCATTTGCATCGTGTGTTTTTTAATTGATTAATTGCAGAGGCGTCGCAAACATGCGAAACATAAGCGGCCATCAGGTGGCAGGAACAGCCGCGACGCTGATGCGCCACAAGATTTTGGTAGCAAACGGAAAAGAAAAAGCAACCGGAAACGGAAGCATTTAAGCAAAGTGCCTGCTTTCGCACTATGTGTGTGTGAGTGTGCCGCAGTTGTTGTGCGAGTGTGTGTGTTTGCGAGAAATGCCGGCTTGGGCCAAGCCAAAGTTGCAGCTGAAACTTGCAATAAAAAATTGAATACTGAATACGAAGAAAAGAATACGAAGAAAACCCTCCTCACAGCAGCTGTGCCTGTGTGTGTGTGTGTATGTGTGTGCGAGAGTGTGGCGAGCAAATAAATGCTTTTGCAACGCATTTTTAGCCATTTTATCTCAAGTCGAAATACTGTAAAAAATTGTAAAATGGATTTACGTTTCGTATTCATCATTTTCCTGCTGAAGTGGACCTATGCACAAGGTAAGTCCTTCTACTCATCTGTGTGTGTGTGTGTATATATATATATACTCATGTTCGTTCTCAGTGTGTGTGTGTGTGTTTGTGTGTGTGTGTGTTGTGCTTGTGCATATTTGTTTGGGCATGCTGTTTGTGCTGCTGTTTCTGTAGCTGCTGTTGAAATGCAGTTTTTCGCATTTGTTGAAGTGCGCCGGCTGCAATTGCAAATATGCCATAGAAAATACCTCAGAGCTCAACATTATATGAGTATTTTTTATACTTCCTAACTCAAATAAATGCATCTGTATATGTGTGTATGTGTGTGGGTGTGTGTGTGGGTGCCTCTGTGGCACTGTAATGAGGTGCATTTAGCTGAGGTAACAGAGCGACTAGCTCCAAAGTTTGTTGGTTTATTTTTCCACTCGTCGTTTTTGTGCCACGCTCACAATCCAAAATGCAGCTTTTCAATAGAAATGCAAAAGGTTTACTTTATTATTGATGCTGGATTCACGGGTGAAAGGTAAAATGCAATAGGTGTTGCCAACAAGTACCAACAGTCGAACGTGTTCTCAAGTTGTTGCAAACATCAAAATTGTGCCACATTGCTACTTGAAAGGTAGCAAAAAAGTTGATGTTTAAAACATTTTATCCAAACATATTTTGTTACATTCCAAAGATAAAATATCCTTTTTGAACAATTTCTTATTTAGAATGAAAATTGATTAAGGCATTATAAATGAATATCAGCTAAAACACAAACATTATATTCAACATATTTTGTTACAATCCAAAGATAAAATATCTTTATTAAATAATTTCATATTTGATATGTATATTGATTAAGGCATTATAAATTAATATCGAGAGTTCTACAACAAATTAAATTAATGTAATAAGTTTTGTCTATGCTTATTCAATAATAATTACTGAACATTCACATGTGAAGAATCAGCTAAAACCCACTTATATAGTTATCATTTTGGCCAAGTCTGCGGAAAAGTATTTAAGTGTTGTCCAAGTTTTGAGCTAATGTATTGATTAGCTGACATATACTTGGAAAATATCTCATAGTTAAGTTTCGTTTAACATTCATTTACTTGTGCTGAAATAAACTTATTTGCTTGGATTTCATACGAAAAACTTTTGCCAGTCACAAAACAATTTCCGCACTCAGCTTTCTTTCACTTGCCTTGCCGCTCCCTCCTCGCTGCCTAACAACTCAAACAAATTAGGCAAAAAAAGGGCAGAACGAAATAAATAAAATAAAAAAAACGAAAAACCAAAATGCGGCCAAGAAACAAGACACAAGACACAAGCAACCAGCCGCAGTCAGCGTTAGAGCCAAAGGCCAAAACCAAATTATGAATGAGTTTCTTGTAGCGCTCGTATCTGCCATATATATATATATATATATATATTTGGGTGCTGCATAAAATATGCGCATTTAATAAGCTCCAACATGAATATACATATATATATGTATAAATATATATACAGCTATTCTGGCCAAATGCAATAGGAAGAGCAAGTAAATATGACCCTCGCAAATGAAGTGAACCGAACTGAATAAAATGGAATAAAACGGAACTGAAGCAACATTAAACAAAACAGTTTTACCGCACATTGTGGCAATTATATCGCATAAATTATAAATATAGCTATTTGTTAATACTCTGCGAGCATACAAATTTTATTTATTTAAATCTTTAATTTTGCAATGTGTATCTAAGTGACACAAATAGTCAGTCAAACGTAACGTGAGTTTTTTGTAGGAGCAAAATAGGCATATTAAATTTATTTATACTTTATAAATAAAAACACACAATTTGTAATTAAAAGCAAATTAATAGGGTATCTCCTAGTCGAGTGTGGTTCAGCAAAAACAATCTCTGCCTGTGCCTTTTATTAAATTGTAGTTTCATGCATGTAAACGTATTCAATTGAATAATATCCTGTCATTTTGCAGAGCAGCTTCCTACTCGGCTTTTTTGCCATGTCAAAATTTTTATCAGCGCTACGTTAAATCCGTGCAAATGTAAAATGGTGCAGTAAATAAATAAATCCCAGAAAAAACGCAGACACTCACACACACACAGCCTCACACACACACATGCACAGGCTGAGGCAGAGGCGAGCGCTGCGAAGTATGCAATAAATTGTTGTTTGGCCGAGCATTGGCAAATTTATTGGCATTTTAGTGGCAGCAACTCGCACGGCTGTAACATAAAATAAAACAAATTAAATACACTATTTTTTTTTGGGTTTTCTTTTTTTTTTTTTGGAAAACTTTGGTATGCTGCATTATTTTATTTGTATGCCATGGTAAAAGGTTGTTTGTTTTTTTTTTTGGCTTGCTCGCATTTTCTTGTGCTTAATTTATAAATTATTCATTTGGCAGCGGCAGGCATTGGCCCAATTATCATTTTCATTGCATGCTGAACTCAGTTTCAGTTCGCTGTTGTCTTTTGGGCATAGAATTCAGCAGTGGCACAACAAACACACACATACGCCCAGTTGGCCCTGGCAAAATTAATTTCTATGCGGTTGTGTGCGTGTGTGTGTGTGGTGTGTGTGTGCGCTTCTCTTTTTGGGTATTTATATTTGTTGTTTTGGTTGCCGTCTTGTGCCTTGCGGCCAACAGCGTCGAGCATAAATTTATTTGGCAAAAACTTTCGCAGACCGGAATATTAATGAGTATTTAACCTAAATTGTTGCCTTTGATAAGTGGTATGAAATGTTGCTTGCGCTGTGTATAGGGTGGGGGGGGGGGACCCCCCGCAACCGTTCGTATCAATGTGCCACAGACAGCCTGGCTTCTGGCTCCCTTTTTCCTCATTCCTCATGTGCGTGTGTGAGCGTGTGTGTGTGTGCAAGTGTGCTATGTACCGTTAAATTACTTAAAAAAGGGTTAAAATTATTTTTATATGGTTACATCTTTAAGACTTGGCCCTAAAAGGCTTAGGGACGCAAATAAAGGCAACTAACTTGCCTCTTGCTCTTTTCCGGCATTTCTTTGTTATCTTTTTTGGGTTGTTATTTCGATAATATGCCCCAAAAGTATTTGGTACCAATTTGGCTTTTGTTGTCTAGTTAATTGAGTCGAATTTTCCATTTTCCGGGTATTTATAAAGGTATTTGATCGTTAAATGAGTTTACACAAATTATGCCAGAATATTACTTTTACTAATTTGTATGAAATTTCAAATGTCCAACAAACAATTTGCTGGTCAAATATATATGCAAACTTTTCTCATTTAAATAAGAATAATTATAGAATTTTTAATATATTTATCTTATACTGATTCGATTGAGAAACATTTACTCAACTCTTGATATTAATAAATTATTATCTTTCGAATGTTGCTGTTGTACCAAATGTCATCTGGGCCCAAAGTAAGAGTTAAAACAAGTTGAAATTCCACACTGAAGTCAATTAATGTAAAATCAATTCGTTGAACTCTTGAATACTGTTGGATTGAAAGCGTTTTAATTAAGTGTCTACTTAAACGGCAAATGACTTTAATCCAAATTGAAAACTCTGTGAAAAGGCAAACTGCCAGTTACAGGCAGTTGCCTTGAGGGCCTTGCCAAATTGCAGAAATGCGCAAATTTTAATTAATTTCTGTATCAAATGGATAAGCCTGTCATAATACCAAATAGTATAAATACATGTGAACACACACACAAACACACACACACACACACACACACATGTGCATACACATGTCCTTAAACAAACAAATCATTAGGAATAGACACATTTATTTATTTATCTAACGTATCCTTTATAAATGTGTGTGTGTGTGTTTGTATGTGTGTGTGTGTGTGTATGCATGTGTGTCTGTTCGCATGTGTAAACAAACAATAAAACATGCTGCAAAGGATGTACAGGACTCGGCACTCAATTATGCTGATGCCTTTCAGCGGCTGAAATAATGGCAATATTTTGATTAAGTTAATTAAGTGATTTCTCGTTTTTACCCATACCCCGCCAACAACAACAACAACAATTGCAATAACAACATGGACAACAACACAACAACAATGCCTATCAACGGCAATTGGTGTTCCTGCAGCGCTAATCCTGGCGCAGCTTGACATGATTACCCGCTGTGCCTTTGTTTGCGGTACGTTTGCGACATGAAAACATATTTCAAGCCATTATGCGCAAAACTAGGCCAACAAGTACAACAACAAACAACTAGTAAAACGGGCAGACTCAACAACAACAACAACAACAACAACAACAACAAGAAGAGTCATCCAATTGCGTCTAATGAATTGGGCTAGTAAATTTTCTGAAGCAGCTGTTAAGGATAAGTTTAAAGTGTTTCTGAAGCAGAAGCATAAAAAGCAAATGAAATAAAAACAAAAACCTATGAAAAATGCAATTAGAAAGCAAGTCGAATCGTTGATACTCTGTAGAATTTAGACTGGTAGAAATCTTAAAGCAAATATAAAAATAAAGTTGATATTTTTTGGTTTTTTTTTATAATTTTATGTAATCGCTGATACTCTTCTAAATTTCGTACATTTATATTTAAATTTGTTAAAGATTAACAAAATCTGATTAATACTTTTAAGTATTAAGTACTTTTAGTATTAATCAAGTTAAACAATTCATCAGAATTTGTTATTTTATGAACTAGTTAAATTTAGAGATTTAAATTAAATATGTTCTAAGTGAAGCACTCATATTTAAGCTGAAGAAATTTTAGAGCCAATTTGCTGCATTTAATATTTTATAAGCCCAATTAAATGTTGGGAAACAACTTGAAAATGGTCGAATCAACGAAACGCTGACATAAACAAGCGATGAGCATTTTTTTATGACCAGTTTTCTTATATTTTTTTTTATCACTTTTTTGTTGTTGTTGCTGTTGCGAGTTTTTGTGGCAAGGCTGGCGCCGCAGCAATCATAAAGCATTGAGTGACCGACGGCTCGGACTGTGGCCGTGTCCGTGTCCGTGTCGGTGTCGGTGTCCGGGCCAAGAATGCCGAGCGGCCGTAGCATCACTGTTGTCTGGCGGCGGAAAGGAATCCGTTGCTGCTGTCATCGTCTGGGTAGCTGCGGAGTTCGTTCCGTTGATTCACTTGATCCACTTGTTCGCATTGCTGGCGAATTTTTTAAATGTTTACCCTTTCGACCCTTGAACCGTGCACCCGTCAACGCCCTCGCAGCAAAGTGTCATTGACATTTTAATGTGCTAATGAAGATGAGGACCAAACGCGAAGTGCCCACAATAAAGGAAGATTATGGACGGGGCAACGGAGAAACATAAATGCTAAAAATATTGTAAAATTGTTATAAAAATAGTCGAGGATTGAGTTGACGGGCATCATCAACGTCAAAGTTCCTACTCCTCCTTGGGCTCATTATGAAAAAGTGCGGTTTTTTAATTTTTATATACACTTTGTAAACAGCTTGTAGAAGCTTCAAGGATACCCAAGGACTGGCGGTGTTTATGAGTTGTTATGTTTTTATTTTTACATCTGTCTTTCTTCAATTTCTATCCTTATCTCTCTATATCTCCATCTATATCTCCATATTTCTGTCATCTTTTATGATTCTTTTCGTGTTTCGCTTGCAGTCAATTTTTTGTCAAAGTTGTCAATTCAAGTTGGGTTTTGCTGTAAGCAGCTTTTGCCAGCAGCTGAGTGCAAAATGTAAAAACAAATGTTAAATGTAGGTTATGATTTTATGAGCAAAAATACTTGAAACTATGGACAGCGCTGAAGGACCTGGCATTTGCTGTGTTTATTCCTTGTTTATTTGAAGCAGCTGAGTGGAAGAGCAAATTGCAATCAGAAACAAAAATATTCAAGTAGCTGCAACTGCAAGCAATCCGTTTATTTCGAGGAGTGAAAAATATGAAATGACAAAAAATTCTATAAATATTTATTTACTTACTGTCAAAATATTTGGAGCTTCTGAAAACACATTTTTTGTATTTTTCAATTTTTGCAATTCTTTTTAAAATTTTTAGATTAATTTTACTATCTTAACTTAATTGAATATAACCAATTTGCACATATCGCTTAGGCACACATAATCTGAGTTTTATTCAAGACTTTAACTGTTTGAAATAAGAGCGTTTTACTTGCCACTTATTTCAGTTGCAACAACACTTAAATTTTAAATGCCACAAAGCAAAACCATTTTGTTAACCCTTTTCTTGTTTAAAGAGTATATATGTATGTGTGTGTGTGTATATATATTCTTAGATGACTTAACGCCAACGAGTCATAATTTTTGCCAACTCATTGCCCACAAAATCTCGACAAGGCCAAGAAAAACGCAACAGTCATTTGTTGCTGCTGTTGCAGGAGAGGAAAAATGCTCTGAAAAAGAAATATGCCTAGTTAGAAGGAGTGTTGGGTGTGTGTGTGTGTGTGTGTGTGTCGTGCTCAGCTGTTGCCCCAAGCAGCTTGCATAATTTATCAATGTCAGCTGGGTGATGATGAACGCGTCCCGAAATGTCAAAACAGCAGATTGCCAGGACAATCTCTCCCCCAAGCAAGGTCCAGCAAATCGATAGGCCTTGCTGAACTTGTTGGACATTTTGACCAGCAAGAAAAGCAAAGCAAAGAAAAGCAAAGAAAAGAAATGAATAGAAATGTCAAAGAAAAGAAAAGTCCATAAAACTTGAGCTTTTTAACAAGCAAATCAAATGAAAAGCGAGACCAGCCCAACGGACATGGTCTTTATGAATGGAATGGACCAAAGCCATATCTTGAGTTTTGCTCCTCTGCCCAAAAATGACATGCCGGACCATCAACGCTGTGTGTCTGTCTATGTGTGTGTGCGTGTGTGTGGAATCACCTTTTCTTTTCTTTCAGACTTTGCGCTTTTGTGTGCTCGGACATTTTATATTTATTAAAAAAGCGTTGGCAATTCGCAACGTTTGGGAATCCTTGTAATAGGTATCCGGTCATAAAAAAAAAAGAAGAAGAAAAAAAAACATGAATTGTGGCTCTTAGGAGAAAATCCAATTGGGCATAAATCGGCTTTTGTCGTTGTGCAAAACACATGAGCAGGCCTAAACGACCTGCCTGAAATTTAATGGCCTGCTCCTTACCATTTCCCCTCTGCCTTGTGGCTCTGACTATGGCTTTATTTTATGTACATTTGAGCACAATGCGCTTATTGACTTAATGACAAATGTGGTTTGGCCAACAGGGCTGCTGATAGGTTCCCCCCTAGATGGGGATGCGAGAAGCTGGATGCCTGGTTACCCATGGATAATTGGCAAAGTGCTTCAGTTTTCCTATTCTTGGGCATTATAAAAGCTGTACAGCAAATTGCATTGCGGCTGTCATCAGCAGCTGCAATTTCCACCACTGTCTTCCCCCACCCTTCCCTTCCCCCACAACCCCCCCCCCCCCCCCCCCAATTCAATGCAGCCCGCCACTTGTCATTCCAGGCAACAATTCAACTCTGAAGACTGCCTTTAGCTATTTTTTCAAGGATGTTTACAAATTTACAACACGAAAGTGAATTTTCTTTCAATTTTGTTGCGCTGCCTGTTTGTGAGAAGTAGCAGGAGCAGCAGCAGTAGCAGCAAGGAGTCTCCTGCTTTGAGTCCTGTCGTGTCGACTCGACTCGAGTCCTGTCGAGTCGAGTCTGCGTCTTCTTGCCTGCCAGGCAGGATGCGCGCCTAAGTAGTTTTTGTATAATTGCACTCGTCATTGTCGTCCTTGTCGACATCCTTGTCGTGCCTGACTCTCTGCACTCACCGACGCCCCGCCCCTCCCTTTGCAAAGACCCCCCAAGGCAACAACAACAATAACAACAACAACAACAACAGCAATTAAGGAATGTTAACAAGCGCACTTTTCAACTTTGCTCGCGGCTGTTGCACTTCAAAGGTGTGCATGCCACGCCCATTAAAAGACTGCCTCTCCTCATCCTTAGTGATTTTGCAACTATCTGCTGCTGCTGCTGCTGCCTGTGGCTGATTGGAAACGTAGAAATATTGAAAGTCTTCTTACAAAAAGTCTAGTAAAATTGTAAATCGCTTTAGAATATTTGAATTATAGTTTTTAATGAATATTTGTTGATTCCTTTTAGAAATAGTATTTAATAGATATTTATTTAAAGTAAAATTATAAAAATATCACATTTTTAACGATGCTTTTGACTTTTAATTTCACATATTTTAATAGCGTAAAAAATAATCTAAATTTCCAATTTAAATAGGCATTAAAAAAGTTTGTAAACAAGATGACTTCTGATGACTTGCCTCCTCGTGTGTAGGGTAACAATTAGTCTTGCAACATGAAAGTGCTTGACATACTTGAAGTGTGTGTGTATGAGATACGTTTTGGGCGGATTCTTAATTAAGAGTTGATTGACAAGACTCAGGCCGCACACTTAAAAATCAATTTGTAGTCGAGTGTATGCAGATGTTAGGCATGCGTAATTAAACAAATCTGAAAATAATTGAAACTTTGCCTCGTAAATCCCAGACATAAACACTGTAAACACACACTACACACATCACACACACACACACACCACACACACACACATTCTCGTATATCAGCTAAACTATGCAAGTTCTTGTTTAGCTTAAAAATTCCCATGTTGACAATTAAGTTAGCAACAAAACAAAACAGCACAGACTGAGACAACAACAACAACAATAAAAACAACAACAACAATAAAAGCAGAACGCGTTAAAGGCACGCAACCCTTACAATGAGTGGGTGTTGCTGATGGGGACAGGACATTACAGGACACTAGCCGTTGACAACCAGGCCAAGCAACCATCCAACCCCCAAAACGGAAAGACAGCTAAAAACTGGTTTCAGGTTTCGTTTTGCTGGTTACAACGACCCTAATTTACTTTTAATAACTTCATAGGCAAAGGCTGATTGTCAGGCAGGGGGTGTGGTGTGTGGGAGGGGGAGGGGGTTTGGGAGAAGCGATGCCTTAAAAGTGTAATTTTCTATTCATGTGAACTAAATACATAAAGCGTTAATTTCGATATTGCTTAACGAGGGTTAAATGTGCGACCCCTGCTAAAAAAAAAACAAAAAATAAAAGCTGAGTAAAACAACAATTTCTGGCCAACTGTGCGTATACGTGATATCGATATCGATAACGATAATTGCACATGCAGACACTGGCCGAAGCATTCAGGTGAGAAATTCAATTAACAAGCCAGACCCCCCCCTGCAAATATAAAAAACGTCACCTCACCCCCCCCTTTAGCACCTGAGGCGCGCGCATGTCTAAGTGTTTGTGTTGAGCAACTGAATGGGAATTTGATTTTTTTTTCTCTTTCTTGTTTTTTGGGGAATGCACCCCAAAAAAAAGTGGAGGACTGCATGACTGAGTGACTTTCTGTCATGCCATGCGATTTGTGCACACACACAAGATGGAAACTGATGCAGCAGCAGAGTGGGTGGACAGCAGCAGCAGGAGGAGGAGGAGTGGAAGCAGAAGCAGGAGTAGGAGAGGGAGCGGGAGGCATATGACAAGCTCAAGTGTGTGGCAGTCGCATTCAATGCTGACGCATGTCATGAAGAGCATTGCGAAATCGAAAAGACATTCACAGCAACATATACACAAACACACACACTCGCGGCTACACTGAGCAAAATAAATGTGACCTAGAAAACATTAAGTTTTTACTGTAACTAGAGAAATCATTTGTAAAAGTACACAGCATGTTTCCATGTTAACAATTTCAATTTAGATGTTGTATTTATTTTTTAGAATATTATTTTTTTAAAATAGAATTGACGAACTCCTGAAATAAACTTATAATTTATAAATTAAATATTTAATAAATTTTATTTAGTGCATTTAGAAATATTTTCTTAACTCCTGCTAATTTTTGTGTGCAATATGCTACATAATAACTCACAATTTGTTTTAGTGTAGAATGCCAAGGCATAGAAACAATACTTCATCGCCATTTCCCACTCTCCCACTCTCGCTCTCTCTCTATCTCTCTCTCTCGCTGTCGTAGTCCTTTTCTATCTAACTGTGATTTGATGTGAGTTTGCTTGACGCCTGCTCGAGACCCAAACAGATCCTGACATGGCTGCTTTTGACAGTCGTTTTGCAAACATGTCGAAGCCATTAAGACAATCATGCGTTTTGCCAGCTTCTCTTCTTTGCAGCTTCTCTTTTTTTTTTGTGTGTATGATTTCTTCTTTTTTTTTTTTTGTTTCTTTCCCGTAAATTTGTAGCCTGTTTCATTCTTTGCAAAGGTTTTTTACATTCTCATTTTCACTTCTTTTTTGTTTTATTTTGTTTTGTCTGCGAGACTGTTTTGTTTTTGAAAAATGGCTGTCGCATCACTTCTATTGTATTTTTGGAGTATGTGTTTTGATGTGCTATGTGTGATGAGTGTGTGTGTGTGTGTGGAAGTATGTTGGCTGTTTGTCACAAAGATTTATGCGTTGCAATTTACACACACTCCTACACACAACAAACAACACAGAAAAACAACAAGTCGAGTAAAGCGTTTGTTTGACGCTTACATCGAGTGGAAGGCACCAAAGTGGTTCCAAACTGGAGGTGTTCAGAGTGGCAGTTTTTTTGTTAAAAGTAGACCCTTAAGTGCTTAGTTGCAAAGCTGGCCAAATGTGTGCTTCGCTCTTGGATTTCATGGGCAGCAATAATTCAAACTGTCTAACTTGGAATAAGTGGTAAATTAAGAGCATTTAGCCTATTAGAACTAGTTTTTTTTAATGAAAATACAAAATATATATATATACATATATATATACATATATATATATAAAATTTATACTGTATGTATACGATGATTATTGGGTCTGTACTTAAGAATTTATAGAAAGACACCAAAATAAATTTAGTTATTGCTAAAATTTATGATGAGCAAATTTGCAAATGAAAAAGTATATAAAATATTTTACAAGATATATAATTGAAAGAAATTTATTAAGTTATAAGGGAAACTGAAAACGATTTGGGCTAAGCATAAACTCCGATTTTACAGGCTGTAATAACTCAATTTTAATGAAATCATAAAGCTTCAAAAATAAGATCCAATGAAATTTTAATGATAACTCAAAAATTAATTCAAATTTGTTTATAATTTATGAATAAGGGAAAACTAAAATGATTTTCGAGGGGACATGGAAAATAAACAACCAAACAAATTGACTATATTTAACGAGCGCTTTCCAAACTGACATGCCACGCCCCCCAACACCACAACCCCCCCTCTACTCACAAGAGCTAAACCTATTGCAGCATAAAAAAGATGAGAGAACATAAAAAAAGCGGCAACAACTATAAAGCGTCTAATGAAGGGCAGCAGTGGTGGTTGGACAGGGGAGGGTGCAAAAATAAGGGGAGCGGCACAGCACGCAAGTTAAAAAGTAAAGCCAAAAAGAACAAAACGAAGGGTAGCACGGAGAGAATGACTATAACGACAGATTGAACCCTTCGCTTTTAATGCAATTAAGTTTAATTGAAAATTTTCACTCCAAATTATGAGCCGAACGTGTTGTTATGGGGCACTCGAAGGACGAAGGACGACGGACAGACAGACGCACACACACACACACACACACACACACACACAGATATATAAGAGACACCCCCTCAATCAGGCAGATTGAAATTAACATGCACAAAAACATTCATATACAGAGATACTCCCACACACACAGAGAGTGTGAGAGTGTGGGTGTGGAGCATTCAGAGAAGCGTGTCCTTTTGGTGCTTGCACGTACTGTGGCCCATAATGGGTAGCAGTCTGGTTGCCAGGATGAGTGAAAGCAATCAAGCGTCCAAATCACTAGCCGAAAAACCGAAGGCAGCTCAAAGTTTGCTTTGATGCGAGCCGCAGCCGTTCCAAGAGTGGGCAGATAGAGAGACCGAGTCCAGGACTTTATTACAAAACAAACAAGCAGCAGGAGCAGCAGGAGCAACAGCAGCAGCAAGTCAGGCGTAGCACAGAACCAGCTCCAAGTTCCTGTTTTTCCGCTCTGCTCCCCCGCCATGTTTCATCACTTTGTCCGCTTGGCATTTAACTTATCTTTTATCTTGATTGCTGTTGACGATGACAAGGATAATGATGATGATGGCGTTAGCGTTGGAGCTCTCCATCGATGTCCTGTGATTTTAGTTTACCTGCGCCCCCATGCTGCATGCCCCCACCCGCCCTGTCAGCATATCTGTTTATACAAGCGAATGCCGCTTGATTTTAATTAGCATTTGACACAGCTGCTTGACACGAACCAACATTTTCCTGATCTGACCCAGGGGCAGCTCAGCTGGCTGAGTGTGGATTTCTGCTGCTCCTGCAGCTGTTGCTTTTCGTATTTGCTGCTTAATGAGGCATCCCACAAACTGGAATTTCAAATGTTTCGATGTGCAAATAAAAATATCATACGGCTGCCAAACAACATTTCCACTCTTTTCCTTGCCCCACTGGCAACATTTTACGCTTCACAAACTTTTGTTGCCAAATTGCTGTGTAAAAGTTTTAAGAATCTAGTAGGGATTGCCTGACTTGGAGACACACTATGTGTGATATTTTGAGTATTATCATAGAACATATAATTCCATTGCTCTTAAAAAAAAAACAATTTTTAATTATGATCTACAATTTCCGCAGAGTATTCCGTCAATTCCGTCAATTTGGCAAGAAATGTAAAATACTCTTTACTCGACTGGTTGCCAACTGACAGCTACACAAACCAATACACACATAAAGACACGTTACACATACACACACACACACACTTATGCAACTATAGATATTTCATGTACCTAAGGATTTTGTCGTTCAATGCACGGTGCCGGAAAATTCAATGTGAAAAGTTTGCATTTGACAAGAGTAATACACAGGTGTATGGGTGAGTGTCTATATATGTGTGTGTGTGTGTGTGTAAGAGTGGTTTGTGTTGCTGTGCTGCCACGCTAAGCTTGCGTCAAGGTTGCAACTTTTGGCCAGAGCCAAGTGCAATTGCATAAACTTAGTTGTATCTATATCTACATGGAACACTACTTATTCGACATATGTTTTTTTTCATCTAGTTTTTTTTGTGGGTTGGGGGTTGGGAAAGTGGGCTGTGGTTGCAGGTGCTCTGCCAGAATGTGGAGCAGTAGTTTCACAAAAATATATATATATGCACATGTGACTCGACAGACTCACTGACTGACTCGATTTGTATAGACGAGGTAGAGAGTCCACCCACTCCCACTCCCAAACCAGATGCTACAAAAGTCTAAAAGTATTTGCACATTTGGAGCGAGCTAGAAAGCCGTTGCATTTGGCATTGTAATGCATTTAGTTGGAGCCGCAGACCCGGGAGTGGGCCAAAACCAGAGACAAGACTGGAATGTGGGTGGCGGGTGTTGCTTTTTGAAGTGTGTCAATGCAAATGTGTGTGTGTGTGAGTGTGTATGTGAGTGTGTGTGTGTGAGTGTGTGTATTCAGTCTCTCGTGTGTTTTGAATTATTTATATTATTTGCACTTTACATGCTGGCACAGACAATTTCCCAGCTGCTGTTTTTCTGTGTGTGCCACAACAACATTTGCAGCTGACGTCGAGTTTGATGGGAATGCATCGCTCGCTTGCTTTTTGCATTTATTGCATTTCGTAATTTAACCACAAAAATCTTGACTCTTGACACGTTTACAATTTAAGTCGCACCTTTTGCACCCCCACCCCCGCCAACAAGAGGAGTGTCAAACAAAAAACAACACTCAAACACAAACACACCAAAAACAAGCAATTCATGTGTAAAAGTTCTGAGTCATTGTTAAACTGGAATTCGCCTATTTTGCAACCCTTGCAACACTTTGACAGCTGGAGACTCCAACGAAAAAGAATGGTTTTTCTAAACGATATAATTTATTGCCACATTGTTGTTGTTGTTCTTGTTGTTGTTGTAGCTGTTCTTATGATTCATAACTAAACAAAAAACTTTTAACAACATCCCCGGAAACAATTTGCTGCACACGAAGCATTCAACAACTTTAATTTGACTCATTTGGGTTCAGTTTCCTATTCAAAAGAAAGAAAAAAAACACACCCAACATTTCACTCGAAATAGGGTCGAGTTTACCGCGGCGACAATGAAATTATTATCGTGATTTGTTTTCAAATGTTTTTATATGGTTGATATTTAGTTTTGAATATAAATGCGATTTAAGTTGTTCAAAATTAAATACAAGTTGTACTTGATTTTTATATGAAATGACTGACACATTATTTATTCAATTTAGTTTTAATACGAGTTTAATGTGTGTTAATTAGAAACATATATTTATAAATAGTTCATTAAATTCTTATAAAAATTGTGTTATTTCAAATTAAAAATATATGAAAACTTTATTTTAGTCTTTCTAAAATATTTTTGTATGGTCAAAATTAAGTTTTGAATATAAACGCGATGTTACAAAATTGTATACAAGTTTTATTAGGTTTTTATATGAAATGACTGACACATTATTTTTTCAATTTAATTTTAATATGATTGTAATATATGTTAATTATTTTATGTGATGTATATTAAGGCTTAAAATGTAATCTAAATATTTCATTAAATTCTTTAAAGAATTGTGTTATTTAAAATTAAAAATATATGAAAACTTTATTTTAGTCTTTCAATTGAACTGATTGATAAGATAAACAATGTTTACAAAATATAAACAATAAATAAATATTTTGGTTATCACTTTAAGTGTATTTAAATATGTTGAACCAATGCATAACTATGAAAAAATGAGGAATATCGAATTGAATTCAATTCAAAAACCACAACTTTTAAGATTCTCTCTACAAGATTCTCCTTTAAAATAAAATGTTAAAGGTTTCTTTTATATATCTTCTAGAAAATAGAAATTTATTGGCTTGTTTTCACACATTTTGGTATCTACCATTAGAATATTCATTTATTCTTCGTTTTTGCATCTACGTGAAATTAAAGTAACTACAAAAGCGTACTTTGTTTACTTTATAAATATACTCGTATTTCTTGCAAAATTTACTCAACATTCTGCGCCAGAAATTGCTTTTAGCCACCCACTAGATAAATTTGCTTAGCAACAGCAGTGGCAGAAGCAGCAACACCAGCTGTTGTTGCAACACATAAATTATGGCACAAAATTTAATTATCGCATTGGACGTGCAACTACTCTTCGACTACTCGTAACACACTTTCCTCTGAGCAGCAAACTGCCCAAAAGTATGCTACTAAAACAATTAGCTGCGTCCTAATTAAAACAACAGTCCAAACAACAACAACAACAACAACGACTGATACCAGAGGTCCTTTAGGCCCTTTGATTGATGATGTAAGAGGGGGGAAAATGCCTTTAAGAGTGCAGCACATGAGGCAAACTCCTGCGAATCCTTGAAGTCGCTCAGTTGATGGCTTTGTTTTATTTTTGGCCGACAGGCAACTAAAGTAAGCATGCAAATGTGTGCTATTATACAAAGGTACCACACACACACAAACACACACACACAAGCACACACACACATACACATAAACACACACATGCTGGAAGAGAAAAAAGAAAATGTTTAAGGAAATTGCTGCAAATATTTTGCTTGTTAAGTGAAACCCAGTTTGGAAAACAGTTTTTACCAGAGACCAAAAAACTGCACTCTGCAATTTTCTTCAGGCATTTGGCCATACCACGAAAGCACTCATACTCGAAAGGGCTCTTCTTCTTCTTCTTCGTCGTCTTCGTCTTCGTCTGGAGCGTCTTCTTGGCCTGGCTTCGTCTTTGGGTTATTTCCCAGTCCTTTTTTGGTCGCTTGGCAGTTTTGCATTTTGCATAAGCGCTTGGAAATGCCTTTGTCGTTATAGCAATTTATGCAAATTTCGTGCATTTTACCCCATGTTGTTACATTCTTTGTATGTCTTGGCCAACATACACAAAATATACTATACACATATATAAATCGCACAAGCAACTCGGCTATATACGGATTTATATTTATGCATCCATATATAGGCTAAGGTTTGCCATGCAATTAAAACTAAATTAACAGGCCTCTCAGCTCTGGGCAACTCGACTTACTCAATGCTGTTTTTAGATTGCTAATTGAATTATTTAGCAAGCGAAATGTTTTAATAAATGCACACGCAAAGTTTATCGCCACAGCAGCAAAAATCAACAAACACGATAAAAATTCTGCATGACTTATAAGGAAAAAAATATGTTCCATATGTGCCGAGCATTTGGTGTGTTAGGGTAACTCTGTCGTAATTAGATATATAGATAAAAGATAATAATAATGAGATATCAAAAAAAAAATAAAGACATGTCGTAAATGTTTCACAGTTTGCTGGTCATTGTCTATCTCGATTCCACAAGATAATCTTATTATTCGGTCAATTGTTACTACTCATCAAAAAGTTTATTATTATTATTATCAACAAATTATTCAAAAATAATTAAAATGATTTAAAAATGTTTAAAATTTCCGACATTTATATTTGTTAATAAGTGAGCTCATAGAATATTAGTTTTAGGTATAAAATGATTTTTATTTTGTTAATGATTTCATTTTTACACGTGCTGATTATAGCCTTGTAAAGACCATTATATATATACCTTTTTGTTAAATTTCAATTACCGTTTGCTTACATGCATTAATCCTTACTCCTAATCTTTTTATTGATTTCAAGATATGCATCTGAGTCGGTGACTGACACACCCTTTAACCCTTTGAGGCAAACAGGGCGCAACAAGAGCTGTGAACTTTGCTTGCAAACCATTCAATTGGCACCAGCAACACACCCCTCCCCCTAACTCACAAACGCCTACGTACCCCATCCAGTAGTTTTTGTCATTTATAAAAACAACCTTTTTTAGGTGTTGAACATTACCGCAGGGCAGCAGAGCCACAACCGCAACCAGAAGCCAGTTTCGCTTCTTGGTCCTCGCCTGGTCAGCAAAGATATGTAAACACCAAAAACCAAAAAAAAAATTACTAAACAAAAAAAAAAAACAAATAAACAACAAAAAAACTCCACGGCTGAAAAACTTTTTTGGTGTGCCACCCAAAATTCTGAGAACCACCCACATGCGACATTTAACCCTCAAAATGTGCGCATTGAACACATTTTGACTCAACTTCAATTTCATTTGTTGGCTGTGTTTTTTCTGTTGTTGTGTTTATTTTTCGTGTTTTGTTTGCGTGCTGATTTTTGGCCCGGCAATAACTCCCACAGCGCCACCTCCACCTCCACCCCCCCTCGCACCAGTTGTTTTTATTTTTTCATTGCTGAAATAACATTGACATGCGTCTTGCCTGTGAACCCGACGAATGCGAGACCCTCCGGCAACTCGGCCAACATGCAACACGTCTAGTACCCCCACCTCCCCCACGAACAACAACAATAATAACAACAACGATTTCGATTCGAATTCGGAGTCGCCTTCTCTACCCCAAATTCAATTCGATTTACAGCTCGACTTTGTGCAGCGTCTGTTGCATGACATGCAACTTTTGCCTCGAGCTGTGAATTTGTTGTTGTTATACTTGTTTTTGTTATAGTTGTTGTCATGTTTGCTGGCAGTGCAATCATCAGCAGCAACAATAACAACAAAAACAACAATTACTACAACAGCAGCTGCGTTTTATTTTTATTTTTATTTTTTTTTGCTTATTTAATAACGTTTCAATATTCCAACATTTTCTGACATATCAATTTTCAAACGAAGTGCGAACTTATCTATATATCTATATATATATTTATATATATATTTATTTATACACATAAGTGCAGTTACATTCATATCTATATAAAAATGTATTTATAGATTTATGCTGCGATATAAATAAAGTTTTCCATTGTCGCACAAGTTGCGTGTGTTTTCTTAGACGTGGGGTTGGTGTGTGGTGTGTGTGGTGTGCGTGTGTGTGTTGTCTGTGTGTGTGACAGCAAATTGTTTTTATATGACATGAAAATTGAAATTTATGTGTGTGTTACTGACAGAATTCATGTGAACAAACATACGATTTATGTGCCAACCAAATAAAATATAAACTTTTCTCGCAAAGTCGAAAAGTGTTGAATACTGATTAAGGATTAGGAAAACAATTTGACATAAACCAAAGCACTTTTCAGCTTACAAGGGAATTTCATAAACCAACCGTTTTTGTTATTTGTTTTCGCATCAAAACAAAACTTTAAGTAAATTTTATTGCCAAATAGCTTTTTGATCTTAGATTATTTCGTATTTTTTTTAAGGTTTTTTTAATTTTTGTGTTTTCAAGTTGTGTCTTCTTCAACTGATATTGTAATAATGTATTCAAGCTGTAACAAAAATATTGTTTCACTTGTGTATTTGCTTTGTGACAGAAAGCACAAAGCACTTGGGATGCACATAAATGAAACTCAAACTATGCTAATCCCTTGCTTATCTCGGTTATCTCTCGGGGCAACCTGTGCAACCAGGTCTTAAGCCTAGCTTCGTCCCTGCTGCCAGTTCACCCCTCTACCCTCTACATGCCCAGAGTTAATTTAGCAGTTTCGCATTATGCAAAAAGAAAAAACTACTTAAGTGCTAAGCTGCGCTGCGGTCCTTTGCCGCATATGCAAATTCACACAAATTAATTCCAAAACTGAACCTTTGAACACCATCCACAGCACAAATGACTGCTGATATATAAAAACGTTGCTTCCTTAAACCTTAAACCCCATCCAATTGCGACAGTTGTGTGTGTGTGTGTTGCAACTGCAACTTCATTTGCAACGTCAACGGAAATGCGCATTAACATTGTTTTCATTTGCCAGGGAGCTCTTTTTAACATTTGCCAAACCGCTGACGACTGTCGACTGACGCAGCGGAAAAAGGAAACTCGTTCCTCTTCCCTCCTCCTTTCATTCTCCCTGTGCAATTTGTATAAAAAGGCGCTTTAACCTCTTCATTGCTCCATCTCTTGCAGGTTCACATCCGCCACGAATAGTGGAACACCCCATAGACACAACGGTTCCACGACACGAGCCAGCAACGCTTAATTGCAAGGCAGAGGGCTCCCCCACGCCCACCATTCAATGGTATAAGGATGGTGTGCCACTGAAGATACTGCCGGGTTCACATCGCATCACTCTGCCAGCGGGCGGATTGTTTTTCCTCAAGGTAAGTTGACATTATCAGCGATCCCCAAACAGAACGCATTTGAAATACTCTTTCGGGAGTTGATTATTAAGTTATTTATTTTATTGTTTTTTTTTTATTATTTTTTATCATCTAAAATAAACTTAAACTTTGCAGACTTCATTGATAAAATACTGCCAAGCTGCACTTAACTAATTCTTCTTACATTAAAACTCTCAAAAGACAATTTGAACTTCAGTATAAATTTTATTTTTTTTATTCTCAAATGAACTATACAATTTTTAATTCATCTCTAAACAGAAGGCGCAAATGAAATCCTTTGTCATTGTTTATAGTTGAAGGTCCTTCAGGCGCAAAATAAAAATAAAAATAAAAAAAAAAACAAGACAATTGCTCTCTATTCACACTTCTCTAATAGAAACAATAATATTTGTAGTATTTTGAATGGCGAGTCTCGACGAGATGCAGATGCTCATTGTATCCTTTTTTGTTGGGGAATAACGAAATGAGCCTGTGGCATATTTACATTATTTTCAGTGCTTCGCTTACTTATTATTATTATTATTTCTCGGTTTTTTGCTTCTTCCATTTTATATTGTGTTGCATGCATAATTATTTTTTTTTTTTATACTTCTGCTTTTGCTGCTGCTGCTTCTGTTTCTGCGCTTTCATTCATAATAAGAGACCCAGAAATGTTGGGGGAATGGGATGGGGATCGGGATCGGGAAAGTCGGTTGCTTTTGCACTGTTTAAACATTTTCATTTTGCCAGGCCATCTGTTGAGTGATGAACAAACTAATTGCTTTTATTTTTTCTTTCACATTTATACATATATATATATATATATATATATAATATAATATATTTGCGCGCAGCAAAAATATTTTTGCAAGCATTTCGCTGGGGTGGCCAACAACTTCATTAACGCAAGGTAAACAAACATTAAGAGGAACGTCGAGAGATACATTCAGGCAGAGCGGTAGGGGAGTGGGGTATGGCGGGTCAGTCAGTAGACAGTCGAAGCCAAAAGCAAAAGCAGCCAGACAAATAAAGACAAACGGAAGTTGGCAGGCAACGCAGCAAAAGTCAGCAGCCTGATGAGCTTCAAATGAGTGAGTGTAGCTTGGTGTGTGTGTGTGTATATGTGTGTGTGTGTGTGTGTGTTCTGTGGCAGGCACAAGCAGGAGCAAGCAGTAGCAATGTGGCAGCACTTGGACTGAGCACTCAGCAATTTACGACGACAAAAAGCCAACGACGCCCGCGTTGATTATGCTGATGATGCAGTTGGAGACGCTGCTGCCACTGCGGCCAGAAGCTTTTTTTGGGTTGGTGCTGCAAGGCTTCCCAGCTGAATCCGAACTCCAACTAGAGCCTGCCACTTTTCACACTCGATCTGGCTGCCTCTGACTTGCTGTCTGCCCGTCTGCCCGTCTGTCTGTGTGTTAGTCTCCGCTTTGTATCCGCATTCTCATTCGCATTTCTGCATTTGCATTTGTGTTTGTATTTGTGTGTTAGTATTTGTGTGTTTGTGTATTTGTGTGTTTGTGTGTTTGTATTTGCCTGATGCGAGTGTATTTGTTTATCACTTAAGTGCAAAAAAGGATTCGGTATGCAGGATTCCAGCAATCAGACTTCAGACACTCTCTTCCGTTTTGCAAATGTTGCTTTTATATATTTTTCACTCTTTTTCTTTTCTTTTTTTTGTTGCTGCTTCTAACGAGCTTTAAATGAATTAATTTAAAAACTCTTCCTCTGCTGTGCTTCGTATATGTCCTGTGTCCTATGTCCTGTGTCCCGTTGTCCTGTGTCCTGTGTCTTCGGCCATTATTTTTAGCCCGTTCGCCTGCTTTTGGCCACAATAAATACGCTGTGTGGCATATTTGGCATATTTTCGTTTGCTCCGTCGGTTGATTATTGAAATTTTTGTTCCCAGGTAAATGAATGCATTCAATTTCGCACATGGCTTGAGAGCTTCAAATTTCCAAACTTAATCAACTTTTATTTATACATACCAAATTGAGTTTAAATTGTGCATACAAAATGTATATTTTTTGTTAACATAGAAAATATTTTCTCTCTCAATTTGATATCATTTAAATTTTTATTTATTTTATAAAACACATGAAAAATAAATATATTCGACAATTGTCATAGTAAATTGTACATTGTTGTTTTTCTCATTTGACTCTTCGTCATTCAGAGCACAAACAAAATATGCTAAAAAAAAAATAAGTAATTTATTTATATTTTCTCTCGGTTAATCCTCGACTTTGTTGCAGAAAGCTGACTGCATAAAGATTACTGCATAAAGTGGACCACATAAATTCACTGCCAGTTTCATTTTAAATTTTAAGCTAAGCATTTCTTTTATTTCACTTCTATCTATTTATTTTATTCTCCTTTTTTTTCGAATCTTTTCCATTTTTCTATGTCACTTGCATAATTTACATTCTAATTCCGCCAGCTTTTCGCTCTGCATTTCCCATTCTCAGACGCTCTGACTTGCCATCTCTCTTCCTCTCTCCCGTGCTGCTCTATTTCAATCATTCTCTGTCCCTCTCAAGTTGAAGACGATTCATCTTACTTATAATGCAAGAGAAGCTCCTACTTCGCCCAGGCATTATAATAACGAGGGGCGCCCTAAAGCCAAAGCCCCGAAAATGACAGCCCAAAACTATGCAACACTATCAAATTGCTCGCAACTGAATAGAGGAAGCAGTGGGATAGCCAGAGCGGGGGGGAGAGGGAAAGGCAAACAGAAATGTGGCAACTTTAATGCGGCACAAAGTTGGCTGAGGGTTCTGTCTTTAAGTAACAATGAGCGACAAGCGAATGGGGAATTTGCAATAAAATACAAGAAGGCACAAGCGAATACAATGTTTGCATGTGTGTGCGTAAGTGTGTGTGTGTGTGTGTTGAGGAAAAACCCGCGCCCGAAAATATAAAAAAGCAGAAAAGCTGAAGTGTAGTGAAGAGTGACAGTGGAGGAGCGAGCAACAGGGAGACAGACAATAATTTACGTAACTGCACGAGAAAAAAAAAAAAGGACGCAAGGACCAGTCAGACAAATGTTGTAGCTCACCCAGAGAGAGCGAGAGAGAGATGGAGTAATAAAAGGAAAGAGAGAGAGGAGGAGGGGTGCAGGGATACACATGATTTGTAGCAACTATGCGCGTGTATTTGTGTGCACCACTTTGGTTTTGCCTGCCGCACATCATCAGCAGCAGCAGCAGCAGCTGAAGAGTCAACAACAGCAACTAAATCCTTGTGGTACTCTGCTCCTGCTCCTTCTGCTACTCCGCTCGTCCTTGACTAAAAGTTAGTACTCTGGGCTTGGGTATATTTGTACATCTGTCTGGGGGTGCACAAGTGTTTGCATGTAATGCGTTCGTTGCCATCGCCTAAATGTTTATTTAAACGCCTGCCACATTTGGCAATTGTAGCAGTAGTTTTGTGGCAAGCTTTAAAATGCCATCAAGCATTTGCCAAGCAGCAAAGCGCTGCTTGCATTTAAATCAAGTACAAAATTGACAGTTGAATCGTGGGTGTGTGTGTGTGTGTGTGTGTGTGTGTGTGTGTGTTACTTTTACCCCGTATATGCGCTTAATTAAAAGCTGGCAAAGCACTTGCCACAAGTTAAACGCAGCCAAGTTGACGCCACACATTGCTGCAGCTGCCACTTGCCGCTGGGCATAACTTTCAACTGGCGGCGCGTAAAGTACATTTTAATGAGTTTACAAACGCTTGACACATTCGCAGCTACATAAAAAAAAAAATCAAGAATTTTATATACATCTCGCAACTTGCAACTCGCGAGTCAACTTTCGCGGGCAAACGCTGCGTATGCGTCATAAATGATTTTTACATACACATCTACTTATGTTTTTTTTTTTTACGAGTGCGAGGGGAAAGCACTTTGAGAGAGTTGTTTAACAAACGACTTAGCAGGTGTCAAAGCAGTCAACTAGATGGGCAATAAGAGTTAGCACTGCAAATCCTTGAGTCAAACGAGGCTAAAGATTTATTTAAAAAAAAAACAATTATTGACAGATTTGAAATAAACGACTTATTTTTTATAAACCCTAATTTTATTATATTTATATATTATTATATTTACATTATTATATCACATCACACAATTCTCAATATTAATTAATTTATTATAATAATTTGCCACAAATATTATCTGCCACAAAGTTGCTTCACTCATAATTAATTCCAATCGTAATCGACAACTATTTTGATTTCAATGTTATTTATCTGTTAATATTTGTTCACTTTCTATATTAATTTACCTGTTGCCAGCAAACAATTCCACTGTGACTGTTTTTTACCCCACAAATTTAAACAATTTTGCTGACTAGCTCGATTTCAAGCTCAATAAAAATCATTTACACGCCACATTTTACTGACTTTAAATTCAAACAAAATTATAAAGCACTCGCTTTGTTTATCACTCACTCTACGCTGTCTCTTTCTCTTTCCCTCTGACTCTTGCTATCTCTCTCTCTCTCTCTCTCTCTGTCTCTGTTCGCTATCGCTGGCACACACAATTACAAAATGTAACAACATGAAAACGAAATGGTTCCCAAATGAAATGTTGCAAATTTATGGGTATTTTAAATTAAAACGGAAGCGTGTTTTCAGCGCGCGACTACACACAGCAAAAGGTACACACCAACACACACACATACACAATTACCAACACATACACACACACACATAGTCAATATATTTTATGGCCGCAGTGCTGCCCCTCGGCTGCTCTGACTTGCCCCATCCTACAACAAACTGATTTAAAGACGCACGTAGCACACGGCAGAGTTGCTGCTGTTGTTCCTCTTGTTATTTGTTGTTGTTGTTTTTGTTTTGGTGTCAAATCAGTTTCAATGTTTGCTGGCAGCACGCACAAAAAGGCAAAAAAAAAAAATAAAATAACGGAAGAAAGTACAACAACAACAACAACAACTGCCACAAGCAGTGGCAACAATAAAGCGCAGCCAATTCGCAGCGATTCGCGTGGCTCAAGTCATTAAAGAAATAAATAAATTTATGTGACTTTCG
The DNA here is from genome assembly GCA_035042345.1 of Drosophila fungiperda. Lineage (NCBI taxonomy): Eukaryota > Metazoa > Arthropoda > Insecta > Diptera > Drosophilidae > Drosophila > Drosophila fungiperda. The sequence goes on along the minus strand of JAWNLM010000293.1, from coordinate 2,285,338 downwards.
GCGCAGCTTCTTCTTTTGCTGTCCCCTGGTTCCTGATCCTCTTCCTGCAAAAATTTAATTTAAGCCAGAAAACACACACAAAAAAATATAGATTACATTGTCTGGCTTAGTCTGCAGCATTCACATTTTTATTTGTCCGCGTTGCCATTGTAACGGATTTGGATTATATTTTGTCCTTTTTTTTCCTATTATTAGAAAGGATGTCAGACTCGGCGACTGCCTGCCACTCGACGCATTTTATATAAAATCTTAATAGCAACTGCTGCAGCTGGCACCTAATGAGCTTAGTTTTTTTTTTTTTTTTTTGTTGCAGTTGCACAAGTCTTAAGGCTCAAGGCGAATATTCTTAATATTCTCTAAGACCAGGTTAATGGGACAAGACACTAAGATGAGAGAAAGTTGAGAAAGAGAAATTAAAATTAAAAATAAATTAACAACAGTTTTTAATAAAGAACTTTATCAAAAATATACAAAATAGGATAATTTCTAGTATTGTATTTCTTTAACTGAAAATATATCATGGGAAATACTTGAAAATATGAAATTTGTTAAGCATAAGTTTCTCAGAGTCAAAACAGGCAACATAAGATGGCTACTCACCAATCACAAATGTAATATATAATCTTGATATAAATAATAGAACGCAATGAAAATAAAGTCTTTAACTTTAATATTCCAAGTCTATCAATTTGCCTGAAAAGACAAACAAAAATATATTGTATAAATTAATCTGATAAACTTGCGCTGATGATGCGCATAATAAGATAAAGGGGAAGAGATATAAATACAACTTATGTTATATATATATTCATATATATATATATATATATATATATATATATATGTCTTATATAGCAATGCAGTAAGTTTTGCCCGAGGTAAGCGCTTTGTGTTGCCAGCATGACAATTGAGTTGCCTGAAGCGCATTCGCTTATTTGTTTTATAAAGCGCACCCGCGGCACAAAATACACACACTTAAAGCACACCCACAAACACACACACACACATACATACTATGGCACATGAGCAAGATTAAATGAAAGAATAATAGAGCTGAAGAACCCTTTTGTCATCTTCACTTAGCGCAACACTTAATTTCACTTGGATGAGGCACAGAAGTTGTGTAAATTGTGCGAACTTTGTAGCTGCTGTTGCAGAGATAAATATTACACACACACACGCACACAAACGCACAAGAAAGCACACTCAAAGCACCCACACACACACACACAGAGCACAACGCATTTTGACATTTAATTTTAAGCGCATGTTGGGGAATTTTCTTTTGTGCGCCAAAAACAAATAAACAAAGTAAAACACAAAAACAGTCAGCGAAACAACAAATACGCAGGGCAAACCAAGTATTGGGAGTGCAGACGGGGGAGCGGTGAGTGAGGGGGGGGGGGCATATGAAGTTAACAGAAGGGACAAGAAGTAACTATAAAGTTGCTCGAGAGACATTTTATGATTTGAGCACTTGAAGGCAGCAGACGCGCAACAGACAACAGATTGCTGACTGTTTATTATGGCCAAAAAAAGACAAGACACCGAAAAGGGGCAAAGAGCAGCACGCGCAGAGGGGGGCCAGAGATATGTAAGAGATAGAGATAGAGAAAGAGAGAGAGAGGGAGAGGGAGAGGGAGCGTGCGTGAGAGACTGCAAATCAACGTCTTGCAAGTTGTAAAAGCACTTTTTGCAGCCCATTTGTAAAATGACAATAAGAAAGAAAGCAAAGTAATCTGAAATATGAAATAACTTACTGTATACCCTATACTAAGCTGTTGTTGGGTGGCTTAGGTTGATAATGATTGGGACTGATATAGAGGGTCTTTTAATGTAAAACATTCAGCAAGCAGCACAAATTAAAAATTATACTTAGCATTGCTAAATAAAGTAAAAGTCTGTTCAGAATTAACTTTTTTTGGCTTACACTTAACTTAAACTTAAATTAAGAGCATCTTTATAATTGTTGTTTATTTTAAAAACTCGTTGAATATTACTACATTTTATTTTAAAAATAAGAATGTTAAAATTCTGCATGAGGAAAACTGCTTTCGCAGAACATGACAGGAATATTAAAAGCCTGTCAGTCAGTCAGTCAAAAACTGCTGAAGATTCACATGCAACAAAAACCCCTCCAAAGAAGGGGTTTTGTAATAGAAAAAACAATCTTTTTACTCATTTCAATTAAAATTTGATCACATTTGGCCCACAGCTCGGTGCTTTTAGACAACTTCTAAACTTCTTTTGCTTGTTCTTGCCTTTTTTTTTTGCAGGTTGTCAATTCACGTCGCGAAACAGATGCCGGCATTTACTGGTGCGAGGCAAAGAATGAACTGGGCGTGGCAAGGAGTCGCAATGCCACATTGCAAGTGGCGGGTAAGTCTTATATACATATATATATTTGCATAGTCTACGCCACACACACACACACACACACACCCACACACACACCACATGGAGGCCACAGTCTTCACTCAGCAGGCGTTTTGCGTTTTTAATATTCTAAATTGATGTTGATTTTTGCCACAGTTGTTGTTGGGCTCCGATATGCTCAGGGCAGAACTGTCTTTTTTTTTTTTTTAGCTTTTTTTGGTTAATGCTGGCAGTTGGGTCTTTTAGTGGGGCGTAGCTCCACCGCCCACTTAACTAACTAGCTGAGCTGCGTTTACAAGTTTTCCGCATGAACGCACCCACTTGTCTCGTCAGTGGACTCCCTTCTTTTGCCCTGCCTCTATTAACCCCTTTCAGTTTCAGTTTCAGTTTTTTTTTTGTGGTCTTTTCTTATTTTGGTATTATTTGCTATTTTTGCTTTTTGCCATTTTTTGACTTTTGAAACCTTTTCTAGCTGGTTAGTTAGTTGCTTGGCTGACTGAACGGATTGAGTTGAGTTTTTTTTTTTATATTCTGTGCAGTGTGTGTAGCTTTGGGTGTGTGATTTATGTGTGTATGCGTGTGTATATATATATTTTCGGTTGGGAAAGGTCTGTTTGACAAGAACTTGTGCTGCCACAATAAATTTGAAAATGAACCACTTAACTCGTGCAGAAAACACAATCAAATTTGTTTGCCCAAGTTTTATAAATTTCATACACTTTTCAGAATAATTTTGTAAGGCTTGAAACCCATTTAAATTTATATATATATATATTTATATATTTTTATATTATTTCCCTTTCAGAGAAGAAGATAAAATATGCTCATAAGTCTTTTAGAGCTAAATTTCAATTATTTTAATGCAATACCAATTTCAAGATCATTTTTCAACTGGAAACTGTGTGTGTGGCGCATTTGTAGGCGAAAAGCGGAGCATTTGTGGCTCCATTTGAACTCCCAATTGGCCCATTGGCACCACAGACCGCCACTTTGTCTTTTGTTGGCTAATATTTCTTTTATTTGCTATGCTCTTTCATTCCTTACCACAGTCGCCCACATGAAAATCGATATTGTTTTTTTTTTTTTTTTTTTTTGCTTAGCTGGAGCCAGTTTGGTTTGCTTTTTGCGGTATCCTTGGGGAATATTTTTCAATATTTGCATGTAAATCACGAAAAGCACGTCAAATTTGTTTGCTTGGTTAAAACGTCGTTATTGCGATTCTGGAGCTGGCAACTTGGCTTAGACACTGCAGAGGGTAATACGGGTGAGAGAGAGGGAGGGAGAGGAAGCTATGGCAAAAGGCATTCACATTGATTGGGTTAGGCAATAAAAGCTGGCAAGAGAAAGCTGAAAAAAAATAAATATGCGGTTCACTTGCTCACTTGTCGGGAGGTTTTGTCAATAATACAACATAAGTTGCCCATTTTTGATGTTGTCAGCGTAATTTCCAACTCCAACTCCGCCGCATTACGCATACGCAATTCGTGTATGCTCAATAAAAAAGGGGCGTGGCTACAAACTCAAACATGGAAGCCACTTAAGTTTCCGGTTTGAGACTTATTTGTAGATTTGTGCTGCATGTTTTGTAAGGTTACTTTAAATCAGTCTTTTTGATACTTAATCAAATAGTTTTTTTAATACAGAAAATTCGACATACTTTTCTACGAGTTCGCTTAATATAATAATTAAAATTATTAATAATCATCAATCAAAGCGTGCGAAATTCGTATAAGTGTTAAGCGATTTTAATTGGAAATAAATCTCTCAATATTATTAATTCATATAAATAATGAATCATTAATAATGCAAATGTTTAATTGACCTTTTAATGTATTATAAAGTGTGCAAATAAATTAAATTGATTTCCTGAGGGAAGAGCTGAGTGCGAATCTGCTATAGTTATTGATTCTTATAAAAAATTAACTTGGATCAGGCACTGCTTTATCATAAATCTTCGCATTTATATACAATGGCCGTATAAATATTGCCTTAACGGTCATTTATTAACTCATTATCAGCAGCTGGCGTTTTGCACCTTTCAGCGCTGGTTTTCCGCTTGACTGAGTCACGACCTCGAACCAAAGCCGAACCGAACCAAACCAAGCTGAACTGAACCAAACCGAACCGCATGGCCTACAACTTTCGCTCGTGCCACTGAACCTGACACTGATTATGACTTTGATTAATTTATTGATGGTTGGCGTGTTTCCTGCAGTGCTCAGCTATCGCCTCCTTCCCGCTTGCCTCGATCCGTGTGTCCGTGTTTGGGACTTGGCTCCGAGGCTGCTGCCATTTTGAGCGCATTAAAAGTTTTGTCAGTGGCAAAAAAAAAAAAAAATAAAAAAAATAGGTTGGGCAACAGCCGGGCGAAAGGAAGACGAATTCGCTTTCGTGTTCACTTTTGCCATGCGTTGAAATATTTTGATTTATGTTGATTTATAGACATCACTTTAAATTTAATAAAAGTCATGTTTGAAGAGTTTTTCTTCTATTATTTTTTTTAGGGTAATATTTTAAACTAAAGCCAAAGTAAATGCGCTTATTCACTTTGCAGATTAAATAAAATGTTATAAAAAGTAAAATTTAATTTACGTAAAAGCAGCTGCCGCAATCTGAATTTATATGTTATATATTTTGTATACGCTGAATGCGTCCAAGTTGAATGCACAAAGCTCGCTTTTCAAACCAGCAGAAAATACAAAAAAAAAAATATATATTTTGCGATGCTTTTCAAGTGCTTGAAAGTTACTTGATTTATTATACTACTCCCACGCTTTGTGTGTGTAAATATGTATTCATATATATATATATATATATATGTGTGTGTGTTAGAGACAAATATTCGCCTAGGTGATCGGGATAGTAGCTGGGTGGAAGGTGTGTAAATTACAGGTTTGCAATTTGACCACAACTGCAAAAAAGGGAGATGCCTGGCAAAGTGCACGAGATATGCAAAAAGATGGACGAGTAGACAAATAAGAAGAAGCAAAAGCAGAAAGCAGAAAGAGGAAAAAAGAAAAAAGAAGAAAATGCCAGGCAAAATAAATGCGGACAGCTGAGTTAGTGGCTTAAATCTGCGGTTGGCAAATGCAAAATGTTGATAATAGCGTGATTTACTGTGCGCCCGGGTTAAGAAAAGCTTTAGAAATGCGTTTTGGTTAAAATTCTGAATGCAAGATTCTTGGCCAGCAAAATAAGCGCATGAATAATTTGCAATGCAGTTTTTATTCCAGTGCGATTAACTGAGCAGCTAAAGAAGAAGAAGAACAACTCCGATATTATTAAATGGGAAGATTTTATGCATTATCAGACAAATAAGAATAATATTTGATTTTTAAATACGGACTTATTGAAAATATAAAAATACGATATTTGCCTAAAGTGAATTTAACTATAACAGTTATAATTTGCTCATTATAATATATATAATATATTTTATAAATATTTGATTTAGAAAATAAGGCGGAGTCATTCAAAATATAAAATATAAAAGTACGATATTTGCCTAAAGTGCATCTTATTATTACAGTCATTCACGATATTATTTAAATGGAAAATTTTTAGGCATGAACGAACAAACATGAATATTTTATTTTTAAAAAGGCCGACTTAGTGAAAATATAATACGATATTAGCCTGAATCTTCTTATAACATCCATTTACGATATTATTAAATGGGAATACAAATACAAATAATATTTTATTAATATTTGATTTTTAAATTGGCGGACTTATACGATAATTGCCTAAAGTGGATCATTGTATAACAGTTATAATATGCTCAAAGGTGAATGGCATTTCAAGATTTACCAGGGCTTCCTTTCAATTAAAAAAAATACCAGTCGGTATTATCGATATTTGCATTGCAACTCTGTGACTGATACATTTTAATTGTCAATTTGACATTTGTTCTCGTTGCATCAAAATTCTGTCTATTTGCACCGACTGCCAAAGCGAGAACAAGTGTTTCCAAAAGTGCTCCGTCTGCATCGAAAAGCGAATTGAGAAATTAGAATGGACAAAATTGTATTGGCTCGTGTGGTGAAGGTGCTCGGTCGCACCGGCTACCAGGGACGGTGTACCCAAGTCAGGTTGGAATTTCTGGGCGACCAGAATCGCCAGATCATACGCAATGTGATGAGACCGGTGCGTGAGGGAGACGTTCTGACTCTACTGGAAGCGGAGCGGGAAGCTCGACTTCTACGCTAAAAAACTTGGAAAAATACTTTGAGAACATTACTAAAAATATATACCATAATTTATAGAAATGATACAGAATTCCAATCTGCAAACAATTGTATAAAATGTATACGAAATAAATTATGGAAAAAAACTTTTGTGATGTGTTGCGAATAATTTATGGCATTAACAGGACAATAATTTATAGTTGTTGGTGTCATAAATTATTTTCTATGAGCTATGAGTTTTTTTCTAATTGCCTTCTAGAAGTTGCTTTCAGAGTTTCTTATTGCAAAAATCGCTCGTGCAGCTTATCGATAACAATATCGATTGATGCCAAGATTAACTATTGGACATGTTTTTTTTAATAAAAAAGTCGTCCAATTGCAAAAGATCAGCTCAAAGTTTTTTTTATATATGTTGATCTGCCATAAAACTGAACCAATGCACGTTTTATATGCGATATAATTAAATTAAGTTAAAAGCTGAGTGCCGTTGGCGTTGCCAGACTTTTTTATTTTTCTTTAACAAGTGAATTGCTGTGGCTGGATGAGAGTGCTTAAGGGTGTGTGTGTGTGTGTGTGTGTGCGTGTGTATTGCGTATGAAAATCACATTTATGCCATTCACCAACCATTTATCTTTGCTGTCAGGCCGCAAACACCCACAGCAACACACCAAAACACACACACACACACACAAAGTGTGGCATATAGCCGCAGGTTAAGGCAGGACAGGGACTGGCATTTATCATGCAAAACCAAGATAATTTATAACCACTAACGTTGGAATCAAATGGACAAAGGCCATCACACACACACACACATACATACACATATATATACACTCATACAATTGCTAAAGCTTTCGCTGAGTTTTGTTCTTCCCTTTTGCCGCATTTTGCAGTGCTTCGCGATGAGTTTCGCTTGGAGCCGCAGAACACACGCATCGCACAGGGTGACACAGCGCTGCTGGAGTGTGCGGCACCGCGTGGCATACCCGAACCGACCGTTGCCTGGAAGAAGGGTGGCCTCAAATTGGATTTGGATGGCACGAAGCGTGTACGCATCGTTGATGGCGGCAATTTGGCCATACAGGATGCACGTCAGAGTGACGAGGGTCAATACCAGTGCATTGCCAAGAATCCAGTTGGTGTCCGTGAATCATCCCTGGCCACGCTCAAAGTACACGGTAAGTGAGTGGAAGTCAGTGGTCCCCTCCCGCACTCCCGCTCTCCCGACACCCTCCCTCATCAGACATAACCTCACCTCAAATCAATGTGTCATGTTCAATTTGCTGGAATGTGACTTGGGTTGCTTTTATCTCTCTCTCTGTGTGTGTGTGTGTGTGTGTCCTAAATGCTAACGCTAAGCGTTTCATTATGTTTATTGCAGTTAAGCCGTACATCATACGTGGCCCACATGATCAAACGGTATTGGAGGGCGCCTCCGTCACGTTCCCCTGCCGCGTCGGCGGCGATCCCATGCCGGATGTCCTCTGGCTGCGCACAGCCTCCGGTGGCAATATGCCGCTAGGTAAGCCATCAATCAACCCATTTCACTTAGAGAATTGCTATAATTTGATACACTGTTTCTGTGTGTGTGTGTGTGTGTGTGCGTGTGTTAATTTAATACAGACCGTGTCAGCGTGCTGGAGGATCGCAGCTTGCGCCTGGAACGCGTCACCATTGCCGATGAGGGCGAATACAGCTGCGAGGCGGACAACGTGGTCGGCGCCATCACTGCGATGGGAACCCTGACAGTTTTTGGTAAGTCAAAACTTCAACAAACTGAATCAATGACAAAATGCTTAAAGTGATTGCTCAACATGAACTTAATCTGTGAGAAGACCATAATTTGTGGGGCATTTTAATGTGATTTTATATATAATTTTTTATTTTTTATTTTTATAGTATAAAAGTCATATTGAAGCTTAAATTTTAATGCTTTGGCAGTCAATAAAATATATTGCTTAAATCAATTCAATCAGGTTTAAAGTTATTGAAAGCTATAGAAAATATTAATTTACTTAAAGATATAAAATATATAAATTTCATTATATTATATGAAAAACTTAATGAAAGTCTAATCTATTTAGAACTTAATTCAATTTAAAATAAAATACTGTCGAAATATATTTATTATATTTCCATTTAGTGACAATGGTTTCAAATTACACATTTATAATTTACGATAATAAATCTGAAATTTTTAAAAGTTCTTAGGCTGCATTTAGTAAATATTTGTTTAGTTTGATTGTTGAGTTATATATTACATTTTTTATAACAATCGATTTAAATTCTAAAAGTTTCTTTAACTCTTTTTTGTCAATTCGATTTCTGATCACAGATCAATTAAAAGTTGAATTATCCATTTAAAGCTGTCATTGAGTCACTCAAATATTTAGCGCTAGTCAAGCACATTTAGCTAATTAGTTTATCCCTGTACATATATATATAAACCGTCACACACACACCAACACACACATATATTCGCACACTGTAGCGCCCCCGAAATTCATCCAACGTCCCGCCAGCAAATCCGTTGAACTGGGCGCAGACACTTCGTTCGAGTGTCGCGCCTCGGGCAATCCCATGCCGACAATATTCTGGACAGTAAAGAACAACAGCACGCTGATTTTTCCGGGTGCACCGCCCCTGGATCGCTTCCACAGCCTGAACACGGAGGAGGGCCATTCGATATTGACGTTGACACGCTTTCAGCGCACCGACAAGGATCTGGTGATTGTGTGCAATGCCATCAACGAGGTGGCCAGCATAACGTCGCGGGTGCAGCTCATGCTCGACTCCCAGGAGGATCGACCGCCGCCCATCATCATTGCGGGACCGGTGAACCAAACGCTGCCCATCAAATCGCTGGCAACGCTGCAGTGCAAGGCAATTGGATTGCCCAATCCGACCATATCGTGGTATCGCGATGGCATCCCAGTGCATCCCAGTGCCAAGCTGAACATAACCGCTGCTGGTGATTTAATTATCTCCGATTTGGATCGCCAACAGGATCAGGGCCTTTACACGTGTGTGGCCAGCTCGAGGGCTGGCAAGTCCACGTGGAGTGGTTTCCTGCGCATCGAGCTGCCCACCAATCCAAACATCAAGTTCTATCGTGCACCCGAGCAGAGCAAATGCCCCACGGCGCCGGGGCAGCCAACAGTGTTGAATGCCACTGCAGCGGCAATGACAATTGTGTGGCCCACCAGCGATAAGATGGGCTCATCCCCCTTCCATGGCTACAGCGTGGAGATGTATTGCACAAACAAGAGCAAGACCTGGATACCAATAGCCAGCAGACTAAGCGAGCCCATCGTCACCGTGGACAGCTTGGAGTCGGGTGCCGCTTACATGTTCATTGTGCGTGCCGAGAATGCTTTGGGCTTCTCGCCACCATCGCCCATCTCGGAGCCAATTACGGCCGGGAAGCTGGTGGGTGTGCGGGATGGCAGCGATGCCTCGTCTGGTGGCTCGGTCAGCTCACAGCTGCTGCTCAGCGATGTGGAGACCCTGTTGCAATCGAATGATATTGTTGAGCTGCTCGAGGCGAATGCCAGCGATTCGACAACTGTCCGCTTGGCGTGGGACATCGACAGTGGCCAGTATATCGAGGGATTCTATTTGTATGCGAGGGAGCTCCGCTCGGCGGAATACAAAATGTTAACTCTACTGAACAAGGGCCAGGGGCTCAGCTCTTGCACCGTACCCGGCTTGGCCAAGGCGTCTACGTATGAGTTTTTTCTTGTGCCATTTTTCAAGAGCGTGGTAGGCAAACCCTCGAATACTCGATATGCCCGCACCCTGGAAGATGGTAAGGACTCTCTCGCTTTTGTAATGCTTATGCTTTTGCTGTCCAGCCACAGCTACCATTTGCCTAATCTGCTGAATTCCATGTGGTCTTTACTCTCCTCACTAATCCCCAACTCATTTGTTTTGCTTTCCGTTTCTCGCATTCTCTTTTTGGCCAAAACAGCACCCGAGGCACCTCCGTTTGGCATGGAGGCCATCCAATTCAATCGCACCTCCGTCTTCCTCAAATGGCTTCCCCCACATCCGAATCGCACTCGTAATGGTAAGTACTGAGCAAATCCCTATTTTGAGCTTACATATAATAGCCATCTTACAGTGAGGCTTGGCCACTGACCAACCACATTTGTAACAGACCACAACAAATTTGTGTTCAAGCTAAATTTTGTATTTTATTTGTTAGTTTTTGTTTAAGAAAATTCAATTAATTTTTTAGGTTTAAAATATTTAAAAAAGATATATTGAAATAGATTAAAAAAGGTTGTTTTTGTTTACAAGTAATATTGTTCATTTAATATGATAATTCTAGTTTGGAAATTTAGTTATTTCAATGAAAATCCAGTTTTTTTTTAAAAGTCAATCATTTTACATTTATTTCTTACAACAATATAATATTTAGATGCACAGGAAAAATAACCCAAATATCTTTCTGTCCACAAATGCTTCTTAAGCCACTTCAGAGTTTTCTTGCTTGTGTTAGTTTTTCTGTATACAAATACAAAAAAATCTATTTGCTTAAAGTTAAATCACACCAAAATTAGATTTTTTTAATATTTATCGACAACTATCTACAAAAATATGGCTTCATCGTTTTTCATTCATTCGTTTTATCGTCGCGAACAGTTTCTTTCAAGACTCAAAAAATTAAAGCCGAGCTCAAAAAACGAACTAAAAACTGCAATTGTTTTATTTTAGCACTCTTTATAAAACTGAAATTTTATAAATACATTATGTAAAATTTATATTTATACATACCGTTGAGATGCTTCCCTCTATCTGTTTTAGGAACAGTATTGGGCACAAAGTAGGAATAAATTTGTGGAAGTAAAATCAACAAATATAATTGAAAAAAAAAGCAAAGCTTTCAAATTGAAGTCAGGAAAATAACGCCGACATAAATCTAATTTAATTCTACTTAAGCTAATCATTAATCTTCATGAGTTAACTATTTGAACTATAAAAATAAACCAAACCAACTAAATCGCAATTTATTATGCAAATTCATTTAAGTATTTGGTTAAGCGAATCAGTTAGTATTTCCGTTGTGCGCCTTGTTAACATTTAATTTTATTTGTTATTTTTTGATGTCTCTGACTAAATCTCTCCCCTCGTTCGCAGGCATCCTCACCAGCTACAATGTGCTCGTCAAGGGTCTGGATGTGCACAACACGACGCGTATATTCAAAAATATGACCATTGATGCGGCGACACCGACGCTGCTGCTGGCCAACCTTACCACTGGCGTCACCTACTACATTGCTGTGGCAGCTGCCACCCGCGTCGGTGTTGGTCCCTACAGCAAACCGGCCGTGTTGCGCATCGATGCGCGCACCCAATCACTGGACACAGGCTACACGCGGTAAGCTGGGGGGAGCTGACAAAATGTATGGGAAATGGGAATAGGAACGGTTTATTGTGTCTGCGACGAGCTCATTTGACTGCCCCGCCATTTTGGGACAAAAGGACAGCCGCTGAAGCAGAAGCTGACGTTGGACTTGGAGTTGGAGTTGGAGTTGGAGTTGCTGCAGCCACAGTCACATCAATCCATTAACAGCAAACGACAATGGGTGTTTTGAGGATGAGCAAATGGTCATTGGGCATGGGAATGGAGTCGTGAATGGACTACTATATCGGACTACTGTGTGTGACCATTAAGCTAAGCCTCTACAAGGCACGTACTTCCTGCCCAGTATCAATGTGCTCATTCCGCTTTCTTTCTTTTCTCTCCATGTCTCCATCTCTCTCTCTCCCTCTGTTTCTATTCTCTATTGTGCACAGTTATCCCATCAGTCGTGATATTGCCGATGACTTTTTAACGCAGACCTGGTTTATCGTCCTGCTGGGCTCCATCATTGCCATAATTGTGTTTCTATTGGGCGCATTGGTTCTATTCAAGCGCTATCAATTTATCAAGCAGACCTCGCTGGGCAGTTTACATGGTGAGTACGTTAAAACCCCTCCCCCTTTATACCTCCCTTTCCCCCCTCCCGCAGACAGCTTAAATTTCTATTCTATTCGTGTTTTTTTTTTTGCTATTTATTTTACTTTTATTTTGTTGTAGATTAAGTTTTGGTGGCAGCAGCTAAGTTTGTCTAGATTTAAGGAGCAGCTTTTGTGTGTGTTGTGTGTGTGTGTTGTGTCTGTGTGTTTTAGCCCTATGCTGGGCGGTAATTGCTTGGTATTTGAAATTTATGAGGTGTTTGCTCTATTGAACATTGAAAAGTCGTCACAGCTTATAGGCATTTCCGACTTTATGGCGCAATTTGGAGGATTAGCTTTTAAATCTTTTACTCATTTGCACTCGATGAACCCAAAGCTAAGCGAAATTATATTTGTGTATAGATTTAAAGGTCAATTGAGCGGAGGATTTTCTACTTATTTGCATAATTAGGAATGGAGACCCCTAAATCGTTTACATATTTACATATTAAAGCAAGCATGGATTATAAATAGAATTTTGGATATAAATATCTGTTTTTAGATTAAATCGTTTACATATTTACATATATTAAGAGAAGATTAAAATATAAATAAAGTTTTATATATAAATATCTGTTTTTATACATGGATTGGATAATAAAAAATAATAATATATAAAAGTACTAATACAAACACTTCAAATGTTAGTATCTAACTAAAAATCATGATTTCAAGCCAGAACTTTTAACAAGCCATTCAGCTAACACTTTTAATAAATGGATTCCAAGATTGAACAGCTTCATTTGCCAGACCCAAACACATAGAAAGGGAGCCGCAGGAAAAAAAAACCCGTGTGTGTTTGATAAGATAATTTTGTGTGAGTGCCAAGTTGGGGCAAGTAGCAGTCGTAGAGGTCATATAATCTATGATTTATGGGCACTCGTTTATGGCTGCTCTCAATTAGGCTGCCGTTTTGTTAGCCACAGAAAACTACACAACACGCACTCGGAGCATTAGCGAGGGTACTCCGAATCCGTAAACCCTACGCAGGGCAATAATCTTGGGGAGCCGAAAGCAAAGCTCGAAGGTTAAATCAGCGATAAAAGATAAGCAGAAGTATGTAGCGAGGGAGGGGGAGTGGGAACTTGTGTCTGTTGAAACGACAAATGCGCACGTGAAAATCACATCAATTGTCTGGTGAAACTCTAAAAGCGCAAAATGTGGCAACAACTTTCCTTCGCTTGCCAATTGAATATAAAATGTTTATTTCCGTCTTTTATTATTTGCACGTTGCCCTTTTTTTTCCGCGTTCTTCTTTTAGCCGTGTTGTAATTGGCGCTGCTAACGAGGCTTACGACCAACAACAACTTGCTTGTTACCAGCTGTAAATCCCAAGCCCAACTATTGCTATCTTCATTTGTATTTATTCGATATATTCATTCATTCAGTCATTCATTCATTCGTTGGCTTTATTTCAGGGAATCACGCAATCGGCACCGTGCGAAAGTTTCCAACGTTGCCCATGAATGGTGGCGGTGGAGGCGGAATTGGAGCTTGTATTAGCAATAATGCTGCTGCTGGCAACGCGGGCATTTCCAACTCCAGTGGGCTGTGGATCGATCCGAGTGGCGGTGTTTGGCGACAGGCCGCTGGCTCATGTACAACAAAGGAGCAACTTCCGGGCTATGCGCAGGCCACAGCTCCGCAGGGACAACACAACGGACAGGGCCAGGGCCAGGGGCAGGAACAGAGGCGGCGACAACAACAACAACAAGGACAATCAAACACACAACAGCCGCTGCCTGATTATGAGAGGTGAGCATGATTTGAAGCTTATGGGCAGAAGGGTTGCTCAAACTGTAAATTGGATTGAATTTTGGGATGGGGGGATTCGGTTTGGTTTGGTTTGGTTTATCAACAGGAAGTTGCCTTCATATCCTGTCTACGGTTCGCTGCCTGTTTAATTACGAAAAATTGCGAGAGCAGCCCAGAATAACCACGCCAAAATGTTTAAATGTTTTACTATCCGGGGCCAAATGGGTGGTTTTCCTGTGGGTATAAAGAAAATGCCGAATGCCGAGTGCCAGGCCGCACTATTTACGATACGCTCATAAAAATTGCGGCGCTGCAGTCGCATCCACTTCAATAAGTTACCAAACCACCACACCCCACCCCCCGCAACACAACCCCCCCCCCCGACAACAAAAATAACAACAGCAACAGCAACCGCCATTAAATTGCTACACTTGAACGGGTTTTACTTTGGGCCATCGCTTTTGCCAGTGCCTGGCACTGCTACCCATTTCTGGCTTTCTTTCCAATTCTTTTTTTTATTATTGCTCTGAGGGGGTTGTACGAGCTTTACTGCCCGCCCATCAGCAGCCGGCCCCCCCCTCATCCATCTCCTGCCATCAAAAGTGCGGCCATTTATGCCGGAGCCCCTTAATTCCCCCAACCACCACCCCCCTCAATTTCCATATACGCACGTGAATTTCATATTTGTAAATATTTGTCTGTTTGCATTGCCTTTGCTTCGGTTTTTTGGAAGCCTTCTGTTTTTCAGATCTTTTATTTTTCCAGATTGCTTAATGCATTTATTTTTTTTTGGCGACTCTTCTAAATTGAGAGTGAGTGGCAAGTGTCGGGCATTACAAATTAATTAATATATTTAAAAGACAAAAATAATTAAACTTCTTTGAGTTTAAAGTGATGAAACATTGATTGCATATATATAGATATAATATTTAAAATGTGCTGGGAATCCAGAATAAATATTTATGATTATCGGTTTAAATAGTAAATTAATAATAAAATAATAATTTAAATGCATCAGTAACTCTCATCGTTATATCTTAAAAAAAAATACTCCATATTGTTACCAGATTATATATTTTAAATAGACAACAAGTAAAAATTATCATTAAGAGCAATTAAATTAGAATTTACCTCCATATTGATTCTACAGTCAGCAATTTGGAACTTGTTCACAAATTGAAATACCATTTTCTATGTCTTACTTGGACAAATTTCTTAGTTGTCTTCGTTTATTTTTAGCCACATTTCTTGCAACATTCTTATAAAATTTAGTTTCGTTTCACACTTGTTTTTGGGTCGCTTCGTAAATCCAATTTTATCCAAGTATCTCATTTTCCTGCTTTGTTTCTACTTCTTACTTAACACAATTTTGTGCCGTGTTTTTGTTTTTCTTGTTCTTGTTTTTTTTTATTTTCTTAATGCCTCATTGTGCTTTTTTTTTATTTGATTTTTTTTGTGTTGGCTAAAAAGTTTTCTTTAAAGCTTAATGTAGCGTTGTGGCAACAATAACTGAAAAGCAAACAAGGCGCAATAAAAAGACGCAACTGCTGGCGACATATTGCTGTTCTTTGTGTTTTTTTTTCGATTTTCTTATTCTTTTTCTTTTTCACTGTTTTACTACCATTCCACGCCCCACTGCACCACAGCACAGCACACCACTCCACCCTCTCCGCCCCTCCCCGACTTTTGTGCGTATTTATTTGCGGCATTTTACGCATTTATTTGTTTTTCAGTTTGTTTCCTTTTTTTGTTTCGTTGTGTTCTTCACCAGCAACGACAGCAACTGTGGCAGATATCTGCCCCATTCCATGCCCCATGCCCCCCCTTCTCGTGTACTTGCTATTGGCGTGCCCACATTTTCATCCCCTCTGCCGCTTTTTCTGCACATTTTTCTAATGCTGTTGCCACTTCCGTTACGCGATTTTCATTATTTCCGTTTCAATTTTTCCGTTGTGTACTTTTTAGCAACTTTTCTGCGCTGTTGCTTTTCTTGTTGTTGTTGTTTTTGTTGTTGCTGTGCATTTTAACAACGTTGTAAAGTCGTAAAAAACATACACACACACACATACACACATCACACCCCCGGCATCTTGTTGTGGCACTTGGCACGCTTGCGACGCCATCATTTGAATTTCCAATTAAAATATTTAATTTCTTTCCGAGTTGTCTGATTTTCAACATTATGGCCTTCCAGCGTACAACATCTTCTGTTCCATATTATAAGTGCCCCATACTCCAACTTGCACCCAGCCCCCCTTTCACCTTACGTATTTGGTTTATTAGGACGAGAACGTAATTTTCACCGCTAAATTAACAATTAAAAATTGATAGCCCCGAGGGAAGCTGACGCTGAAATCCTCTCCTCGATCCCAGTTCCAGTCACATCCACTTCCACAGTCGAGTCCAAGCCTTAAGGATTTAGCATATGCAAATGCCTTGACAGGTCTCCGCTTGCGAGTGGGCTGAATGTGTGGGAGTTGGGGAAGAGTTGTTCGACAGGCACTTGGAATTAGGCACTTGGATTCCCTTGTCGCCGTCGAGTCTAATTGCTGGAAAATTCCAAATTCCGCTGCATAATTTCAGGCATCCTTAAGCAGAGATCCAGTTAATACTCTTTGGGCAAAGGTATTACGGGTAATTACATATGACGGGAGTTGAATGTCTGACAAATAGAAGAACATGTTATATATAAAATAGTTATTAACATCTGCTGCTAAATATAATCTTAAGGAGCGTACTTAATAACTTATCGGATTGAATCTATATACCTGGCATAATATATATATATATATATATATACTGAAATGCCTCAGTTAGTTAAATCAAGAAAGACAGTAAGTCTCTAAAGATTGAGACTATCTAAGAATAAAGTAATGTCTATTTAACTTTTGATTATATCTATAAAATCTAGTAACATATGTCTAGCTCCTATCTCTAAAAACTAAGTCTACAATAGACTTCCTTTTTATACTTCCTAATTGCTTACACGCTCTAAAAGCAGTTATAAAATTCTAAATTTTTTGTGATTTTTTTTAATTGCCAATAATTTGCACTCCATAATTAATGCTTGGCTAAACTTAAGTTTGCCATATGCATTTCTATACTTAGTTTCCGGAATGAAGTACAAATTATCGCTTATCGATTTTCACTCCACACCCAACGCAATTCACAGCCAAAAACTTCCAATTCAGTTATTTTGAATAGTGAGAGAAGAGAAAAAACTAGCAAAGCTCATTGGAAAAATGCTATGAATAAGTATTATCTCATTAGCTAATTAGTGCCTGAAAAATTTGCGCAATAAAAAAGTTTCTTTTTGCATGCAGTTTTTTTTGGCGGGCTTGGAAAAAAGTTTTTACGAGCGATTTGAGTATTTTGCTGTTGTTGTTGTTGCTTTATTTTGGCCAACTAATTAGAAAGTTGAAATACATGACACGCCCATGTATTGGCAAATATCTACAGCCTACCCACGCTGCCATCCCCTATTCCTGGTAGAAGCTACACATCAACTCGTTATCCAGGCCAACCAACAACAATTTTTAATGAGTTGCAGCAAACAAATTTCCGTTTTGGGGATTCGAAAAATAGCCTCGCACCACAGCTCCGGCACCACTGTACCGGGTTTACCCGTTTTATCCATTTATGCGACTAACAAAAGCAATTTCCTACGATTGATTTATGAGCGTAATGCATTTGTGCATCCAGACATACGCTTTTAAAGGCCCAATGAGTTAATAACCCAAACCCACTAAAATCTCTCCACCTCTCCCACTTTTGTTGCAGACTCTCGCCACTGAATATGCCGGACTATGCGGAAGTTGCATGTTCAACATTCAAAAGTCCGCAGAACAATGCTGGACACACTTCCGGTGCAGCTGCCTCATCATCATCATTATACGATAGCTGCGGCGCCTATGCCACAACAAATGTGGTCGCCAATGTGAAGCTCTATCAGAATCGTTATGGCACACAGCCAACGACAATGGCAGCAACTGCTGCAACTGCAACAGCAACAGCAACAATTGCAGCTGCTGGCAGCACCAACACCAACAATAACAACAACAATGGAACACTGATTGGCATTGGCCAGAATAGTGATTATCAATCGAGCGGCATGTATTCGGCGCCAGCAAGTGCACATTATGGCTGCCTGGAGCCCAATTCTAGTCCAAATCCGATGACCATTTCGACAGCATCGACGGCCATTTTGAGCGGTTCGCCGGCCAAACTGAAAAAGATCAACATCACCGAAAATAAAATGGATCATCTACAGAATCTGAGCAACAAGAATGAGACGCTGCTCCTGTTGTCGTCCGGCAGCACCGGCAAGCCAGCCAAGGAACGCACAAATCCCTTCAATCAGCAGCAACAATTGCTGCTCGCGAGCAACGCCTTGAAACAGGGATTGGGCGCCTATGCGAACACCACCTTGGCGGCGCAAATGGCCAGCGGCGGTGGGGCGGGCACCTTGCGGCGCCAGCGACAGCCCAAAACGCTCTTCAAGAGCGAGAACAACATTTTGGGCAGCAAGTCGAGCAATTCCCGGCAGCAACATCCGAATAATGCATCGGCGAATGGCAACTTAGATTTTCTCACTGGTGGTGCTGGTGTTGGTGGTGGTGGTGCAGGTGGACAATCGTCATCCATTGGTATTGCTGATAATTTGGATGCCGACTTTACGGCGCTGTGCAATTCAACGAATCAGCTGCTCAACGATTGGGCATCTTCCAGTGCATCGATTGCCGCTGCGGGCGACTATCATCAGTTTGGCAGCAAACAGCCGAGCAAACAGCATTTGTATGTGAAGGCCAAGGATGGCACCTGGTCAGCGGTAAGCTCGGATGCCTATCAGAATTTCAAGCAACAGCAGCAGCAACAGCAGCAACAATTCCATGCTGGAACAGGTGACAACAAGCAGCTAGCCCCACTCCTCATTAATCCCGCCCATAGCTCGAGCAGCCTAGCAGCTGATAGCAAATTCCTGAGTAGTTTCGGTGCCAGCGCCAATGTGTAGAGCATTGATATATATCCATATCCAAATATATATATATACATGAGGGCTAACGGGCGAGGTGGGTGCAGCAACACCCTCCCCCTCGCTGCGACTGCCCCTGTGTGTGTGTTGTGTTTTTGCTCATTAGACTTAAGTGCAAAACCAAAAAAAAAGTTGTGAATTGCAAATATAGAAAACGCAAGAAGGAAACTAACTGAATAATTGCTTTGTTGAGGGTTAGGATTGACAGAGGGGAAAAGTGGGGTAAACAAACCAAGAAACAGCTGCAAAAAGTAGTTTATAGCAAAGCTTATGAAACTCAGATTTATAACTCAAACTCATTTTGAACTAACACATAAAAGTTAAATATAAATAAAACCAATTTTCAAGTAAATAAAGTTGGAATCGAGGAAGAATCAAATCTTTCATAAGAATTTCCAGCAGAAATAGACCCATATAAGATATAAACAGAATTATAACTTCAACAGAACAGCAAAGGATAAGCACATTTTTTTTTTTAAATTTCTTGTTAAATTGAGTCTGAGTTTAAAGATCTGTTTTAGGTTGGGTTAGGCTCTAAACTGACATAAGTTAGCCAGATTTGGACCGACAGAGTAAATGTTTGGAGTAAATTTAAAATATTTTGAGCCTGAAAAAGGCTTTGTTTTATTGTGAGAGATTTATGATATTTCCAATCAGACCTTTGTTACAATAACTTAAGATAATATACTGCTTAGGAGCCAATCAAAGTTATCTGTTATGCTGTGCTTGGAGCCACTGTAATCCTTTAGAGAATTCCAAGCAGCAGGCACAGCTTAATTTCTATAGTTAGCCCCACGAAACCCTCAAGTAGCTGTAGCCCTTAAAGTCTAAACTAGTTACACCAATTGCAAGTTCTACACTGAAAGAAATCCAACCTAGTCCAACCACAACGAAAGGTGAGTGTGTTTGTGTGTGTGTAAAGAAAAGGAATTCTATGATTACAAAATACATATTGGCTTGTAAATAGAACTCAACCTTATAAAGCATATGGAAAATATGAAATTCAAACTTAAAAGCTAAGCAAGAAAATAAAAAATAAATTAATTAAAAAGCATTCATAAAAAACATGCAAGCACACACAGAAGAAAATCCAAATAGCACCGACGTAGTTAAACTAAGTAAAGATTAATGTAATTTTTTCGAAAAAACCAAAATGAAAACAAAACCCTAACGAAACATTGCAAAATAGAAACTCACCTAAGCGAATTAAATAATGTAGAATTGTATCTAAAAATCCAAAAGCAGCAGCAGCACTTAAAATATAATATAAATATTGCAGATTCATTAGCTAAAGGTGCAATGTGTAATAATCCCCAGATAAGCGACTTAAATGCTAATAATAAGGCTGTTAAATGTAAAATATCATAAATACTTAATAATCCCCTACCGACAAATATATATATATATATATAAATATATATATACATAACTATATATAAAAATCTACATTAAAATTGTGTAATTAAAGCATTTAATTGTAATTAACTCACGAACTAGTTTTAGTTGCCTGTAGCTAAACTGAAATATATATTTCCATTAATATATTTCGCTGTCATAAAATGGAAAATTATATAAAAAAATAAACATTCAGATTTAAGCAATCAATGAAAACTAAATTGATAAATTATGCGGAAAAAATGTACGTGAAAAGTAACGCTACAAATAAATACTAAATAACTACTAACAAAGTTAATACCAACTAAAAAAAAAAACATATGTAAATGAGTTTTTCATTTCATGGCATTTCGGATTTTGGATGTGTAGCTGCAACCGTTTGGAGGCGCCACAGCTGTGCCTACATGCTGCTGGATGATTCAATGGATTTTGTCATTTGAATTCCGTTGCAACTGTTGTTGATCAAAGCAGGTAAACCAAAACCCAAAAACCAATTCCAAACAACGCCAACCAACTAGAAAAACAAGTAGGCAAGCGATAGTCGAGACTGCTCGACTGGGAGATGAGCTGCAACCAAGTTTTTACCCAATTACCTTCTGTAGATGACTAATCTGAATAAACCAACTTTTTATTCGTGCATACAGAGAATATTTCTGTAGCTTTTATTTATTCATGCAAATATATACTTTTTGGAGAGGTAATTTAATTAGCTATTATATCATATGAAATATGAATAGGTTTTATACGGGCAGTCTGAATTATAGTATCAGTAAATTCTAGGTCTATACATCTCGATGAGAAAGACATACCAGAGCAATCGATATTGGCGTAATGGATAAAGCTATCGAAAAAATTATAAAATCTTGGTCTGTTTATGATATACGACAGAAAAATTCTACAAATTTCAAGTCATTAACCCTTATAATATCTAAGATATAGACAGGCACAGCTAAATCGACTTGCCTGATCAAAAATATATATATTTTTATTGGCCGCTGTTTGTTACATACTTTAGCACTTCTTCAATATACCCTTTTAACTATTTTTAATGAGTGTAGGATATACTAAGACTAACTGTTTTTGTCTCTCTCTCTCTCTCTCTCTCTCTCTTTGGCGAGCCATATTAATTATGCGCTTTGTATTGCCCTGCTCTTCACCTCGCCTGCTCTTAATTTGTGGATCATCATTAAATTGAAATGAGATATTGTTTATAGTCCAATGCTAGTTTTCCCTCTGCATGCCCCGCTAACGGTTGTTTGCTCACTTTGCCAATGCAACTGTCAACATTGCAATGCGGAATACAGGATAATCAAATAAATGCACCAATTTCTCTCTCTCTCTCTCTCTCTTTCACTCTTTCTCTCTTTTTGTGGCTGTTGCTTTTTGTGCTTTTGTTTTCACATTTGGTTGTAAAACAATTTTACAAATTGTTATTGACAATTTATGTGTGTTGTTATGTTTTGTGTTTTTTTTTCCCAATTCCTTTCCCCACTTATCCCCCCTCTCAGCATCCACATCCTGGCTTTGCCGGATGCCGTTTGAATGTGTGCATTTAAATTGTGCAAACAAATGAAAATCAATTCGACCAAATGAGGCGCACTAATATCGCAACAATTTCTGCTTAATATTGGCATTATTAGGCATTACTATATATTATTATTATTATTGTATCAATGAAATAAAACTGCACACAGTACAGCATCGTTGCAGTTAACTTTAAGGATTTAATTTGAAGTGCATTTTTAAATTAAAATTAAAGTAAGTATACATTAAATGAGAATAACAACTTTCTAGGTATCTCAGCTTAGTTTTAGCAATAACTTTAAAATATTAAGGATAGTTTAGGTAGTTTTGGGTTCCACAAAGTTATTGAATAATTAATTTTAGTTACGTTTAATATTTTGAAGTTTGACTGTGACAATTCTTTAATTACTGATGCAAAATAATAAATAAAGCAGCTTTTTCTGCATTTCATTTGTATTCGTAATAATTTTATTGAATACTTCAACTTGTGCGCTTGATAGCAACCAGAAAACATTGGAATGCCTATTTAAAGTGGGTAAAAAGTAAGGAGAATTATTTGACAGTAGTATTTGAAGTATTTCCATAAGGTATATAAACTCTTGGTCAGCATCAACGAGTCTTATAATAGGAAACATAAGTATTCAGTTAGTCAAATTTTACTTACTTCATTTACTGATTACAAATAATACACTAAGTTCTTACATGATATGCTACGTTTAATGTTGACTTTTAATTTTATATCATATATATCATTTTTAATTTTAAATAAATAATTTTGTATTTTAAACCTTAAACTACCACAGCAAATCTTTGTAAATCGAAGTAAATTTCTGAAATACATTTTTTATTTTTTTGTGAAAATTAATTTAAAATTGCTTAAAATTGTATGTACATTTATTTTCTGCTATGATTTTGTTGAATATGCACTTAATTTAAGTCCTGGCTAAAGGAATTATTTGCAAATGTTTTTCATTCAGTGTTGCATATTCCATTTTCATTTGCTATTTTAAAAGAATAAGTGATATTTTTAGTCTGCTTTAGGCTTATAAGTTTATTCCTGTAAATTTCATGAAAATTTCTGCACTTTTCCTAATATTTATGTATGTGTGTAAATATGTGTGTATTTTCCATTTGTATAGGGACTTGTAACTTTAAGCCGATGCCAACAGGCAGCAGCAACTGGCAGCTGCAAGAGCACACAAATGGCTACAGCCTAATGTAAGTGAACTGCCCAAAGTATTAGCTACAACACACACATACACACATGCACACACACCCATCAATTCCCTCTGTAGTCCTACGCTTCGCTAGCAATCCGATCCCAACTGCAAATAGGCAAAGCTCTCATCTGCTTTGCTACTGACCAGGCCGATAAATAAACCCAAATTTATCATGTACATGAACACAGCTCAGTTGCTGAGAGAGATAGAGGGGAAGAGAGGGGAGGAGATAGGGCAAACAATGTATTCCAGGGCAAACCATATATCGTGAATATAATAGCAATGCCGGCAGCGGTCATAATTTTTGGCACAAAATTGTCGATAGGCGTTGAAGCGTTCAATTGAATGTCCTGGCCCAGGACATCGTCTGGCCAGAAGTTGAATCCATAGCTCCAGTCCCAACCCCCCCAAACAGCCTTAAAACCCCAGCCTAGATTGTAGTCAGCTCAGTTTGCAGCCCTTCTTAATGTTGTGCAGCCAAAACACTATTGTATAATCAAAACTAATGGTCTATAAAGAATCAATTCTCAATTTGTTTAGCCCCAGCTGTTGCTGCCACCAAATGTGGCAGGAGACACACACTGGACACCCAAATGGAACATGATACAATTTCACAACTGGGAAACAACACATGTGGCAAATAAAATTTTAAATGCACTTTGTAAATAATTGAATAAAAATAGCATAGCGAAAACACAAATGGAAACAACGGTTTTTATTCATCTTTTTTACTTGGCCTTAATGAGCCTGATTAGGTTTATAGTCACCACATTTGGCATAAAAATGTTTAGCGTATTTGTATATGATAAAAATTAAATTCTTTTTATTGTATTTGGGCAATCGGGTGTGTGTGGGCTACGCATGAGTTACGGAAAGAAAAACAGATATGGAAATGGATCCATGAACTGAGGATGAGCATGAACATGGAATGGAAATGGAAATTGCAAATCGGGTGGGGGCATTCCGGAAAAACACTGATTCAGCAAGTTGCCATAAAGTTTAATCAGCAGCTTGACATCGTCAGACCAAGCACAAGAAACTACAAAAAACAAGTTAGATGGCTGTATTCGAGAGAGCTCGACTAGGAGATGCCCTGGACTTTTATTTTTTTAATAGTTAGTAATTGCTGATTGTAGTCTGGTTAGTATGTTTAGTTCAATTTTAGCAGGAGATGAGCAATACATCTGCGTATAGTATATATATGGAAAGGTTCTTTTACAATAATGTCTCATATTTATATCGGCAATCGATATGAAATTAAACAATAATAACTTGATAAGTTTACTTTGTATGCGACAACTTATCGACTACTACTACTGATGCTGATCAAGAATGTATATCGAATATGACGACAGAGATGCTTTCTCTTGTCTGTTACATTCTGTTGCCTAATTTTATCATATCCTATTATCACATTTTTAATGAAAAAGAAGGAAGAACTCGTAAATATGAGCTGAGCTCAGACAAGCACAGTTACACACTAGCACACACACAGACACTGGCACACACACACACAATCGCAGAAGTTTAATGCGCATTTGAGTGACCATAAAAATGGACAGTTGTGTGTGGAGTAGTCCCAGCCATTCGGGTTTCCCCGACAGGATGCCTGTGGCCTGTGCCAGCGATGCCTGTCGATAACAACAAAATTGTGCAACGCAATTTGATAAGATTAGCCCATCAAACACACAAACACACACACACACATAAATAGACCCTAAGTACATAGTCAAATGTCATTATAATTCGATGCGGCAGCAAATTGATTAAAGCTGACACAACATTTACTTGGCCTAAAGTAAACAATCTTATCTAACATACAAACTCCTGGATTTTACCGTTTAAAATATAGAAAGTTGTTTTATGAAAATATTCAAGAAATATATTAAAAAAATACATTTACAAATAAAAAAAATTTTACTACGTACGTAACGAAGTTTTTCTCAAGATAGGAGTTTTAAATATTCTATTCATAGCTATAAAATAATGAAAATATAATAGGAATCATAAAATCCAATGAAGAAACGTGCTTTTGTAACGACAATATTTTTGCGAGACAAAATTTATATCTAAAGAAAGATAAAGAAGATGAGAGCCACAACAAAAGACTCGGGTTCTATAACAAAAAGTTTACAAGTTTTTAGCTTATCAACAGCTTATTTAAGATAGTAAATATGAAATAATCATTTTCTTCCTTTTTTATGCTCTTTAATACCATTTTAATAATTTTAACTGCCACTTAAAACCGACGCAAAAGAATTAAAATTGATGCTATAAAAATTGCGTGGTTTATGTAAGCAATTTAATTTAAAACTCTCCAATAGAAGACAACAAAAGTTAAATCTAAATGCGGCAGACAGCCAACAATGTGTATAGGAATTTTCACAAAAAGAATTTAAAAAAAAATGAACGAAAATCACATAAAAATTCCAGGGAAGCAATTCTAATGCGCAATGTAAGCATTTTAATTTGAGCAGTATTTTTGATTTTGGAACTTTTGTTTGTTTTCTGGCGACGTTTAAAACAAATTGAAACTGACCAAAACTGGGGGGTTGGAAACAGACAGACAGATACCCCTTACCCTTCACACACAGACACATACCAATTAAGTTGGGCACTTTAAATGGAGCGACTAAAACTTATTTGTCGAGTTAGTCAAAAAAAAAAGTTTAATTTGCACCGTGGGAGCTGTGAGTTGCCTCAATGGCTTCTTCTTGCTTTCGTAAGTAATTAGTAAAATGCATTAAAATGAATAAGGTTTGAGGAGTGGTGTAAGAAAGAAAGAGTCAAAGGGGGAACACTTCGTCATGTTTTACATGTGAAATCTGAGAAAGCTGCACAAATTAGCATGTCTTATTAAAGATATTAAATTTCCTGCATTTTTGTTGCACTCAATTTTAACAGTACATTTAATCCAAATGCTAATTGTAATAACAAAAATGTATATTTATTATTTCGCTTGCTTTTAATACATATTTAATACGTATAAAACTAAACTACTGACTCTCCGAAAAAATTTGCTCTCATTTCGTTTAGTTACTGTAATTTAAGCAGACATAAAACGTAACTGCCTATTTGCAGAGACGGACAATGTCTCCACTCTGCGTTGTCTCTCTCTCTGACACACACAAAAAGACCGGGCATCGCTGTGGGTGAGAGTGCTTAAGAGAAGTAAGTAAGCGAGCGTATTACGAATGAGTGTGTGTGGGAGAGAAGCGCACAATTTCTGACGCTACCATTGATGTTGCTGCGCTGCCGGCAGTCGCTGCTTCCTGAGACACTTAAACAGGCCATAAAATACATTTGAAGCGACGCTGCTTTGGTAGCTTTGTCGCTTTTTGTAGTTGTCGTCTCGTTTCGTCTCGCCAGTTCTAGCCTCGTTTCGCCTTTGGGCGTTGAAATTTCTTGAATGTGTCCGCTCCTAATTGCAAAATATGGCGACAATTTTCAAAGAAGTTAAGCACATTGACGTCTGCTGACTGCCGCCGCTGCGGGGATAATTTAATTTCAACGGGCATTTTGGGTGTCATCCAAATAAAACAGGGGGAGGGGGTATTATTCATAGTCTAACACTTGAGCCTGCGCAAGCTCTTTGTTGATTCAGAACAACAACTCACCTCACAATGCAGGCAAGCGCAGGTTTATATACAAAAATAAAGCTTAACGAAGTAACTAAAGTTTCTCATGAAATGTTAAAAGTTCGGCAAAAACCCCAGCTCAAAATTCACGCAACAATTAAACGAGCAGAAAGCGCAGCTTAAACGGCAACAAAAGCTCATAATGAAATGTTAAGAGTGCGACGAAAACAGCAGCTCAACACATTCGTTTAACTACAAGTGTATGTGTGACGCACTTTATATGAAACGTTTTATTATACTAATTTGTAGCTTGGCACTGGTCGCCAGTTTCGGTTACATCGAAATGGCAATTTGCCATTGCGTGAAACGACAGACTGAGTGGGAAAGGCAGAGAGAGCAAGTGGGTAGTTCGAGTGAGTTTGTGTGTGTGTGGGAATGGGAGAGATGCATACACTTCACTCGAGTCTCAATTGGTAAGCAGACAATGCGCTGCTTGCAAGGGGAGAGCTTTTTGGCTGGCTTCTAAAATCGCCCCTCTTCTAAAACATGTGGTAAAAAGGTATTTCTAAATGTGCCCATGAAAATTGCTTAGCCGTTTCCCTCCCTGTCTGTCTGACTGTCTGTCTGTCTGTGGGGATTTTCGGGGATTTTTATTAAAATGACGTTGCCCGTTTAGTGTGTCCTGCGTTGTCCCCCTCGTCTCTGTGACCAGCAATTGCATTTGCTTTACGCATATCCTGCAAAAGGTCCTTAGGATCGTTAGTGTCCTCTGCTGCAGTCGCATTCGTCCTGGTTAAGTTTTCCATTTTGTTTCTGTTTTTTTGGTTGGGGGCCAAGTTTTAACGACTTTGTTTCCGTTACGTCTAATTTAATGAAATTCGTTTTGCCTTTGCTTTTTGGGTTTCGGTTTTGGTTTCTGTTTCGGTTTTTGTTTTTGCTTTTGTTATTGCCTTTTGCTTTTTTGTCCAAGTTTTCTGCATAAAATTTACTGAAATAACGGCATTCTAATGACTTGGGCGTTGCTGCACTTACTTCTTGCTGTTGTTGTTGGGCTTGGGGGCTTAGACTGAAACACCCTGTACTCAAACACCCTGTGCGCCCTTCACGTTGGCTTTGCAATATTTTTGTTTTGGTTTTTGATTTAATGACGGTCTGTGTGTGTGAGTGTGTAGGTGTGTGTGTATTTGCTCATCTTCTTGTTGTTATTTTTGCCTACTGCATATATATAAAGACATTGCTTATAATGACAGAGGGTACGAGTAATTCTATAGCTGACTGTGAGCTGAATTGAATGCAACCCTTTGTGGCATGCCCCCAATGGGAGTGATAAGTGTATGTTTACAACACTCTGGGCAACATAGCAATTATTTGCTCAAGTCAGATTTCTATTTTAAATTTGATTGATCAAAAATACTTCAAGTTTTAAATAGTTTGGTTGCAGTGCAAATTAAATAACAAACTAAATTTAAATTTCTGTCGGAATAATTGCTTGGAATTCCAATTAATTGCATTTAACATGGGAATTAATTAAAACTTTACCCAGTAATTGAAGACAATAAAAACCAATTGCGTTTTGTATTTATCCTGCAATTTCAAAAGTAGAAAGTAAATTAGCATTAAATGTTCACAAATTTATTTATTTATTTACTTTGAAAAGTATATTTCCAAAACTATGCAAATCAACAAAATCCATTAAAATTCGAACTCAAGTAATACTCGTTGATTAAGTAGCCCCAAGAAATGAAACTTAATCTTAAATTTGCCTGCCCCAAAAAGTGAAGTCTTCCACATTTCTTGGCAGGCAATTTACGGGCACGGTTGCCACGCCCAAAAGGAGAGATTCTGTGGCAAAATGCAGCCGCAAAATATGCAGCCATTTTTCTTTCGAGCTTATTTTTTTATGCACTCTCGCAGTGTGAATTATAAATTTGAGATGGAGTTTGAAAAAGACATAAAAGATATATATTCTTGAACAGTATCAGTAACCGTCTTTCGATCTCTACAAGCTAGTCGATCTTAAAGACTATATGAGTTAGAGATATGAACTTTGAAGTTTTCGCAAATTAAGATTTTTTCTGCAAATATCGATATAAATCGATTTACGATAGCAACAAAAGTACAGAACATTTATTTATATTGAACAAACAACCATCGGACAGCTAACTATTTCTCTGACAGGGTATCACCTAATCGAGCTCTCTCGACTTGAACTTTCTAACTTGTTTTCTTTCTTATTTTTTGGGTATTCTGATAACTTGAACTATTTGCAATAAATATGAGAGAAGAAGCGCGTTGCGAATAAACAAACTGATTTGCATTTATGGAAATGCAAGAACTACACACAACCACAGACACACACACACACCAATACACACTCAAATACACACACATACACTGCACACACCACACCCACAGACAACACGTAGCGGTAATGGCGTAAAAATGCAAAGGAAATATGATTTGTGTGTGTGCGCACACACACACACACATACACACACTTACACATGAGCTGCTTCTGACCAAAATCAAATAGAAATGTCGAGTATGTGTGTGTGTGTGTGTGCAAAAGCCAAAAGTAAATATTTATGTTTTATGTTAATGAGAATATGTCTGACTTTTTGCTATTTGAATATTGGCCAGGACTTGCTGCTGTTGCCTGTAATGTCCTGCCACACCCCACAACCTTCACTCCACTCCCCCTTCACCCATTAAACAGAGAGAATAACAAATGCATTGGGGCGTTGTTGGTTAAACTGCGGTTGCAGCCTTTATTCACTTGCTGCTATTATTGCTGCTGCTGCTGTTGCTGTTGATGTTGTTGCCACAAACAACAAAGAAGCAACAACAGCCAACAGGCTCAACGAGTCTCAGCATCGTCTGTGATTTTTGTGGCTGATTCTGAGGGGGTTTGGGGTGTGTAATAATTACTGTATTACTCTGACTTTCGCTATATACATTTAGTATTCTCTGTTATCGAAGTTAGAAGACTATCTCTGTATGAATATATATATTTCTATATTAAAAGAAATCACCTATATTCCCAGACAGATAAGCGAATCGATTACATCGATAAATGTATATCGATAAATTGATTAATCTCTCAGTATTTGAAAGCAAGACGCACCAAATTTGTAGTGGCTGAAAATTACATTCTTCAAAGATAGGCAATTCAATTCAGATATGTTTCCTTAATCCGAAATGCATACATTTCTATAATAATAATGAAAACTTTAGAGAAATATCAGAAAATTGTAAATCTCCCAGAACTTTTGTTAGGATTACAAACCTGAAAGATAGAGAAATATTCTCAAGCGAATTTAGTAACCACGCCCACAATTCACTCAACTGCAACATTCTCACTTATTGTTGTTATTTATGTTTGTTAATAAATGATTAACAATTTAATTTGTCTGAATGCAAAAAAAATTAAAGTGAGCAAAATGGAAATACGAATTTTTACATACCAAATTATAAATTCAATTTAAAAATAAAATTCTGCCACCTTTTTTTTTGCTAAATAATAAAAATAATACTCGTAATTCCTAAATTATGCATAATTAAGCCCAGTTTTACTCACTATTTTTTAAGGGTATTAGAAATGCAGTTTAAACAGCAAAAGAAATTCGTCTTTTTTTGCGTGTTTAATTAGTTGGTTGATAATTTGTTTTATTTTTTTTTTCAGAACTGTTTCATTAACATTGTTGTGGCTCACATTTGGTTTATTTATTTAACCTTTATTTTTTTGTGTTCTGGTTTGTATTTTGTTTGCTGTTAATTTATTAATATTCCATGATATGCCACATAAGCTGACGTTTAATTAATCCTATTAATTTTTTAATTAGTCAAGCGAATGCAAAAAAAAAATCTGTAAAGTTCATGGAAAAAACATTTTTATGATAATGCAAAAAAAAGGAATAATAAACAAATGAAATAAAGACTAAAAAAAGTTTTTAACAAAGAAACCAATATTAATTGAAATATGAATATGGTTCATATTTTTTATACGTTTCATATCGATTGACATTTAGGAAAACGGAACTGTTGAGGATATATTTATATACACTTTAATCGTCTCTATTTCATAGGTAATACAGTTTTAAAACTTCCCAGTTAAAATCTTCTCTTTGAAGTCCCTTCAGACCACGGTTTAAAGACGAAACCATTTTGCTGTCTACCTTTTTATATGGGATTTTATTTTTACAAAACTGGTCAACTAGTCTGAGCTGGCCCGCATATCCAATAATCAAACTTTAGATTGTGCAATCACAGCTCAAGTCTCAAGTTTCCCTCCACTTTCGAGGGGGGTGGGGGGGGTTAGTTGCACTCAGTGAAATGGCAAAGGTTAATGCACCATTGGACAGTTGTCGTTTCTCTGTCTCTTTCTCTTTCTATATGCATTATGTCTCATCCGATTCGTGCCGACATCATCATCATCATCATCATCATGATCGTCAACATCAGCCTGGTCATCATCAGCATTTGTTGTGTGTGGCATGTGACAAAGTTCAAGTGCTGTTAAATCCATAGATTTCATGCTGGCAGCCAGTAAACATGGCCACATATTGTGCGAGACAAGCAACAACAGCAAACAAAACAGAGGTGTTGGTAATGTGCTGCAAACGACAACACTAAAAGCAACAACAGCAACAGTAACAACAGCAACAGCAACAACAACAACAACTGTTGTTGCAACAATCATATCGCGTTTCAATGTTTTTAGTGAGGCATAAAAACAAAAGCAAAAGCCGCATTCAAACTGCGAACTAACACCAACAACATGTTACTTTTCGCCACAGACTGCAAAACTTTTTATATGCCACAATCCGCAGATACTTACCGCCCCCCCACCACCCCTGCCCCAACACGCTGACTAGCTGCACGTAATTCTGTTGTGTGTCGCGACGCAAATGTATGTTGCCCATTCAAAGTCACCGAACCACCCTCGTTGAACCGTTGAAGCCACCCTCAACCGTTCACTCAGCTGCTACCTTGGCATTATGCAAGGCGCCATTGCCGTCACACTTGTCACTTTAACCTTGCACGGCCTGTCAGCAGCCGAACACACAACTCACACCACCGCCGCACCTCAAAACAGTCCCCACTGTACCTACCCACCCACATTGCACCACCTATCCGGCGCCCACTGAAAATTTGCGCAAAGCGGCATGGAAAATGAAAAGAAAAGCCATAAAAAAAAATCTAAAGACGACGCGCAAAGCCAGAACAAAAAAAAAAAGTAAAACAAACACATAATGCAAGAGTCGGAAACAGTGGAAAAATATGACGAGTTTTGAATACCCTCTAGGAAAATAATATATAAATAAATGAAGAACCCATGAGGTATCAGAACTTATAGTCATTTTAAGGTAAAAGTTAAAAAAAACTTAAACTCTGAAAGAGTTTCATTTTAGGCTCTTAATTTTATTCCCTTATTTTCTTATTGTGAAGACAACTTGACGAGAAAACAGTTGTTATAATATATATAATATAATATTTATAACTTAATATTTCTTTGAAACACATATTGACAAATCTGAAACTGAAATGAACAAAATATCAAAATGAGGCACATATCGATCAAATGTTATTAACTAGATCTATCCCTGGTATACGAGAAATTATAATAAAATTTCTAGTCTGAGTCGCTGAGATCGGCTTGGCTAAAGCTGCTCATTTGTGATTCGGTCCAACTTTAAAATTCCCTTTCTATCAACTTTTAATTTATGAAGTGTCTTAAATAACTAATAGGGAATTGTATTTAACCTATAAACTAGTCGAGGACCTAAGTTAATAAATTTTAAAAATATTCACTAACTTTCACTCTATTCAATTCTCATTTCAGCTCATTGCCAAGCCGTGCTGCATAGTTAATGTACCACAAAAGTAGAGCATTGAAACTGAAACGAGCGTAAATATGCCTGTCATCATTTTGACATCAACATTGCTGTCTTCGTCGTCGTCGTCATCATCATCATCATCATGGTCTGGACTGACATTGGACTATAGCTGGGAAATCTCCCTGTGTGTGTGGCTTGATGGTAGTTGAGCAAACGGACCCATTACCATAACTATAATGCATATTTCAGCATCGGCAACGGCAATGGCATCCCCATCCCCATTCACATCAGCTCCACGCCACTGACGACGCCGACGACGACGATGACGATGATGTGGAAAATCCCGGTATCACTTTCGCTTATGCCTTGTTGACAATCTCGGTTTCAATGTGTGTGGGTGTGTGTGCCCAGTATAATATCCCCTTTCCCCTTCCACTCCAACGCCTGCTGTACTTGGCTATCTGGTGAACATGCCTGGGCATATTTATGCCACATTTTGTTGTGCCTCTCTCTCTTTGCCAAGGCTAGGTTTTAGCATAAAAGTTTATTGAACTAATGCGCCAGGCGGTAAATATATTGGAACCGCAGCAGGAAAGAACAAACACAATTTACACATGCAGACACAGTAAGGATAGTCCCCGGCACTCTTTATAAATAAATCGATGCAATTTCCGCGAAATTCGACAGTGAAAACTACTTTGCGATGCATATTCCCAGTTGAGGTAATATTTATGCAGCTTAAGTGGAATATTTATAAAAGAATATTCTATTTTTCTTTATAGGTTGAGGAAAGTGTACATTTGGATGGGTACAAAAAGGTTTCAAAGAAGTCGAATTTAATTATACTGCATATTTCATCTGGCAGATAATGCTAGGCATGCTCCTGAACGGAGGATCGACACTGAGAACCTCTCTACCTGAATCCAAGAAAACGACTTGTATCTTTTTGAGTTCCCTCAACTGTTTCCAAAAAATCTTATGACAAGTAGTTAAAAACTGGGCTTATTGTAATTATTCAATTAAGGATTGTATAAAATAATTAATTATAAAATATTTAATATAAATATGACAGGCAAAATAAAACAGACAATCTGCAATCCATTTCACTCTCCTATTCCAATGTCATGGCATCTCTATCGCACTAGCAGTGTACATAAAAAAAGTACACCATAGAAAAAACCGTTGTGTAGCCAACATTTTTACAAAGTTAGGGGATAAGTTAAATATACATTTTTTTTATATATTAATTAATTTCAATAAGCATAGAAATTTTTAAGGTCTTTGCTAACAAAATATTTGTATCTTTTTCTCCAATTTTTAATGTGGTATTTTTTTCAATTATTTGCCAAGCAAACTAAGACTAACTAAAAAAATATCTGGTTTACGGTTACTTTTTATAAGTCTTTGATTGGATAAGTAAATAGTGAACTAAAGCCACTTGGGGATCTCAACGAAAATCAAACAAGTTAGCTCTTTACACCCTCGCTCTCTGTCTCTCATTTTGGACCGCTCTCTTTCCCAGCCACTGCCGCCTGGATTTGGCCATTTTGGCCAATTTCCCGTTGGCTCGTGTTGGTAATCCACGTGGATTATGTCAAAATTGGTATATCATAAAAACGTCGCGTACGTGAGTAGAATAAACCAAATATGCTGAATGCTGTTCATGTTGTGCAACTAGAGAGGGAGAGAGAGAGAGACTGTGTGTGAGAGAGAGAGAGAGATACCATTAACTTTGCCCACTTTTGGGCGCTGCTGACACTGGAAACCTTTTGACCAAGTGATTAATTTGTATGCGCCATGCGCTGACTTTTGCGGCGGTCTCGGGACAAAGGCCAAAAGTGTTTGGCATGTAACGGAAATGCGCGCTTGGGGACAGATAGACAGAGAGAGAGACAGGCAGACAGACAGACAGACAGACAGAGAGAGACAGACAGACAGACAGAGAGAGACAGACAGACAGACAGTAAGGAGTTAGTCGCCGATGGGAAACACATTGTGCTGAAAGTGCTTTGAATATGCACTTTGAAAGTCATAGATTGAGCAAGGGGGTGTGAGGTGTAAGCAGCAGAATGTTTTGCCTTTGGTTTACGAATATCGCCCAGGGCTAAGTTTGCCACACTCTGGGGCATGATTTTTGAAGGCGGCTGGCTTATAGCCAACAACTTGTACAAGCCGCACAAAAACTTGAAATACATTTCTTCTTTTCGCGGTCTTTCCAGTTTTCGTTTTTTTTTTTATTTTTTATTTTTATTTTCACACAACTTGTAAGAAGCGAAATAAAATTCATGACGCGACAATTGGTTAGAGGAGGGAAAAAAAAGGAAAACGGTTCGTGTCAAGATTTCATTAAACTTTCCGTAAGACACCAAAGCTTGACCAATCTCAAAAGCAGCAAAAACCAAAGAAAACATAAAAACAAAAATAAAATGCAGCAAAAGGGGCAGAACAACTTGGCTCATTAATTAAATCGCTCAATCTATTTTCGCATTTAAATAATTACTGCATTAATTTTAGCAATGATTTCTTGGAGAATACAATTTGCATATCCTAACGAGGAATTTCTCTTTTGTGTTAAGCTTTGCTTTAAAAATGAAAGAGAACTGCTGAAGATGAATTCGTCTATAGAAAAACTTAAATCATAAATAATGCAAAGCAATTAAGCTCTTTCAAGTAATATATCAATGAGCATTTTCACAAATTATTGAAAGGTCCTTTTAAACATTTTTAATGAAAAAGCTAAAAGAATATTTAAGAGAAAATAGATAAAAATAAATAAGAATATTGCAGCAAAAGCTTTAATCTGTTCATTTTTAATGCTGTAATATTTAATCAATTTCGTTAACTTAACAGTATTCAAATAAAATAAGAATAATAATAGATCAATTAGAAATAATATAAATTATGAAATTAACAATTATTAATTAAGAAAACAGGAAATATTATAAAAAAAATATAGAGGAAGATAATTGCCTAATTTCACAAAATCGTATCAGAAATTTAAGAAATTCTTCAGTGTGAAACATATAAACTACGAGTATATTCATGATATTAATAATAATAAAATATAGCTGTTTCTACAATTTACTTGTGCTAACCAATAAGATTATTTGCCTTATGGATGTAAATAATGTCAACCACAATGAAGCCCATTCAAAAAAGTATTCCGTTTCCAATTGCACAACATAAAAAGCAAGCAACAAGCCGTAAGTCAAATTCTGTAAGATTCAGTTTCCTTGCTGGCAAAAAGTGTTTCCTATTTCAATTCCACCATTTGAAAGTGAGCTCTGCCCTCGTCGTCCCTCCACTTCCCCCGCTAAGTAGCTGAGTCTGTTGCTTTGGGTGTTGCTGTGTGTGTGTATCTTTTTCATTTTATTGTATTACCGCGAGTGTTATGCTAATTTCCGTAACGGTGGGGAGAAGAGCAGAGAGATTGCTGTGCGCCGCCAGAGAGTCTGTGGTTCATCCATTTCGCCGTCTTGCAGCAAAAGGTTCCTCGGCCGGAAATGAAATTTAACTGAATTTGCATTGGAATTCGATTAAATCGTTTATGCAAACATTTCGTTTCATTTCATTTGCGGGTTTCTCGCTTTACCGACTCGCCTCAAACTGTAACTGTAACTGTAACTGTAACTGTAAACAGGGCCCATGTGAATGTGCGAATCCTTTATGTCTCCGACTTGAACACGCCCCCTCTACCGACCACCCACCACCCACCATCCTGCACCCATGACGCCATTCTATCCGCTCATTTTGCGCCATTTGATTTGCCAGTTCTTCCACTTGTTCCGTCGGCAATTCTTTGGCATGGGCGAAATTACGTTGGAAAAGCCTCGAGAGTTGATTTTGGCATTCATCTAATTTACATAATGCTCATATGTGAATGTTGTTTGCCAGCTCCAGGATCGAGCTGTGAGCTTCGAGCATCCATTTTCGAGCTCTTTGCGTTCTGCACGGTTCAGCAGCACATTTAATGTTGTGTGGAAATTTATCTTAGAGCTTGTTATTTATGAATTAATTTCATTTGCCATGTAAATGCATAAAGGTAATCGAGTATGCGATGACAACCCGCCCCCTCCCCCGCTCCCTCTCAAAAAGTATTTGCATAAAAATATGAATATTTTTTATATGCTAGTAAGAAAAACTCGCAATTGATGGGGACAAAATACTCAGCATTTCTATGATACTTTCAGCATTTCGTGTGACAATTTTTTATTTTGCAAAATAAATACAATTTTGATAACATTCATATTTAAATGCATGTATTTCTAGATCAAAAATAACGTGACAAATATGAGAAGAATTTTCTCATAATTCATTTATAAACAAATTTGCAAACACGCTTAAAATGCACAACTTATGCACTTTAATGCAATTTGAATATAATTCGAA
Organism: Drosophila fungiperda; assembly: GCA_035042345.1. Lineage (NCBI taxonomy): Eukaryota > Metazoa > Arthropoda > Insecta > Diptera > Drosophilidae > Drosophila > Drosophila fungiperda. The sequence continues at coordinate 2,248,039 of JAWNLM010000293.1, read as the reverse complement.
TATTTATTTAGTTGGCTTTTCCATTTTAAGAGCTTTCCATTTTGTTGACGATTGCTATAAGTGCAACATTATTTGCAAGTGTATATGTTGCAATCGTATAACTTGCAACATTGCATTCTTATACTATTTGTTTTTTTTGCACCGAGTTTTATCTAAAACCCCAAATGGCATTCAAAAGCAAACCGCATGAGTCGCATAAGGAAGTTGACTATAAGCTGCACACACTTTGTGGCATTGTGGCACTGTGGCACTGTGGCACTAACCTACTGCTCTCATACATTGTCTCTTTATGTTCGCTCCCTCCCCCCCCCTCCACAGCTCCATCCCTTGGTGCACATTTGGTCCAAAATGGACCCCGGCGTCGAGGGAATTGCCTGTTTTATTGCGGCCAACAAAACAGTTCATAAATAAGCATATTCATATGAGTTTATCGGTGTGAGTGTCTTGAGTGCACTCACAAATACTTGCACACTCAAACCAAAATGGCAGAGGTATGCAAAACCCCTATTTATATCAGCATAACTCGGTTTGTGCCTTTCCCATCCACAACAAAACTGTATCGAAATTATATTAAATTTGCCTTCGAGTTTGCTTCTTGTTTGCCTTTGCTTTGGATGCTTGTCAGTTTTACCATATTCCCAAAAATATGTTAGCCTAGTCTCCGATGTCCCATAAAAGCTTGGCGAAACCAATAAAAAATAAAGACAAGAATGCTCGACTAGGGGATATGCTGAGTCAAACTATTCAACTGTATTTACTATATTAATTTATATTGATATAACATAAAGTACTTTATTAATAAAATGAAATAAAATTGAACTTCTTAAAACCTTGAAATCTCTACTTCTAATCGTCTTCTGATACAGATTAACAGATAGATCAACTCCTCTTCTTATCCAGATCATGAAACTTTAATTTTTATGTAGTCGAATATGCTTTCTTCTGCCTATTCCACAACTTCAAAATACCCCATTTTCCATGACTGGAAAAAACACCTGCGCCATAAATATTTTTCAAATTCAAGGCTATTAAATATTTAAGCAAAATGTGAAAACTCGATTAACACCATCCGAAAAATGTACAATGGCTAAAAGTGTCTGGCCAAAAAGTTTGCAGTTCGCAAGTAAATCATAAAAATTGAAATCAGACTAAAAACAAAACTTGTCAATTTACAAAACATTAGCAAACAAATTTAAGTTGAATTTTGGTAATTTAGCAGAGCTCGCGGCTCAGCAAGTAAATGAAAATGAATTGTGGAATGAATATTCAATTTGGATTCGTTGAATTCTCAGTTTGAGCAACGTTTCCAGCCAGCGGGCACCATTTAAAGTTGTAAACTGAATAATTGAAACAATTTTGTAGTAAAAAACTTTGCGTTATGCACCAAATTCGTGTTGAAGTTTTTGAAATCAATTATTGTAAAAGAAGTATAGTTAAACTTGAAGCAGATTCAATCTGCTCTGTGTGAGAATATTATTTAATGAAGTTGGCATCTTTCCATATGGTATTGATTTATAAAATGCTTATATATATTCAATACCCAAGTCGATATTCTACTCGTCTTGAATGGCAATTGGAGGGTATATTCCCAGCTGTGTTCACTTTCATTGATTGACCTCTCTGAGCGGTTTCGTTCTATTCAATCTGACACTTGCCCTGCTGCATTTCGTATAAGTATTTTGCCAATATTTGGCAGAAATCAACCAATTCCCCAAAAAAAAAAGGAGCCAAAATCGGTCTCTCTGCGGCAACCTATCCAAAATCGAAATATGGAGCCCATAAATTTGCAACTTTGCCGCACTTCTGCGCCGCTGACCACCCTCAAAGCTCATTTGCACAGCGGATTAAAAGGGTCTCGTCGGGGGTTTTTCACTCTTTTTTTTCACCGTTATTTTCTATGCCTTTTGCGTAGCGCTTTGCTTTTGCCCAATTTTTCTTCTTTTAACGCGCTGCTTCCGAAACTGTTGTGATAGGGTTTAATGGAGTTGTGGATAGGAATTTGCCAATCAAAGTGCAGCAAAAAATATAAGGTATATGAATATATATAGTATATATAGTCGACATAGTCGTGTCTGTCTGTCTGTGTCTTAGAGTCATTTGACAGCTAGCTAGGAATGCAGGTTGAGATTATGTATTCCTGAGTATCTGTAAAAATAATAAAAAAAAAAAAAAATAATAATAATACAATTTAAGAAAATATATCAATTGAATCGGAAATATATAAATAAACTAGATTGCAGGATATCTCATAGTCGAATTCACTTTCTGACATTGTGCAACTTGTTCGCCTGGTTTGATATTGGTTTTATTTTTTTTTTGTGGGGTTTGCCGTGCAAAAGCTGGCAAAAGTGATTAATGCAAGAGTCGTCTGTGGCATGCAACAACAAATTTGGTGAGCGCGAACAGAGAACGGACGCGCAACGCCGGCATTTTTATTGAATTGCCAGTCTCGGAATGCGGCTGTTGGCCACTGAATACGACTCCATTTACCTGCACAGTTCGAATAGAACTAGACACTCGGTGAATTGAAAGTGGCAAGTTTGGGTATTCCCCCTTGCAACAACTATGCTGTGACTACAGTTTCGCGGATTAAAGTGGAAAATGCTCGCAAAGCCGATTTGGATGGCGAAGAGTGTGCGGGGCGAGGGGGACGCAGAGGGATTAAAATCAAAGTGTGGTGGCAGCAACGAGCAGCATATTTTTTAAATATGCTTGCAACTGAAATATTAAAGCCATTCGATGAGTTTGCGATTTTTTTTATAAATTACTGTGGCAGCTAAAGTTGTACATAGAAATTGTTGTTTAAAATGCAAATATAAAAAAAATAATTAAATATAGATAATTTTTTTAGATAAATCCATTAAAATCGTGTCAAGAAATATTTTGATAAAGGCATTTTGAATTTTATATAAATTAATTTACCCCTTGAATGAAATTACCTATTTTTTAATTATTGTCTGTTTACATGGCCGAATTAAAATATCAAGTTTTAATATATTTAAAAACTAAAGATTTTGTCGGAATTTTCTAAAATAAAACAGCAACTTATTGTTGTAATAAAAATAACCTTATCACTTGGGTCATATTTGACCGTCGTAAAACTAATTTGAGGCACTTTGCTTTAAGTTTTAATAAAGGTTAACAATTACCTTGCTTGGATATTTGACAATAACGAATCAACTTCTGGAGTTCTACTTCTGGATTGATGAAATATTTATTGACATTCAAAAAATGTTGTGAAATCAATCAAGTTCGATTTAGTTATTTAATACTCTATCAATTAAAGTAAATTAAGAAATGTGAGTTATTTAAAGGATTTGCAGGATAGCTGATAAAGTTAAGATGCTCTTTTCGATTTTTAATAAATACAAAACGAGACAGAGACAATAAAATGTCAAGGAAAACGCCTCTGAAGGGCTTGCGGGGGGCGGGGAGGGAACAGTGTGTGTGGGGAAAGTGCACAGCCAGATTTCTATCAAGCCATCAAGCTGACAATGAGAGCTGAGTTCTGGGCCCGCTGCTCAGAGCTCAGTCAAAAGTCACTGACATCGAACCACCCTTCAATTGCGAGGCGGACTGTATACAAAAAAGAAGGTGGTTTGGAGTGGGCAAGGGGGGGTAGACGTCGGCAGACTTTGCTGTACAACATTCAACATTATTGATGGTAATTTTAAAACGTGCCTACAACCAAAAAATTTCGTACACATTTGCCGGGATTTACAATTTTTGTGTGTGTGTTGCTTTGATTTGCTTGCTGTGTTTCGATTGACGCTTATCTTAATGGACCAAACATATGGCCATGTGCCATGTGCCATGTTCTGCATCCTGGATCCACGGCACGTCACTGGCAAACGTGTTGATAATTTAAATAAGCTACTTTAAGCGCCAGCCGTTTGACATTGCGCATACGCAACGTTCACCGGTTCAACGATTCGCCTGTCGTCGCTTTGATAAGCCCAGCTAAATGTTTTTCGATTTTGTATTTTGTATTAATTTTGTGCCCAAATCTCAGCGAGATTTGCGCCCCGCGAGTGATGACAGCAAACGGCGCACACAGATCCAGATAAAAATTTAGTAAGAGGCAATGTGGGTAAACTTCATTAAAAATGTATTTTGATAATGCTTTTGGGCATTGAATATTATGCGAACATAAATTTAGAATATACTGATTTGTTATTAATACAACAAAAAAGTGAAATTTGTGTCACAGCGAAATACATTTGTAAATAATGAAAAGAATAATGTGAAAGAAATGAAAAACTGCATGAATAATTCATGTATTTTGCAATTTAAAAAGTATTTTTTGTAAATATAAAAAATATCTATTTATAATTTACGAACTATTTTTAGAAATATAATTCTTAATTATTGAAAATATTGTGTAAACATATAAAATAAAAACTCTTCTGATTCTAATAATTTTTTTTTTATTTAATTTAATGTTTCTTTGATAAAATTTTTTTGTTTAAATTGCAATAAAAATGCCGAGACGCTCTCTCTTTATGGACATGATATTATTAATGGAATGCCAAGGATGCCAGGTTGCAAGCAGACGTTAAGCATATGTGCAGCTTAAGCGTATCAAGGAGGCAACAGGACATTGGCCATAAAGACAGACAGACAAACAGACAGACAAACAGACAGACAAACAGACAGACAAACAGACAGACAAACAGACAGACAGACAGACAAGAAAAGCCAAAGAGCAAATATCAAATCAATTTTAATTTAGAAAACAAGCAAGGACGCACCGGAAAAATGCAAAGGCAAGCGAAAAAAAAAAAAGAAATGCCAAATGGCAGGCAACCAGCACAAACAACAATAGCAGCTGGGAACTGGGAGCTGGGATGAGATGTTAGCCGGGTGAGAAGTGCTCTGGAAGCAACAGCAGAAATGCCAACCCTTCGCAGGAGCACAAAATGGGCAGAGTCAACCCCAAAATTGAGAACAAACTTACCGGTAAACCATACCCCCACCCTGCCCCACCCGGCCAGTCAAGGCAAACAGTGTGCTTAGCATATGCGCATAAATCTCGGCAGGCAGGGCACACACACACAAAAGGGGGAAGGTCAAGGGGAAAGGGGGGGGGGAAACAAAGAGCACCCCAATGTAAAAGTTTTTTGCGATTCGCTGGCTCGTCTTCTTCAAGACGACAGCACAATCTAATAAAATGGCTAAACGCTTCAATGACAATTCGAGCATGTAAAGTACACGCATATATATAAAAATACACACACATATATATATATATATATATATATATATATATAGAGAGAGAGAAAAGAACGGTAAATACATGTTGCATGTGGCGCTTAGCCGTGTCGAACAAGCGACTCCTGCTCCCTGCAAAAGTAGGCAATAATCGTAAGTGAAACTGCGTCCAAAAAGAGGGGGGGGGGGGGGGGGGTTAAAGTGGAGCAAAGGCAGCAGGCTGCTGTTGGTCTGAGGCAGGTCGGTCAGTCACCAGCTGCTAAGCTGAAAACCACTCCCCCCCCCACTCCCTTTGCTGCCCTTCTCAAGACGAAATCGGCCCTTCTCCAATCGGTTTGTGTATTGAAATGCGCTTTAAGTTGTGGCGATATGTAATTGAATTAAATGGATTTCAATATGCGGGCACATGTTTCCCAAACCTATACTGGGGACACACAGGAGGGGGGATTGAGCGGAAGTTGGGGTTTTTTGGGTGGTTGTGCTCTGCCAACTTGGAACAATGTACACGCATAAACAGCTGCTGAGATCAAAGAAAAGAATGTTGCGGATTAAAGCTGAAATTAAGCTTATTGAATTGCTAAATCGAAGTTTCTTGTTATAGAAATATGTTGCCAAATATATTCTCAAAATATTAAACTTGGAAGTTTTTTTTTTATATTTTTCCATTTAACACATATTGTAGCAAATTTAATAATAAAATTAGCCATCGATGTTTTAGTTTTAATCTACATAAATATAAAACATTATTTTTAATAAATTTAACGCTTGATTCTAAAATATTTATCTATGCTGAAAACTTTAAAGAAAAAGCCCAATAATTGAGCACAGTTGTAAATAAATTAATATTTATATGTTACCTTTTAAGTTAAATGAAATATCATCAAAATTTCGATAAAATAACTTTTTATTTACTGCAAAATACCTGTGCAAATTTGGCATTCTTACCCAATGCAGTTTTAAGCAGGTTGCAGGTAGCTTTTTTGTTAACTTTTTGATCGGGGAAGGCAACTTTAAAAGTCAGTTTGTGGCAACTTTGGGCCGAAATGCAAACTTCAATCAACACCAGCAAATATCAAACTAGAAAACCTCAAGACAAACTTAACTGACCAACTGTCCCGCATTGTGTAATTTTTCAAGTAGAGACAGCAACAAAGGGCAAAAACAGTAAAACAAATAAAATAAAAAAAAAAGTGGAAAAAGACAAAAATTTTTTGTGACTTCTTAGCGTTTTTTGTCGGTTCTGTTGGTCGATGTCTTTGGTCGTTCATTGTTTTATTTACCTGCTTGCCAGGTTGTAGTTAGTCTGTGTGTGTGTGTTGCTGTGTGTGTGTGTTGGTGTGCTTATTTATATCGCATGATTGAATCTTGCCCAACAGCAACTTTTTCTATTAACTTTAATGCCAACAGAGACCAGCAGCAGCAGCAGCAGTACCAACTCTGTCTGGAAATGTCTGTCTAGTTTTGGCGGATTTCTGTCTGGTTTTGTCTAGGCATTGAGCTGTTTTTAGCTGTTTTTACCTGAGAAATGCTCGCCTCTTTAGCTCGTAAATGAACTTGATGTTATCGTCTCAAACCTCCCCCTCTCTCTTTATCTGAATGTGTATTGATTTCCAGTGGCTTCCACTTGGCTGCCTCGACTACTTCAAGTGGTTTGCTGCTACATTGTTTTTATGCCACATTGTTTTTTTTCTTCTTTCATTTCGGGGTTCGTCTTCTTGCGCTAATGAAAAAGTTCAAAAGTCAATGTTGTTTTTTTTGTTATACTTTTCATTTGGGGTTTTCTTCTTAGAAGTTTACTTTTTATAGCAATTTCAGTTTGAGTCAAGCGATTGCCCATTATTGATGACTCTGCAAGTCCCAGAAATATCTCCAGAATAGTTCATTAATCGCTGCCGAGGCCGAGGCACTTGAATCACCTCAAGCGGCTACTAAAAGTTTACCCAAAGTAGCTGCTCACAGAGCTTTAAATTAATTTTGGGTCTTTGATATATTTTGTATTGAATCAAAGATGATAACGGAGTACCTTGATTTTTCAGCTGCGCAACTAAAAATTGTCGTTATGGTATTTTGTTGATGTTTAAAATAAAGTATGTAAGATAAATAAGATAAATTATCCAGGAAAAGATGCAGCTTCCTAGAAATTAATGTTATGAGTTGCAATGACATAGAAGTGCTCAACCCAACAAAAATTCTGGCATTCGTGCAGGAGCTGGGGTTGATCGAGGAGCCATAAGCTCAGAAGGGTGCATAATAGATCCAATATGTCACAGTCCAGAAACTGCCAATTTATATATGTAAGAACAATATGGTAACTTATATAATGGTTACCAAAACATACAACCAATCCATGCAAAGAAGTGAGTGTATTTCTAGCCATAAGTCTGTTCAGATATCAGTCTTAATCATGGTATTTGACTGGAATAGAAACAGAAGTCTGAGAAGAACCGAACTTCTTACAGGAAATCGCAGACCTACACAAACAACTTAAAAGAAGAAAAATGTATCGTATAAGATCTGCCTTGAGACTGACTACTCTTCATAACACATACTGAAAGACAGATATATTTTTGCTGAAAAAATGTGAACTTTAAAAGTCAAACAATACTCATAGTTCACTTATCAGGTGATTTTATATTATTATAAATAGTTTTATTAAAATTGTTACTATAATTAGTTTTTGTTTAAGCTTTGACTATACAAATTTTATTACATTTATTATTATTATGATTAGTTTGTTTCTTCTGCCAACTTAACATAAATTTCTTTCAGTGTACTGCTCTTGTGTCTGTCTGACTGTTTGTTTTGTTTGTTTATGGGCTTTTTGCATTTGATTTATTAGCGTTAGCTCATTTCCGCTTTGGGCCACTGATTATCTCATTTGAAGTGAAGCCCATCTTAACTCAGTGGAGATGACTTCAGTTCAGTTCAGTTCAGTTCAGGCGTGCGTGTATCTTTATGCTTGTATCTGTAGATGTAACTGTAACTGTAACTGTTGTCTGTTGACTGTTTGTAACTGTTGTGTAGGTGGAGCTCGTTGTAAATTCGTTGTGGCAGCTTTAATGTTTGCCAAAGCGGAAATGAAAAACTTTTGCACGTAGTCTCCAAAGTGGCCAAGTGCACGTTTTGCCTCAGCATTGTTGCTGCTGCTGCTGATGCTGCTGCTGCGATGAAGCATGAAAAGTTTTGGTTTAATTTTGGCATTTTCACGTGTTTACATCCACACACACACACATGCTCAACACTTGCGGCTCACCGCGCCCCTCCCTCTTCACACACAAGGAGGCACCTCTAAGCACGCAGCGAGTCTTGGTTTCTGGGCTTAGCTGACTTGGCACGCACGTCTGCTCATTAAATACGCATACGCATGAAACAGAGCGAGAAGTCATAGAAAAGACATAGAGAAGAGTGAGAAGAGAGAGAAGAGAGAGAAGAGTGAGAAGAGAGAGAAGAGTGAGAAGACAGACAGACAGACAGTTGGAGCTGAATGTAAGAGGAAGTCACACACTCCCATGCAGTGCCACACACAGACAACATACACTTATAAATGTTGTGCTAGATAATGAATCTCTCAAGCATACTCCCCACACACACACCCCCTCTGTACACCCCTCAATCAGCATCCCACTGGCAGTAAGTTTGTGCTGTCGAGTGTGTTGTGGGTCTGTTTTATTTGCTTTTATTGTCTTCAACTTTATTCATATCCTGTTAAAATGTATAACTTTGGGCTTTTCGGGTTATAAATTAAATGCAAGTACAACCAATTCAAGACGACAAGTGAGAGATAGAGAGAGAGAAGGAAAGGGATACAGAGTCCTTCAAAAGGTTGCCAACGACATGGCAGAAGAGTTGAGAGGGGGGGGGGGGGAGGCTGTAGGGATAAGTGGCTGAGGGTGTGGTAAATATGTTGTCAAGTCGACGATTGTGTTGATAAACTGCAATATGCAACATAATTAATGAGCATGTTGTACAATGCCAATATTTTACATTGCCACACAACCAAAAGCACACACCCACACACACACACAGCCATTCACACACACTTATAGAATAATACGCTTAATTGCACTTAATGAGCAATTTATGTAATGTGCTTGAAAGATCTGTTTTAAAGAGATTTCAATGGGAATTTGAGAAGTGCTTGTGAAATTTTCTTAACGACAAAACGCGTTAAAAAGCATTTCAATCAAGCAGAGAATTATAATTATGATAGCTAAAGATAATCAATTGTTTATAATAATTTAATTTGACTTAATTCGCATTATTTATTTTTAATAGGCATAAAACTGAAGCCAATTTAGAAACGTCTGTTTTTTAATTTGCATTAACAAACTGATCTTAAAGATTTTAAAAAATAGTAACTTATTATTCGGAATGTAATTTCTCAATTACCTTTGATAAATTAAGTATTCGTATTAATTATCAATAATCAATAATCGATACAAATTGATTTACAATATTACTCAAATACAAAATAAGAGTTTTGTTAGTCAAAACATATTTTCATAGAGAAACCTACTATTTTCCTCTTATATTTTGCCAGCATGACACAAAACAAAAAGTTTTGGCTAGTCTCCTCTGTGAAATTCACTTAAAAATTGTAACAATTTGATTAGCATATTATTATAGATTCCAATTTTGGGCCTTGTCCACCCAATGGGCAACTTAATTTGTCAAATCAAGTGTAATTTATCTTTCTCAGTCGCTAAACCAAGCAAAGTCATTCATTATTGTAATTTATTTGCAGCTGAAAATGCCAAATATTTATTTAATTTTGAGCATTCTTCAATTTATTTGTTTGCACAACCGAATTCAAAGAGACCCCCAACCACACTACTCCCCCCTCGTCGAGCTGAGTGACATTTGGCAAGGCATATCGATTGCGATTAGTACGAAAATTTTCAATTTTCTAGCAGCGCTTTCAAAGAATTCAAAAATAAAAAAAAAATGAAAGAAAACAAAAAGCAAATCGCAAGCAAACAAAATTGTTGGAAGGGCGAAAGCCGCTGGCTGTGTCGACACCCCATGTCAGCCTCCAACTACCTTCCCTTGCCCCAACCTCTCCCTCCCTCTTCGTCTCGAGCCGGTGGGTTTTTGTGTCTCCTTGGTCTAACCGCTGTGAAAATACGGCTCAGTATTATCGATGTCCGTAACAATGGCAACTCAAAGCGTCCTGCCCACTGACTTCACTGCGAGAAATCTATGCTGTGGTAGAAATAATGAAAACATTAATCAAGCGATTTTTTTTTAGCAAAATATATAAGCATTTAACACTTTTAAGAAGTCGATTTTGATTCTTATGAACATATTGAAAAATAAAACAATTGCTTATATTTTTCACTTTTTGCACAGTGTACTGGCTGCTGGCAGTTTCAGACTGCTTCGCCGGAACGCGGTTTCTATTTGAAAACCATTTTGTTTGCTTTATGGATTTGGAGAGCTTAAAGTGGCTTCGTCGTTTCATTTGCTTCATTTGGCTATTGTTGAAAATTTTGACCAGACCCCAAAGTCAGCAGCCAGGCTAAAAACAAAGCCTTTGCCACTGCCACGGCCAGTCAAGTGTTTTTGGTTCCGGATCTGAATCTGGGCCTTGTTTTTGTTTTTATTTTCTCATGTTGACTATTGGCTTAGAGTTATGTGCAATGGCAACTGTTTACACACGATGCTGCTGCTGCTGCTGCTGCTTCTGCTTTTGTTTCCTGGTTGCCAAGATTTGGTGCCTTTAATTGGACAGGTCGCTGGCGCTAATTTCGAGCGCGCCAAGTGGCAAACTTTGTTGTGGGATTAGCTCGACGAGCGCTGATTAAGTGGCAATGGTGGCTAGTGGCAAGTTGGCGGGTGACAGGTGGTAGTTTGCTGCTGGCTTAAAATTCTGTCTCTAATGATTAAGCAACAGGTTTGCTTTTATTTGTGACTAACTAGAATTATAGCAAAATTTAAGAACCTTTTAATACCATTGCTGATTGTATTATATAAATTATAATTATAGTCGAGACCCTATAAGTTATATATTCATGAGTCGAAATAGTCAAAAAAACACTTAATATCTTACATCATATTTAACACAGAAATAGACATATAATAATAGTTGTTTGAATTATAAATAAATCTGTAACATACTAAATACTACATACTAAGTATATACATATAAAATAATATAGCGAACATTTTCTATGCCGGAATTCTTTAAAATTTACCAAATCTACTTCAGCAGTAATTAATTTATATTGCAACGTACGAGTTTTGAAATAAACCTATGAAATACTCTCCCCTTCTCTATTTGTTTACAATAAACATAACATAATATCAAATATATAATAATAAATATAAACATACAATCCCTTAAAGATGCCAAAATGTTTTTAAAGAAGTTAAAATTTAAGTCAAAATTGTAGGCTTTTATATTTACATTACTAGAAACCAGAGGAATTTCTTGGAATATTTAGCAACTCATCAAGCTGATTGGTTTGCAAACTAATCGCTAAGAACTTCCAACACTGTTTTTTTTTTTTAAGTATGCAGCCCCTTCAATTAAAAACAATTGCAAAAACCCCCCTCCCCCAACTCTACTCAAGGACTTTTGAAGGCGCCACGTTGTGTGGCAGCCGGTACAAATGAAAATCGACACCCAATTTAGGCACTGCCAACAACCCAGCCGCATGCGTCCATTTATTGCTTCGTGCCACATTGCCAGGCATTCTAAGCCCCCCCCCTTTCAGCTCTCCTGGTGATTCTTGCTCTGGTGCTCGAACAAGAACAACACTTCGACGTGCGCATAATTCACAGCTGAGTGAATTTTAAGTGGTTATTGCAAAAGTTCGCACAGGCGAAAGTGTTGGAGGCAAACCCCCCAGCTCCCCACACTCCAGCTGCCTGCCCCACTGCACTGAAACCAAAGCAGCCATATTGGGTGCCAGCAGAATTGGAGCGCAGTTTTTATTGAGTTATGTTTGTGCGAGTGGCAGGCAACGACTGCGAAGCCGACTGCAGCAAGGACGTTGGCGTCGTTGACTAGCCCAGAAATTAGGTTAAGCATTGTAAATAATTTGATAAGCCTTAATTGGCGTGAACTTGCAACGACCTCAAGTCAGCTGCAAAGGCCGCCTGCCACACCCCACTCCCCAGTCGAAGTCGTGGTTCGTCGATGATTGACAGGCGACGTGTGGCGGCGGGGAAGCGGTGATTGGGGGTGGGGCAGCGATGTCAGACGGAAATGATTATTATTTAATTGAAATTGATAGGCAAGTTGGCGCCGTGATGTTGGTTGCCAGTCTTTGCCACTTTCCGCTTGCTTCAATTATTCATAAAAATCCCATTTAATACTAATCACAAATGCAAAAGCAGCTGTTCATCCAATGATAAGCCCCACAATCTACCCCAAAATGTAGGGGTGAGTTGAGGAGTTAGGGGGAGTGCAGGAAAATCGTTCGCTTTAGCTATTGTATATTTGCCCAAGAACTACGTGTCCAATCGAGCTACGTGCCCAAGTTGAGATTTAAAACTGCATTTGTTTATAAAAATACACATTTTACCATCTAAGAAATATCGTCAACAAAGGGATAATTTTTCAATAACGACTGGCTAATGCTCTATTTAAGTATCGATACTATACGAACTCAGAACACTTGGTCTGATTAATGTGAACGTCTAATTTTGGTTGAAAATATAATATTAATATTATTATAATATTATATGAAAATATAGTATATATATGAAAATATAATATTCATATTTGTATAATATAATATTAATATTTTTATAATATAATATGAAAATTTATAACGATGTTATCGAGATCAACCGCAATGGCAGTACATCAACAAATCACATAATAAACAAACAAACAAACATCAGCAAATACAAAAAAAAAAAAAAATAACTGATTAGCATTGACACAAACCAATTTGCAGAATCTTTCTATATGTTGCACAATTAGCAGATGGTAAATCGCCGGCTGATGGTGGAAAGCGTTGAGTCTTTGACTAATTCAAAACTCATTAAAATCGCTTAAATGAAAATCGGTCGCGGGTTCGAGTCCCGCTGTGGGCATGGTTGTTTGTGGTAGTGTTCTTCTGTACAGTATATGTAAGCCCCCCCTCCCCCCCCCGCTAAGCAGTGTTACCAATGCTAACAAAAATAACCGTTGATATAGCCTAAAACCCCATGAAAATGGATGAAAAAAAATAGTAAAAGAAAAAAGTAAAAAAAAAAAATGGCACAGCGCGCGCGCGCGCGCAGCACGCAACAAAACCAAGACATGTTAATTTTTTTTTCATTACAGGATATTTGAGGAAAATTTGGCCAATATGCAATATTTTTGCCTGCCACCAATTACAACGAGTCATGTAGATATGCAACACAAACACTGCAACTGGCTATGGGGTTTTTTTTTTTCTAATTGAAAATGAAATGCAAAGCAATGAAATTGGTGGCAAATGGGCAAAAAGATAAACTTCATTTTGGATGAAATCTAATACACTATCAAACAAAAGCTAATGCTCCCAAAAAGCAAGAAGAAGAAGAAGAAGAAGTACGTTGTACAATAGTCAAACATTTTTGCAATGATAACTAAATAAACTGACAACTGGCCGCATCGAGCGGCGAATCGACTACTGTGCAAATAAACCGCCTGGCAATATCAAAAATCCTCGCTAACGAACAAATCCCAATGACAAAATCAAGCAATTGCAATCGATATGCGATGCACACACACACACACACACACACATAATCAAACACACACACAGCTGTATGTGTAGAACACTCAGTAAATGGTCATGTTTCGGTCTGTTGCCAGTGCCGAGTTCTTGCTCAGTTGGCGGGGGGGTGTGGGGTGGGTTGCAAAAGTAAGCCGGGAACGGAAAGTGTGTAGAGCTGGCTTGCTGCAATTTAGAGATGTGCGCGATGCCCCAAAAATATATATAGTTGCAACACGACACATGTCACGTGAATTTAGTTGATACATATAAATATAAAATATTAATTTTCAATCTTCTGATATAAATCTGAGCCAGGTTGCCAAACCGTTATCGAAATGGGAATCAGTAATCAGTTGAATTGAATTTCTGTACCTGAAGAAGCTAAATTCAATATTTTTGTAAAACAAAATACTGAAACTGACGGATTATTCGACTCGTAACTAAAACATATTCCCAAAACATCAATGTAATCGAATTTACTTTACTTAGTTGTATGTTTTTAGCTTTTACAGTTTCTGATAATGATTCTCTAAAGAAATGTTAATTATTTTTTCGTGTCAGAATTGGAAACGGAACATAAATTTATTTCGATTTGACACTCTTGAAGTCAAGTGTTTTTTTTTGTATGTTATGTGTGTGATAGTGGCTATATTTTTTTTCGGTATTTGATAACATCGATTTTGAAAACAATATATAGATTTTTGATTGGAGTTTCAACTGGTAAAGTTTCGCTTTGTATTAACCTGATATTAATTATATCATAATGTTAACTTTTAATCATCATTAAGACTGTAGAGTCGTGGTTATATAATGCAACTTGGTCTTAAGTCGTGTTTGGCTCAACATTCTGTCTCCTCTTTGGTTGAAAGAGTCCAGTTACTCCGATGTTTAGGTAGACAGACGTGCAGCGACATGTTTCTGCTGTGTCCGTTCAATGCTCTGTCGAAATGTCAATGCAATCGTCATTGTCTCTGTGCATTTCTTGTTACCCCCCAACCCCCTGCTCCACCGTTCCGCTTGTTGTCGTATTGTTTGTCCTATGCATCATCAATTTGGTATGTTCCATTGTGGGGCTATGATGTTAATGGAGAAAGAACTTGACGCCCAGCTGCTGCTGCCATTGCACTTATTGATGAGTTCGAGCACTGCAAAATGGAAGGGCAATAAGTGGCCCAATCCTTTGGAAGGTAGTCAGAAGGTATATGAGCTGAATCAGCTATACATTTTGGCAATTTGATAGTCATGGCTTGAATAAGGCAAACATATTGAAATTTGAAAAGTAAACATCGACTCAAATTTGACAGATGGACCTAGGTTTCTACAAGTTCAAAGGCACTAGAAGTGAATCAAAAGAAATGAATATACCACAACATCTCAGAGATTCCTAAATAGATAAAGTTCTAACCTTGAAAACCAGCAAAACTGTAAATATGTTGTGAAAAAGATATCTGATAAAGGACTTAAAACTATTAATTATGTAACATATCAAATTGTGTTACAATGATTTACATATAAAAATAGTTGTAGAATTAGCTTAGTGTTCGCTGACAGATTGTAATTAAAAATAAATAAGAAAAAAATGTAATACAGAAGATTACTTTAACTAAAAAAATGCAAAATCTTTTTGAAAAAAAAAAGAATTTAATAACCGAAACCAATATTTTATTAAGCATTAAACTAGTGCCTCAAAAACAACGTCTCATGCCAAAATAAATTGCGAGTTATTTTAAATAAAATACCTCAATTAAATTATTGCCATCATAAATATTTATGTCGAATATAAACAAGCATATGTAAATATGTGTAAATAATCAACTAAATGATAGCTTTTGCTAGTAATACGGCCTATATAAATTCACAAACGCAATTGAAAATAATTTCCAAAGAGAGGCCCCAACAACCATGGCAGCTGAATCATGGAAAATTTAAGTAGGAGGAGTGTGAAGCTGGAACCAGAGCCAAACCAACGTCGATATAAGCCGCTTAAAATCAACAACAACAAAAATCGTTGGGTGAGTGAAAACAAAAAAAATCGCACTCAAAACTCATTACAACAAAAGGTGCTTCATCAGAGCGGCAGGCAACAAGAGCAACAACAACAACAGCAACAAGAGACCCACTTAAGTTGGCATTGGTGGCCATAATCAACTCGCCGCCGCCGTCGAACACCTTGAACATGGTAAAGCGGGCAACAGTAGGCGCAGGAGGAGCAGGAGGAGCAGGCGGCGCAGGAAGTGGGTTGTGGGTTGAGGAGGGAGGAGGGAGGATGGTGGCATTTCATTTGCAGCGTACTCGTAAAAAGTGAAAAGAACAATGGCTGTGTCAAGGACCAACTGGGAATACGGGCTGCAAAATGCGGGTCTGCTCTGACACCAAACACCCCCTTCCCTTCCTCTCCAGCCCACCTCAAGGGCTGCCCCCGAGCACATGCTGCGCCTGTCAGCGGCTACCTCACAATGCTGTGGCACTTAAGCCATTGCTTTTTGATGCTGCACCAGCTCACCCACACAGCAGAGTGTGTGTGTGTGTGTGTACTGTTCCAGTTTCCTGTGTGTGTCACAGGATTTTTCCTCATTTCTCGTTGAGAGTTCAGCGTGTCAGGGCGCAACCCATTTGCCTGTCTTCCAAACAAACTGTTTGCACTGTAAAATAAATTTAATTTATTCGCAATTAAATAATTTCACATTTTTGCAGTTATATTAAATTCAATTGAGTTACATTTACATTTAAGGCAAATATTTAATTTTATATTTATTAATTTTTGGTAGTAAACTTTTTGCTTTTATTTATATAATTATGTTTATCTCAATGCACTCATTTTTTTTATATATTTATATAAAAAATAAATTCTTATCAAAATTCTTATTCAAAAGGTGAATATTTAATTTTATGTTTATTAATTTTTGGTAGTAGACAGCATGCTTATATTTATATACAACTTCTTTCATATATATATTTTTATACAAATAAATTGTTTTATTTTATGTCTTTTCAATCTCTTCCAAAAAGGGAAAATGTTTAATTTTATATTTAATAATAGTGCTTTTATTATTGATTTATATATATCTCTATGCACTCCTTGTTTATATATTTGTATACAAATAAATTCTTATATTTTAGGCTTTTTTACAGTGTAGCTGTCTGCCTCTTGTTCTCTGTGCATACTGGTCTCATGGTCATGTGTAGACAGCTAGCAATAATTCTGATACTGCCTCAGAGCTAAACCATCTCCATCTGTTGTTGTCGGAAAGAGGCGACCAACGCTTCTCTGGGCCTGACAATGATGCCGTTGACGTCATTGGCATTCACGTTGGCTGCTGGCGTTTGTCATTCATTTACGGACACCCCACTTCTCCGTCTCCGCCTACGTCTCCACACCACACTCCCGTTTCCACCGACATGTCTCTGGAATTGACTGGGGATCGCCGTCACCCATTATTTATGCATTTTAGGTAGCTATGCAGAGAGCTGCTCAGGTGTCGTCTGCCGCTCCCTCGACTCCACTTATAGGGATTATATGCAACCGGACGTTGCACGTTGCCAGATTGGCAAACAACAGCAGTAATAAAAGAAAGCACATCTTCAATTTGCAGTTGTCGTACGTTTTAATTGTTATTGTTATGCGTGCTGAACGATAATTGCCATTCAGTTAGCAATAATTGGAATCGACTGAGTTTGCTGTTGCACATTTACAAACTGAAGCTATTCATTCCAAGCGAGTAATTCAAAGGAACTGTCCGATTTTTTTCTCACTAATTGCTTAGAATTCCCAACTAACTTTTTAGGCTTTCGACAAATGTGCTTAGCCGAGTTTCAATCCCAATATAGAACGCATTTCTAGTTCGAATGATATATCTATCTTTAAACAGGGTTGTTATGCTTAATTATCGAATATTTTTGCTTACTTTATGTAATGACTTTGAAATCATATCGTTTGCAAAGAGTTTCAGTAAATTTCTAGATGTGTAAACATTAATCAAAATCAGTGCAGCAAACAACCCTTTTGATTTTGAAGTACATTTACCAGCTTTGGTTTTTTGGGGCCGCGGTGTTAGAAGTGGGCGTAACCTGAACGCCCAGCGGTGACCAAAATTACAAATAGCGGTTATTATGAAGCTGTAATTTATGCAAATACGTTTTTGTGTGTGGCAAGGTTGGGCAGGGTAGATGGTAGTTACTTGACGCAAACCAGCTCTAATTGTTTGATTAATGGTTTTGGTAAAAACTAAACGGAGGCACGTGCTCTTAAAACTACGCAATGAAGCTCAAGTACAACCCCCTTGTTGGGTAGCTCCATTTGCTGACCTACGTTATTTACTCTCTAACTGTGGGTGTGCGGGAAATGGGTGGGGAAGTTGGGCAGGGGCAATGTAAAGCGCAAATATTGTTTCAATTGCAAAAGTTGCACACAAAATTTACCTAGCGGGCACAGACAAACAGCAGCAACAAACTATTCGACTGTGTTTGCAGCCATATATCTATAGATGTACATGGACCACGTACATATGCAACCAGCACATATGATATGATATGATATGATATATACACATGCACAATATTTACACTGAAATAAGTTCATAGCTACCAATTCATTCGAGTGAATCGCTACACATAAAAATATATCATTTATATATCGATAAATTGGTTGGAACCGCATGTTTATCGATAGTTGGAAAAAGAGTTTGGTTAAAACATTTAAATCTAAATTATTTTTAAATTTTTCTATATTTATAAGTCTAGCCAATCATCGCTTATTGAATATTTATGCTTGAATTACGAAATTTATTTGCTTATTTTGTATTTCTTTGCTGGACTTATTTGTTCTACGAAATCAAATAAAATCTTATCAAATGTTCTTATAAATTGACTGATTTAATAAAAAAGAAAATTTAAAATTTAAAATATTTTTCAAGCAATTTGTTGTCATTTATTTAATCTTTTAAAACTAAAAGTAACATTTTCAGACTCGGACACATTTCTAATTGAAGAAACGAAAACTTGATTTATTCATATTTTTTTTCCGTGTACATACTTTATATATTTACATAGATACATATATCATGAGCACTGCCACCGGCTGCTTTATGCATAACCCGGCCAAGGTTTACCCACTTCCTTCAACTGGCTCCTACTCCTTCTCCTTCTCCTTTCCACTGACAACTCTTCTCTTCGTAAGTTTAGCAAGTTGTTTGCTGTTTTTCATGTTTTTCATGTTTATGCGAAAAACTTTTGCCAAGCATCGCCGTGCGAGCGTCGCGCCTTCGAGGCATATTTTCGTTCTATGTCTTCCGCTGGGATCCGCCTGGCATCGGGATGCATTCTGGATGGCAAGCAGGCAGGTGGGATGTAGTCTGTTTGGGAGTTGTGCCAAGAGAGTTCTTGGCGGGATTGCATTGTTTGCCTTTGGCTTCAGCCGCCATGGCGCTGTTTGCATTTTGGTTTATGATTCTAGTTTTTTTTTTTATGCCATTTTTATATGCTCGTTGCGCATTCGGAGCCGCTCATCTTGGCGCATCATCCATCCATTGGCCATATTAAAAGATTTACATAGTTAAGCTCTTCAAATTGCTGGCAAATGGCGTCATATTTTCTTATTATGGCATAAACCCGTGACCAGTCTGCAGTTTAAATATGGCTACAAATTGCTTGGTCAATATCCAATAAATCAACAGAATATCTAAACTTAAATACAGTTTGGCTACTTTAAAAATCATTTGATATCAAATATGTGCAGTAATGAAAATATTCCATTGGAATAAACATACAGTTAAATTTCGTATAATCAAATTACATATTTGTATTATCCACAATTTTAATTTAAAATTTTTAAGTTTGAAATACTCTTTTAAAAATGAAGTACTATTCTGAAAAGATAAATAGAAATAAAATTATTAGACAGTTTTTAAATTCAAGCCAACACTTTTTCTCATATAACCAAAAATTTTAAATAAATATTAAACAAAACAGTAAATATAATCATAATATTACATATCTGCAAAAATCTTATAGCAATCGGAAAACAAGGACTAAGTCGGGGTTTATATTTTATTTGTATAAATAAAACTACGAAAAAAAGAATACAAAATTGCTATAAGCAAATCTTTTGCAAATACATTACAAGAATGTTTCACTGTAGTTGCCCGCCCCCACAGAAAATTATGACTGCACTCAGCAAATTCTTAGGCAATGGCAATGAGCTCCTCAATGGACGGAAGTATTCCAAAGACAGACTCAAGTTGAGAAAGTTTTCATTTTTCATGGGCCATTCGCTTTTGGGTTCGTGCCCCTCCAACAAAATAAGATAAGAGATAAGATAAAGTTGTGGACAAAAGTGTATGCAGAGAATTGAAAACTCAATTGAAAGTTATTGAAATTGCACAATAATTTCTTCAATTGCATGCGCTATTGAATTTCTCTGTCATAAGTTTCCTTCTGCCCTTCTTCTTCTTCTTCTACTTCTTCCTCTTTAAGCATCCTTGCCACAACAGAAAACGCCAGCGGGATGGGGATTTTCCTTTGTGTGTGTGTAATTATGAACAAATGGGAAAATGTATTAAAGTTTTCGGAGCATTCATTCATTCGTTTATTCATTCATTCATTTTGTATGCCAAACGGGTAATTAACGATAATGGCAAATTTTAGCATTCAAAGCGAGGAATTATCAGAGTAGGGGCCTTCCCACTTATTACTTAGGACTCATGAAAAGATAATCCGCTTGGCTTGAGTCCGGTGCGCATCAGTAAATTTTTTGAATAATTGCTTAGTTTTATTTAGCTAAGACAGGTAATTCTAATTATTATAAGCCAAGTAATGACTATAATTTAATTAGCACTTTGCCTGAAACGATTTGAACGTAAGTAATTTGTTCGTTTGTATTTTAAATTGCAGAACTTTCAAAGTTTACATATATTAATTGGAGCAATGAAAGCGAATCATCTACACTTGGATTCATTTCCATTCATATTCGAATGCCCGTTGCTGTTATTGACATAATATGCATGGCATTCCTTCACTTGTGGCCTGCTATTGACAGCAAGCCCCAACCCCCCCCCTCTTCTTTGGACACACCCATGTCAAGAGCAAAAGAGCAGCTCGAGCAGGGAAGAGACAACGAGTAGACCCCAAAATGGTTGGGCTGCAAATGACACGAGTTGTCATAGTGAATTAAAAATAATTGATTTATTTAAAACGCAAGTTAAGCGAATAACAGTAGAACAACAAAAAAAAAATAAACACAAGCAAACAAAAAATAATAAACGATAAAAAAAAATGTGAAAAGGGACGCGCTTGAAAGTTGTCAGCAACAGAACTGAGTAAATTGAATGAGTACCCAAAAAAAAAAAAATAAACAATAAAACAAATAATAATAATTAATATGCAATTAAAAATTAAAGACTTGCCCGCTTGATGAACTTATTAGCCAAATGAGCAATTTGTGCGAGTCGTTAGAGAAAGGATTTTTTTCTCTCCTGATTTGGGCAAATAAAAAAAGACTTTTCAAGCGTCTTGTGGAGGCAGGGGCAGGAGGCGACGCAGCTGCTCTGCTTTGTCCTTATCTTTTGTGCAATGTTGTGTAAATTGTCAAAATTATTAATTGCGGTCATTACTTTTGTGCTTGATAGCACCGAACCCAATCTACTTTTCCCAGCTAGCTGCTACTCCTTTGCTGGCTTGTTCTACACGCAGACGGGGCAGGGAGGGGGACTTGTCTTTCGCAAGTCTGGCAACTCCCCCGGCTCCATTTTAATTAGCCAATAAATGCCGCTGTGAAAATTACGCCACAATGAGAATTAATGCCGCCTGTTAACCGTAAGCGATTTGTTATCGTTAAAATTATATATACACTTGAATATTATTGTTGGCCTTCGCAAGTTGTTAAGCTGCCAAAAACTTTGACAGTCGCCCTTTTTTTGTATCTTCTGGGTTAATCGCTTTCTTGCCTGCGCTACTCCTCCTCCTCCGATCACCACCAGCTCATAAGTATTTGCGCCCCTTTTATTAGCCAACATTAATATTTTTATAGTGCTGCCCCCTCCCGCCACGTCTTTTCATTGCGTCTCGTTAATAAAGACATAACTGTTTTGCCCAGCGGCGCTTATTGCGGCGCCTCCATCATGTTTAGCGTCCGATAAGCACAGCTCCTAAAAATTTCCAATGTCAATCGAATGCGATAAAATACGTTATAAAAAAAGTTAAGTCTCAGCTTAAAAATTGAGCAAATGCATAGAAAATTAGTTGCAAGCTATTAGCAAATTTTTCTTTATATATATAAAACTTAAATTAGTGTTACGACAACAACTAATTAATTAGAAACTAAGCAGAATTCGTTGTATGGAAATTCGCTTTTCAGCAAGTGAATTTTGCTGAGTATTTTACAGAAGCCTCCCTTAAAAATCGGAAAACAGTATAACGAAGTCAGAAGGTGTGTGTTCGACACCATAAGATATACATATATATTCTTAATCAGTATCAAAAGTCGAGTCGATTTAGCCATGTCCGCCGCTCTGCCTATACCAGGAAATCGATCTGAGAGACTATAAAAGCTAAAAGGTAATATTGAAATTAATTAATTAATCTCGTATACCAGATCAAGTATACTAATCGAGAACTGCTTACGTTTCTCAAATATCGAAAAAATATATGACCGATATATGAAGATATATATATATAATTATATATATATATATACCCTGAGATATGATTGTTTCACTGTCAAAATATCATTTAGATTGAATTAGAAACACAGATTTTGGTAACCAAATCTTGTTTTCATATTGAACTAAGGTTTAAGAGTACCTGTTAGTCGAGCTCACACGATTATAGCATTTTTTTATTTTATTATTTTTGTTTTAGTTCATTTGAAATAACAATAAAAATAATACGAAGATCTAAAATTGTCTTTATTTCTGTTATTAAAAATCGGAATCTGCCCTTAAACGAAAAATATATATAAATATATATAAGAAAATGGTATGACAAAAAAAAGATGCCAGGAATGACTTTATGGACCATGTTTGATACTTTCCGACCGTAAAGTTCTTATCAGCACATAACGCGAAGCGTCGCATTGCCTCAATTACTTCCCGTTCGACATGTGGGAGGAGGAGTAGGAGGAGGAACAACAACTCAAACAGCAATTGAACCACTTAATCAAAATAAATAAATCGGTAAATGTTGCCGCTTGAGTTTCGTGATTGTAGATTGCAGATTGTTTGGGGAGGATGCCAATGACAATAAAGAAAATGCCACTCAGCTGGAAAACTTGGGATAAGTTGCAAAGAAATAAATATTTTTTTCATATCGTCAGACAACAAAATAATAAAAAAAAAAATAAAATGTGTGTTGGCATCGCTTTAAAAGGAAATTTCAAACGGAAATTATACAAATATGTGAGTTGGTATTTAAATGCGTTTAAATGTTCCAACTTACAAGCAAAAGTGAGAGCAACAGCAAAAGCGAGCGAATCCGAATCCGAAAACCCTTTTGCATATGTGAGCATTATGCGATTTGCATATATAAATAAACTTTATCAAAAACATATTCATAGCTTCCCGCACATTTACAATATGAGCCAGGCTGAAGGCGTTTGGGTGGTCGCAGAGAAAAGCAACAAAACGATTTTCCACTTGACATGTGCTCAAGTGGCTGCCATCTCGCTGTTGCTGGCTACACTCAGAAAAAAAACGTGTCAGACCAAAAACTTTGCAAAATACCCTCAAACTAAAATTGCATCGAAAATATATCTATTATTAAAAATTAGAAACTAAGTTTAACATGTGTTCATAATAAAGGTAATTTTCAAGTGTTATCCAACTTGTTTTTGTGAGTGTTGTGCTTGGGGGGTGGCGAGAGGGGAGACAGGATATTCAATCTGTTTTTTCCATTTAAACAATTTTCAAAACTTGTTTATAACTCCATTTTGCAAAAATAAAATGAAATAACACTTAAATAAATAAACACAAAGCGCACAACACACAACACACACACACACACAGCAAAACCAAAAGTTGAGTTTAAAATGAACAATTCCCCACATTTTGTATGCTCTCTCTCTCTGGGCGTTTGTATCTGTGTGTTAGATTGGGTGTGTGTTCTTGGGCTGCCAGTTCACACGCATGTAACACACAATAACAGGCACAACAACAACAACAGTAACAACAATAACAACAACAACAAGAAGAGGAGCAACAATTGCTTTGTTGCAGCTCTTAACTGGCACGCGAAGAATCCTCCAAACGAAATGGATATTTCAAGCGCTTTATTCCTGTGCGCCCAAATTGGATACACAACCAAACTGAAATTGCCAAATGGCGTTCGCCGAATGTGTTTCTCTGTGTGTTTGCCTAAAGTATCTGACTATCCAACTGTCCGCCTGTCCGACTGTCTGCCTGCCAGGCTTCCTGCCTCACTGGGTGGGTGGGGCTAGTCAGATTTGCACAAAACTTCTTAAAATGTTCGCACCACCATTTTGTGTTTAGTTTGAGAGCATTTCGATTTGCCAAACACGTAATTCGAATCTGAAATGTAAATTAAGACAATAAAAGCACTCTTCATATATTTTGTGTAATGGGATTGCCTTTACGTAAGGCCCTAAAGTATAGCAAATAGTTAGTCACTTACAGATCGAATTTTTTTAATGCGCAGAACTCTTTAAAAGTTAACAGTCGAATAGATTAAGGCAAATCCCTCTGTCCATCTGTATGAAAAAAACGATCTCAGAGATCTCGTTCCTTTTTTGATCGATAAATTTCCCCATTTGTTCAAAACCAATTTCTGAAATAAATAAAAGATACTATTGTTAGCATATAGTTTTTATCTAGAAGAAGATCTAGTATCTTAGGGAATACTGAAATCCACAAAATATTATAAACTCGTGCAAGAAACAGGATTTATGAAGACATTACTTTAAACTAATGAGACCCTCAAAATTAAGAGGCATATATATTATGATTAGCATTATTCAAGTGGTAAAATACAAATGTAAATAAGATCTACTACTAATATAATAATGTATCTTACCATTAAAAATTAAATTGTCAAATTTCATAATAAAACATTTTTATATAAATAAAAAAGTTATGTTAATCAACGTTTAAATACATAATTTAAACTTTATATGGACATTTTAAAAATTTTGTTATAATTATGTTTTTTATTAAACAAACAGATATCAGCATTCTAAATTGTTCTATTTTTATACTTTATAAAAACTCTACTGTACTCTAATGTCAATTTCAAATTGACAAGTACAGTAAAAACTTTAAATTTAACATTCTAACAAAATCTGTTCTTATTACTTTAAAAAAAACTCTACTCTAATCTAAATTTCAATAAGAAAACAACTACAGTAAAAACTTTAAATGCAGCATTCTAACAAAGTCTATACTTATAGCTTATAAAAACTCGACTCTTATCTAAATTGCAATATGAAAACAAGTACAGTAAACACTTTAAATTTGCTGCTTAAATTTCAACACCTGCCTCAAGCGCAGAGCACAGAGTTTGCAGTTTTGTAGGAGCCGAGATAAATACCGATTGAGTTTTTCCCCCTTTTCATCTGTGATTTTAACGGAAACTGCTTAAATGCAGGGCATTTGAGTGCAGCTTGTGCACTGATAAGCTGCAGCTTAGCTTGGCAATTGCTAATTAGCCGGGCTAACAATTCTCCCCAGCTGCATACCATACCATCTCAATCACCCCTCAACTTGGTTTGGTAGCCAAGGAATTGTCATTGTTTTTCCACAAAAGTTCTCCACTTGAGTGCCGCAATTTATGCATTTTCCATGGCATTAACGTTGAAAAGCGTCGCAAATGAAACGCCATTCAAATGTTGTGGCTCTGTTGGGACTATATCTATGTAACTGGTTCATTCCCTGGTTGATGGTTGCCTGGTTGCTTGGTTGCTTGGTTGGTTGGTTAGTTGGTTACCTGGTTAGTTCGCTGGCAGTTCAGGCAAAGGTCATGCAAATTAGTGTAACAAGAGGAACAAAAATCAGCAGCTACGCAACAACAATGCAAAACTTTCATGAATAGCAACTCAACTCAACTCAGACCAGCTCAGCTCAGCTCTCAGACGCATTCAGCTTGCTTGGTAATCTTGGGGCAAAAACTTGTAAAACTAACTAGATAATGCTGCATGCAGAAGAAGCTGGGGCAAAACTACTTTTGCTATCTGGCTCAGACCAGCACGAAAACCCAGCCAAGATGCCAATAAAGTAAGACACTAGAAGAGAAATTCTTTGAATAGTTGAATGCATTTGCGGATTGAATAGTGATAAGATAATTAGTTGATTAATATGCAATTAAAGTCTTTTTACACTGCTCATAAAAATACCACACAAAATACATCTGAAAATAATTAACAAGAACTATTTAGCCATGTAAGTTAGTAATTATTTTAATAATATACAACAGACCAAACAAATACTATTATTAGTTACTGCCAAAAATATATATATCTCTGTTTGTAATTACATCAAATTATATTCGCAATTAGAATGGGCCAAATGAGTTGTCAATTGGGCCAAGTAAAATTGCCAGCTAATTGCAACGCATTAATAACTGACAGAAAAACACATAAGGAAAAGTAGCCAGAAAATCTGTGCGAAAATGTGACACTCGCAAATTAACCTGAGATTGCAACATTATATAATTAATAAGCAAATTAATATGTAATAAACCAAATAATGAGCCAATAGTTCTGCAAATATTGAGAAAATGGCAACGTAAGCGCTCCAATTACGGCATCGTTATTCCGACACACACACACACACACATATACACACTATTTGGGTGTGCGTGTGTCTCTGTGTGTGTGCCCATTCAAATGCCATCATTATCGTGCTCATCATCGTTTACATGGCAAGTGCCCAGCATTGGGTATAAGGACACAAGATGCTGCCGTTGTTGTTGCTGCTTCATTATCCTTATTACTCCTTCACTTCTTGCCAACAATATGCAGCTTCTGCTGCTCTTGCTGCTCCGGTTGCTGCTCTTCCTCCCGGCTCCAGTATTACGTTATTGTTTCCATTTTGAGTTACGTCCGTCCGCCTGATTGACTGCACTCGGAGAAATATTTGCCCTAGAATAACAGAATTATTATCAGAAGTTAGTAAAAAAACAAATTGCAAAATATAATAGAATAATTTTGTCTTATAAAAATAATTTATATCAGTTAATATTATTATTTAATATTTGCTCTATAAAATATATTTAAAAGATGTCAGAAAAATTAAAATAAAATTTATATTATAATATATTATTCGTCAATATTGTCATAATTATTATAATATATATTTTTTATAATTATATTAATTATTGTCATAATTATTATTATATATTTTTTAGTTTCTTAATCAATACAAATTTTTAATTGAGTGATTAATTTTTTTTAATCTTTGTTTTTTGTATGCAGCGTATTTTTTTTATGAGCTTCAGCTATAATAAGAAAATTAATATTTATCATATTTATCATATTTAGATTTCATAAAAAATTTGTTTTCTCAACATCAAAATATTTGCGAGTGTGTCTGCCAGACAATGTTGGCTCTTTACCCGTCCCTGCTTCCCCACTGCCCAAACTGCTCGTCTACAATTTTAACGTTGTTAACCAAATTGCATAAATTAAGTGCGTTCGTTTGCTTGAGTGGCGCTGGTTTCGCATAGCCCGACGAGCTGCTGACTCCTTTTGCCCAGGCTCATCCCCATCTCCATCCCTAACCATCTCCGTCGTCATTCTTCCATTCCTCAGTCAGCTCGACTGCATTTGTGTTGCTAATGTGCATACATTAGACGCACATGGTGCCACAGCTTGAAGCACGCTTGGAGTTGCCGCCACCAACTCTTCTTTTGACTTCTGAGCTTTTTCACTGCCATTTTGTTTTTGCTTCTTTCCGTTTACTGACTATAAAAATTTGGCATAGTTTTTGCAAATTACGTAAAATGCTGGAAATTTTGTTTTTAATTCGCCATGCAAATGGGAAGTTGCCAAATAATTAAAATATTTTTAATAACGTATTTTAGCGCATCTAAAACTAAATATATATAAAAATTACCGCAAATTTGTATTTTTGACAAGCCGAAAATAATATATAAATTCACTATAAAAAGCAGTTTTCGGTTTCTATAATTTTATGGTAAACATAAATTGATTTAAGTAAAGTTCTTGTTTCAAGCGATGGGTATAAATAAATGATAATAATTATGAAAATAATAATAAAATTCTTTGATCATAAAAATACTTTTCATCAGAGTTTTCATAACTTGGTTAGTTAATAATGCTAATGAGTTCGGACGCAACTAAAAAAATAATAATTTGTTTGTTGACAAATTGAATAAATTGTTATTGCATGTATCTCATATCGTGGATAAATTGTATTTAATTTGTGCAGCAACAATAGCAGCTCAAATTATAGAAATTGCACAAATAAATATGTATTCAAAATGATATGCAAATATTTGCACCGGTTTCACAAATTGTTCTAAATTGCTCGCGCAATTTTCTTAATTATATTTGCATTGACAATTGTTGTAGGCAAATATCGATTTGGTCTATAAAAGCTTGAGGCTTTTAGCCAGTAGTCAATAGTTTTGCAATGAAGTCACTTCACGGTTTTTTGTTGTGTGTTTTGGTGTTGCTATTGGCCCAGACGAAGGCCGAGCAGGACGAACTGAATGTGGTGCGTGTCCTGAAGGAAATGGAAGTGATACCAGATGTGCTCAAGGAACCACCGCATCAGCTGCTAAAGGTGAGTATTTTATGTTCCTAAGGTTCGTTCATAACTCTTTATACATTTTAGATGCACTTTGAGAATGGCATTGATATCAACGAGGGTGAAACATATACGCCGACGGAACTGAAACTTCAGCCTGAGCTCGAGTGGAGTGCGGATGAGGGATCTTATTATACGATCATAATGATTAGTCCCGATGCGCCGAGTCGTGAGTTGCCCATATATCGCTCCTGGATTCACTGGCTGGTGGTCAATGTGCCCGGCACGGATGTGGCTAAAGGTGAACTGCTATGCGAGTACTTTGGCCCAATTCCACTCAAGGAAAGCGGGCTCTGTCGTTATGTGGCTCTCGTCTATCGCCAATCCGATAAACTGGACTTCGACGAGCAGCAAATGGAGCTGAAGAGTGCCGTCGATCACAGCAATTTTGATGTGGAGAACTTAACACTGAAATACAATATGAGTGCTCCATGTGCGGCAAATGTATTCCAAGCCAAATGGGATAATTCTGTGCCGGAATTGCTGAAGACGCTCTACGACATGACCGAGTGAAGGCGAAAAACATACATAAAAATTGCATTTTAATGATGGGTTACTATTAATATATAAGAAATGTAAATATGATTAATTAATAATGTTTATTAGGTTTTTAAGTAGTTGAGTAGTAAAAATAGTTAGCTAAAAATTGAGTATTTAATTCAAAATGGAAACCAAAGTGGAAATCGGGTAATGTTTTGTAATTTGTATTTAAAAAACAACATATCAATTTTCTAAAGTTGTAGAAGATAACTGAGCACTTCTTAACTTGGCTTAAACTTATTTACCACACGTAAAGTCTCAGCTTTCAGCTTGTCACAGGGAAAACTTCAAGTTTGAGAGATTTAGATTTAGTTGCCTAATCGAAATTTAACTAACTTTGACGCTGCCAAGAGCTGCCACAAGCAGCTCTCTCTCTCGCTCCAGCTAACAACATTGATTGACTTGCTACATTTTCAAAGTGCCACAACAACAACAACAACAACAACAATGAGAAGCTATCGCTTTGCACTTGCAGAAAAGTCACTTAAACTTTGCAATCCTGATAAGACGAAATGCCAGATTTCCATTTATATATTTCCTTCTGATGCCAATCCAACACCAGCACACCACCCACCTCCCCCACCCGATCGAAACAAGTGTTAAAGGTGCAACACGAACGGCAGTCGGTGTAATGCGAGAATCAAATGTTGCCAAGTCAACTTAAGGGATGGGCATTGCTGAAGTGGGGTGGGGGTTTTCGGGGTCACTCGAATAGTAACTAAACGCAGGGCACAAAGCGTTTTGCGGCAAGCGGCAAATAACCTTAAGGTTAAGATTACAAGGTAATTTGATTCAATTCCACTGATAGGCGTGCCAAAACCAACAACAAACAGTTCCAAGACTCTTTCTAGCCGGGCCAATTTCAATGGCAATGGCAATGGCAATGGCAATTTCCCAGCTCAAAAGATGACTGTGTCAAGATAGCATTTTTTGTTGCAACATTGCCGCCAGCTCCAAAAAGTCTTTATTTTTTTACAAGTATTTTGTTTTGTTTCCCCCAACTTCTTTATTTATTTTGTTTATCAGTTTGTGTATAAATTTGCCTTTATTTTGACATATTTAGTGGGCTCCTTCGGATTGCCGATAAGGCCAAAGGCAGCTCATGTGATGCTCCACCAGCTGCTTGTCCATTAAAACGCAATATAAACACAATAACTAAGTGAAAGTGACAGTGGTTGCCAGTGGGGGCGGGCAAGGGGCAGGCGAATATAATTCACATGCAACTTTAATTTAAAGCGGAATTTATATAGGTCAAATGTGGTTGGCTAATTCTGAACTAAAATAATGGAAATAAGTATGCAAAACTCGTTTAAATTTGAGATAAAATAGTTTACAAATGTTTTAGAAATTCAAAATAAATATAAAACGAATGTTTTACATTTCACATTGTGTGCAAAAAATTATGAATAACAACGAGAAATGAAAAACTTTGCTCGAGTATTATTCTAGTGTTGTGCTCATAACGAGTTACACAACACTGTTTAGTATGCAACGTTGGCACATTCGCACTTATGACAAACTGCCAGCGTCCCGCTTAAAGTGCTTACTACTAATTTCACGCTGGCCTGGTCACATTCTCATATATATATATATATATATTTTGCCAGAACACATGGCGTATGAGTAATCTGCAGCTCAGCAGCTCAGTCGCAAATCCCCAAAGCAGCAAAAGCTGTAGTTGTCGTTGCTGCTGCTGCTGCTGCTGCTGCTGCCTCTGCTCCCATGTGCCCCATGGCACATGCTGTGTAAAAGTTAAGCAAGTTTCTTCTTATTATTTATCCCATGTGACAAATTTGCAGCAGCAGATTTTTGCCTCGCATAATAAATTATGCGTTAAGCTGCACAAAAAAAAAAAAAAAACAAAACATGAATGAATGAAAGAAAAATATATGTAAAAAAAATAAAGAAATTTCAGAAACAAAAATGCGAAGAAAAAGTTTAAGCTTTGGTAAAAGTTTGCTGCACGTTTTAATTTAATAATCGTCGTTAAGTTGCTGGCAAGTTTTGAACTTCGAGCAGGTTCCTCCACTTTTCATAGTTGGCTGCATTTAAATGCAGTTAATAGCCGCCTGATGAGTAGGCTTTTAATTGCCGAGCGAGTCTCGAGAAAGATGTTTGTATTTGAATAAATAAATAGTACACACACACAGAGATACACACACACAATAGGCTATGCATTATTTATTGTTGGAATCAATGACTGCGACACTTGGAAGCATTCAATATGCGAAACTTGCACTTGCACATATTGAATCACATTTCAAATGCATGCCTGCCAAACCAAGCAAATGACAGGACAGCAGCAGCCCATACAACTGGACTAGGGTGCTCCAAACAAACACCCGCACAGACACACACACACACACACACAGTAGCACACACTCACTAGCACACACACACACAACAAACATTCAATGCTGACTGCCACTGCTGACATTGTCAGTTCTGTCACACAGTTAAAATGTGATAAATTCCATTAAGTGACAGTCGAACACACAACGTACACACACACACACACACACACAACATCCAAAGAGCTAGCTGCAGCAGCAAGAAATCCATTTTGTGGGCTCAAATCAAAATGTGCCCGCCAGCCAGGCACACACACACACACACACACACACTCCGACACACACACACAGAACTCTAAACATCAACTTGAAATTTCATGTTCACATTGAAAGCCAAACTGCCACCAACAGACATTTGTACGCATTGCATATTGAAATTGTAATTTGATTTCTGTCTTTTGCCAACAACAACAACAACAACAATAACAACAGCCAACTCTTCATCTGTCCATTTCTAGAAATGTGTCTCTTCCCCTCTTCCTGCCCCTTCCTCTATGCATTTGGCAGGCAATAGAGTTTTCTATATTTTAGTCCACGTTTAACTGGACCAAATCTGAATGTCACTTAATCAACCGGTTTGAAAGCTCTACGAAAAAATGTTAGTTGTTGATTTATTTCATTGTTTAATTTTCATTTAAGCCTTTAGCAATAAATCGCATTCAACAAATTTGAATTAAAGAAAGGTTTTGTTCAAATAATTTATTGTTCAATTTAAAAATTGAGCTTCTTTAAAATCTCATTTAAGCTGTGGTTTTTTTAAGACTCAGCTTACTGCCAGCTAGAGATAAACTATAAAATTATAATAACAAAATAGCAGAATATTTTTGCGAGATTTTATAATTCTGTGAACTGTGAAGCCACTCTGAAAAACACTGAACTGGCAAACGGCTGCAGCATATTATTGTCAGCTGAAGCTGCTTGGCTGGATCTGGCCAAAACAGACAAAAGCCTCGCGGCGCACTTAAATCATTATTTAATTTTAATTTTAAATGCGCCTTTTTTTTGTGACGGGCCGTCGAAACAAAGCGGAGCTCGGCAAATAAATAAAATAAAATGGCAAACTCATTACAAGGCAAGTGGCGCAGGGACTCGACGCCAAGTGGCAACGTCACGGCAACAAGTCGGCTAACGGTATCGACGACGCGTCGTGACGCTGCATGCTGCATGCAGCACACCGCACGCCGCCTCGACCAACAATGCAACATACTAAAAAAAGAAAGAAAGTGGGCAACAAAAAAAAGAGAAAGAATTGCCAACAATGAGCCGCTCAAAAGGCACAATGGTAGTTCAACACACGGCTGCTGCCCCACCTGCCCCCAACCGTATCCTGTTGCTGCTGCTGCTGCTCGGTTGGTTGCATTGTTCAGTGGCAGTGGCCAGCGGCAATGGCGGCGTTGCCTCCATTGGGGCATTGATGCCAGGTGACAGACGGGAAAAACTGCCAGCCAAGTGTGCGTGTCTATGTGTGTGTGAGTGTGTGTGTGTGTTTGTGTGAGTGATGGCATAAAATTTTCCGACCGCAACCAGGCATGTTTTCATGCTAATTGCCAGCTATTTACATTTTAAATTGAAAAACTTAAAGTCAGCTAAAAGCATTTTGATATCATAATTGCCAAGCCTAAATCATTTATTTTTTTATGATAATATTTAGTTAAGCTTTGATTTTAATTTATTTATTCTACTAAATTTATATACTTTTTTATTATTTTATTTTGTTTGTTTTTGCTAAGTGCTTAGCAATAATTGCTCAATTTCATTTCATAAGAAACAAAATTTAAGTTCTGAGATTTAATTTAAGCTTGTTAAAAAGTAAATTTTAATAGTCTTAAAATATTATCTTTTTAGCCTACTCTGGGATTAGTTTATTGTGTCCCATTTTAAGTCAGCCAACAGCTGGCAGAAGATTTTTGCTTTTGTTTCTATTTTCTACATCCTTTAAAATATGCTCCTGTCAAAATGATCTATGCGGCTAATCAACGCATAACTGGAAAGTAAAAAGTAAAAAGCAAAAAAAAACAAAAAGAAATAAGTAAAAGTTGTGCGGCAAACACATTTATAAATATTGAAAAAAAAAATAACGTAAAGTGTAAAAAATGTGCAAACATTAAAAAGATTTAAGTAAATTTGTCTTGTTGCGTGTGCCCATCAATAACTTTGCCAGCATATTTGACTTATGGATGGGCAGCTGGGGTAGCTGTAAGCATATTTATTTTTGGCAGTGCCGCCCTCCACCCCAACCCGACTATCACCCCGAGCTTATTACATTGGATGGGGTTATATTTTGGGGAGTTTACTGTGCTAAGCATAAATCCAAAGAGTCAATGCAATCCTTTCAAAATGTTTGGCCTGTGTCAGGCAGTCAGTCAGTCAGCCATCTGCTACCCCCAAACATTGCCACACCACCCCTCAAACCCGACGGAAGCAACTCGCCCCCACCACCCACCACTGTGACTGCAAACTCTTTTTGCCAGCTATCTGGCTAATGTTTGCTCTTGGCATAGCATTACAAACATTAGCATTGGCTGCTCCATGCAAATATGCCGGCGACTTTGGCAGCATTTCTCTCAAATTGCCCGAAAAAGTATGCTACACTTGTTTTTTGCGTTGGGCCTTTTACTAATTTTGTGTTTCCTTTGTTTACGACTTGCGTTTCATGTAATTTCAAAATCGATAAGCAACAGAGTTTACACAATAAAAGCATAAACCTCAACTCACCTCCCCGGGGCACACCGGAACGTGCCTTGTTTTAGAGGAAGTTGCCATTTTGTTTTGGCATATTTTTGCATGAAAATCACAAAAGTTGTTGTCAAAAATGTTACCTTATCGACTTTAGGCAGCGGAAATGATTGGAAACGCACCGACCACTGAAAATATGGCCACAATAACAAAAATCAGCTACAGCAGCAGCAGCGTTGTGTGTGTGTGTGTGTGTGTGGGTGTTTTGTTGCGGTAAAAACAATTTTCAAAGTTGTCAATAAAAAGTAACTGCTTGAATTTTGTTTGGCAATGCGGGCTTTGAGAAGGGGTGCTCAAATTGTTATGCACGGTTATTGCCAACAATTTTCTTTTGCCTTCCTTGTCAAATGCAGCCCACAACAACAACAGTAACAACAACAACAACACCAACAACAACAGTTTATAATAAAATGACAAAGGATTGACATATTTCAAGTGGCGCACAAATGACAAGCACGCATTTCATATGCATGAGCAAAATCGGGGTTTCTGTCTCAGATTTTCATTTTCGATTATACTTAAAATTTATTGCTTGCATTTATGCTGGAGAAATGTTTTGAGAATTCTTTTTTATTTCATGTTATTAATATCATTTTAAATCTATAAATACTATACATAACTGTTGTTGATATATTATGGTTTAAATGTGTTTAAAATACAGGATTTGATTTAAGATTTTTAGCAAATTTGAGTCGATTAAAAAAATACGCTTTTTTTGCCTTGTGGAATAATACTACACTTAAAGTTAGAAACGCCTTTCAAACTCGAAATACATGTTAAAGTTCTATCCTGAAAAACTGAGAATGATACTTTGAAAGTCATAACTTTTTAAATTTTTAAAACTCTGGTTGATTAATCTTGGTTTAACCTCTTATGTAGATTGCAGATTGAAATTCGTGCTAAAATTATACTCATAAATGGAAATTATTGGAAAGGTTGAGCAGGACTTTTTGATCATAGCTTCACACCTAAATTTCATTCAAATTTTAAGCCCGCTTCTACCTCAAAATTCATATTAAAATAAAACGGACAGTCATGAAGAAATTGACTAGGTTATATCTTGTTGGTTGTTTCAATCCCAAAATATTGTAAGAATTTATTGTTAAGTTATAAAAACTTAAAAAAATAAATCAATATATAGTTGGTAAGCGTTTGCAATTTAGGCCTGCTCATTTTGCCATTTGAAATTTATAATTTTGTGTCACTTTGGGAAGCTGTAAAATATTACAAAGTCAGAAAACGCACTAACAAAAGCACTAATTGCATAGAAGACTCACTGACATTGATGTCTGTCTGTCTGTCTGCCTTTCTGTCTGTCTGTCTGGCTCTGTTGGCTCACACATCATTCCAGACTCTGCACAGAATTCACTTCTACTTCGAATTTCATTTGCGCTTATGTGCAATGACATTACCTTTACCTATGCAACCCACCCAAACACACACACACACACACAGCAGGCGAGTGCCATGCCCTAATCTCTCTACTTCGCACTGTGGTGAAAATGTGCACTTTTTCTCCAATAAATAACGATAAAACGATGCCAAAGTTGATGTTTCAGAATTTTAAGTAGCTTTTATAAAAACATTTTCTCGTTGGTAAAATGAACTTTTTTGTGCCATAGTGCATAGACTGTCGGCACCCACTGTTGGCGCACAACTTCATTAACGCAAAGTAAACACACGCATGCAGTTTGACGCTGCGAGCAATGTGTTTGATGTTGTTGTTGTTGTTGTTGTTGTTGCTGTTTGTTGTTGTTCTTGTTGTTTGCCAGTTTAAAGTTACATTTTCGACATTTTCGTACTGGATTGCAGAGGGGGGGGAGGAGGCTGGGTGTGCAGATGAGAGCTCATCTTTGCTGTGCTTGTTTTTGAGTCTATTTGCGTTTCACTTAGACGCACTTTAAAGCCGTGCAACATGGGGCATAGAAAATTAAATTGCGTACACGCAGCGATCGAGATGATTTTGTGCGTCTTTTAAATGCATGCAAATTAACATGATTTAAATAATTAAATATAATTTGATGTGCTTTTGTGGTGCTTTGGCATTGTTGTTGTTGTTGTTGTTGTTGTTGTGTTTGTTTTGTTTCATTTATGAGCCGCTGCGCGAGTCCATTAACAACACATAACGATGTGTCATGTGCCTCATAACGAGTGCTTCAAACCACACACACACACAAAGCACACATAGGCAAACCACAAATGCGGCACTTGCCACATTCCTTCTTTTTTTTTT
Source organism: Drosophila fungiperda (assembly GCA_035042345.1). Classification (NCBI taxonomy): domain Eukaryota; kingdom Metazoa; phylum Arthropoda; class Insecta; order Diptera; family Drosophilidae; genus Drosophila; species Drosophila fungiperda. Next base: position 2,211,501 of record JAWNLM010000293.1, on the reverse strand, counting down.
CTTCTTTTGCTGGTGTATTTTTTTTATATTTTATTTATGAGCCAAGTACTGTTTGTTTGAATGTGTTTTGTGTGTGTGTGTGTGTGAGCGCGTCTTTTAACAAGCCTAACGAACTGCCAAATTACCCGAAATAGCATTAAAAATTTAAATTTGGTTCGTGCCACGCCAAAAACGTAAGCGCTGAAAGTAAACACACAAAAAAAAAAACCCCAAACATTCAAAAGGCAATTGAAGTGTTGCTTTTGTGTTGCGAATGCTTCTCGTTTCAAAAAAATAAATCACTTTATAAATGGCACAACAAAAGTGCTGGTAAATAATACTTACAACAAATAAATGATTGTAAAAGCTTTTTGGCGCTTTTAGCTGAATAATAATACTTTTCATATTCTGATTGCTAAACATTTATTACTTGCAGAATCTAAAATTGTCGCAAATCCATAAAAAGCATTTAAAAATATCAATTATTTTATTGGAGTTTTATCTGTCTCTCAAGTCTGTAATAAAATATAGTAATCTAGTTTAAAAATATATAAACTTGATAAGACAAAATCAGATAAATGAAAAAGCATTCGCAAAAAAATATTCAGCGATTGAATAAATTTAAATGTACAAAAAAATCCAATGTAAAAATCCTTACATTATAACAATATAAAGTTTAACAAATGAATGGTTTGTCTAATTGAGAGGTAAATAAATGAAATGTCTATCAATTTGCACGACAGCAGCAAGTTGCAAGTAGCAAGTTGCAAGTATTTCATTAAATTGAAAATCTGAAATTATAAATAACCCAACGAAGACGAAAAGAGTTATTTGAGTGTGGGTTGCAGGCTTTAAGCCATATGACAAGAGTCAATTGTGAAATGAAAAATAGCTTGATAATCGCATTTTAAATCATCCCTTGGTCATCCTCCTCCTTCTCCTACCCCCCCCCCCCCTTGTCTGTTGTTTGCGTTTAAGCCGTAGCCAGCACACAATTGCACAATATTTCCGGTAGGGTAATAAATAAATTGCATACGTAATTAAAATTGACGACTCTGCAGGCCGCCTCTCGATTCCAGCCTAGGACTACAGCTATGGCAATTGTTATAGCCATTACAGCAATGGCCAGAAGAGCAAGAAGAAGAAGAAGAAGCCACACAATACGTAAAACAAGGCAAGGAAACAAAAGTTTTTTCCAACTTGACTTGTGCTTCCCTTTAACGTCAACCAGTTGCAAGTTTTTGCTGCTGTTGGCAGCTCTTTGTTTTTGTCTTTTTTTTGGTTTTTTTCCATACCATATACAAGTTGCATGTGAAACATGAATGTGGATTGGCCAACAGGGAGGGGGGGGGGGGGGGGGCAGCGAGTACATCAAGGTAAGCAGTGTAAACTTGTCTGCTCGCCTGCCTGCTGCCTGTTTGCCTGTTTGTTTTTAATTTTATATCGTTGCGGTTTGTCTTTGGGGGTCTCCGCCTCGCTTGTTCAGCTATTTGCATGACAAAAGCTCAACAGGAGTTGCCCACTGTGTGTGTGTGTGTGTGTGTGTGTGGTGTGTCCTTTGGTCGCAGCTACACCTTTTCGATTGTTTCTTGTTTGCCGCCGCCATTGTTTGCCACAAGTCACGCAATTCGTGTTTGGCACAAAGAAGCCTTTCTGCTCATAACTAGCCACTAACTTGATTTCTTCACCAAACTTAACAAAACAACATTAACAATGAGCGCATTGTTTGCCCTTTTCTGTTAATTCATTTTGCAGTCTTAACCAAATTAAGTAGTTCGAAGCAAAGAAAAGACCCTTAAAAGGCGTTAACTGTTTGATATGCAACAAAAGAAAGAACAAAATAAATTATAATTATAATTGGAATTATTATGTATAAGAAAAATTTGTTAACAGCTCAAATTAACATAATATAATCACTGCTTATTATGCAAGAAATATGTTTGTTAAAAACCTCAAACATAAAAGAACAACAATTTATCCATTACAAATTACTCACTTAATAAAATTAAACATTTGTTTTTAAATGAATAAAAGTTTTCTGTGCATCTATTTTATTATCATTTTCTGCCACATCAAATGTTGTTTTACATAACTTCAACTAATTGCAATTAGAAACGTTTTTTTTTATTACAAGTAAAGTTTTCATGTATCGTTGTTGCATGCTGAAATGTGAGGATAAAATTGTGGCAACAGCTTAAAGCCAAGAAATTATAAAAGGCATAAATGTTGTCGCCGCTGTTGCGATGGTTGTTGCCGTTGCTGTTGCTGCTGCTGCTGCTGCCGTCATGCGAGCCATTAAAAAATCAAAACAAGTTAACAGCAACCAACTAGTAGCAGGCGACCCGGAAACCGGAAGTGAAAACAGGGCTCTGCCGCAAGTTTGCGGTGACGTTCGCGTGCGGCGTATGCAGGAAGTAAACAGCGCTGCAGCAGCAACAACAGCAACAACAACAACGGGTTAGCTAAGCAGCCAATGTTGCTGTTGTTGTGGTTCTTGCAACAGAGCCATGTTCTGCGGACGACTCCCGATAAAGTTGGCAACACGTTAACAACTTGAGCTTGTATCTGTGTGGCTAAGTGTGTGTGTGTATGCGTGTGTGTGTGTGTATGCGTGTGTGTGTGTGTGTGTGTGTGTGTTACTGCTGACATTTGTGTGCCATGTAGTCCAATGTCAGAACTGTTAGTTGACCTGTTGTTTTGGATTTTAACAAACGAGGGTCATTTGCAACGGACTCCACTCTTAGCTCTGCTTGCCACCTTGCCTTGGGGTGCAAATAATCGACAGCGTTTTTGGTAACAATTCATGGCTTATATTTGCCACACGACACACAAGGCTGCATTACATAAAGCTGCCAACTTAACCGGGCAACCGAAAGCCATTGGCTAATACTGTAACAACTTAATTTCGCCCCCTCCCTCTCTCCCTCTCTCTCTCAGTCTCCCTCTCTCTTACTCTCTAGCCGGCTGTCTCACTCTGTGACAATCAGACAGCGACGCTTTTGGCATTATAATGCCATTAACTTTGTCAGAATTTAGCGCTGCAAATTTATGCATAATGAGCAAATACCCATACAAGTGCACTTCCCAACACCAACACACACACACACACACACATACACGTATACAGCCTGATATCAAGTATACGCATGCAACTAGCCCAGCAGCAGTTTAATACCCAACAAACATTTTGATAATAATAGGAATATTTCAATGCAACCCGTTTCTCGAAATATTTTGTAATAAATAAATAATAATAAATACTTGAAAACATCCAATAAAAAAATATTGATTTAAATTTCCCACAAATCATTTGAATGGAAAAATAATAATAATATTTAAATAAACGCAAGCTTGTAATAAAAACAAAATTGCTGCATTTTTATAAATTTCCCTAATTATTTTTTGCATTTATCTGAATAATGTGCTTATTGGGTAATATAACTACCAAAATGAGATTGTTTATGACAGCGTCAGCACCCGCTGGGTAACTAACTGGCTGCAACTGCGACTGACTCGGGTTCTGCCGTTGGCTGTGGATGTGGCAGTGGCAGTGGCATAGTGGCACTGACGACAGCAAGTGGCACTACTACTATTTGGCAGTCATAGACGTCAACTGCTCGGTAAGCTAGCCGGCCATAATACCACTAAATATCTACCATGCACATACACACAAAAATGTGTGCATAGGTGTGTATGTGTGTGTGTGTGTGTGTGCGTGTGTTTTGGTGATGTAGCTTTTGTCTGGGGTTGTCATGGCAGGTGAAATTTCTTGGAAACACCGCACAGCAAAAGCAGCAGCCACCTCATTGTGGCAAATGGATGTTTTCAAGACTGAGACTAACTTGGTTAACAGAAACACTGCTGGATGAAATGCAGTTGTGTGTGTGTGTGTGTGTATGCACATATATTATATTTTGAGCTGTGTGCTTGACTTCGTTTACTCGAACATCGTAAACGTCAGCGAAATATTTTTGTTATTTGCTTGGCATGGTTGAGTTTTTGTGAGTTTTGCTGTTTTGCTGTTTCCCACTGGGGATAAAATTTATGAGACCGCACACACACACACAACACATACACAACACACACACAACACACACACGCACACAACATTTTGCATATTTGCACTGTGCAAATTAATTTCGCTCGTTTTATTTGCGTTTTGTGCTTGGCAACGCCCCAAAAATCCAAAAACCTTAAAAGTACCAGAAAATATGCATACAAACGTTTGGCTAATTAAAAATTTTCGTCAACGTTGGCAATAGTAAATAAATATTATAAATCAAAAATGTTGCTGCTTCTGCTAATTTTGAATTGAATGCAATGCAAAATATTAGCATATTAAATATTATATAACATAAATTCTATATAAAATGTAGTCATTATTTTTTTATTTTCAACAGTACTCGAAACTGACACAAACAGAACGACAATAAATTGTTATAATACTCTATAAAAAGACCAAAAAGTTGCAGTTTCGATATAAAATTGCGTAATAGTAAAGTATTTTTAGGGATATTTACAAAGTGCATTGTTTGGTTAAGTGCCAAAAGGTCAAAGCACCGTTAGACAAATACAGTCGCCCTTGTTTACCCCAAATGCAGTGAAGTGGATCAGAAGGGTTTAATGACCTATCTAAGGAAATATGTGCAACCTCATAACATATATATACTTGATCAGAAGACGATTTAGCAATATTCAACTTCTGGCTGATTAGCTTTATGAACGCATCTTTCCCAGGGACTTTAAGAGGCAGATTTATATAGAATAAATCGGAAAATATAAACTTAACTTCAAATAAGTATCTAAAATGAATAAGACGAATTTTCTTATTAAACAAACAGCGCAAATAAAACTCGAATAATTCATACTTACGGATAAAGAGTATCTTCTCGTCGAGGTAACTTGCATAGAGAATTTGCGCTTGTTTTACTACACTTTTTAGGCGTGGCAACTAAAATGCAACTTTATATGGACATGAGTAGAAAAGTTTGACATTTGCATTTGTCACAGTCGGTGGCAAAAGTTTTCAGCTTAAATTCCTGAATGCATTTCAACACGCAATTGGCATGTGACAGTCAAAATGTTTGCTCAAGATGAGCCAGCAAACACACATTGAGATAGATAGACACAGAGAGAGAGTGAGAGAGAGAGAGATAGAGAGAGAGAATGACATGGAATGGGAATCGACTGTCTGATATATCAATTTGAAAAGTTTGACTTAGTTTTCCCACTCGAGCATTTCGATTAAAGTTTTCCATGCGGCAGATTAAAAACTTTTGTTTCCAGCTCAACTTTTTGCTAGTGTGCCAAAAAAAAAAAAACAAATAAAAAGATAGTCAAAGAAATAACAGCTGTCTTGGATTGAATATTAAATACCCTCTTAGACCGAAGGCAAATTGCCCTTATTTTAATTTTATTATAAGTTTAAAAAACGCACGGAAAGATAACTTCTGAAACTGAACTGGTTTCTATCTGTAATTGCTGATGAATAATTTAAAATTGTTAATTATGTAATAATAATATTTATGTTCTCTTCAATAAGATAAGGTAACTTTGAATTTGAGTAACTGGTTTGTATCTGTAGTTGCTGATGAATAGCTTAGAATACTTAATTATTTAATAATAATATTTATGTTCTCTTACTCCTTACTAGGGTACAAAAACATGTTTGCATTCTGTGCATTACTTGGCAGCATTTTGGAATAGGTTCAATATGCATTTTTGCATTTTTGGCTTTTTGGCATTCCTCTGCTTTTGCAAGCCAAGTGGGCCATGGGCCATGTGAAACAAACCAAATGCGACATAAGGCCACACAAAGTGAACCAATTTAAATACACAAATTGATGTCGCAGAACCTTTGACAATAAATAACTCAAGTTCACTGCATTACACAAATATTAGATGAAATAACTTACTAATATATATTTGAGTGTGCTATTTCTTTGTCCATTTCTACACATTTCAACATCCGACACGATAATCATAGATTCATTATCTGAACACAATTTGGAGAATATACTCGTCCAATCAGTCACTCATTAATTCATGCGTGTTTTTGGTATCTGTCATTCGCATTTATGTTTGTTAACAATACACAGAACTAGTTGCCACATACCCGTAGCATTATCCAGACAATGGGCGGGGTGAATTGCGTGTGTCCAGCAAATTAGCATTTCATTAAAAAAACCGGCAAAATTTGTTCGCAATGCTGTCGTTGAACAGGTTGCTCGTTGGCCCGTTCGTGTCCCCATATCCGTGTCCATGTCCGGCAATAACTAAAAAAAAAAACGGGGGAAAAAAAAACAAAATAATAACACAGACCATAAATTTGTTGCATTACTCGATTAGAGCTGCACAAATGCCATTATTAAAATTCAATTTCCTTTACGTGCAACCCGATTGCATGTCTAATCGAATGTAACAAGTTTTCCCATTTTGCCCTTTGCATTTATCACGTGCCCGGCACCGGAGAAATTAATACAAATGCATCGTAAGTGCATATTCCGGCAAGCAATTTGTCATGCGATTTTCATAGACTGCTAATTTGGTATATTAAAAAGATTTTCAACTAGAAATTAATTGCTAACAGCGCTTAAGGCTTGCTTATTAGTGATGTGCGATGAATTTTTATTATTATTTATACATATATATATAACTGCTTATTTGCCATCAACGGATATTGGAACTATCGCTATAAGCTAAGTAAACAGATTAATTGTTTGATTGCTCATCACTTCTATCGATATGAATCAGTTAGCAACTCTGCCAGAGTTGCCAGACTTTCTATAAAGTTAAAATTAAGAAAACGACAATAGTTTGTTGCGCATGCTGGTAAAAAATAATCTGCATTTCTATAAAAAATCACTTTAAATTTGAGCTTAATTCACAGATAACAAAATATGGATCTCCACCACACGATGAACAGGGATGATGGCAAAGCAGTTGTAGTGAGTAGTGATATGAACGAAGATATGCAAAGAAGCTGTATTCTTTTGGTACTCGAAGCTATGAAAAAATGCACCAGCGAAAAAGATGTTGCTTACTACCTTAAAACCGCGTTCGACTCATTTTACACTCCCACCTGGCATTGCATTGTGGGGCACAACTTTGGCCTGTTTGTGACACACGAGACGCACAACTTCATCACCCTGGTATTCAATGATACGCATATATTGCTCTTCAAGAGCGGTTAGCTCATCGATCTCCAAAAGGACACACATAAATAATACAACGAATTTCATGCATGTCATATCAAAATAAATACTCGAACCTTAAAAGAAACCCAATGTATAAATAGTACTTAGACATTTCATTCATGTCATACCAAAATAAAAACTCAACTTAATTAAATATTTGTTATGGTCGGCGAATAAACCGATCGAAAAACAAAAATAAAGCGAAATGCACACAGAAAAAAATTTGGAAAAAATATATTGATATACATATATATATATATATATAAAATAATATAAATAAACAATTTATTAAAAACAAAAATAAGCTAACCAGCGACAACAACAGGCGAAATAAACCAAAGCCGAGTTGCGATCGTCGTTGGACAATTGGGACAAAACAGAAAACAATGAGTGGAATCCGGAGAACATTTAGATTTCCTAAGAGGTTGATCTCGCCCAATCAATTAGTACCAATTAGCTCGAAGGCACAGCTGATCGTCCCTAACCTTTAAAGCATGAGTGTTGCAATGCTGGCAACAGTGATGCTCATTTTCCCCATCAGTGATGCACACTTTTTCAGCTATTTTTATAAAAAATCTAAATAGTTTGAAGTTTAAAATCTTAATTTATAAGCTAATGTGAATGTTAAATAAGTAGGCTAATATTAAAATAATGTGTTTGGATGAGGTGTGGATATAGCAAACGGACGAGAATGGACTAATAATATAAGAGAATTTCTCAGATAAATTTTGATAAGAAATTTATAGGACAGCCAACAGAGTAGCGGCCAGGCTAAAATATATATAAAAATATGAAAATTATTACTCCAAAATATATCGGGGTCGATCCCGAACTGATCCGATAACTAGGCAGCAGGGCGATGTACACTATCGATAAATCACTCTGTAGCTTTGCCAGGGCTGTCATATTATTTTTTTTTTTCCACAAAAACGCTTTGCAACCGAACTGTCAGTGCCCAAAAAAAAGTTCAGCGTAAATTTGCAACAAATTACAATTTAAACATTAATTTGTGGAGAGATTCGAGCGATCCTTGTTTTTTTGTATTGATACCTCAATAGGCAATTGCTTTGTCAGTCAAACACTAACGAAAAACTGCCTGTTTTTACTAAAATTAGAACATTGGTGACAAAATTATCGAAATCGTAATTTGTTAAATATTTGCATATAGTCAACCAGCAACCAAAAGGTAAGCGAAACAACCAACTTTGCCTTAGCGATAAAAAATAACCGAAAATTCGATCAATAGCAAAGAGCGAAGATGTCGGATCGCAAAGCAGTTATCAAAAATGCCGATATGAGCGAGGAGATGCAGCAGGATGCTGTGGATTGTGCCACACAGGCCATGGAGAAGCACAACATTGAGAAGGACATTGCGGCCTACATCAAGAAGGAGTTCGATAAGAAATACAATCCCACCTGGCATTGCATCGTCGGACGCAACTTTGGCTCCTATGTGACACACGAGACGCGCAACTTTATCTACTTCTATTTGGGGCAAGTGGCCATACTGCTCTTCAAGAGCGGTTAACCATATCCTTAATCGTCCGGCAAAATACACAAATACACCCAAACACACACACACACAGCACACATTGTTGTAGCAATAAGTACACACACTCACTATGAACTCTGATTTGAAATGGCACACTGTTGACATCACATCACCTTGCATCAACTTGCAACTTGCAACACACACAATCATTTAGTGAACGCACTGGGAAACCAAAACACAATAAACCAAACGTTTAGCACAAACAAATTCCTTCAAAATACATATGTTTCTGACTATTTACAAAACCACACAAATTTCGACATAGAATAAACCAATTATATAAGCTAAGAATCAAAATATTTTTGGCTTATTATTATTACAAATCAGGTGTCTAATCTCATTAAACGATTCCAAATATGACAATCAATAGTCAATCAATTTCTGAACTATCCAAATTAAACATGAATTATATTAGACAGTAGTGAAAATTGAACTGATAGCTGTGTTGTCTGCTGAATCACTTAATTGTTTAAAAAATTGATAAATATATTTAAAACTGCATCTACTAAAATAAATTGTTACACGCTGCAGAAAAGTTGATAAGCCATATTTACCAACAAGCCACAGCAAATCCCATGAGGCAAAGATATGTGTTTAGCAGGTTATAGTAATAAATTTAATATTTATTTTAATATAAATACATAATAAATTATTAAATTCAGATACTCTGTTATTCTAGTAAATTATTGTTTTTCAGTCTTTTAGGTTTTAAGTTTTTTTTCCATCAACTTGGCCCAACTTGTTCCGCTCAGCTGCTGTAAGCCAAACTGAAATCGTAATTGACCTAAGAATATTTATGTTTCTTCAATGGGATTATAACATTTATTCAATGCTACTGTTCTTGAAAATAAGAGTAATGGCTGAGAAGATCATTGGCATTTTATATATACTCAATTCGTTTCAGTTTCAACCAAAATTTGGATAATTAAATTTCCCAACGGCTGAGTAATAATGAATTGAAGGCATGGTTATTGAAACCCAGAGGGGCCCCTTATAGGGCCCGAACCGTTTTGTGGCATAGGTAAACACACAATACGGCTGCAACTCAGAAACGAAGAAAGACAAATGAGACTGCGGAGCTGGGAGGAAGCACCGGGACTCCGACAGGCCAAATGTCTTTTGGGCGGCTATAATCAGAAACGATTTAAGCAAGTAATATCCATGGGCAGGAATAGGCTAAGGATACTTGTCGGTCTACTGAAAGGACATTGTAGACTAAAAAGCCACCTGTCCAAGATGGGTATCTTTAGCAAACAATCAGTGTAGGTTTTGTGAAGTCGAGGAGGAGTCTTCAACTCACATCCTAACGGATTGCATCGCCCTTGCCAGGAAAAGATGCAGCATCCTAGGGAAGCATATTATGAATGTCAAAGACATAGTATCCCTCGACCCATCAAAGATCCTGATATTCGTTCAGGAACTGGGGTTGATGGAGGAGCTATAAGCTGTGCGCAGTGCGCAGAACCCCAATATATAATATATTGAAACCCAAAGGACTGGACAGAGTCTTACAGGAAATTAAATAGAATATTACAATAAGTAAAACTCAAGAATGGAAATTTCGAGCATTATTAATAACATCTAATAACTGATATGGCTGCTTCCAATTGCGATTGCCCATCGATTAATATCGAAAGTACCAATTTGAAAGTATAAATGAAATACTCTGATAAAGTCTAAAATTCGCAACTGAAATATAATAAGTACAGTCAATTTCCAAAGACTTTTAAAGATTATTACTGGCACTACATTGTGGATAATATATTGAATTTTGTTTCTAATGTAACAGTCTGGCAGCGCTAAAATTGTCCATACTCAAAAATTTATGTCGGATCAGTTCAGATAATTTTGTTTGGCTTAAAATATTAAGAAACTACATTAAAATGTATTCAAATTTGAATATAAAACAATTATTTCTTTTGTAAAAGATAAGTTGACAAATAACAAGTAATAAGGAAAAGTATTAAAAAAAAACACAAATTATATTAAACTGCAAAGTCAATTAAAAATCAATATAATAATTTTATTTTATCCATTAAAATAATACAACCTTATTTAGCAAAAGAAACAATTATATCAAATGTTAACCAATTGAAGAAAAAGCTTAAATTGGAGTTATTGATGTTGCATGCTACAGCTGTGTATCGTAGTTGTTGCCACAGTTGCACTTACCACACAGCGATGAATTACTTCTGCTTAAACTTTGTTCCTTTTGCCGAGTGTGTGCGAGTTTGTGTGTGTGTGCTTGCGTTGCATGTGTGTGTGTGTGTGTGAGTTAACACCTGACCGTGGCAAATAAAAATGGCTTAATTAAGTTAATTAAAATATTGTTGCTGTTGGTTTGTGCACACGATTCGGTCTTATGTGCTTTTATTATCTCAGCGATTGGCAATTTTCGGACAGCCGGCAGCAGGACCTTTTGGACTGCCGCTCAAAGGATGTCGCCAGGCGCGTAATTATGCCGGCGCACGTACTCAGGACTTGGGACTGGGAATTGGTAACCAGTTGAGCAGAGAGCTGTGCCCATTACAATAATAATAATAAAGTTGCTATGTATATTTTTTGTTGTTGTTAAATACTCGCACGGCAATGTTTGCCAGTGGCCAAACATATGCATATTATTGAGAATTGTCCTTTGAGTTCGAGGACTTTTGGCCTTGTTGCATTGTTGCCGGCTGTTGCCGGACAGCTGCTGCATCCGATAAATACGATGTGTGTGTGTGTGTGTGTGCCACGTAGATGTGATGCATGCGATAGATTCAATTCAATTGAGCTGTTGCCCTTGCCACCATGCGTGTGTGCCACAGACAGTGGCTCATGCATATTTCATGCCCAGCTTAAATACAGTCGAAATGCTTTTCATGCTCAACAAAATCCGTTGCGCCAATAAAAAAAAAAAAAACATTATTTAAGTGCCACGTACGCAACAGCGCACAGGACTCGCAATCAGGTTTATGCGTTCAAGCGTGCTTTATTAATATTTTTACGTCGTCAATTTATGGTAAATTTTTTTTATGGCCTAACATTAAACAAAAAAAGTCAAAGGTAACACCAAAAGTTGCAAATTCAGCCGATTTCGTCATTTTGCTGCTTGTCAATGTTGCTCGGATCCATCAGCCCATCCAATTCCTTAACGCTTTTGACCCCAACTAATCTCCTCGCCTCGCCTCGCATATCCAGTCTGAGGTGACTTTGCCAGCAGCTGTTTGGCCCTTGCCACTCATTTGGAGTTGCCTCCTGTTGAGCTGAATGTGTAAATGGGAGCGACTTGTGTTGAGTTTGCGCACTTGCCACAATTCGCTCCGACGAGTCTACAAACTGGCAGCGAGTGACAAAAGACTCGTTTGTTAAATATTTGAAACATTTAAAATTTCGAAAAACTTGATTTGAAAAAGTTGAAATTGATTTTTAATATAACAAATAAAAATTCTGGTTATTAATAAATTATGGCATACATAAATATAAGTTTACTTTATAATTAAAATCTGCATAAATATTAGTTAACTTTATTATTTAAATATCTTCTTCTTGATCAGCACTTCTTATATTTGAACAACACAGTAACAAATTTGCAAATTCCGACTTAAAATGGGTTTTTTTTTAATTTGATTAAAATTTATTAACTGTGGAATTATTTAAGTTGTGATCCGCTATATATATATATATATATATATATAAATGAAGTACACATTTGTAAAAAAATATACATAAAGCTTTTAATGCTAATGTTTTTTTTTATTTATTTTAATACCACATTTTATACTCTTGCTAAATTAAAGAACATTTTTTTTAAATAAATGCATATTTAAATGTCAGCCTGCAGATAAAAGAAAGGTTTTTTTTTACAGCCATTTAATCGATTGTGATCAGAAGGCAACTGCAGGAAAAAATGAATTAAAGCGAGATATACTCGATGGCCAATTTCCATATGGGAAATTACATGCAATTCGAGCAATTTTGCCAGAAGCCCCACCACACTCCACCACACCCCGCACAATCCACACGCACAGACAAAAGGAGCAACCAAAAGTTTTTGGTCTTTTTGAGCTGTGTGCGGGTCAAACAAAATGCCAACTTTTATAAATTACAGTCAACAGTACTGACCTCAATATAAAATTACACAACACGACTTGAATAAACACACACACATACACACGCACACATACAGACAAACAGTGAAAAAAAAAACAACAACTACAAAATGGGAACAATTGCAAGTGCCATAGATACGAGTGTAATTGCATTTTACTTTGTTACATTTGGCCGGGCAAAAAGCTAGAAGCCGAAGTCAACCAACCAACCAACAAACCAACAAAACACACACGCACACACAGACACACACACACACACTCACACATGAGTTAACTTTTTGCATTTTGCTGTTATTATTATTATTATTATTATAATACTTATTTTTGTTGTTAATTTGTAACTGTAAAAACCAACAAAGCCAAGCTGGTTGGTTGCTAGCAGGAGGGTGTGGGAGGGGCGCAGACACATAGGAGAGGCGACAAAGTCAACACCAGGCGACCAGTTTTATCTGCCAACAGATGCAACAACAGTCGCCGCTGACTCGAACAAAACAAGCAAAAATACCTAATGAAACATAAACAAGACACAGACTGAGCAACAGAAAACCAACCAAACAACAATAAAATCCACACAAAAAACACATACAACAAAATAATGGGGCAAAAAAAAAATTGTGTAATCTAAACAAGAAAATTCTCATTTGTTGCGCAATTTAACATATAACTAACTAAAAAAAAAAACAGCAAACATTTTAAATACCTGTCAGCAAAGATAAGCCGAAGATTAAATGCGCTTATGTATATATATATATATATATATGTATTATATATTATATATTATTTTATTATATATTATTATTTTGATATTTTAATTTAAAAGAGTGTCACGAAATCCTAACTTATTTGTTAAATTTACAAGTACAGCCTATGAAAACACGTATTAAGCCAATCGACTAAGAATTTTGAGAACTATAATTTTTTTTAAAACTATACAAATACTTTTATTATTTATTATATTATTATTTTGATATTTTAATTAATTTATATTTATATATTTTAAGCAGATTTATAGTACTTAAGAGAGTCACGAAATCCTAACTTATTTGTTATTTTAATTAGTACAGCCAATAAAAATCCGTATTAAGCAAGAACTTAAGAACTATATTTTTTGGGAACTATACAAATAGAGTAACTCCCGACAATTAACAGTGCGCTAGATTATCGCACACATAAACAATAATAATCGCATGACAGTCTCCCGGAACGGAGACTTTTCTTTTGGACTTTTCTCAACTGAGCCGGAAACTTGCATCGCTTTCGGCGTGATGAATGGAATACAGTGTTGCCTCCGAAACTACCACAAGCCGACAGCAGATCGCAATTCACAAAGGAGGTAGGGTGGAGAGTGGGGGTGGGGCGTGAGGGAAGTGGGCGTCAATTTTTCATTTGTTAAAGAAATCTGTCTGTCTTTTTGTCTGTTTGTCGTGTTTGTCGTGTCTGTCGTGTCTGTTGTGTCTGTTTTGTCTGTTGTGTCTGTTGTGTCTGTCTTATGTGAATTTGGGAATATTTTTGTCTCACTTGTGGCTCTCGTCTGTCACTGACCATTGTCATTGTCTCCTTGTCTTGACTTGGATTCGGATTTGGTTTTATTTTTGGTTCTGGCCTGTCAACATTGGTTTAAGCCAGTTTGTGCACAGTTTACTTGTTGGCTTTCAAGCTAAACTATTATACTCAAAGGGCATATAAATTTTAAAATCTGGATTAGTTTTAAAGTCATAAATAATTGGATTGATTTGTGATATTTGTGACTAGTAAAGCGTAAATAGTTTTGGCAGAGTATTTAAGTTTTGGTGTGTTTTTTTTAGCATGCAATTTTTGATGTTACATTTTAGTTTGTTTTATTGTTCGTTTTGATAAATTGTGCGCCTTTCGTTTTGACACATGTCAGCCTTTGTCTACCCATTGTAAAAAAAATAGCAAGACTCTTATTATAGAGGCTGACTTCTTTTGATTGTCCCGGCTGCCCTGTAAAGGTTATCGCTCTTTTCATTTTTGAGAGGAGAATATAAAGACTCAGTCGGACTACAAGTGTAGTTGGGATGCTGACCAAGATAGGGAACATCTATGGACAACAAAAGCATAAGTTAAGCTTACAAATAAGACAAATTAAATTGGTTTTTGACCAAGCAGTCAATTTTTTTAAGGTACAAATCAAGGTACAAAAAAAATCTACAAAAAATAAATGCAATTTGGTAATTACAAATAAGTTGCTATAAATATCAATAATCTGTTACTTATTCTATATAAAATATGAAACACTTAGATTAAATATGGATTAGATTAAATTGTGGTATGGAATTCATCTGGTTTTGAGAGTGCAGTCAACTACTTGCTGTCAATTGACAATCGTGTCACTTGAACTGACATTGGTGGGTGTGTGCACCGAGTCTGGCCAGGACCCAGTCACATGTGCTTGTCAGTCACTCAGTCAGTCAGTCAGTCAGTCAGTCAGTGAGTCCATGTTGCTGCTGCTGTTGTGTTCGGTGTCTGTTGTTTCAGCGTCAGCCATGTCAGCGTCAGTTTATGCGACTGACAGCGTCAACAATTTTATTTACTTAATTTGGCTTTAGTTTGTCATTTATTTACTTGTTTGCCACCGCAGCCAGTAGCCTTTGCTATCTCTTTCTACCTTATCTAAGCCCTCATCTGTCCAACTCTGTTCTCTGTTCCCATCTTCATGGCCCCATCTCTTGGCCGGCTCATGTGCGTCTCTTAATGTCTGTTGTTGTCACTTTGACGCTTGACGTTGTTACAGTTATTGTTGTAGTTGCTGTTGTTGTTGTTGTTGTTGCTGTCGCTTTGTATGTTTGTTTACTCAACCAGCCAAGGGTAGTTGCGACAAAAACAAAGCATTTTCATCGAGCAACCACAACTTGCCAAGAAGCAGGCTTTCATCTAACTATTTTTGCTTTGCATTTAAACTTTCCTATTTAGTTTCACATGCACTTAAAACTCCATCAATCATTCAATCATGCATTGATTGATTCTTTCATTAGTTAATTTATGTTTTTAATGCATTTCATTTGTGGCAGCAGCTTACAGGGTAAATGTTAGTCGCTCTCTTGGCAAAATATTAACTTAATTTGTTGTTTCTTTTAACTGTGACACATTTCACATTTTTTACATGTTGTTGTCATTTTTGTTATTTTGTTGTAGTTGCTGTTGTTGGCACGTGCTTTTGCATTTTTTATGAAAATTTAGAGACGGCTTTTGGTTGCTTTTGTTACACATGCGCGCACTTTAATTAAATATTTATTTCAATCATTTTGTCAAAATGGAAATGAGTTCAGCTGGGATCAGAGAGAATGACAAGAGAAGAGAGAGAGAGAGATAGTCAGAGATGAGAGAAAGAGAGGGGGCATAAAAAGAGAGGCTGCACTAACATTTGTCATTACACATTAATAGCGCACCATTAATCTTTTCGTGAGCTGCTGGCCAAATGAATGTTGGCTAGCAAGGGCCAAGTCCCGTTAATTAATGTATGCCATTTAGCCGGAAAATTGCAGGGGTGCACACGCACACACACATCAATAAACACACTCACACACACACACATGTGTGTGCAGCCCCATCATAATGAGCGCCAATTTAGTATCCATGTGTGTGTGTGTGTGTGTGTGTGTCGTTGTCGCCACCGCAAACAAGCAAAGGCCAAAGCCACAGTGAACACCCT
Source organism: Drosophila fungiperda (assembly GCA_035042345.1). Lineage (NCBI taxonomy): Eukaryota > Metazoa > Arthropoda > Insecta > Diptera > Drosophilidae > Drosophila > Drosophila fungiperda. The sequence goes on along the minus strand of JAWNLM010000293.1, from coordinate 2,195,010 downwards.
GCGCCATGCCTCGTGCCCCGCTCTTCATGCAGCCTGAACTTGCCTCACGCTCCACACGCTGTATCTCTGTTGCTAGACCGCTCACTCTGCCCAGCAGGTATGCTTGATTAATGCTTTATAACAGGACACACAGAAAACACACACACACACACACCCACACACACCCACACACAGTGAGACAAACAACAAAACAAGGATATTGCTGGCTGCATGGTTGCTAACGCCCTTTTCGTCCTTTCACCCGGCTGCTCCCCTGCTCCCCTGCTACTCTCCTCTGTCCAATGCATTTTAACATTAATTTAGTGGAATGCGGCAAAGGACTATGAAAGCTTTTCAGCGTCGTCGTCGACACATGTTAATCCCATCGTTGTCGCTACCACAAACCACTCACAGCCACATCCATACTCACACTCACACTCATACTCATACTCCCACTCACACTCACATTCACATTCACATTCACACTCACATTCATTCTTAACTCACAAAATATATATAAATTCGTTTATGGATTTGGGCTGCATGAATTTCAATTGCTTTTGACAAAACAGCTAAATTTTTTAGCGGCTTTCTCAAACTAATCCCGCAAAAGGGTTGGCGGAAATTGATAAGCCGTTACTTTGTAGTGTTAATGATGGGGCTAACACACATTGTGTGTGTGTTTGTGTGTGTGTAAACAACAAGATAATTAAGCGTAAAATTAGCGTATCATTTATTTTGCTCATTTATTTATGCAGAAACTCGACTCAAATTGAGTTTAGAAGTGGCTGTTTTGATATATTCAAAGTTGCTCAATTAAAAATACACACAGACTAATAATAATTTGATGTTTTTATTTATTTAAAGTTGTAAAACTATTATTAACAAGTGTTTTTTTTTTAATAAATTAAACGATTAACTTAATAAGTCACAAATCGAATGAGTTCACTTTAAAAATCTTATCAAATATTTGGCTTATTCTGACAAATACGTCAAAGCTTTAAATTAAATTTTGTTTAAGCTGATTTATTTTTTTAAATTTTAAAGTTTATTTATTTTTGGCTCGCTCATATTCCATGTGTGATAGAAATCCAACGATTAACTCAACTCCGCCGCGTTGTCTGCGTTGTTGTCCGCCCTGCTGCAATCCCTGCCTCTACTGTCCCCCCGCCTGCTGTCAGCCATGCACCGCTTTTTGCATATTCGATTTGGAAACGGCGATTTTCGGTATGTAAACAGAGTTCGCCCCGGATTTGAATAACACCTGCTCTCGCAGACACTCGTCATATATATCAACGAGCGTGTCGCGAACTCCTGGCCAGCTACAACAAAACGCTGCCGGACGAGATCCTCATGCAATGTGCACCGATGGAGACGCCTGAGATGGCGGAGCTGATATGTCGCAAGTGTGAGTTGCCCGTCATGTGGGAGAATTTCCTGGTGCAGCTGAACGAGCACACTTGCCGGCTAATTGCGTACCCGCCCTTGATGGAGGGTGTCGAGCGTCTGATCAATCATCTGCATGAGAATTGCATTGGCCTGGCTCTAATCACAGCCAGCAGTCGATCGATCTACTGCAAGAAGATCTGTGGACATGAGGAGCTATTCGCAAAGTTCGATCATGTGCTGTGCGCCGATGAATATAATCGCCACAAACCGGATCCGGATTGTTATTTGATTGCAATGAAGCTGCTCTGTGATGCACCCTGTGCCGAGTGCTGCTTGGCATTTGATGGCACCCCCAAGGGTGTTCAGGCGGCTAGAGAAGCCCACCTGAGAGTCATTATGCTAGCGGATCCAGAGTTGCCCTGCTGCTGGTCCGAACTGGCCACGCAGCGTTTGGAAACCCTGATCGAATTCGATACTGTGAAGTATGGCTTGCCATATTTAAAACCACTGCCGCCACCACCCACACCACCTTCCCCTCTATCGCCAACATCGCCGAGGGGCAGCGCTGCTAATGATGTATTAAGTACGGAGGGGGAAATTGTTACTAGCGGGCAGGACGAGGAGGTGCTACCGGAACAGCCACCTCAAGAGCCACCTGCTGAATCATAGATAAACCAAGTCTCAACCAGAAGCTAAACCCATAAATTCATAGCTATCATGCGGAAATTGTGCGAAATCTCATTAAAATTGAAAATCACATTTATCCGTTTATTTTATACTCTTTTATTGAGAATACAATGTAAATTGGTCAAAGTATTTTTAATCACACATTTAGCCAGAAATATTTAATAAGACATAATATTTTTTACATAAAGTAGTTTAATAAATTGGAAACACAAATATCCGTTTATTTTATACTCTTGTATTGAGACAGCATTGTAAACTGGTTAAGATATTTTTAATCACACATTTATCAAGAAATATTTTAAAAAATAAAAAATATATTACATTTAGTAAAATGAAACCATCATTTATCCGTTTATTTGATATGTTCTTATATAAATAAATAACATTTAATAATAAATAACAATATTTAAAAGAGAACTCTACATTTAAATAAAACTATTCATTTATTAAGTTTATTAAAGATAAGATTAATTTAAAAGTAAAATAAAGTATAATAACTGAACTTTTATAGACTGTATCGAGACAAATATAATGCAAATTATTATCGCTTATTTTAATCTACAAAACTAAAATTTATAACAAATAAAAGCAGATTAATTTATTACATATTATAGATTTTGTTTACTGCTTTCCCCAAGAAGTTACACAATCTCTGAAAAAGCAGGGAGCATCCCTATTAGAGTATAATACACAATTGCAAGTCAAACACTTGAAAACAATTTGCAAATCTCGCAACACCTTCAGACTGAATATTATTCGCATTGAATGGCCATTCTGAGCAGGATAAAACAAACAATAAATCAAACTTAATTGCTAAAGCAAAATGCAACATTTTATTGTCTGTCTGGCAGTATTTTCGAACATTTCTCTGTCTGGCAAAAGTCAATTGTTGACAATTAAAGTATGCATGTGCCGTAGGTGGCGACTTTATTCGAGTTGAAAAAGATGTGGCATGCAGCATGCAGCAAGCAGCTTCACACAGCTTGCAACTACTAACTTTGGCAGCAAAAACAACAAAGCGAACTCAATCCCAACTTATAATTAATTAATGCTCCAACCAGACAGTGCCAACAGTTGGAGTCAACTTGGAGTCTCCAATCTCCAGTTGCAGCAGCCGCAGCTCCATCTGAATCTCTGTCTATACCTCCAACCCACTAGCCATTTCGCATAAAACTAAAGAGAATAAACATTATAACTCTTTACCCAGCTAATTGCGTTTGCGAATTCAACTTTGCTTTTCATTATTTTTGAATCACTCATTTTTTTGCCTCCTACTTCCGTTTATAGCCTATTAAATGAACGCCACAGGAAGCACTCAAGGGCACCGTTAAATAACGGAATAAAAATAACAAAAACCATTAGAAAAGTATAAGTATAAGACGAAAGTGTGCAGAAAATCATTAAATACGCCTGGCCGACAAGTCAAAGTTTTTCAATTTAGCCAATTTAATTAAAGCCTTTTGCCTTGAACATTTCCCTCATGCATATCCAATTTAATTAGTTCCATTATAGCTCATTAAAATTGCAATTGCAACAAATTGATTGCACATTTTAGTCTTAAATAAATAATTAGGTCCACTAACTTAACCATAACAACTGAACAAGTAAGAAAGCTATAGTCCAGTAATCTCGACTACGATATACCCTGAACGCAGTTGCTATAAATATTCTAATTTTATTGGCAAATTTCCCTTTAAAAAGTTTTCCAGCCAGATTTGAGCAGGCTTTCATTTCTTTCATTTCTTATAGCAAGCAAAAGGCACTCAAAAGTAAAAAAAACGAATGCAGCGCAAAATTACATTTACATTTGCCCGAACTGATCCCTAATTGGCTGGCTAGAAACACATGCATACATGCTAACATACATAAATACGAACACGCAATCGTACGTAACGGGGCTCTTTAGAATACACTCAAAAACATAATTACGCTTGCATCTATTATCATGTCATCTCTTTCTCACACATGCGCTCGCATATTTATGCATACAGAAAATGCTTGCTGCTGCTGGTAGAAATGAGATCAATATGAGAATATAGTTTTGACCATAACTTGGGTGTTTCTTATCTGATCTTAATGAAAATTGGGCAGTTGGTATTTTTTATGTACCAAATATTATGTGTTAATTAATATTCTGCCTTAATTGTGGCTTTTATATAGCGTATATATTTATCTATAATCGAGAAACAAAGGCAGTTATCAATAAAATAAAGCAAACTTGATATGCGACGGATATACGAGAACATATATTGAACATTTCAAAGCCTCTAGCTCTTATAGTTTCTAAGATCCGCGTGCTCATACAGACCAACGGACAGACAAGGCTATCGACTCGGCTTTTGATCTTGGTCAAGAATATATATACTTTAAGTGGTCGGAGATGCTTCCTTTTGTCTGTTACATATATTGCCCAAAACCATTATACCCCTGCTACCCATTTTTAATTGGTTCAGTGTATAAAAAGGATATAATTTATAGAAAAATCTTATTGTTCACTGATAATTTTGTTCAAGAACAGTAAAAAAAATGCACGCATTGTCAACCAAATGTAAATTTGGAGACATTGTCAAAAGGCGGCAAACCAAACAGTTCCGGCTGAAATTCGGCCATGGAGCGCAGAACTAAAGTGGCACCCTCGGTCTTTTCTGGCGGAATAATGGCATCTGGTATCATGACCACCTGCATGCCCGCTGCAATGCCACCACGCATGCCAAGTGGTGAATCCTCAAACACCAGACAGTTTTCGGGTCGAGGAGCTGGCCTGAAGCGCGAGGCAGCCAGTAAAAAAATATCGGGTGCAGGTTTGCCACACTTCAGTTCCGGATCATCGCCGCAGACAAAGTGACGAAATGCGGCCATCAGGTTGCAATGGTTTCGCGCCTTCAGGTTGAATGTTTTGCGGCTGGCCGATGTTGCCACAGCCATGCTCACCCGATGCTCGAACAGATGCAGCAGCAACTCCTTCACACCTGGCAGCAGTTCCACATTGTCCATCAAGTGGTGCACCTCAGCATCAAATTTGACCATATACTCCTCCGCTTTAAGCGGCAGCTTCAACTCTTTGACCACCAACTCGCTGGCCATCCTTGCTGGTAATCCCATGCAACGCATTTTTAAATCTGGCGAGTAGATCTTTCCATAAGGAGTGAGTATGTTTTGCACTGCCTGAGTATACAAACGTTCCGTATCTGTAATATATACATAATATATATATATATATATATCTGGGTATATCTGCGATTTTTATGGATTACTCATTAGCGTTCCATCGTTGTCAAATATGCAATGCGTCACTTTGGTAAAGGAATTGGATTTCGCTGCCGTCATTATTAATTTTTTCTTGCATTTACATTTTCCAGAAATAATTTATGAATTTTTGTTTTCTTTTTTGCAAACCAATTTTTTTTTTAATTTTGTTCTCAAATTGTATCTGGTTTACTGGGTTTTTGAGCTTCGTCATGCTTTAGGGATTATTTTCTGTTAAAATTTGGTTATATTTTTTTTCAAAATCTATGTTTTTTTGCGCATGTTTTAGTTTTCAATATTTGCAGCTTGAAATTAAATAAATTACAATTCTAGGGAATTGGCTAACTGCCAAAAATTTTATTGGGAGTTTTGTTAATAGATTCAGCTCAGACTAAGCTGTAAAGATTGAGTTATATTCTTCACCTATTCTTCAATTATTATTTTTAACATTATTTTGTATTTTATCATTAAATTGAAATTACTGCAACTTGACTTAAAGTCGTTTGCCTTATGAGTTGGCTACCGTTGCAAGATCACGTTAAGTTCATTAGGCAAACCAAAGAAAATTGTGAAAACGAAATGCTTCACATGCATTTTAATTAAACTATTTTCGACTTTTGCAACGTGCAATTTAAAATACTTTGCCAACTTGCTCGTGCAGTCGGTTGGGGGTGCCCCATTTGGGGAACAGTTTGGAGCAGCAGCTGCAAGTGGAAGGTGCTTGCAGCAGCTGTCAATTTAGTGGCGTCTCGGGAAAGCTGCCTTTTTGCGACTTAGCCTTAGCCTTAGTTTTGGCCAATGTGCATGCCACATTTGTAGCTCAAGCTCTTTGGTCGGTTGGCGGAGGGGGGGGAGGGGTGAGGCAGAGCCTTGGCTGCCAGCTTCAGCCTGTCGCATGTTGTTACAAAGTTGCGTAATTGATTAAGCAGTTGGCAAGCGTGCCACAAGACGCTGTGGCAGCGACAAACTTTCTCATACGACTGCACGTGCTGCCCCACGTTGACAGCCGTTTTTCCAAGTTGCAGTTGAAAAGGGACAGCAACGTTGCTAGTGGTATCCACATTCCCCGGACAGCATGTGAAGTACCCAATGCGACTGAACTTATTGCAAAAATATTAGTTTTATTATTTATTAAAAAAACATACTTTTATTTGAGCTAAGTAAATTATAATCAATAATCCTCAACGTGATTAAAGTTTTAAAGAATACGTCTGGTTGTTCATTGTTTGACATTCAAAGTTCAAAACGCGATTTTCGATCGAAATTCATGTTTAAATTCTACTCTCCAAAATTATTCAGAGAGAAAACTTTGTCAAAAGTGATCTGATATTCAAAAACTAAGACTTTTTGACTATGAATTAACCTATGGAATAATAATATAAAAATAATAATAATATTTAATACTACACTCAATTTAAAAGTGATTCTGGTTCGAAATTCGGGTTCAAATTATATTCCAAAAAATGTTTTGTGGAAAGGTACACAATATTAGCAGTCTCAAATTTTTTAAAATAAACCTCTTTTCAAAAAAATGTTTGGACCCGAAAGTAAATATGACAATTAAAGTTGACAATGCTCGCTTTTGGCATGGAATACGTGTTAAAATTCAATGGATCAAAAATATTCCGATTTTTAGTTTTGTCATAAATGATTAGATTTAAAAAAAGAAAGGAATGATTTTTCATAATGATTCGACTCAACTAAATTTATGCTTGACAAAGCGTTTGTGAGTAGAAATTAAAAACTAATCTTTACAGCAAAATAGTATTCGCCATTTTAACCAACTAAATAACCGAAATATTCCAACACAGCCTCATCAGCAATGCTGAAGGCCAACCACAAAATAATTTGAGAGTTTTATTTTTTTGGCAACAGACTTGTTAAGTGCGGCTGAAAAAAGCCCAAAAAGCAATTGCTGCTGCTGCTAGTCAATAAAATGGCTTTAATTAATCGGAAGCGCCGCGTCAGCTGTTGTTGCAAAATGGGCAGCAGACGTTGAGCATTTGAATGCAGCGATGAATTGTGCGCATAATTTATGCAGCCAACCGTTTTGGGGCAAGCATTTATGGCCACGTTTTTTGGCCACAAAACGGAATGGCGGCAGGCGGCTGGCGGCACTGAAAACGGCCGACTGCCCAGCAACAATATGTTGTACACTGTTTAATTTGAACGGACCTCCCCCCTCTAATCGCTATCCTGGCAACGTGTGGCAGCACCCCCCGCCGCCACAAACTCTCCCCGTGCCCACAGGCGAAACGCAACCAGGTCGCTTGTAATTGCGTTCATTGAATTGTTAACTGGTTTCGTTGTCTACGGCCAGCCGCTGGCCGCAACCGCAACTTGCAGCGGCGGCGGCGGTGGTGGCGGGAAAACGGCTAAAAGCCGTTGTTATCCTTGTGGTTTCTGCGGCTATACTTCGTCTGTGTATGTGTGTATGTGTGTGTGTGTGTGTGTCCCTTGAGTTGATTTGGTTTCCACAGAGTACCACGACGCATTGGGATTTGAATTTGGCTGCATACTACACCAAAAAAAAAATCCCGGTCAATGCACATCAAACTTTTTGGCTCGCTCGCTGGCTGCATTTGGCATTTATTGGTATTGTTCCAATTAAAGTTCGACTAGCCCCATAAAATATGTAAACACGTAAAAGTTCTCGCAATTCTCACAATTTGGCTGCCACAGCACATTAATGCTTAACGGTCAATGGTTTTTGCACTGCAGCATCCTGACCAAGACCGGAGGACACTGCCAATAAAAGGTAATAAAATGATATGAACACCATTTCCAGAGCTGCTCAATTGGAGCTCGAGTGCAGTTCCAAGAGATGAAGGTTTCCGATTGCCCCTGTGTACTTAATGTTTCCCTTTCGTTCCTCACTATTTTTATTGCAAATTTACTAACATTTATTGGTCTGATTCGATTTTTGAAAGTTGGAACATTTTCTATTTTATTATGGTTAGGCTCCATTTTATTTTAATATTTCAATTATGTTATTCATTTTCAATGTTAACCATTTAATTATTAGCTTAAATTCCAATGCAATTAAAAATAAAAAAAACTCTTAATTAATTAAGCAATGAAATTAATGTTATGCTTGATTAAACCTGGCTTTTTATGTCTTCAACACGTTTTTATTGTTACTGAGAAAACTTTAAAGCTTACAAAAAAAAAAAATTACTATTTATTTCTTAGACATTCATAAGAAAAGATTTCATTCTGGTAGAGGTCTTGAAAATATATAATTATTTGGTCTTGAGAATTCTATTGTTGAAAATGTAGCAAAATATATATATAGTAACTGAAATATCATTGTCAGACTCATTCGTCATTTATTTATTTATTTTTTTGAAGTTGCTTTAAATTTGCTTGTTTGTTTTGTTTTATAAATCCATAAGACTAACGTTGCTCTTTGCATTCCAATTTAGAGAGAATTTTGGTGACTCCGTGTGAGTGATGGGGAATAGAGACCCTCATTTGGCTATGGCCCAAGGCAAGTTTACACATTGCATGCTGAGTGTTTTTTGCACTCAATAAATATTGTCTGACCGCACAGTATAAGTACGTGGGAGGGGAGAGTGAGGGGGAGTGTGTATACTGTATACATATCTATCGCTCATCGAGGTCTTAAATGTCAGAGTGAGGCTAGTCACACATCCACATCCACATCCTTGTCGAGGCATCACGCACAGCAGCAGCAGCAGCAGAGACGGCTCTTGGGCGCCCCCAAGGCGCACTTGAGCGATTTCCCAGAGGTGCCCCAGCTTTTCAGTTCTTTGCAAGAGCAACAACGCAACAAAGTACAAAAAGCATGGCACAAAGTCCAATTTGTTTGTAATGGCATTTACTTTGTTTACAAAATACATTTTGTATGCATGGCGAGTAGTTGTCCCTCCAAACTTGCCCCCTCTCTCTCCCCATCTATGTGTGTGTCTATGTGCCTCTTTCTATCTACATCTCCGAGTCGTGTCGAGGGTCTGAGTTTTGGGTCTGTCGCGGTAAGGCGACTACAAGCTCAAAAAACCAAAAAGCAAATAACAAAATAGGATAGAAAAAAAAGGGAGAACTCGTACAAAAAAAAAAAAACAAAAAACAAAATCGTAGATGGATGCATATAGAAATTCTAAAATCGCTGTACCATAAAATTTCCCCATTGGGCGCTTGGTTTTCTGTTATGCCATTCTGGGCAAGGACGATTGTCTTGCCTTTTCGCTGTTTAATTTTGCAATTGTCCTTTCCAATGGATACAGCAAAAGCAAAAGCTGGCTACACAAATATAGAGTTTGGGGCCGGGAGTTATATCTATTCCGGTCATGGCTGTTGCGGCTTCTGATTTATGTTTGTTTATGTTGTTCAACATTTGTTTTATTTACCGCACATACTAAAATAATAAAAAACAAAAAAATTATTTACAAAAAGCAAACAAATAAGCTGCTTACAGACAACAGCTGCCAGCACTACTACCTTACTAAAAAAAAAAAATAAAGTATTATTTATGTTTAGTTTTGGTTTCCACTTTGCCTTTGCATTCCATTCTGCATTTGCTTTAAACTAATATTATTTAAGAAAATATTAATTTAAGATGTGCTTAAGTTCTATCGAATAATTATTATCTGATCTGACTTTTAAGAGTGCTCAATATCAACTCATAATTGACTCATTTATAGCCAACTTGAGATTTATATTCTTTGGCTTTATTTAGTTACGCCACTTAAAATTGAGTTGTTCAATTTGCACGAATCACTGCTCAAATTATTATGTCAAACCATCTTTGAAGGTTAAGTTTAAGTTTATTATGAATGGCGTTGCAATCCGGTTTATTTAATTTATATAGCAATTTGCAGTGCCAGACGCAGATGAATCACGAAATATTCTGAGAAGAATGGTTTTTTTTTATTGAGTCTGGTCAGTTTCTAACACTAATTGAATTTGTAAAGCGCTGAAAAACATTTTTAAAATATAATTGAGTATGTAATTATTAAATAAATTGGAATTTTTCACAGAATACAAAATTGAGGCCATGTTATTTTAATTTAAATTTAAATTTCAAGAGCTAGCTTTTGGTCACATCAAATTTTAGTTATTGATTATCTTAATTTAGAGAAAAAATGAGTACAAGCAATTAATTTCAATATTAAATAAAAATATAATTAAAAAATTAAATACAAACTAAGATTCGCCCCAACATCGCAAGGTATTCAAATAGCTTTGTAATATTCAAAAAAAATATAAATATAAAAATATTGTTTCCCATTGTTTAGTTTCATGTTGTCATTATGTGATTAAGTAAAATCTTCTCTTTGTTCATTGAACATTGTCACAGAAATTTATTATTTATTATTCTTAAATAAATTGTAACAATCATTGTGCTAATGACATAATAATGCAGTTTATATTTTTATTGTTATATTCGGTGTATTTGTATACCATGTATACTACAATTATTGTAGGTATTAGGTAGCTGGCCAGTATAATAATATAATTATTAGTAATTTTTTTTTTTCTTTTATATATGTATAACATTGAATGCTATGCATTTAAACAATATTTACATATGTTGCATGTTGCTTGTGTTTAGTCGTTTAAGAAATTCCAGTATATATCGTAGAGACGCTGATAGAAGCGTCTTAGCCAATCTCATGCCGCCTCAATGGCCTTGGGCAGAACATTGGTGGCAAAGTCATCCTCCTCCAGCTGACTGTATTCGGTTGCATATGTGCCATTGGCTGTCAATGGGGGACAGTTCTTCTGTAGGGTATCAATCAGCAGGGCCTTCGATATCTTGTTGTCATCCAGTATCTTGTAAGCGGTCTCAATGGTCTGCTCGGTGGGTTCACGCTCTCTCGTTAATATCCAAACGATTTCTGTAATGGTCAATGAATGCAATGTTGCATGATTGTAATTAATGTTGTTGGACAAATGTCTCCCTAGTTGGCCATAATGCAATTAATTATGGAATTGCATTTAATTATGCCAAATGCAATAACTGATTTCTCGTTTTGCATGACAAATTAGCCAAGGTTAAGATGGGACGTGACTAGCAAACGTGGCCCAAAGGCATCTCGGCTTCCGCATACTCACTCAAATGGGCCAGGGAGGCGAGACCGGTGCAGCTGTAGACAACTGCATATGATTCGTAGTCGGTGCCCAGTACCAAATAATTTGGTCTATTGGCTTGTTCTGCAATTCAATAGATATTTAAGCTATATGCTATATATTAACTTTTTTAAAGATCAATTTACGTACGAAACGGGGAGAAGGTCACTGCCAGTTGGGCGGGTGCAATGACCTTACCTGTGCCAGTCACATTTGTTGGATTTCCTGTACTGTTTATTTCGAATAGAGTAATACGAGTTATCTACAAATGTATTAAATTTCGTACTCACATTCGATTGATTGCTGCATTTACAACGGAAATTGTGCTGTTATCGATAATTTCATATTTTGCGTAAATACATTTCTTGCCTATTTCAAAGGCAAATGGATACTTGGAGTGCTCATACCAGATGCCCATATACTGTAAAGAATTGCAAATATTTGATTACCTTGAGTAATCTAATCAATCAGTCAATAGGAAAAACAAATACAAACATGGACAAATTTCTTGAACTTCAAGCAATAATTAATGCAAATATTAAGTCATAGGCAAACACATATGTTACTCAAAATAAACAGTTTACTTTAGACCACTATCAGTTTTTACAAATATTAACAACAAAAGATCTGGTTATAAATTTGAATTTGTCTACATAAAAATTAAACAGGTTAAAAATCGTTAAAAATACATTCTACATTTTATATTTAAGTTATGTTTTCAGATCAAGATCGCTTTAAGTATTAAACATAAAATTTCTTTGAAACTTATCAGTTTCATTAACTTATGGATATATCTGTTATCTGTAAGTATATCTTATGATTCGTTAATTAATATTTGTTGCTATATTTTGTTGTTGAAGACATATTAGAAAACTTCCAGAACTATTATCATACTATTCCAAAATCAATCAGAGACATGTTTGTAGTTTTACTAAGATTATTATCAAGCCAAGCAATAACCAAATGATTCATGTTTTACATCGTAGAGTGCTCGAAACTTCTGATAAGCAAACAAGAAAATTAAATTTTGCCAACTGAGCACTTAATTAAAATAACTATACAATTGCGTCACATTTGAATAATTATTTGCCCAGGTGCTCAATTTGAAGTGTTGCTGCATTTTGAATTCATGTGAATTCAATTGTTTTTGTGCCACTTACCGCTTCCACGTCAAAGGTGTCCATTATCTTAACCTCAGGACATTGGCCGGGAAAGGGCACTTGAGCCGCAACCAAGATTCCATTTATTGCCACAAATGTGAGTAGCCAAACTGAAGCACTGCAAAATGTGAAGAGTTTTGCAAATTAAATTAGTTGCTTTTCCATTCGCGGGGTGTTCGAAACGTATATTCACCTGATTGGTTGACGCATTCTTGTTGATTGCTCTGATTAGCTTAAATTGTGATTGAAAGAAGCGCAAAGCTTGCGGTATTCTTTGTATGCTCGTTCGTTAAGCACTGCAACTCTAGCCGACTGCAGTTCATCATTTATAGATTCATCTCGAAAAGCTTTTACTGTTCGTTTTGTTGTTGTTGTTGCTGCTTATGTTCTGCTTCTGCTTGCAGAGCTTTTTTCAACTGCGCCGGCGCTGCTTTATCTGTTACAGTGTCAAACAATTGAACAGTGCAAAGCTGACGATCCAAAAGCGGAAGGGCTTTTAGGCAGAGAGAGAAGAAGAGGAGAGAAGAGAGATTTTTGGCGTTACATGTAAATCGAAGCTGTCAATGTTCGTTCTGGTTACACTCAGTGCACCCAACGCTTTTACTCTTGTTACTTATCAGCAACACCGTTAATTCAATCAGTAACGAAATCAACAACACAACTTTTGCTGCTACTGAAACTGAAACTGAACAATGCAGTTGCATTAGGTGCTTATATAGAATTATACAAAAATGGTTGGCAAAAAAATAGGTTAGAACCTTCCGCATTTTTATTCTCAATGCCAACAATTACATAACTGAAACTATTTTGTTTTCATATAATTAATGCAAAGAAAAAACCTTTTTATATATTATTAAATTTCATTTGTTTTCATTTATATACGTAAAATTTATATTTATTTTTATATCATATTATATTTTATTATACAATTTATTATTTATAAGTTTTCTATTTTATATTCTTTAATTCTGTTTTTATTTTGTTTTCAAATATATATTCGACGGTGATAGTTATTTTATATCAATTAAGAAAATCTTAAAAATATCTTCTCAGCTTAATGAACAGAATATAAGTTTATTTTCAGCTGCTTAATTCTTAGACTAAACCTTGTTAAAATGACTTTTTAACGGTTTTACCTCTTCTAATGAAATTCACTTGTTGTTTTCTAAATGTAAACAAAAATTTACAAAATTATTTATCTATTTTACATAAATTCAATATTAAGCCAGTTAATTAATCTGCTTAACGAGTAAATTAACAAATAATATGAAAATATAAAAATCACTTCATATCAAATGGCATCCACATGCCTGCAGGCAAACAAAGCTTTCGCATGAGTGTGGAATGTGTTTTGCACCGCCATCTATTGACTGCGCACACCCGTTTTCAGACTGGCGCCATCTGTGAGGCGCTTTTGGCTCTATCTGTAACTAACTGTATCAGCAGTAAAATCTTTTAAAAGCAGCTTTGCGGTCATCTTGGCCATTGTTTATTGATATCTCTTAAAATCATCTGCACACACACACACACACACACACACGCGAACACACACCCATATAAACACCCACAAAAGAAATGGTTGCGCTGCGGTTATTTATATATATATTTTAAAGCGCAATTTCGTATTATTAAATTAATTAAATGTAAGCCACAAATTGAGTTAAATGTGCAAAAATGCGCTCTTGGCAAAGGGAACAAAAATGCTGAAAGCCATTCACATATGGCCCAGACAAACTGGCTTACAAAAGTATTTATTTAAGCGGGCAGTTTGTTAATTTATAAAATTAATTCTTGAAAGTTCTCAATAAATATACAATTAAAATTAAGTTTTATTTTTAGAAACAATTTGATTGGTTTGTATAAGTAACAAAAAAAATTTTCCTCAGCTCAACTTTGTAAAAGATTTTTAAATATGTTCGTAAAATATGCATTAACACTGGCAATTTTTTATATGTATTAATCAGAATTTAAATACATAAATAATAACTTCTTAAGCAGCCCTCGCATATTTAAATGCATACAGCTGGGCCTGTGGACAGCGGAGATCTGAATGGCCTGCCAACTATTCTCGAATGGACATTTATGGCGTGCTCCAGTGCTGAGCCACTGCGACAAATGAAAGGATCTGTGGAATGGGTTGAGGGAATGGTAAATGTGAAACGGGAAACGGGAAATGGGAATGGGTTGGCTGATCTGCTTGGCTGGATGGATGGATGGATGGATGGTTGCTTGGATTTGGTGCTGTAGTAATTAAATTTAAAATATGTACACACACACACAAACGAATGTTTTGAAACACAGGTGCAACTGTGCGTGGGTGCGAGAGAGAGAGGGTGGGGAGGGGGAGGGGGAAGTGTGTGTGTGGCGATGTAGGAATATAATTTTATCAAAGGCAACCAACACGACGGCGAAACCAATACCAGATGCCAACCTGCAGCTGGGCAGCTCTCTGCGAATGCAAACATACACACATAAATACACACACACTCACACACATAGTCACAAACACCCACACACACACACACCGGGACACAATTCAATCATTTTGCCAGCATTTTAAGTGTATTTTGCGGTTATGCGCTTTATGAGCATTTTGTACTATGTAAATTGATTTATACGCCCCTGCCACCACTCCCCTCCTCCAGCTACTCTCTGCAGTGTTGTTTTAAAAAAGGCAAAAAAAAAATCAGTGTTTATGGAAAAAGGATATGCATCCATTTAATTGACTGACCATTGCATATTTTGGCCACAAATTGAATTAAAAATTGATTATTGTTATGCCAGCAATTGCAATTGCTGCTGCTTCTTCTTCTTCTTCTTGTTGCAATCAACAATTGATGTGGCAGATGGAAGCAACCACATCATTGAGCCACATAACCAACTACGACTAAACAGCATTTGGGCAGAACCCACTCAGGATGACCTTTAACCCAGTTCCTTGGGGCGAGAAGGGGAGCTGCGGTGCACTTTCTGAAAAAGAACACAACATGACGCAATTTGCCTTTCTACACACACACACACTACACACACACATCACACACACACAAATTGTGAAATGACTGCGCTTTTTGCATGCCTTGCGGCAAGGATTTTACAAGGACTTCAAAGCTACAAAAGTCGAGTGCTCAATGGAAACGAGTGAATCTTATTGAAGTTAAACTTATTTAAGTTCTATGTTTAATAAAGATAATATATGTATATATATAAATATTATTATATATATTAATATATATGATTTTAATATTATTTATATGCTGAGAAATCAGTTCAAAATCAACTTGCCAACAAGTCTGTTTCTAGAAAAGGAAATAAAAGTAAAAAGATGAAAATAAGTTTTTCCATTTTGTGTGCTTTGAAGATTAAAAAATTGAAGTTTGCTTAATCATCTTCAAAATTCATGCTTAAATCTTAAATTCATAGTCACTTTTGAAGGAGTTGTTTCTGACTTCTGGCAATAAATAATGCAAAGCTTGGCGGATCGTATTACTATATCAGATAGCTGTAATAGAAACAATTTTTGTTGCCTACTAAAACGTTTCTGTACAAAATTATTGAATTATTCTATACAAAAAAAAAAACAATGATGAACAAATAGTGCCTGTTGTAAGTCTACGTAAAACACTTCTCTTGCCAAAATAAACAGAAATTCTTTGTAATCTTTACCTATAAAAAATGAGAAATACATTCACCTTATAATTCTGTAAAGTTGTCTATCTTTTAAAATCATATTTTATTACTTAGGTTCTGTTTTGAGATAAACATTTTTCTTGGTAAAATGGAATAACTTCAATTTTATCGATGTTGGCAATGCTAAGTACATAATTTATTTATCACCTTGTTGTTTGCCTGCTGCTGCTGTTTTGGGGCATCAGTTGTGTAAGTAAGGAGGGGGTGGGGTTGTCAAACAAACCAACAAACAACAACAAGCAACACAGACAACAAAGAGAGAAGTGCTTTTGCTGAAAGTATTTTGATTTGTGCAATGCTCGAAACTATTGTCGTTTTGGCTGCCATTTGGCGGCAATTTCTTAAATATTTTATAGCGCATAACCTGTCTGCCACACATGCGCCACACACCCCTCCCCCGCCCCACAACACCCCCTCTTCAAACACCCATAAGCTGTTTCTTGCTGCTTGTTGTTGTTTGTTTGTTTTAGGGCTAAAAGTTTCAAGGAGCAACATGGGAAGAAGAAGAGGAAGAGGAGGAAGAGGAGGATGAGGAGGAAGACGATGTCGTCGCTATCGTTGACTACGCTTATTGCATTATGCCACCGAGCGCCAAGTCAGTCAGCGTCGTGCGTGCGCAGCCAGATAGAAAGAAGGAGTCGATGGAAGTGGGTGCAAGACGGGTGGAGGAGGTTTGGCAGTGGAAGGCGACTTCAGGATATATCCTTGCCAAGTGCAGCTGATGCCACTTTTGGACCCCGCGAGCTGTTCTTATTGTTGTTATTGTTGTTGTTGTTGTTCGTTATGGCGTGCTAAGAAGAAAAACTCAGCACGAAAAATAACATGAAATGAAAAACTGAAATTGCATAAAAGTGATTTGGAAATACCCTTTGCCAAATGCACCTAATTCTGTGAGTACCAATTCGTGTTGTTATTATTATTTTTATTATATTTATTATCTTAAATGTTTTTTTCTTTTTTCTTTTTATTGAAGGTCAGATCAATCAAGTCGCAGATCAATCACGCCTTGCCACGCCTTCCCAATAACTGTATCTTCAAGCCTAATTCTTGCACATAAATTATTATTTTAATTTCAGATTTTGAATGCCTAAAACACAATTCGTTTTTCTTATAAAGAAACGTAATTCAGTTAATATAAATATTAGCAATATTTTGCCAACGCTTAAATATAAATTGTGTTCATCTGAAAAATAAAATAATTATATATTTTTTTATTAATGATAACCTCAAATTTTATCAATAGCCCTTAATAATAATAGCCTCCAATTTTATTAGTCAGTTTGGAAATCCTCATTTTAATTCTTCTAATTTGGCATAAGGTAAACATATTTAAATAATTGACATATCTTTAGTCTGATTTGACTAGGCATAAATTTTAATAATATATGGAAATATTATATTATTTAAATTGCATTTAACCCCTACAAACTTAATGCGAAATGTGTTCAGGTCGCTTTGGAGTAGAGCATACAAATATGTGAATTGGCACAGCTTCTGCCACGCATCTAGCAACATTTCCTGAATCCGCACCAAGCGACACCTCCCCCCTCCCCCACCCCTCTAACCATCCACCCACCCCGTTGAAGTTGCCAAGTTGCTGGCAAGAAATGTTAATACCAAAAACGAACCATTTGCCGCAATGAAAATCGCGTAAATTTCATACTGATTGTAAGTGTCGCCGATTGCTTGACGCTGTTCCCAGCTGAATCTCCGAGCTGGAGAGTTGTAGATGAAGACATTGTCGAGATGGGGCTGTAGGTGGCTTCTCTCTGCCGTCTGTTTGTCTAGCTGCCCTTCTGTTTCCGTAACCCACCTTCCTCCCCCGGCTGCATGTTCGTTGGCTGTCGCCTGCAGATTGTCACAATTGTCAGAATTGCAGAATTCTTTTTTTTTTCAGTTTTTCTCTGTCACTTCAGCGCTGATTTGCTTGCCATTTTGTGGCATTTACCATAAGCATTCTCTGGCATCACCAAGGCTCAGTGAAAAGCTAAGGACCTCTGCCAAAATCTCCTTCGATTGCATTAATGGCAGCGAATGACAGCGTCCAGCGCCAGCTGCAAATCTTTCAAATGAGAAAACTTTTACTTCGCTGCCAACGAAAATGTTCTCCATGTCGTTTAGTTGTCTTAAGATTTCACACACACACACACACACACATTCATACACAGAGTGTGCGAGTGTGTGTAACCAGCTGGAAAGTGAAACTGAAATTAGTTCAACTTTCTTTGGAATCAAAGCCGGATGACCATGGCGGACAATTGCTTTGAGATTTGATATTTGTTTGTCACTACACTAAGAAAAATAATCTTTACAATAACAAATAAAATATATATAAATGTTATTTTTCTTAGAAAAAATACTGAAATATACAAAAAACAAATCTTGTACAACGAAAGCCTGCGAAATGCTAAAGCATTAAAAATTGATAATGATTCAAGTAACAAACAAAGCTAATCAAAAAAAGGTATGTGTACAGATATTAAAAAAAAACAGCCTAGAAATTAGACAATTTAATTTAAATTTGCAGTTGTAAAGAAAAAAAATAGCCCTGATGTTAATAAAGAAATAACTTCAATTTTATATACTCACTTTCTAAAAATTAAGTTGAGCTACTCTGTGCGCCAAGAATTTTTTGATTTTGAAAAACTCAGGTAGATTTTTCCTGACTGCGTAATAAAATGTTTAGCGAATTTATGTAGCTATTTTCAATAAATTTACACAGTGCCTATAAATGTCGAATAAGGTTCAATATTGATAAATTTATTTGTTATACTTTAAAATGTGTTTTACTTAATAATTTGTATGTTAATTTATTTTGTAAATGCAAAATATTAAATAGAATATAAAAGTTTCGCTATATTTTTGTTAATTTCCAAAAAATAAATCGGTGTCTAAAATTGTTCACAGCCTGGCAATAAAACTGACAAATTTAGTTAAATAATCAGGCATGTAACAATGAATTAATTTAATTTTCCAGCCAACTAGATAAGCCAAAATGCAATTATTATTAATATGAAATATTGGCGAATTCGCAGCGCTGATTGTTATTTAAAATTCAACTAGTAACATGCAACACGCAACACGCTCGAGTGACAACTGCGGCAACAACTTGGAACTGTGATTAAAAAATAATTTCTGTCAAATATGACTGAAAAAATGTAGCCAGGCACGTCTCATATTTGCTAAAGAGAATTACAAAGAGGGAGTTGTGCAGGGTGGTGAGTGGGGAGCGGGGTAGGGGTACACAAACAAAAACGGAAAAAAGTCAAAGAAAACATTTGTCAGACATTGGGAAGACTGATGGCATTTTTGATGGTCGAAAATCAAGTTGGTTTTTACGTGCCGCAACTGTACTGAGTCTCTCTGTGTGTGTGTGTGTTGGTGTGTGTGTTGGTTTGTGTGTAGGAATTTTGCTGTGGATATCAAAGGTCGCAGCTGCTGCAAATGGCTGGTGCTTTGGTGAAATGAGAGCGCGTCGGAGCAGTGTGCCACTGGCTATGAGAAATCGCTCGTCATTATTGATGCTTGCGAAAATTCGCTAGAATCGCACACATGCACCCCTCACCCACACACACACCAACACCCACAACACCCCAACTCTCCACCCCCCCACTCCAACTCCAGTCGGCGGTGCGCCATAAATTATGCCACTTTCTGCGTGTGTTGGCCTGCTGCACGAATATAGACATCTGTAGCTGTGTGAAAAATCGTGCCCCACAAACTTTGACCCGAACCTCGCACCAACAAACCCACCCCCCCACCTCCCTTCCCATTCCCACACACCAAGTAGAGCTGCTGCCAACTTATTGAAAATCACTTAGACACACATGTGACGCCCCGACTTTGGCCGAGAATATATACGTTACGTGAGCCCAAAAACTGAAATACCAACTGAAACTCCGCCACTTTGTATAATTTATGTTTGCACATTCGAATTTATTTGGAGGCCCACAAATGGTGGCTAATCTTGTGTGGTATGTTGCCGAGTGACACATAGGAATGACAGGCGTATCCAAGCTGCGACCAGTTGAAATAATTTAGAAAATTGTTTAAGGCAATCATGGCTAATAGATTTGGCTCAGAGATTGAGCAAACATAATATGTTAACTATTTTTTTTTAACTCGATTTGTTTTAACAGACATAGCCAAGTTGACTCGATCAGGAATATATATATATATATATATATATTTATATATAATTCATGGAGTTCAAAATGCTTTCGCTGAAAAAGAAATATTAATTTTAATAAATTTTTGATAGCTAAAATTTTTAAGGCAATCATGGCTAATAGATTTGGCTCAGAGATTGAGCAAACAAAATAAG
Source organism: Drosophila fungiperda (assembly GCA_035042345.1). Lineage (NCBI taxonomy): Eukaryota > Metazoa > Arthropoda > Insecta > Diptera > Drosophilidae > Drosophila > Drosophila fungiperda. Next base: position 2,174,445 of record JAWNLM010000293.1, on the reverse strand, counting down.
TCAACTATTTTTTTTTAAGCATATAACTCGATTTGTTTTATCTAAGTTTTTCTCTGATCAGAAGTATATATATAATTCATGGAGTTCAAAATGCTCTTATCTGCTTTTCACATAAAAAAGAAATATTAATTTTAATCAATTTTTGACTGCTGAAATTTGTTATTAATTTTTTTACTATTGCAAAAGCATTTTTATCCTTGCAAAACGTTGTTTTTTTCTGCTTATTGGGCTAAAATGTTTTAACCCTAATAGATTTTATGCAACTACTGTTAACAAAGTTATTTTAACCGGCTTTAAGGACGGTTTAAACTGAATGCTGAACGTGTGGGTTGGATGTGGTCAGCAGCAGTCGCGCTTGGCTGCACTTGATAAACGAGTCGTCTTCGGAAGGATATGCGTTGAGGAAGAGCAACGGGTTGGCGGCACAAGCCGGTGGGAGGGGGGGTTTGGGGTCAGAGCAGAACCCCAAACTAAGCCTAAGCATTGTCAAACATCGGACATTCTAAGGCTGCTAATAGACACAACCGAGTGGCGGCCAGCGACGACATATTTGTAATTTATGGCCAGAGACGCCAGCAAACGCTGGCTGAATGAATGTTGGCTATCTTCGCAGTGTTTGGCAAAGGCGAACAACAACAATAACAACGAGGACAACGGCAACCCCAGCGACTATCTCAGTCTTTAGTCTCTCGTCGAGGTCCAGTCCAGTCCAGTTAGTCCAGTTCCTCGACGCACTGCGTTTTTGTGTCGCTGTCAGTGGCCGTCGTCTGTAATTGTTTTCCTAATGGAAGGCACCCCAAACATTTTGACCGCACTTAAGTTGTCATCCGAGTGTGTGCCGTACAAATTTATGAGCTGCTCCCCCAGATTCGAGCACTGCTTCCAGCTCTGGCAAACTTGTACTTGTTATTCTGGTTACATGCCTGGTAATTGGAGGGCTTCAATTTCAAGTATCTCCATATTCCCAGGTGATTCCTACGAAATAGAGTTGAAACTCTTTTCTTATTTTTTATTTCTGAATAAATTTATATTTATATTTTAAAAGCATCGCCTAGTTTTTTCCTTAAAATTGTTTTGGTTTTAAAATATGTTTTTGGCAAATGTATTTGCGTTTTTCGAGAGTTTTACTGTGCCTCTTCGCACGATTTCTGATAGTGCTGAATAATAATAATAATAAATTTAGTTTTAATTTATATTTTTTAACGTATCTTTTTTATGGTCGATTGTGATCCTTCAACACTTTTGATACAGTCTTATCTGCAGTAAAATAATGTTAAGGATGCACAAAATCAGAATTGCTCAACATCAGTTGAAAACATTATTCAATCGACTTTTTTATTAATACAAATTTAATAAATTAAAAGAGCTATTTTATATTTGTATTATATTTTAAAATTTTAATATTTTGTTTTAGGTATTTTCATTTCAAACTAACTTTTTAAGCTGTTCAGTTGATGATTAGCTTAGTGTCCATTTACCAAATGCAAATCCCTCAAACTATGCCATTAAAGACTAAGCTATTTTTTGTAGTAAAATGAATTCATGTAAAAAGGTTTGGCCAAAATGCAAACATGAAACCACAATAGGGAAAGCAAATCCTTTGGCCAGGAGCAACATACAAATACAAACAGAGGAGGCAGGCAGCAGGGTGGCAACTCAATTAGTTGCACGCATCCATTAGATATTCCAGGCACATTTACAGAACGATTGCAAAGCCATAAAATAGCCAAAGGCCGCATTGAAAAGACCAAAAGAAGATTATTTTTTTGTACGGAAAGAGATGTCATTCTGCTGGTTTGGGTTGACCAAGGAGTCCGTTCCGGAGTCGAAGCCAAAAAAACAAAATCAGACCAAAGATGTCACGCAGCGCCTGGTTGCCCTAAGGGATTTGTTATAACCCAGCAAAATATTATGTTTGACATTTTGTTATGAATACTAATCGGATGGGTTTAACTTTAAAAGGGCCACCAATAGTAAACTTTGCATAATACACAATCCAAACTGCTAGTGTGAAAGTCAATGAAAATTACAACTGTTGCCGAAAAAACAAAGAGTTTCACCGATTCGTGGAAGATTCCATTGAATTTTTTTGATTTTTAAGAAAACTTCGATTGAAGCACATTGAAATTACTAGTTAATTATACAATGAAACAATTCAAGTGTCTTGAGTTGTACTCGAAAATGCAATTTTCTTTTTTCACTATTTTCAAATTTATGCAAATTATACATATGAACAAAAATTAAATTTACAGACTATACACATTTATATGGATTGTTTGTGGGATTCCATTGAATTTTGTGATTTTTATGAGAACTTCGATTGAAGCACATTAAAATGTCAGGTTAATTATACAATGAAACAATTCAAGTTTCTTGATCTGATTTACACATTCTAAAATTGGATTTACTGAATATACAGATTTATGTGGATTGTTCAATTTTTTTTTTCCAATTGAGTTAATATAAATTATACAAATTCTAGATCTGAGTTTGACTTACCAAATTTTTTATTTGGATATTAAATTTTAATTTTTCACTGTATGCTAATTATACTTATAAACAAAAACTTAATTTACAGATTATACAGATTTATATGGATTGTTTTAGGGATTCCACTGAATAAGTTATATAATTTCTAGATCTGTTTTTGGCATACCAAATTTGTACTTGGATATTCAATTTTAGTTTTTTAAACAAAAATTTAATTTACAGATTATACAGATTTATATGGATTGCTTGATTGTTATTTTTCTGTTAGAGTCTGTGCAATGTAAGTAGTTAAATCTTTCGTGTTTCTCCATCTAAAACCCAGATAAAAACACATAAAAAATCATAAGTCCACTTTGAACATGGAAATAGTTGTTGTGTTTTGTCATTTGCCACCTGCCACCTGCCACCTGTTGCTCAGCTGTGCAATAATTGATGTAAGCCTGGAGACGTTGTCAAGTGCCACAAACGTTGCCAGTCTTTGCAATCGTCGCTTTGCTGAGTGCCCCGTTCTTCTTGCAACTTCTTCACAACTTAAAAGCTATTTCAATGTAGGCAAATACAAAAAAGAATAGAAAATAAATAAATAGCAGTAAAACGGGTCATGGAAACGGTGCAGCTGAGTGGCAAACTGTTAACGGGGCCAAGAGGCAGCCCGGTGTATTATTGGCAGTGTCATTGCTAACCCAAATCTAACATTTGAACTTATGCAAAAGCACTTGGCAAATGATAAATAGCTCAGGAGTGCAAACAGGACACAGCCTCTCTCACCTGGCCGGGAAGCATTTTGGATTGGCAGACATATCCTTTTTTTGCTCAGAGCTAAGCCCAAAAGTAATGAAAATGAGATGAAAATTATTGCACCGTAAATCAGCTGCGGAACGGGGCGCCCAGCTGCGTCCTGCAACCTAGCAACAGTTCCCCACTCTCCCTCTCCCTCTCCCTCTGCCTTTCTCTGTCACTCCTTCTTTTTGGGCTAAAACAGCTAAACGGTTTCAACTGCTTAATTTGGCTTTCATTGCGTCTTTTCGTGTACGATTCTTTTATGTATTTTTTTTTGTGCCTGACATGAATTATTTAACGATCTCCAGCTGCGCTGATGCGATTTCCCAAGGATAGCTCTAAATTAAAGCTATAACAAGCTTAATGCACACCAAAACCGCAAAATGCGGACGAAGGACGAAGGACGAAGGACGACGGACTAAGCAGGAGCAGCAGCAGCAATGGCTAAAGCCAGAAACTTCATTTAATGCTACAATGGTGGCCCAAACAATAAGCTGATGGCCCGTTAACTTGGCAACCCCTCCACCCAACTCTTCACATGCTCAACATATAGAAATCTAGGGGGGCGGGCATAGCTACGGATGCAGATACTGCTCTTGCTACATAGACATTGAGCCAGTGCCATGCGTCATGTGGGGACTTAACTCTTTGTGTTGGCCAGCAACGAAAAACGTCGTCGACGACTTTCCAATTTCAAGTGAAAAATCCCGCGAATGAACATGTAAACAAAAGCAAGAGCCACGATAGGTGGGCACTGGCCAAAAACCAACACGGACGGTAACAAAGCCACACGGGAAGCGACTAAGATTGAATGTGCAACACAAAAAATTGAACGACTGCCACATGCACTGTCAAAAATACACTTGAATATTAATTAAACATCATTTTAATCATTTCAACTTATTTTATTAATTATTCATGAGATATGTTTCCATATCGAATTGAAGTTGGTTCACTAACTGATCCATCGATATACTCTTCTTGGCCCTAACTGCAGCTAAACTGGCTAAAACTACTGACGGACTTTGCTGTGTGTGTGTGTGTATGTGTGTATTGAATACCAACGCTTGTTTCCTGTATCTGCAACTGTTGCAGCTGCAACAGCCAATGCGTATCTGTGTGTCTACAGCTATGGCAGTAACTGGAACTTCCACTGCCACTGCCACTGCCACTGCCACTGCAACTGCCACTGCAACTGTAACTGTAACTGTTTCTGCATCCTGTAATCTGTGGTGTGCGTTGCGTGGCTGAAAAATTTGCAATGAACGCAATGGAAAATTTCGGCTGGCGGCGGAAAAAAGGCAATCCTAAAAGCAAATAAAAACTCGCTCGGCACATTTGCCGAAAAACCCACGCGAAATATTTTTGGCAATGAAAATAACCAGTTTGAAGATAAACACAGACATAATAAATGGAATAAGCTGCGCGTCGAGAATTCACAGTGTTGCATGCAACAACAACAACAACAACAACGATGAGCAAAGTGCAGCCAAAGCGTTGGCTGCTGCTAATCCTGCAAAAATTTGTCTGAAAACCCGAAAATCCGCGACGCTGCGTATCCTTTTTAAGGCTGATGAATGACGTCGTCCTTCGGTTTCCTTGTTGCTGCTGCTGCTGCTGTGCAAATTATAAGTGCAATTTGCATTATGTGGGTCGCTCCTGTCCTGGACTTAATGTCTAACGGCATGCGGTACTCCCCAACCAACCCCCCCCTTGCGTTCTACCTTGCAAATTATTCACGCTCAGGCATTGTTTGTTAGCCATATATATTGTTGGTCTTAACTTGAAATTAGCTTTTGTTACTTGGATTATGAAATGTGGAATTCTCGCAGTTTGCGCTGCAGTTGAGTTTAAAACTTCTAATTTTCTACGTAGAACAACTTATAATTTTAATAATGTAGGTTTTGTATTGTAGTCTAAGCAGGTATTATTTTTGAAAAGTCGGTTTTAACAAAGCTATGGCCAAAAAAATGTAGTTTTGTTTAAAATTCTATTTCATTTTCCTTTAAAATTAAATATAATATGTATTTTAATTATTTGAAAATAATTTACCTAGTTTGCTAATTGTTCTCATGCTAATTGTTCTCTCAGCTAGCGAAATTAATAATAAATTCCTAAGGATTAAATATGCCTAAATATTTTATTAACAAATTCAATTTGCTTTCTATTTAATTAACAAATTCAATTCGTTTACTTTTTAATTAACAAATTCAATTTGCTTACTTTTTAATTAACAAATTCAACTATCAACTATCATATATATAGATTGCAGCTATATATTTAGTTAATCGCAACAATCAATTTCGGTAATAGCCACGATGAGATGTTAGCCATCAAATAACAGTTATCACGTTGCTTTGCACAACTTGATTAGTGAATAAGTTATTAAATTACTTAATTAAGTAGGATCGGTATTTTGGCATAATGGCAAATACACTAAAATTGTGTTTTAGTTTACATTTCAATCAACTTAATTGAAATTGAAATCAGCTGAATAGTGGCGCTTTTTGATTATGCCATGACTCAATCGGAGACCGACACCAGGCACTGGCTGCTGCTGTGTTAACACAATCAACCCCGTAATCCAGAGCACACACACACTCACACACACACACAGTAACACACACATAAATAAATGTGTTTAAAGCACAATAAATTTTTGAATGCGCCATTAGCATGATTTATGCCTATTTAATTTTTCATAACAATGAAAAAGCGAACAACAACCAGGATAATAAGTACAACTACACATAATGTGACAACAGGCGCCGCATTAGCGCCGCCCTGTGTTCCCCCTCCCCCCCCCCCACCACATAAAGAAGAGTGCATAAAAAAATGTGATTGGCAGGCGCTGGCTTGTGGGTGGCAGGGGCGGATGGTGCGGTGCTGTGCTGCGTTGGTCGTCAACATAATTGAATAGTAAAAGCGCTCACTGAAATTAACCACCACAAATGACGCAAATAATGTTAAAATGCCAGCCGGGCGCAGTCAAGACAGTAACGGAGGGGGAGTAGTGGGGGGTGAAGGACTTAAGGGGGTGCAGACCGCATATACGGACGATTAAATTTCATTGAAATTGAATTACATTAAAAAGTGCAAAAGGCGACGCAGCACACAAAAGCGCTACGTTTCAGTAGTAGTAGTAGACAACAACAAATGCAACAACAACATCAGCAACAGCAATGGCAACAGCTATAACAACAACAATAGCAACAACAACAATTTAAACAACAACAAACAGATTTCAACAACTACAACAACCCCTGCGGACAGAGGACAATAGTGCGCAAATTAACTTACAAAAGCGAAATAAAAATCGCTTATGCGACCATTTTTACCAACAACTAGTGCAATGCTCTCTCTCATTCTCTCTCTCTCTCTATCTCTCTCTCTCTCTCATCATCACTCACTCTTTTTTTCTTTCTTTGCTTAAACGTCATCTGCCACAATTTGGTTTAATGCTAAACAGCCGAGTTACCCGTTTCCACATTTAACAACCAAACGATTCTAGCTGCATCGCCCCACAACCCTCCCTTTGCACCCACCCAGCATGTTCCCCCTCAGCTCAAACGTGGCATAGTTTTCAGCGCTTTGTTCCTTCTTCTTCTTCTTCTTTTATTCATCCCAGTCCCAATCCCAATCCCAGTCGCAGCCTTATCGCAGTTGTCGTCTCTGTGCAAAGTAAAAGGAGCTGCTTATTAAGTAATTTGCGGATCTATTATTAAAAGTTATGCGCCTTTTGTCCCGCTGTCATCTGTCGTTCTTTGGCTTCTTTTGTTATTTGCCACAACAACAGCAACAACAACAACAACAACACATCAGCCCAGCTCAGTAATTACTTGCCAACAGGTCAAACTATGATAAAAAGATATCCAATTTTTACACTGTGAACATTTTTTGACTCCTCTCTGCAAGCACTCTTTTGATATATTTAATTTCAACATGAACTTCGAGCTATAATCGCGATTCCAACTTTGATTAAAGTATTAAAAGTTCGTCAAACTATGATAAAAAATCTTGCTTTTGAAAATCATATTCAGTTTTGACAAACTTCAACTTTGACTTGAGAGATTGACTGCTTTGACTCGCTTCTATAATTTAAATTTGGTAATTTTCTTTTGACACTGAAATTGTTTCCTACCAACTGAATATGATATTAATCTACTAAAAATGTGCATAAAAGTTAAACATTTTATATAATTCAGCAGACCTTAAATTAGTTTTGCCGTTTCTTAAATTACAAAGTTGGGTTTTCAATAATAATATTGAAAATTATTAACACTGCCAAAGCTTACAAAAATTATCTGAGAAATATCCTTGATTACTTTTCTACAATTTGTGGCACTTTTGATTTATATTTAAATGGAATTTTGTCATTTATCTTCATTTAAACGCAATCTTTTTAAATGTACTAAATTAAATATATATTTAGTGATGTTACTAAAATTAATATTAGGTACAATATTGACATAGATTTTAAGGTGTTGCAAATCATGATTTAAATTACAAAAGGTTGCAAGTTTAAACAAATGCTGAATAATTTTGCCTTTCTTTCCATTCCATATTTAAATACATAAATATATATGAAATATTTATGCTCCCTGCTTTAGCTGTTTTTTTAGTCAGCTTAGGAGCAAATAAAAAACACTCTTTATGACATTTGTTTTGCCGTAAATAAATCAAAACAGAACTCATCAGCGAAAATTACAGAACTCAGTAATCGCACTGACAAAACATAAATCTACTTGACGCAACATGACCCCAACTCCGCTTTGAGGGGCAGCAAAAAAAAAAAAAAAAAAAACACTGCCAGCCCCCTTCAGAGAACTGGTGAGCAGAGCAGCGGGCGTGCTGAGAGGCAAGATTTATGAAACAGTCAAGTATTTTCTATTTAAGTTAATAACAATCATAATAATGGCACTATGAAAATTGATGCAGCTTCCAGCTGAATTTTCTTAGGGAGCGAAAGCAGCACAGTATGTGTGTGTGTGTGTGTGGGTGTGTGTGTGTGGGTGAGTGTCTGTGTGTGTGTTGTTGTTATGTTAACCTGATGATAGATGATGTGCATATAAGCTCAAATAAACACAAAATCGCTATTGTATACCAAATAAGTTCTTCCCACACAAAACTGAGATATTTTTTTTCTCCTGCATACTTTGGGGCGCGACGGGAAAAAACAGCAGGTTTTCTTATACATAATAAGCTGTTACTGTGTGTGTGTGTGTGTGTGTAGCCTTTGCATATTTGAGCAGCTGTTGGTGTGTTCTTTCTGCATTTGTGACATTCACTTAAAAATTCCATTACAGTAAGCTCGAATAACCACATGAGCAGAGCAGACGCTGCACAAAAAATCTTATTTCAGGCAGCGTTAAACACACAAATTGCAGTTGACAACAAAGTAACTAAGCGGATACCTTCCAATTGGTATATATATATATATATATCCAAGTTGGGGGTAAAAAGTCAGACTCTCAGCTACAACTCATTAAATGTTGAAGAGCCCTTGAACAGCTGCTCGAAACATTTCATAACTTTTAAAGATGATTTTGGTCTTTGACCTGCGGCTACACTTAGCGAACACCTCGATGAACAGTCAAATATTTTAGCGGCATTTTGACACATTATATTAGAGATATTGTAAGCCTACTAGATACGAAGAGTGATAGACCTAAATATACCCTCAATTCCTCATTGAATTGGAAATACATAATTTAGTGGAGGTATTAGAAATTTTAAGCAAATTGGAATGCTTAATTTTCTACTTAAGCTAAGATATTTTCTACGATATCTAAGAAGATACTAAGATCTTCAGCAATTAACAGGTAAAATAAAGAAAACAATGCAAATTCCACAAACTTTTCCATAGCCCTTTTTTGGCTTTTTTACAGGATATAACAAGATGGACAAGAAATCAAAGCCAGAGGCGCTCAACTGTTTTGTAATTTTGTAATCAAATTAATTTTGTGTACTTAACCAAAGTTTACATTCAACAATCAGGCTTACAACAAAACTTGAAGTGGCCAGCCATCCCCTCTTCGCATGAGTTGCTTAAGTTTCTGTCTACTGTGCGGCAAAATGAGGCAACAAACAGAAAAATAGCCTGCAGCAGATTGCAAATCAAAAGCGTCAAACAATTCACTTTCATGTTATCGAAAAAGGGAAAAATCAATCTGGCGGTTTTGAAAGGCGCATGTTGCATGCCTCAGGCTTGTCCCATTAAATGTTTTATGTTTAATGAAACTAACTGTTTAAATGGTCAGTGGTAAATATTTGGTGTATATAAGAAAAAGTTTAATGTTTGTGTGTGTGTTTTCTATGTATTTTGGCAATGTTTGTTATCTGTTTGCTTAAGCATTTGTGTGTGTGGCAAATATATTTTAGTTTTGGACTTAATATTTTGAGCGAGCCGCTTTTGCTTGATTAAAAGCAGCAAGATAATCAGTATGATTTACAAATGGCTTAAATGCATCCATATTTTGACAGGCAATTAAAAGGAGTAATGTCTATGAACTCTGCTTAAGGATTACACTTAAAGCCTAAGCAAAATATTAAAATCCTTTGGCACCTTTTCCTTTAAATATACTTTATTAAATTTTCTAGAGTTTAAGATTATTTAGTAATAAAGTAAGAATTAATAAAGTTAGTAAGAATATTTAGTAATAAAGTTAAACTCTGCTGCCAAAGGCAGACTAAAAAATTCAAAATTTCTACCCTTATTGTGTCCATTTTCACAACAAACTAAGTCCTTTATATCCTTGCCAGCTACTTTATTGGCAAGAGCTGCAAAAACTGGTCTGCTGTTAACTGCTCAATATGCCAATCAGCACATCATATGGCCAATAACGAGAATAACTGTAATAGCGCCCAGTCAAAAAAAAAAAAAACATCCAGCTAGTTTGGCAACATTAAGCGGATCAGTTTAAATATGCGCAAATCCTTTAAGCGGTTCTCCAACTCAGACAGTTGATGGCCTAACAATGACAGCCAAACAACAACAACAACAATAATAACGGTAATAAACAACTATTTGGTGTGTTTGTCTATTTCTGCTTGCATAGCTATGCGATTTAAGGCAATTTCCTTAATGCTATTTGAGGAGCGTCGTCTGGCCTCGTCTACCAGATGGCCATAATTAACGCACGTTGTCTGTCAGGCATTTTGGTTTGGAGCAAAGTTCCATTTATAAACACATACGCAGAAACTTTTCTTAATACACTGCAAACAAATATGTATTCAATTGTTATACTCTTTGCCTTGGTATCAATAAATAATTCTTAAAAATCGCTAGACAAAAATTAAATAACGATTTTGCTGCAAGCCAACTTTTCGCGTTTTTGTAAAAGATTTTTTTTTTTGTGTTATAGAAAATTATTGGCAAATTATGAGAGAAATTAAATAACTTAAAGCTTATATTTTATTAATTAATTTATTATTTTTAAAAATTTATTTTATAGCTTATCCCATAAAATATTAAAATTGTAAATTATTTAATTAAAAAAATTTTTTATTTACAATTTCTGAATTAAATTCATTTCTTGAAAAACTAGATGCCTTTAAAAACGAATAACATTTAGTTTCTAATATAATTTATATTTTTTATATTTTAGGTTTTGTATTTAAAGAGTTTTTTTTTCTGAGTGCACACACATGATAATAATAATTATTGTCTTTATTATGCTCCTGTGCATGTTTTACTGTTTTACTTATCCGAGTTTTGCCATTTAGCCAAATTGCCAGACATTTGTCTTCAGGTCGAACCGAAGGCTTCAGACACTCCAACTCCAACTCCGACTCCGACTCAGACTCCGAGTCAGATTCCAGTCCTCAGTGGCTGCTTTGGTTGTCATTTCTCATACTTCTCCTCTGCCACTTCTCAGTTATAATTCTGACATTGTTTTTTTTTTTTGTTTTCATTCTCTTTTTTTTCACCTTGATGGTCTCAGCTCATCATTGGATAACTGGAAGCCTTGGGAGAGTTGGATGCTTAAAAGCTTTTCATTTAGCTTAATTAACTTATAACAATTTGGTGGTTTATTATCTTAATTTATAACCCCAAGGCATAAGTCGTCTCACTCTTTTTTCTACGGACTGTCGTCCTGTGGAGACGTGCTCTGATTAAACTTTAAGTGAATTTCATTTATGAAGTTTGCCGCTGCTTTCTCATGTTTATTTAGTTTTGTTTGTTTGATAAGCGTCTGCACATTTTTGTGTGTGGGATATTTGCTTTGATTTATTAGTTCTACTCAAGGCGAGCTAATCAAAGCTCTCGATCAGGACTTACTCAATTTGATAACGTAATTTATTTTGTCTCACAAACGCAACAACAAAAAAAAATGTGTATAAAGAAAAGCAAATCAAATGCAACACTGAAATACAACTAATTTATTTAAAATGCTCATTCATGCCATGTCGAATTCTTGTCCATTCATCAAAAGCCAAAAGTCCTGGCAAAAGGACATGGGTCAAAGCCTTTTGTGCTGGCTGTGTTGCGTACTCTGACCCCCCCCCCCCCCCCTTCAAAAGATGTCGTTTGCCCAATCCCGAGCAATGCAATTAATATTGAAAAGCTCAGCACTATACAAATCTTGACATCAGCTTAAGGGTAGCAACTACCCTGAACTCCTTATAAATGGAATCAAATAAATGAATGAAGCTCACAGCAAGATGATGATGGAACTGATGAAAGCGAGCGTGTGACAAATGTCCCAACTGTCCAAAGATTGCCAAAATCTGGCTTAGCATTTCTTGGAGGTAATTAATTGAACTTTGGTCAAACAACTTTAGATGTTGTTGGTCAAGCAAAAGATGGCCAAAATCGAATAAATTGATGTAAGCAGAAAATATGTAAGAAGAATGAAATTTGTTTTAAAGTAAGTCATTAAAATTTGATAGAAATAAATTAAATTGAACTACAAAATACAATGAAAATGCATTAATAAAACATTTCTCTTTTGCTGCTGCGATGTTCAGTTAACTATTCTATATAATTATTATTATTTATTTATTTATTTTATTATTTATATTTATTTTTTATTTTTAATGCATTTCTTGGAGGTAATTAATTGAACTTTGGTCAAACAAATTTAGATGTTGGTCAAGCAAAAGATGGCCAAATTCAAATAAATTGATGTAAGCAGAAAATATATTAGAAGAATGAAATTTGATTTAAGGTAAGTCAATAAAATTGGATTGTGATAAAATAAAATGAACCATAAAATATATTGAAAATGTTGCGATGTTCAGTTAATTATTCTATATATATTTGAGCACTTTAAAGCATTACTTGGAGGTAATTAAATAAACTTTGGTCAAATAACTTAAGACGCTGGTCAAGGAAAAAATTCGAATAAATTGATTGAATAAATTGAAAAGTAGAAAATATGTTAGAAATTTGTTTGAAAATAAGTCATTAAAATTCGATTTTAATAAAATAAAATGAACTACAAAATATAAGGAAAATGCATTGGTAAAACATTTATTCTTTTTGGCTGCTATTCTATATAATTAAATATATCTTTTCACACTTTAAACAATGACGATTTCTTTAATTTTGTATGTTAAGCACAAAATGTGAAAATGCAGAATTTGAATTATTTTTGTGTTACGCCTCATTATGTGATTTATGAAACGTTTAGCTGGTTTCAAAAATTTGTCTGTCAGCCAGCGTTGCCAGAGTTGGCAGAGTTATGGGCGTGCCATGACTTGCACTTGTGATGAGGCAGCGTCTGTTTAATGAGCTATAAGTATCTGGTGAAGAAGACTCACAAAAGTGGCAGCCACTCATTCGTTCTGTCATCGCGCCACTAAGTATGCAACAACTTCTGACAAACGACATTACGGCCAATGGCAATTAATTTTACGTTGGCCTACCCACCCCCTCGTCCACCCAGGGAGGTGGTGGCATGAGTAGCCATTTCTACTTTTGCATATAGAACTATGGTCTATGGTCCCATGTAAGCACCAGTCATGGACGCCACATTACGTCTCATTAGCGACTGCGGCTGCCGGCGGAAATCATTCATTTCCGCCAATCGCAAAATGAAAATGAAAATGAACAGTTTTTCGGCAGTTTTCAATGGTTGATTTGCACTGCTTTTTTTTTTGACAAGCAGCAAACAAAAGCGACACTGTCATCGGGGGTGTGGCCAGGGGGCTGTGGGTAGGTGAAAGTTCCCCCAATTCCCAAAGCTCTCAAAAACGAAAAAAAGTATTTCAATTGAATTGATTTTGAATGCTGTTCACTGTCTGCCGCCTGTCTGCTGCCCATTGAAAAGTGCGTGCGTGTATGGGATGGGAATAAGGATGCCACACAGTTCTATTAAGTTTCAGTCTGGCAGCGAATGAATGCAATCTACCCCCCCAGCACTTCACCATCCCCCCACGTGCTGATTGACTTTTGCGTTGACATTTGCGCTGGGTTATCGCGCGCCGCCCTTCGCTTGTTTTGGGGAGTTTTCCCAGCTGGATTTTATCCCCCCCCACCAGTTGGTAACTGACTGGTCCACATCTGTGTGGGTGTCTGTTGCCGTTTTGTGTTTGTGATTCCACAATAAACGCATTATGCTGCCATTAGTTGAGTGCCAGAGCCTTCCGCTTGTTTGCCAGCATCCGTTTTTGTTTTTTTTTGTTTGTTTGCCTCACTTTTCACTTTTATTTTGCTAACAATAAAACTGCCTTGTCAATGGGGGGGGGGGGGGCTGACGTCCGACTTGCTGAGCTCCATTTCCCTATGAGGGTAAACAATGTTTTTCAAAACTTTTGCATGCAATGAATTGTTAATTTAGTTAAACAGTTGCTACCATTTTCTGCCACCTGAACAAAAAAATGTCAACTGAACGATTTTGGATTCCTTACAGATTTCTTTGCTTCAGTTACAAAATTTACATTTATCTTGATTGCTCATTAAATCTAGTATCTGTTACTGCATAATAAAAAAGTACAATTTGGTTGTCTTTATTTATAAAAAATACAAAAATTGTTTAAGTTAATGTTAATAAAATCTTTTGATTATTTTTCTCGATTAAATGCATTCAATTTAGTTAATATGGCTTAAACAGTTCACCTCCATATCGGATGGTCTATAAAATATCCAGCCATATGCAATATGCTTTTTATATGGCACAGCTCATTATTTACTTATTGTAAAAGAAATTGTGCTGTAATTTGTGCCTCATTTTGTGCTGTGAAATCTGGGTAAATGGCTGGGCACTTTGCTGGCAATCAATTATGTAGAAAATGTTGCACAGTTCATAAAAGTTGCTGTCATTAATATGTAAGCAATCGCAGCAATTGTTTTCAAAGTGCTTGGGCTGACAGGACCAGGCCAAAACCAGGGCACATCAGAGACAACATCGTTATAATGCCTGACTGACTGCCTGACTGCCTGGCTGACTGCCTGGCAGAATGCTTACAAAATGTGCTGCTCCTGTTCGTCCTGGCAGTTCTTGTTGGCGAGCATAAAAACAACACATAATCATTTTATTAGCAGCAATGGCGAAACGACGGACGCAGTGAAGCGGAGGCAAAGGATTCCGGCGGATTGTTCATCCTGTTTCGAAATGACTGAGCAACTGGCAACTGGTTTGGAGTACGTGTTGGCCATGTTTCACTTGCTGTTGTTGCTGTTAACGCTACTTGAGTTAACATGTTGCACCAGAGATCCCATCATGTGTCAAGTGTGATGTTTGTGTGTGCGTCTCTCTGTGTGTGTGTGTGGGTGTGCGTGTGTGGCTTGGCCAGCACGTTGAAGTTTTCTCGTTAGCGAAACTAATTATCCGTTGTCGCTGTCAGCAAAATATCGTTAAACGGTAGGTGACAGTCACACGCAGCTGTGTGTGTGCGTGTGTGTGTGTGAGTATGAGTGTGTGTGTGGAGTACTTGTAAGCATTTGTGTGCTTGTGAGTGTCGCTGACCGCCATTTTCTGCCTCACGAGGTAAATGACCAACTGATTGTAGAATTATAACAAACGAATGCAAAAACTGATCTCAACTATAAAAATAATATGTAAAAAATATAACTTTACATTGTTCACAAGCTGATGAATTCAACTCAAATTAAAAAAATCAAATTTAAACATATTCTTAATTTGAAACTCGTTAATTAAATATTCAAAAAATCTTAATGTGCCTCAAAGTATTTCGAATTATCCACAAAATTTAGTTAAACTGTTCGCATTAAATATAATTAAAAGCCAATTGAAATATAATTTTAATGTGCAACATTTGATGAAAATTTTGGGTTTGCTTTCATAATGATTAAAACCCTTTTTTTTTGGCTGTGAGGTGATTAAATTTGCATTAAGCATATTTCGTAATGCAATTTCATTTATATTTTTCCGGCATGTTTTTGGCCAACCGCTCATAACAAACGTTGTTAAGCTCGCACTTGGCCCCCAGGCAATTGCCCTTTTGGCTCGCTAGCCCCCCCTCCCCTTGGGCGGCATACGCGCACCGGAAGTGGCTTTCGATTTGCAACAAATGGCTGCCGGATGTTGCCACATGGCGCACGTAAGTCGCACACTGCTGCCCATTTTTTGTCTTTTTTTTTTGTAACTCTAACCCTTTGGCAATTAATTGCCTAACACGTAATTATTTTAGAGTAGAAATGGTCGCGGTCACATAAACACACACACACACACCCAGACGCACACTCAGACGCACACCCAGTCACACACCAAGATACACACACCAGACACACACATGCACTGGGTATGTGCATAATTTGGGTTTTTGCAGCTAATTAAGAGCGTTTTGCTTTGTTGAAATTAGTCACAAGAGTGTGCAGCATTGCGGGGGGAAGGTGGTGGCATGTTGCGACTTTTCAATTAGCTGTGCACTTCAGCATTTTGTGTTGCACACAAAATAATATTAATGATGTCTATTTTGCAGCGCAAAAGATACATTTGCTAATTTCCAAATTGCTTTCCTACGAAAATTGTTATTCAGCTCGTTGCTGAGTAAATTAAACTGCAATTCCCAATAAAAATAAAAACAATTGTTTTGTTTGTTTTGTTTTAAATTTCATAATTATGGCATTTTTTGTTTTATTTGCATTTTAATTGCTACATTGTGAATACGACGCGTATCCAATATCAATAATTACACATAGACAGTTCAGTATTAAAGTATTTTCTAATGGATAAACAACATACGAATATTATTATGATATTATTTAATGTTAATGCACTTAATAATTTATGTGTATATATATATATTTATTTTTTTTTATTTTTATTTTATATATATATTTATGTATATATGTGTATATGGCAGTCATACAAATGCATATCTAATTGTCTGCCCTACAAAGTACAGTTAATTAGTGCGGCAGCCACGTAAGAAAAATCGTATGTTTAGCCAGTAAATTGAAGGAGTTTTTGCCATATGCCTGGTGGTAATTACGCACTAATTACATTTGTATTATATATATATATATATATATGTATAATTTATGTTATGTGTATGTGTGTGTGTATAACAACTAAATAATGGGCTCTGCTATAATTATACGATTTTTAATTACTATATGCACAATTTGATTCACATGTTAATCGTAGTTCTACACACATTATTTGCATATTTAAATAGATTGTTGAATTTTCGTTTCGTTTATGGCTAGCTTAATACATTATTTACACACTTATCCAACTAGACATTTAAGTTTAAATCATTTACGATTACAGTTATTAATTAAGCAATCTAACTAGCCATTTAATATATATATATATATATATATATATATTTATATCTTTAAGCGCTGGCTTTAGCTGCCTGCATACTTGGAGGAACTTATCATACTTTTCTTTAACATGTACAATGATTATCTAAATCTAAACTAAGCCTAAACTGCAGTATAAAGCATTATGTGAGTGAGTGTTAGAAAGAGAGAGAGAGAGAGACAGAGAGAGGGGGGAGTGGGAGTAAAAGAGATAGAGCGTTTTTTTTTTTTTTGGGTAATAAGTCTATCACTAGCATAGAGGCAATCGCAGCAGAACTGGCACAATTTTTGTTTTATTTTTATTTTTATTAGTTAAAAAACGAAATTTTTAATTATTCAGCTTAACTCAGAATTGCGCTCAGTTCTGGTCACAGCATCAGTGACAAAATGGGCATTATAAAATTATTAAATTAATTAAGTTATAAGTCACAAAAGTCACATAAATTAAACATGATTCGCAGAGGAGCATTACATCAAAACTGAGTTCACACATAACTGTTAATTTACACAAGTATTTCGATTATATGCAGAGTTGCTTTTAATAAGTGCACTACAAAAATTTGAGTTTTTGAGTCATACAATAAGCTTTTTTTTAAGACTTGTTTCGTTCGCTTAGCCAGCAATCAAATTTTCAAGTGAATCTTTGAGCAAACATAGCTTAAAATTACTTTGAAATTTTAAGTGAGTTTTTATTAAAATTAAAAATAAATTTTCACTCGGTTTAATATTTTTTTTGATTTGCTTTTTATGCTTGCAATTAAAGTGTTTTTGAATTTTTACTCAAATATAAATTGCAGTTTGAAGCAAGTTTAAATTTGATTGCAAACTTGCATTATTAACTGTTTTTAACTTCTTCTGTTAACTGCCACGCAGCAACTCAGTTTTGGGGCAAGGTCAACTATAAATATTTAAAAAAAAAGAAAGTAGAATTTGCCCAGCTGTTGCAACGCTTACTCAAAATTCTCTGCGCCGCCATTGTTGAAGCGTTCGCACCAAGCGAGCAACTCGCGCACTTCCCTGGCATACAGCTGCTCCTGCTCCTTCGCCTGCTCCTGCTGACTCAGCTGGGCGGAGGTTGAGGCGAGGGGTCAGACATTGTGGCAGGGCTGCTGACTGCTGCTGCCGCTGCCGGAGTTGCTCAGCAAACTGCGCTCGCTGGCCACGCTGCCGGGTGCATAGATGAGCTCCGTCGCCTCCTTGGCCAGCGGCTCCTCAATGTGCACCTTGCGGGCGGAGCGTGTGCTCTGACCACGCCAGGATTGTGGCTCCAGCGATTGCAACTGTTGCTGATGCTGCTGCTGCTGCTGCTGTTGTTGCTGTTGTGGCGTGTGGGGCACCAATGGCAGCAACTGTTGCTGCTGTTGTTGCAATGGCTGCTGCTGATCATCGACCTTCACATACAAACGTTCCATGTCATCCACATCACCATCGGCCGTGTGATACAGCGCCTGATCATCCTCATGCGACATCAGCATGGCCATTGGCGATGGGGAACCGCCGCATCCCGAATCCGCTAAGCCATTGTAACAAAATGAGGAGCCATCCAAGTCGAGCAGATTCTGCTGATGATGATGAGTGCTCTTTGCGAGAGTCTGATCCATTTGCGATGGACTCGCATTGAGCACCTTGAAGCGTGCACTGTCCCGTCCAATGCTGCAACCGTGTGGCAACTGCTGGCGTCGCACGCTGGCAAATTGGGCTGAGCTGCCGCCGCCCGGTGTCGCCACCTGCTGCTGCACATGTCCGCCCGGCGCCGCCTCATAAGTATGACAATTGCTCAACTTGTTCTCAGTGATGTGCATGTGCATGTGCTTATCCTTGGGATAATAATACTGATCGGAGTAAACCGAACGGGATCCGGCTGTGTTACTCGGATAGATCTCGCCAGTGTTTGACATTTGCTGATAGATGTTGGCGCTGGAATGCGGCTGCTGTTGTTGCTTCTGCTGCTGCTGTTGCTGGTGTTGCTGCTGTTGCTGTTGGTAATGCGGATGCATGGGTCGCTGCATGCCATAGGAACCCGGCAACGCAGCTGGGCCTGGTCGCTGCTGATAACGTGGCTGTTGCTGTTGCTGTTGCTGCTGTTGTTGCTGTTGCTGCTGTTGTTGCTGTTGCTGCTGCTGATGTTGCTGACCGGGATTGAGTATGGCTGAGGTGGCATAAGGGGCGGGTGAGGCATTGCCGTGACGTCCATATTCGCTGGGTGCCTTGCCAAAGCTGGACACCTCGGCATAGTCTGTGGGTATATTGGAGTATTCGCCGACATAGCTGCAAATGAACAGATAAAAACAATAAGAAATGAGTACAAAGTAGAGAGAGTCTAGTTCCGACTAGCAGATACCCTATAATTGCTTTCACTGTACATTTTATATATTCTCTACTTATTTGCAATTTTTTTTAAAAGGATAAAAATATATTCGTCAGCTACTTTAATAGTGTATTTAAAAAAAAGAAATTATATTTAAAAGGCTCTGGCAAAAAATCCATTTGCGTCGTCCTTTTTACATAAATCTGAATTAAGCTCATAATACCATTTTGATCCATCTTTAATGGGTATCCAAAATACATTTACTCGACGGCGCTTGTTTATTACAATGTTCCCACGCTCCACGTACGTGATGGGGACGGGGATGGAGGGTGAAAAGGAGTAGCAGCCAAAAATATTTTTCGGTTATAAATTTGTCGGTTTTTGGGCCAACAAGGTGAGGGGAGGTTTTTGAGTTCGTTGGTTGAATTTATGGCATGCGGTCTGCAGTCGGAACGGAAATTTGCATTTTCTCTGGCGCCCGGAACCAGTTCCATGAGCAGCTCATGTGTAAAAAAGGAATTTATTTCGGATTTAACATTTTACATATTAACACCTGACCGCCCGACTGTCCGCCTATATCTCTCAGTCTCTCCCTCTCTCTCTCTCACTATGTCTGTCTGTCCGTCTGTAGTTGCCAGTTAACCCGGCTAATATTGTGCAAAAGGTTTTTGGCTCTAAGCAGCGATAACACTTATCAACCAGTTTTAACTCGACACAGCATCTAAATTTATTTCACGCACTCATATTAATTAGCAATTTAAAGCTATGCAGAAAAAATATAATTTTTTTAGCGCGAACTACTACGAAATACGCTATGCGGTTTGAAATAAATTCCACATTAAATTTAGACAAGAAATATCAAGTTAAAAATATGCAATTTCAAGTCGCTCTGTGTTTTGTAATATAAAAAAATTCACAGTGCAAAAAATACTCATTTTCTCCTGTTAGAAAATGTGCAAGTTATTTCACCCTATAAAAACACACTCAAATTTTCAAAAATAAAAAATACTCCATGCGTTTTAAAATAAATATCACATTGTATTCTGTGGGATTTCATGTCTTTGCTGAGTTTTGGAGTATAAAAAATTAAACATATACATATAAAAATAAATAATTCACAATGCTTAAAATACACCCTTTCTCATGTTAGACAAGGGTATAGGAAAAGCTGCAAGGTGTTTTCCCCCCTATAAAAACACACTCAAATTTTTAACATTATTTTCGTATTTAAATACTGAAAGCGGATTAAACAGCGAAAACAAAAAAAAAAAAACAAAACAAAAAAGAATGAAAACGAAGCAAAACCAGACAAATGCTAAAAAACATATATATATATGGCGTATTGATGGAGTCGTCATGGTGCAGTCCACATGGAAAAACCCCGGTGCGTGCATTTCAAAATACGCTTTTAATGCCCTTAATGAGTTTTCATCTGGCGATGCGAAATGTCTGCAATGAATGAATCCTTTGTGCAACTGAGTGTGTGGGCTTTGGGGCAATGTTAAACATCAGTAAAAACTATGCACTAAAAATATGTAAAAAAAAAAAAACAACAAAACAGCTGAATAGCTGTAAGTAGTTTAAGCGGAATACCCTTTATGAAAATGCCCTATTTTTTGCAGTTGTTAGTTTTGCAGAGTGCATAAAATAACATAAAATAAATTTTTAAAAGAATGATAAATTAATAAAAAAAAAATCGATTTTAAGTACACTAAATTTGATAAATACATTATAAGAAAAAATTATATTGAAAGTAGATTTTAAGCTTTAATTAAATCAACTATTATTAATCTTGCTAAAGAACAAGTTTAAATCAAGTGCACAAAAATAGTATTTTTATTGTGTTTTTAATTTTAACTACTGTGAAAAATTTGTATGTTGTTGCTTCTGATTTTGTTGAAATTTCTTTCATTTTTATTATCGCACATCTGACACTAATTATGGTGTGATGACTTTTATATTGTTATTGTTATTGCAATGGTTATTGCATATATATATATATATATTTTGTGCTCACGCACAATTTTGTTGCACTTATTATTATTATTAATATTTGCTGCGAATCGCACACAATTTCAATTTGTGTTTTTAATGACTAATTAAGTGTGCGAAAATAATTTTAATTATGTCGGGCGGAAATTTATACGCCCGTTAGTCGCATGGCAAATTGCATTTAAATTATGGATAAATTGAAATTTATTTTTATTTCCTTCTCTTCTGATTTTTTAAACATTTTTTTTTTATTTTTATTTATTTTTTTTTGATATTTGCAATTTGATGTGGTTCGAGTACTTTTATTGGGGGGACACTCTTCAGCTTTTTACGCTTGATTGGTATTTAATTGCCATTTGGCTGACAGCTGCGATTTTTGTTGTTCGACATGAAAATCAAGCAATCGAACAATTGTCATTCTTTAAATTTGTATTACTTTTTAAATTTGCCATCAGTTTGTTTATCAATTTTTATAATTGCATCAAATTTGCCACATCGACTATGGTATTTTGTGGCCAACACAAAATTAGCCACAAACAAATACCAATTACCGATTTGACTATTTCAGTGCTCAAGTACGCAAAACATTTTATGCCGAAAATAAAACAATTCTGCAAAATGCAAACAATTATTTTACGCCTTCTGATTGCCAGACAAATAAATTAGCCATGGCTGCAATTGCCAGTTGATTTCAGTATTACCAGATTTGATTAACCATTCCACAAACCCAAAACACATATATAAAATATGTGAATTGTTACAAAAAAATAATAGAAAACATGAAACAACAAAATGCAAAACATTTTTCAGGCACTGCTCCAAAATAACTGCAACATTTTGCAGCAAACACATTTTAAAGCTGGAAATAATATTAAACACGAAATTTTTGAAATTTTAATACATTTTTTTTTGGTTGCCTGATTTAAACAGTATATTATAAAATGTGGTACTTTAAATGTCATATAATAATATGATTAACCTAACTATATAATCAAATTCACAGCAAGATGTAAAACAAGCTGCACAAAAAAGCATGCCACATTTGGCAGCAAGCTAAACTTAAAGATGGCTAGTTAAAGCTGGACAAATGTGTATGCCAAGGTGGCCAAAACTGTGCAACACACCCCGATAATTACATTTGGGCCTACAGGGAGTAGTGGAACTATGCAGCCACTGGAAAATGTCCGATGGGAGCTGGCTCCACAGTGGAAGTTGTCCACTTGCTGTTGCCCCAAAATCAACATAAATAGCGCGCCAACATCTCCATTTCTAACTTGATTTTGTTTGGCGCAGTCGCAAATAAAAAGCCAAAAAAAAATGTTTTTCGACGCGCCAGAAAAATGCAATTTCACAGTTTGGTGAATTTTTATTGTCGTCGCTTTGAGTGGGTCCCCAGTTCTATATTTTTTTTTTATATTTTAGTTCTTTCTCTTTTTTAAATTTTTGGACTGTTGCAAAACTTACCGCTGATGATTGCGTTCGCTGGCGTGTCCATGAATATCATCGATGCCGTTGCCGCTGCCGTTGCCGTTGCTGCCGCTGCCAGTGGCACCGTTGGCGCTGCCAGTTGCACCACAGACCGGGGCATAGTCGGCGATGTGATCCTTTTGCATGTCGAGGGTGTCGCCGCTGGGCGAGGTGCGCCACACCATGCCGCCAGTGGAGGCATCCAGCCAGTAGCCGTTGCCATTGCGCGTCGATAGACTCGGCATTTTCAGCACGTCGCTCGTGTGATTGCCTGCAGGTGAAACCAGAAGAGAGAAAAGAGAATTTAGAGAATGAGAGACTAAATCTGGTAGAGAGACACAGCGAGAGAGAGCGGGGGTTGAGGTTTGTGAGACAGAACAATTAAATGTTTTGCAACAAAATTGTGTACCAAATAAATTGCTGTCGGATATTGACAAAAAAAAATAGAAAACGCATTTCCATGTTGCATGTGTTCCCAAAAACAATTTCACTAACATTTCACAAGAATTTCTTATTTAAGCCGAATTTTAAATTAATTTCTGATATAAGCTAGAAAGATTTTAAGCTTAAATTTTAGGTTGATTAACAGCATTTTAAACTTTTTGTAGTCATAAAAATAAATGTGTTGAAATTGTGGCGAAAGTGTTTTTTGAGAGCAGCTTAAAGGATTTTCATGCAGTACCATAAATTGCAGCGTATTAAAATAATATTATGAAAGAGCGGGTGACGGGGGGCGTATGCGCAATTTACCCTATTGTCACAGCTCACACACAAAACACACACAAACACACACCACACACACACACACAGAGACACAGTGAAAATCAAATAAATTATAGTCAATTTTCCAGTTGGCACCCGTCGCATGTATAAAAATGTGTTGCATACTTTTCAAGCAAGTAAAACAATAATAAAAAACAATAATAAAAAAAAAGGCGACGAAGCAAAATGATTGCATAAAAAATGCACCAATTAAACTGTCCCCGGGTTATAACTGCGCATCAAGCGAGTATTTTATGGCTGTAGTTAGAGTACGGTTGTGGGGCAGGGGAAGGGGGAGGGGAGGGTGTTGATGGCCCCATTGTTATTATTGTCTGTTGGCTGTTCAGGTGAGTGCAGCGAAAACCTTTTGCGCTTTTTGCTGCTTAGTTTATGGCCAACTGACCCCCCCCCCCTGAATATGCATTGCCATTTTTTCACCCATTTTTAGTCACTTTTTTTGTTTTTTAGCTCGTTTTTTAAATGTCGGTTAGCTGCGGCTTGTTAAACAATGCACAAGTTGTAAAGCAGTTTTGTGTACTCCACTTTGACAACTAACTAAAAAACACAATATAAAATATCTTCACAACTATAAAAGTTGAAAATAATAAACAACAGTTTAACATGTATTGTTATGCTTATAAATTAAGAATGATTTTGACTCTTTTTAAATATTTTTCAATTAGTTTGCTAATCATGTAAATCTGTAGTTGGAGTTGGTAACAACTTAATTTCATTAAATAAATGGAAGATTTCATTAATTTTAATAACATTAACACAAATGGGAAATTTAGTAAAAAGTCAGTCAATTGTATTTTGAAAAATTTCAAAAACTATTCAATTTGAACTTATAACAATTATCATATATTTTTAAATTTTTTTAATTAGTTTGCTAATTACGTTAACCTAACAACAATTGGTAACAATTTAATTTTATTAAATAAATGGAAGATCTCATTAATTTAAATAACATTAATACAAATTCCAGAAAATTTCAAAAACTATTCAATTGAACTTATAACAATTAAAGTATTCATTTCTTGTTAACATCATTTTCTAAGCTGAATATTAAAAATGTATATCAAATCACATAAAATTACCAATTCTAGCCACTTCTTCCATTTCAACGCACCGATTAGTGCAGCAATTAAATTTGTGGCGCCTCGCTTAGTGCGTTGTGCCTTGGCACCATTGCCACATTTGGCATCCAACTCGCTGCCCACTTATCTGCCACCTGTTTCTCGGCATGCAGCTCATTTCAATTAGACCACAAAGTCTGCCCCCAACTGCAGATACTAAACATGCAACACACACACACACACACACACACACACACACACCGAACTTGTTAGTTAATAATGCACACAAAACTAAATGCATAATTGCAGTTGACTGTTGGGTGTAGTCATGAAGAGGGGAGTAGCGGGGGTGTAGCGGGTAGTTAGAAGTTGCCTTGCAACTGAGAATGTCACGTGCAAAATGTTAGTTTCTATTATGTTCGTGGCACGAAAATTTGTGCAATTCTGCTCTGGCAGCCTGCTAAAATATTTATTCTCACCTATTTTGTTGTGTGTGGTTGTGTGTGTGTGTGTGTGTGTATGTGTGTGTACCGCTAACAATGGAAAATTAGCGTTATTTATATATGCAAATCTGTATGTGTATGTGTGTGGCTGGAAAAATTGTAGCAAGGAAGGAAGCGCAACTAGCTGAACGCAACGGATGCAACTGGGATGTGACTGGAGCATGTTTCTGTGCGTAAAATGTAGGATTTTATGAACTCAGAAAACGCTAAAAATATATGAAAAAATGGGGCTGGAAACTGCTGTGAAAACTAGTGAAAGAAAGACTGCGTGAAGCAGCTGGATCCATATAGAATATAAATGTTCTAGATCAGCATAAGAAGAACAGTGCAACAAGTCAGAAGTCGGCATCAGGATCATTAAGAGTCTAACTGCTTACATTTGAGTGTAAAATAAAAATAGAATTTAGACATCGATTTATAGATTATATAAATTGAATATAGTTAATAGCTGGAACCATATAGAGAATTATTATTCTTGATCAGCAGCTCTCTATAAACAACTCGACATCAGGAGCATTAAGATCCTGCTTACATTTGGGTGTGCAACGCCATTTAAACAGACATTTGGTAATTAAAGTAGAGTTTATAAATCGACTCATAGATTATATACATTTTATATAATTATCATCTGTATTCAGTTTTTTTCCTAGTCTATTTCTCTCTCAACCAGACCATTCTCAATGATATTTTTGGTTTTGTACTCACCTCGCATGGTGTTCAGCGCGGATTGTTTCATCATCATGTGCTTTCGTTTCACAAAGACCATGGCGCCAAAGGATAACATCATAATGGCCAGTATGGCGCCCAGGAGTATTATGAACCAGGGCTGTGTCAGCACATCGTTCACATGATCCTGATTGATGGGATAGCTGCAAAAACAGAAACAAAAATTAAACCAGAAACAAAAATTAAATCAAAATAAATCAATTACATTAAAATTGCAACTGCCTAAAATTCCTTTAGACTTTAAATTATTAAATTATACGTTTTTCTTTTCTTTTTTTTCAGACCATCAACTTACCGCTGATTGATAAACGGATCGAGTCGCTTGGTAATTGGATCCAGACGCAGTGTGGCCGGCACACAGTATGGTCCAATGCCAGCATTGTTGCCCGCTGCCACGCCCACCGTATACATGACGCCCTCGGTGAGATTGGCCAGCACCAAAGTGGGCGAGGCAGCATCAATAGTCACATTGGTCAAAATACGCGAGAAATTGTGAGCTGTGTCGATGCCACGCACAATTACGTGATAGTAAAGTAAAACACCTGCAAAAGGGTTAAAGTTAACAGTTAAGAATAAGACAGGAAAGAGAGGAAAGAGGGGGCGTTAAACTTACCATGTTCTTCCTTCAGTTCGGGTGCCTTCCATTTCAGGAACACCGCCGAGGCATTTAGCAGTATAGCCTCCATGCCAAATGGCGCATCATTGGGCACTGAAAAACGAAAAAAAAAAAAAGAATGATGAATAAAGAAGGATATTTCTCAGGGGTTTTTGTTGTTCTTGTTGTTGTTGTTGTAGGCTGCAAATGCGTTTTTGATTGTTTTGCCCGCAGCTGTCTCTAATGAGTCGCGTCTGCTCTAATTAATTACCATTTAGTGGTTTGGGTCTTGGGGGTAGTCTAGTTTTCTACCCAAAACAGTTCCGGGTACAACTCCATTGTGACGCACCCAAAGAGTGGCAGATATATATTTAGAAAAGGAAGCGAAAGGAGCGGTATCAAGTGGATGCATTCATCAGAGCAACTCACGTTGCCACACTTCAAAAGCTCATCTTCATTTGTTTATTTATTTCCTCATGTTGCTGCCATATCCCCCCGCACTCCCTCTCTCTCCCTAACTAAACCAGCAGATCTCGCTGCGTCTGTCTGTGCCACAGTTGAAGCAATTTCTTTAAATAAACACACGTGCGAATGCGAAACAAAACCAAGAAAAAAAACAACCTTCTCTAAATAGGTGCCTCGTCTAGGTAGATATATATATATATATATAGGTATAGGTATATATAGGGTTGGTATAGGAATACTTAGGAGCGTGCTGCAGCGATTTCTCTTTTATTATTCTTTGGCTTTGTTTCTTCGGCTGTTGTTGCCTCTGTTGCTGCCCCTGTTGCTGCCACTGCCTCTCTGCCTCTGTTGCGACATGCTAAAGTGCTTGTCAGGCTTTTTGTCTACGGGGGTTTTTTTGTTACTCTTTTCTTTATTCTTTCTCCTTTTGCTTTCTGCGTCTGTTGTTTTTTTCTTTTAAGCCATGGCTGATGACGCGCTTAACACGTATCTGCCATTGTGTGGCATAGACGACCTCGAGGCAATTGTTGCAAAAGCGTGTTGCCACGTCACATCTGACAAACCAATTGGAAAATTGCAATTGAAATGACGGTTTGCCAAGCGTTGTTTACACAAATTTACCTCCAAACTAAACCAAGTTAATGATCAAATCCACAGAACTCTTTTTTTATATAGAAAATTATATAGGAATTTTTAAATGTTTATTTTTCTGTGTTTTAAGAAATTTTCTTGAACTTTCTTTACTTTTTAAAATGCGACTTCTTATTAAATTTTAAGAATTAGCAATGCTTTTAATAATTTTAAATAACTTTAATCTTTTTTCATATTTTCTTTTTTTATTTATTTTTCTATATTTTTTGGCTTTATGTCAATTTAAACATTCCCATTTTTAAATACTTGCAATTTAATTGCAGAGCATTTTGCAGTCGTGAGCAGATTTCTAAGCTTCTGTGCACTCCCCAAGGTATTTGTCTACCTGTATCCGTTATTTGCCCAGTTCCCAGTTCCAGTACCAGTTCCGCTTTTGCTAAGGGACCCCTGTGAAAAAATGCTTCCTGTGTGCATTTTTCACTTGCCAAAACTCCCGCATTTTGGCAGGACTAACAAACGCGCATCAAATTTGCATTGCGAGGCGCTGCAACACTTTGCGGGTTGTTTAGGCATACAAGTGATGGGGGGAGGGAGGTGGTAGTGAGGGGGATGAGGCGTGTGCTTCATATACGTAGCAGTAATAATTGTTGTTTATCTTTACACAATTGCGTTGGCAATTTCTTTGAGTTGTTGCTGCTGCCAGCTAAAAGTCAGCAGCGTCAGTGAAAATGTGTTGCATACGAAATGAGTTTTGATTTGAGTAGCAGACGCCGCAGATCCCAAAGAACTGGCGGACAGACGAACGGACAAGGGGACAGACTGTCGGATGCAACGACAGGCAGACAGACAGCCTGCATTTTGGGGGCAGACAGAGGACGCTTTGGTGGCACGCGGCACCAACGCGCAACGTTTGTGCATTTTATATTTGCAGCTGGCGCAGCGTTTGTTGACTTATTTGCGGCACTGCCAACCCTGCTACCTATTCTACTTGCCACACACACACACACACAGCACACACACACACCTCTACAGTATTTGCCTTTGCGGCATTCCTGGAGCTGTCTTCTGTTTTTTTTTTGCTTTGACTCTGCTGCTATCTCTGTCGCTCTGCTTCTATCGCTGTCTCTGTCACATTTTGTATTTAATTATTTTGTAAATGAAAAAAGTCGCCTCATTGAGAATTGTTCACTTTTTCGCAGCGCATTTTTCAAAGTTTGCTTTGGGCGATAAAATGCAGTGATAAACCTGTCTGCAAAGTTTTCCATCTTTGCATCTGTCTGCCAGCAAATCGAGAGAGAAAATGGCAAAAGAAAAGCAACTCGAGTTGAAAATTTGGACAATCTTATCGTGGCGCAGCTGGGGGAAAAGCGCATTTGCTGGATGTGTGTCTTAGTCATGCAGCTCTCAGCCAAGATATCAGCCAAAGTCTCTAATCTGGCTTAAATATGTCGAACTGCTCAGCTTGAACAATGCCTTAAATCAGCTGCGGATTTGAAGTTGGTAGCTCAATTTTAAGCAGCTAACAGATTATTGTGAAAGGAGTTAAGAGATTAAAGATGTGTTTATATAGATTATTGATATATATATAGAAATAAGTAGTTAAGGGATTAAAGATATGTATATATAGATTATTGATATCTAATAGATATATATATAGATATGGATTAAAGAGCTTAATTGAATGCTGCTTTTCATTTTGGAGGTGTCATTCTATTTAAAATTTCTTATTAAATATTTTCAGATTTCTCTAAGAAATAAATTTAATTTGATATGAGCTACTTTAACTTTGGGAACTGTTAAAAACTGAATTAAAAATTTATTGAGTAACTAAAATAGCAGAGT
Organism: Drosophila fungiperda; assembly: GCA_035042345.1. NCBI lineage: Eukaryota > Metazoa > Arthropoda > Insecta > Diptera > Drosophilidae > Drosophila > Drosophila fungiperda. The sequence goes on along the minus strand of JAWNLM010000293.1, from coordinate 2,145,131 downwards.
GGCCTAGTTTATCCAACTTTATAAAAATATCAGAGATTGAAAATTAGTTTAGACTAAGGCTCTAAATTCAGAGCAGCAATCAAAAATTTTAAATTTGGTTTATATATTTATTTTCTGAGCACTCTTCTAATCTGTATTCAGATTGCACCTATGAAACAGATTAGTTTTGAAACTCACAGGAATGTATCATTTAGTTCTTTTTTTACTTTTCACTTTCAGTTTTTTTTTTGGCAGGCCTTTGCAAATAATTAAAATTTATAGTTAAACTGCAGGACACATTCCTTAAGCACATGTCGAGTCATTGCTTGCGATGTAAAGGAATCCTTTCACCTGTCTGCCACAGGCGACATATGTAAATCGCCACATCAAGTATTCCACACACACATACACACATTCCGACACACACTCAATGCACACACACACACACTCAATACACACACACGCATGAATTGCTGTACACGTGTGCTGGGAACCTGATCCTACGTGTTTCTCGCGTTTTCCGCTCAGATATTTTCCCTCGGCTTTGCAGAGGCACAATTCGATTTTTTGCAATGCTCGTTGATTGACATACTTTTTATTTGCCATATCCGAAGTTACACCCAGCCCCCCTCTGTCCACCTCATCCAAGCATTTGGCAGTTTTTTGTTGCGACCCTCAAAAATTATATGCGATTATGGGCGAGACCCGCATGATGGCAGCTGATGCCAGGCCGGGAATGGGATAAGGATAAGGCTCGCTTCTGGCATTTATGTAACGCAGTTTCCTTATCCCTTTATTGTTATTGGGTTATTGTTGCAATGCGAACAGATCCACGCCCAATCCCCCCCAAACCCTCGCCATGCTGCTGCGGCTGCTGCTGCTGCTGTTGCATGCGTGTCAACCCCTCGCTGAGGGTTGCTGCTTACAACGACTGAGGGGGTTGGTTGGTTAGTTGCTGTTGTGTTGGTATTTATATGGTTTGTTGAATTTCGCAGGATTTTAGCTGGTTCATTAGACAACTGGGCTCGTAGACAACTGCATATTTGCCTATTTGGCTCCACGCATAAATAATACATCAAAGGAGCAACGAAACGAGTACACTCAGAAAAAAGTAGGTAAGAAAAAGCATTGGCAACTATAAATATTTATATAGAATTATAAATATTTTTTTTAGTATAAATACTTTTGCAAATTAGACTATTGACTATTTTTAGCAGCTTTTAAAATATATCTTGAGTATTTTTATAATGAAATTTGCTTAGAAAAGAATTTCCAGCTATGCCCAAAAAATTATGCCAAAAATCTGAAACGTTTTCTTTCTCAATATGCAAACTTTTCAAGAAACATAATTCTTCAAATTAGACTATAAACTATTTTTTGCAGCTTATAAAAATATAATTTGAGAATTTTTATATTGATCTTTTAAAGAAATCAATTTCCAGCTGTGCCAAAAAATTATGCCAAAAATCTAAAACGTTTTCTTTGTGAATATGCAATCTAAAGTAATTGAATTTTAAGATATTTGAAATTAGAAAAATATAAAACACTGATAAAACACAATGTCAGCTGCCTGATAAGAATTTTCTCTAAGTGTACTTGGTGTAGGTAGCGTGTAACTGGATACTCACCGTCTTCAAGGGTGCGCGCCAGGCGCGAATTTGAAGGTTTGCCTTCGACGGATTTGTAAAATGGCACAATGAAAAATTCATAGAGCGTATACTGAAAGAGTCCTGTCAGCGTGCAGGACGAGGCGCCGCCGCCATTGAGTATCGTCAGCATGCGATATTTGTTGCTGTACGACGACTGGATTTGGGCCAAACTCTGCTGCTGCTGTTGGTGCTGGGAATCCATTGCATCACGTTTGCCGGCAGCGGCAATATTTGGTTTTGTCGAAATCAATGCGGATGCCGAGGCAGAAGCAGAGGCAGAGGCAGAGGCGGAGGCGGCGGCAGCGGCATCCGATGCGGATGTGGAGGCCAACAGCGGATTGGTATTGGCTGTTACCATGTTTGTTATTGGATTTGGTAACTGGCGTGCATAAATGTAGAAGCCCTCAACGTATTTGCCATTGATGATCTGCATGAGTAAACGACCAGGGGTTAGCTCTATAGTTCACCAGGGATGGATAGATAGTTGATTTTTTGTTGTTACAAACCTGCCAAGTGAGCTTCATGCTGGTGGAGTCCACAACGCTGGCATTGGTTAGCTCCACAACATCGCCAGACAACAAACTGGCGCGTGCCTCACTCAAATCCAAGCCACTATTGAAATAACGCTGTTGTGAGAGAGAGGGGGGAAAAGAGAAAGGGGGTAAAGTTAGCCAAATAATATTATTTATTTAATATGCATATTATTCTATCAATTTACTTTAAATATTTTACAGACAGCAAAGCTAATTTTAAATTTATTTGTTTTTAAATTGCAGCGTTTAAATTCACTTTAAAAGTTGAATATTTTTTTTAATTTAATTCAATTTAAATTTATTTTATTAAGCTGAAACTTTTTATTTCACTTTTAAAGTTGAATATTTTTTAATTTAATTTAATTTACTTTTATTTTATTAAATTTAAGCGTTTTAGTTCACTTTAAAACTTTAATATTTTTTTTTAAATTAATTCAATTTAAATTTATTTTATTAAACTAAAGCGTTTTAGTTTACTTTAAAAGTTGAATATTTATTGCTTTTTGTTAGAATATTCAAGTTTAAATACTTATTTTATTTAAATCAATTCACTCCATTTTATAAATTACTTTAAATATATTTAATTTTAATTTTTTAAATAAAATAAAATAATATTTAATAAGTATATAAAAATAATAAATTCTATTTGATTAAATTCTGAGCAAAGTTGAGGATTATTTCTCCATTTATAGAAACTTACCGTTCCCACAGCAACGGGCTCCGACATGGGACTGGGTAGGGATAAGCCATGCGAGTTCTCTGCTCGGATTAGGAAGAAATAGTTGACGCCAGCCACGAGACCCGTCTGGGTGTAAGTCGTGTTCTGGATGCGTGTGCCGACGGCTAGCCAGCCGTCTGTCTCGTTTTTGCCAAACATCTCGACGACGTAGCCGACTAGACTGGAGGCGCCCACCTTGTTGCTGCGCGTCCAGCTGAGGGTGACCGAGTGCTCGCCCTTCTCCACCAGCTGCGGCTTGCCGGGCGGGCCCGGATACGTGGACAGCTCGGCAGCGCGATAGAATTTGATGTTCGGATTGGTGGGCGTGTCCAGGCGCAGATAGCCACTCCACGAGGATTTGCCATTGCGATTGCTGGCGACGCACGTATAAAGACCCTCATCCTCGTGCCGCTGCAGATCGGAAATGGTGAGTGTGCCGGCATCGGAGAGATTCCTGCGCTCATGCTCCTGCACATCGATGGGTATGCCATCCAAATACCAAGAGATTTGAGGCACAGGTGTGCCCAGAGTGCGGCACGGCAGCACCACAATCGATTTCACTGGCAGCGTCTGATTGACGGGACCCTGTTCGATAATCGGCGGCGGCAGCTCAAATTGTGTATCCACATTGACCACAGTGCGGCTGCTGACGCTGCCAACGGCATTGAGAGCATTGCAAACAACCACCTTGCCGGAATCCTCACGAGCGAAGCGCGCTATCGACAGCACCGAACGACCCTCGGGCGTCAGGGTGACCTCCAGACGACCATCCCGATAGCCGGGCAACAGCAGCGAACTGTTCCCCTCCACAGACCAGTAGAGAGTGGGACGCGGATGGCCGCTTGCCTGGCACTCAAAGAGCACTTCATCGCCGATCTCAACTAGCTGATTTTTGGGGCGTGTCAGGAATTTGGGTGGTGCTGCAGAAAAGCCAAGTTAGATTTAGAGTGAGCTGAGCTGAAGTTGGCTGTTTGTGGCAATTAACTTACCGTGCACCGTTAGGATGCCAGTGGCCGTAATTGAGCCGACAGCATTGTCCGCCTCACAACTGTATTCGCCCATGTCCTCCAGCGTGACGTCGTCCAGCTTCAGACTACGGTCTTCAAGTATGTGCACACGACCTAAACAGAGAAAAAAAACAGAAGGGGATGCAGTGAGTCAGACAGAGCAGAGGATTGGAGACTGGGTTTCCAAACAATCCAATCAAATTTTTTTTATATAAAATAATTATAATTGCAAGTGGGAAAAAAACACCTTCTCTAAAAATAAATATATAAATACTGATTCAACACCCGATCAACTCTCAGCCAGACACAGGTTGATTTGTTTTCGTACCACAAAAGGAGCAACTAACTCAAAAGTCATTGGACGTTGTCTTCATCTACTTCGTTAGTAGTTCAAGTAGCATAAAAATGGCCAAGAAACAACAGGGCTAAGAGGCAATGGGGCTAAGAGCCGCCGCAATGTAAGCCAAAGAGAGGCAGAGCCGTGCAGGGGTAGCAGGGAGCAGGGGGCAGGATGTAAGCACACACATTGAGCAGCCACCTTTTGTGGTTGTGCCACACAACGGGGCAGACAACATGAGGTTGAAAGAGGAAGCAGAACTTTGCTTTCTTTTTGGTCGGTTGGTTGACTGACTGCGAAATAGGTTTTAAATGTTGTTGTTGTTATTGTTGTTGTTGCTGTTATTGTTATTGTTATTGTTGTTGTTGCTCCTTCAGTGGCCACTGTGCCAATTGTTTGCTTAACAAAAGTTTAGCCGCCCCAAAAAGCTGAGCCACCTTTCAAAGTCCTTGCCGTATTTTCTTTTACGGCTTTCGGCTGCGTGGGGCAGTTTAAGGAAGCGTAACTAGCTCGAAAGTGGCCAAGCTAGCTGTTCCTTCTTTTTTTCACAACAACCCCCCCGCACCTCAGTCCTCATTCGGTTAGTTGCACTCTCTTTCTCTGTGCGACGGGGTGCGTCCTGTCTGAAGGACAACGTTGCAACAGTCGAGTGTTGTGCAAGCAAAATTGTTGATTGCTGCCAACAGAGATTGGCAATTAACGGAATTAAAAGTTACAGTTGTGTTTACCCAGTTGACTGTTTGGTTGTGGGGGAGGGGAAGGGGAGGTAAAGTGGGTTCGTGCGTCGCTCTCAACCACAATCACACAAACCAGAACAACAACAACAACAAGTGGAACTAAATAGAGCAAACAACAAACGCATCGTTGCAAAAGGTGTTTTTTATATTGAAAGAAATGTTAGGATTAAAGACGATTTTTAGTATGTCTTGTGACTTGTTTTAAGCAGCTTGACTAGAGATTGGCTTAAAGGAGAAAATTTTCAAAAGTTATGATTAAGATTAAGCGCAATTCTACAGTTCAGTTGAAAGTAGAATTTGAAATGTTGTTAACCAAATCCAAGCAGAATCTTTATAAAGTTGAGTAATTTAATTTATAAATTAAATATTTGTAATTTATTATGTTTTGCTAACTAAACTATTCAATTCCATTCAAAATTCTTTCATTTTAATTTCTCTCAGTGCAGCTCTTTAAATGCTCGCAGTTCAAACATGAGCACAGGTCAAAGGCCAAAAGTAACCGCATAAAAACACAGTTTTTTTTTTATTTGTTCAACGTTTTGCACACATGTGTGCACTCTGAGAAGGGTGTTGGCTGGGGGGGGGGAGCGGGGGGCAGTGCAAGTATGGTAAACAAAGAGCTTAAATTACATTTGAAATGAAATAAAATAACAAAATGGCCGCAGAGCCGCTTCCACTTCCGCTTAATTGACTGACCACTCAACTAGAATCACTTCAGAGATACTTACGCAGTGGCATATTGCCGCCGGAGGCAGTGCGTCGCCACAGGACATCCGGCAGTGGATCACCGCCGATGCGACATTGAAAGACCACCGAACTGCCGACGACAGCCGTCTGATTCTGCGGACCACGAATCAAAAATGGACGCACTGTAACGGAAAAAAAATCGAGCAAGGATTGAGATTAAGAACTGTTGCGAAATGTACATAAAAAAATTGCAACTTACCATGCACTTTGAGAAAAGCCGTAGCCGATTCGCGGGTGCCAACAACATTTTTGACCACACACTGGTAGCGTCCATCATCGGATTGGCGGGCATCCTGGATGGCCAGGTTGCCACCATCGACAATGCGAATGCGCTTATTGCTGCCACTGCCACCGCTCAGATTCAGTGTCTGGCCGTTCTTGCGCCACGAGATTTGCGGCTCCGGTGAGCCGCGTGGTGCACCGCATTCCATCAGCGCCACCTCGCCCTGTGCCACTCGAGTGTTTTGCGGTTCCAGTCGAAATTCATCGCGCAAAACTAAAAAGATAAGCAGCAAAGAGAGAAACGGGGGGAGAGAGGGTTAAAGAGGTTCGCTTGGCTAAAGCTTTGATTGATACAATATTAATAACTGTCCTTGTAAGGACATGCTCAGGTGAGCGTCATTCAGTCATCCAGTCAGTCAGTCAGACAACAACCAAACAGCTTAAAAACATCCTTGCTTTATCCTTGTGCCTGACTGAGCCAAGTGCTCCGCTGCCTGCTGCCTGCTCCATATTTAATGTGCCTGTCATTTGTAGTGACCTGCTCTGCCCTTATACCCCCCCTCCCCCTCCATTCATCCCTTCCCCCTGCCCTTGCAACCCACTCAATATGCCAATAAAACCTTGATAATGATGTGCTTCTTGTCCAAGCTTTGAGCTTCAGCTGCTGCTGCTGCTTCTGCTGCTGCTTCTGCCGCTGCCTCTGCTGCTATTCTGCTGCTGCTTCTGCTGCTGCTGCTGCTTTTGCTGCTGCTGCAATATTAATAAGCTTTGGCATTTGCAATGCGTATTTTTCTTTGTACAAACAGGAATTGAAAAATTTCCCATGTTGTTTTTAAGCTCTCGACTAGCAAATACCCTGTATGGCAGCTTAAGAGATCTTATAAATTATTTAAATTCTTTTATATTTCTTTACTTCTATTTTTCACTATACATTTTTAATTTAATTTCTTTCTTTTTAAATATTATTTGATTGAATTCGTAACTTTATTTACTATTTAGTAATAAATTTTTAATGGCTTGAAACATTATTTAAAAATTGTTTTCTGCTTTAAGTCCAAATTAATTTTTAAAATTTATTTTATTCTTGTTGTTCCATTTTGTTTTAAACCTTTTTTATTTTTTACAACTTATTTAATAACAGAGTCACAAAAATAACTATTTAGTTAGAGGACTATATATCAAGCTCAATAATTATTATTAAATTAGGCAAATATTTCTTTGATATTTTCTTGAATAACAAAATGGATTTAAATACGATTATTCTACAATATTTTAGTTTTAAATTTATAAATTGAATTTGAATAGAAGCAAAGCTGATAAATCCCTAGTTCAGGTTGTTGCTAGTTGAGAGAAAGTATATCCATTTTATGCTCCTTTACAGAGTATTGAAATGGAGAATATAAAATTTAAAGCGCAAAATGTAAAATGCAAATTGCACTTCAATAAACGCATAATGCGCTTCGCTGCACGCCAAAGGCAACAAAGCTGCTTCGGAAGCGTGTTCCGAGCTGGGGTCTCGGGTGCCGACCCAATCCCAATCCCAATCCCAATCCACATTGTGCCATGTTTGTTGAAAAGATAAACAATTGTGAGCAGGTGAAGACTATCAAATGCCAAAGTTAATAACCCTTTAAATGGCAAACCTTTGCCAACTCCGGCTCCACATTATTAATTAATCTGCTTGGGAACAGCCCCTGGCAACGCACAGCAGCCCCAAAAATACAACCCCCCAAAAAACACAACCCCCAACAAATTTAATAATCATGGCCAGGGCAGCATTTGCTGTTGTGGATATCAATTACAAAACATTTTTGCGAATGCTTTATTTTATTAATTAGAAAGAAATGCGAATGCATGACGTGAACCGGAACAGGAACAGGAACAGAAACTGAGACTGGACATGCAATGCAATTGTTACTGCCTTTTTTGATAGTGGGGGGCGGGGGGTAGACGCATTTAATGGGGTTGGAATACTTCCTGAAATGCAAGCCACAAATGTTCATTAGCAGCAAAATGTGCAGCGTCCATCGATCAACGTCGTAAAATTGTTTTCTGTGTGTGAGTGTGTGTGTGTGTGTGAGTGTGTGCCTATCGTTATTCTTAAATAAAGTGGTCTTTCAAGCAAACATATATTAATAATCCCTTAAGGAAAAAATACTAACCCTTAATTCACTTAGAATTGGGCTCAAAATTGTAGAATATTTAGTATTAAATATTTACCCCTAACTCTCTTGGAATTTGAATAGGGTTTTTACAGTATTGAATTACGTATATACAAATTAATTTTACTAATAATTTTAAGATCTGTAATCAATACTTTAGGCGATATTTTCTTGATAGATAAAAAATTTTATTATAGCTATTAAATGTTTCAACACTAATTTGCCGAATTAAATCAGTTTGGACTACAAAAACCTCTTCCTAGAAAATTTGCAACTAGAAACTCTCATAGAACTCGGCTGAAACTTGCAGGATACCAACTTAATTATCCAAAATGTATTTCTATTAGAGATCTGTCACTGAAATATCGATGGATCTTGAATTTTGTTTGTTTTCATATTTTACTTACATGCTACTTGCAATGTTGCATTTCTGGAACGTGCAACGCCGAACTCGTTCTTGGCCTGGCACCAATAAGTGCCCGCATCGCTCTCCCGTCGCGAGTGGATGACCTGTTTTGGGAAAAAGAAACGAGAGCAGAGATTACGGATTAGAGACATTATTAGTGGTATGGATGTGTGGGCAATGTGGAACATTAAGTAAGATAGTAGTTTTATATGGCTTAAGTTGGACACGTGTCACCGGCACAAAGATCAAAATAAAATGCGCTCAACCAAAAATCAAAATCAAATAAAACGGAAAGTGAAAACGTGCCACACGACCCTGACTTTTACAGCTATGTTTGTCTCTGCCTCTAAGCCTCACTGTCCAGTTTGTCCATGCTGCGTATACGCAATTTAATTTAATTAAAAATATAGAGTGAGAGAGAGAGAGAGAGAGAGATGTGGAGAAATAGGAAGGGGCAGAAGAACAGTGTTACAACCCCAGGTCCAGTTGAGGAGGTCGGTTGGTCGGTCTGTGTTGTGCCTTAATCACTTGGCCACTTCACTTTTAATTGGCAACAAACTGTAAGCATGCCGACAAGTCACTTAGGATTGGGGCACGACTCCGAAAATGCCTGAAATAGCCCTAACCCCAAGCCCAAAAATGCCATTGAAAACAATAAAAATAAACGAGACGAGGGGGGTGGGGTGGGGGTCTTGATGGGATCTGACAGGAACTCATCGCAAATTGCCGGGGCTGTTTGGCTCGAGATATGCTCAAGTAACTGTAAATATGCGAATATATGTTGTTGCAAAGTGATTTTTTAATGATACAAGCATCCAGTCAACCCCTCAAACCCCTCGTCCACCCCGTCCAGTTCGCCACTCGAGCGCTTCAAAATGCGTCCGGCTTGAAAATATTGCAACCCATTCGCGCATAATTTTCGCAATTTAAGCAACATTTCAATTTAAAACTTGCTCATCTCGAAATAATTCGTTGAATTCCAGCGAACAAAAAAATTAGAAAAAAGGAGATGGAAAAAAAAATAAAATATATAAATAAAACACAATTTGTTGCATTTAATGAAAAAATCAACTGCGCGGGGGGTGGCAAAAATGTAATATAAACAAGACAAAAAGAAACAGAAACTGCAATGCAGGGGTTGAGTTTGGAGGGTAGAGGGTGGCTTTTAACCCACCCACAACCCCCATGAAGCGACCCCCGCAATGCGACTCGTTAGCTGAAATTGTGAAATGTGCACGCGCGAAGGTCAACCAGGGTTGGGGCACTAATAGAGATGGGAGCGGGACGATATCTAAAAGGACGCAATAGTCACATTTACTTGATCTGAAAGTGCCTTAAAAATGTAATGACATCAAATCAATTCTTAACTCTTTAAATATAGATTTTTTATAGACAACATTTTGAGATTAATTAATGCATTTTATTATTTATTGCAGTGCCATATTTGTAGCTATTTTAAGTGTAATATAAACTGGAGAATTCATTTATTTATTTATTCAACTTTGCACTTTTCCATAACCTTGTCAAAAAATTGAACTATTTTCCAAAAACAAATCTCTTAGTAAATGTTTTGTCTGCTTGATGAAAACTGTATTTACAATTGAAAACATGATTATATCGAAATATATGCTAAAATTCGCATTTTGATCAGCTCAGTTGAACTTTCCTTACTTCCACATATTATTTTATTTATCTTTTCTCAAACATCGCTCATCCCTAGAGCCACAAGACTTGGGCTAGACAATTGGCAAGTGTTTCAGGCCTAGACAGAAAAAAATGGGGAATTATTTTTTCCCTCAACGCACTCAATTGACAAGTGATGTTGTTATTTGTCTGCCCTTTGTTTTGCTTGCCGATCAAAAATGCAACCAGTTGGAAGCACATAAAATAATATGAACCAAATTTATGCACAAATGTTGCGTTTCTCAGGCATGCGAGCTGAAAATCGAAAAGATGCCCTCATCCTCGTCCAACCATAATGATAGAGTATTGGATGGGTAGCACTTACCTTGAGAAAGAATAAACCACCCGCGGGCAGCATTATGCGATGCGAGCCAACATCCGCTTTCAGTTCGCGTCCATCCTTGTACCACTGAATGGTTGGTGTTGGACTGCCTTCGGCTTTGCAGTTGAACGTGAATGGATCATTTTTGGGCACAGTCGTATCCATGGGATGCTCAATGATGTGTGGATTTTCACCTGTCACACAAAACAAAAAAAGAAAAATGGAGTAAATTAAACTGAGTTTGCCAAATTAATTTCAATAAATATTAAGTGCCCTAAATTACAGTCGGCTTGTCTTAAGGCACCACCAAGAGCGTATTCTAATGTCTCCGACTTAAGATTGAACATATGCGGGTCAACTGTCAACTGTTCAAGTGCCCCTCTAGGGACTCGACCTTAAACAACTTTTGTCACTTAACGTTCAGCAATTAATGCGCCATTAGAGTGTTGTGAAGAAGGAAAAAAATATATATATATATACATATTTATAAATATAATGTTTTGCAGCACCCCCCTAGGAGTAAAATCTTGGTTTATATTATGCTGAGCAGCAATAAAATTCACTTGAATTTCGTCCTCGCCTCAAATTCAATTAACTTCAAGAAAATATTTGCTCGCCGACGGTTCAGGACCGAGAAAAGAGGAAGACTAAACATAAATTTACAGCATGTCGATAAGGATGAAACAAAGGACATCGCTAGATAAACTTTATTAAAAGCAGCACCAAAAAAACAAAAACAACGTCAACAAGAGGAACTGCAAATGGCCAGCGAAATGGAGAACAGCTGAAATGTAATTACAAAAAGCGCTTAAAGGTGAATAAGATGAGTGTTGTGTGTGTGTGTGTGTGCGTGTGTTTGCGTGTGTGTGTATGTGTGTGTGTGTAAGAGAATGAAAATGTAAAATGGAAGATGCAAGATGGAATTTTCGGTCTCTCGGAGTAGCATCACAGGCAGCACTGACTGATAGTAACATCATTCAGCCGGAAATTAAGTTCTGCAGATTTATTGAAAGCGGATAGTAATGAGAACTGAGAACGAATAGCAGAAGTGATTGAGCTGCTATTACAGTTAGAGAGTGGGCGAAAAGCTTTAAAGCGAGCAGAGCAGCTTTCAAAATAGTTAAATGGAAATGGAGAGAATGCAAGAATGACTTATTGACGGAGGACATTAATTAAGTGCAACACTGTGGAACAAAAGAACCGATCAAATTAAGGGGATAACATGAAGTTTATATAGTTTATAGTCATATTTAAGCTTATAAACTAACAAGAAATGCTCCAAATTCTATTTTCATTTAAAATAGGTAATTCACTTAAACTGTGATTTGTCAGAGCTGGCGCATGCAAATCAAATCACGAGCCAGCATTGTTCTCACGATGAAAAATCATTATTCATTTGTCTAAGTGCGTGCGAGTGAAAGAGAGAGAGAGAGAGAGAGCGAGTAGTCGAGGAATTGGGAGCGCACCTTGAACATTTGTCAATTGCTTTTGTGTATTGCCAGCAGCAAAAGCATCCTTTTATGGTCTATGCTTTGTTTGACGCTGAGCTTTGGGCATTGTCCGATTTTTGCACTCTCTCCTCACACCACTCAATACCCCCGTCTATCTTTCTCTCCTTTTGTGCATTGCGTGTGGCTCTTTGTTGTTCTGCTATTGTCAAGGCTTCAGTGTGCTAATTTATATGATGAAATGCTTGAAGACATGTCAGCCAGATTGAGTAAATGCCAGTTGAATAGTTCTCTTAAGCTTATAAAGCTCAGTTGATTACAAAGGTTGCACCAAACCAAAGCTCTGCTGCATCTGACATTTTTTTACGTTTTCTTGTTGGTCGTGTAGAAAATTCGTAAATAAACATGAAAAACCTGCAAAGAATTCCTTTGACTTAACAAAATATTTAATTAAGAAAAAATATGGTGCAGCAAAATTAACACAACCATATGCAGCAAATGTGCAGAAACAAGAAACATATTTGTAGTGAAAACTAAAGTAAACAAAACCACACAAACACACACACATAAAAAAGAAACACACACAAATGCAAAACTTTTGCAGCAAAAACTTCGATAAGTTTTTTCTAAAAACACAATTAACTAAGTATGAAAATATTTTAGAATTAATATTGTATTTTTTCTGCATATTAGCGTGCAAAAAATGAAAAGCAATGAGAAAACTAAACTAAATTTTAGATATCAGCATTAAAGGGACTAATTCAAAGGATGTAATTATCGCCTGGCAACTCAGTGTCTCTCTTGTCTCATCTTCTTTTGTATTTTGGTTATAGTCTAATTTAATATTTGCCATGCGCTGCTTATAATCCTTTTACAAACATATTTTGGCCAACTTCAAAGCAAGAGAAATTCTCGCTAAGCGAAGCCACAAAAATTTGCTTGGTTATTAAAATACACAGCTGCAGAGAGAAAAGAGCGCTCAAGAAAGAGAGTGAGTGGGTGGCTGAGAGTGAGAGAGTGAGAGAGACAGAAAGACTTTGCACTTAATTACGCTCATTTGGTGCACGCACTTAATTCATACTATAAAGTTCAGTAGAAGTGCATGCATGTATGCGTGTGTGTGTGTGTGTCAGTGCGTGAATATGTATGAGAGTGTGGATTTGCTGCGTGCGTTGGCAATTTATGCATATGAAATAATGTGAAAGAAGAAGTCTGTGTAAATAAACAGCAAAGTGCTGCCGGCGTGCAATGCATACTACACCTAAGCAAACAACAACACAAGCAAGCTGCGAAGAGAAATATGAACAGGGAAAGGGAGAGAGAGAGAGAGAGAGTGGCTCAACTCATAATGCAAGAGATGAAGAAAAAGCAGAAACAGCTACAACAGCAATAATAACAGGAAGCGCATTTGTTGTTGCCGCTGTAAAGAAATCTTCTGCGTCTGCCTGCTGCTTCTGTTGTTGTTATTGTTGTTGCGCCTAGTATGTTATCTTAGTTTATGTGCTTTTGCGCGTCTTCTTCTTGTTGTTGCTGTTGTTGTTTGCTATTTGCTGTTGCCGCAGTTGTTGTTATTATTTGTCTGGCATAAGCATAAAAACGTCTGCCTGTTTGATGCGTATTCCAGCAGCAGCAAAGCAGCTGTTATTTGTATACGCTCCCCCTGCCCCTCTGGCTCTCTCTTACTACGCATCAGTCTGCTAATTTGTCGCTCTCTTATTTGAGTTTGGACCCACACAGCTACGAGTTGCTAAGAGTGCCAATATGATCGTTATTAGCATGTCAACAACAACAGCAGCATCAACAGAAACAACAGCAACATTAACAGCAACACTAACAAAATCACAACTTTCTGCAAACAAAAACACAGACGACGACGGCAACATGAATCGAAGCAGTGACAAAGCACCAGCCGAAGGAAAGGAAATATGCAGGAATCGTGCACAGCAGGTGTACAAATGCATATATGCAAATATGTAAGTAACTATCGCCATCTCATTCACTCTCGCCTCGTCTTTGCTTGCAATCAAACAAACATCAAATGGGATGCTAGCTGCTGCGGCCACCCCACGTGGAAAATGTCCACAGAAACAGCTGTTTGGCTAAACTGTTGTACTTGTTGTGTAAATGCTGCAAGTGCAGCATCCCGGAAAACCACTGATTATGATCCGTTTGTGTGTAAACTAGAATTGAAGGCCTGTTGTTTTCTTGAAAACAGTTCTTTGAATTTAAGAATTTGGTTTAAAAAATAAAAAATTATAGAAAACGAAAATACATTTATAATTGATGACTACAGGTAAACAAATTTAAAAATTAAAGTTTAATATTAAAAACGTTTAAAAATGGAGTCCATTAGTTTGAATATCTCTCTTTCTCTTTATTGCTCTCTTCATTTGTCAATAACATATTATTCCAGTAAATTTAACATAATTTCAAGGAACTACGTCAGTATAAGCAAAAGTCAAATTGTTCCAGTTACTTCCAGAAAGCATCATCAAATTGCTTGCCTGAAAAGTGCTTTCGCATCAACTAACTGTATCGTTGACATTGCGTCGCTGTGAAAAATTAACAAAGCTTGACGACGGCGTGTGCTTCAGTGAGTGTGAGTGAGTGAGAGAATTGAGTAGATGTTGTGTTTCAATTCTCAAGTCAAAAATAATTTATAAGCTTTTAGTGCAATGGCAGAGAGACTACAATAAAAATACAAAAAAAAAAACAACAAAAATAACGGAAGTTAAGTTTTTGATTTGCCGCCAGCATGCTGAAAGTTGAATATTGTTGTTGTTTCTCTTCTTACATTTGCGACCATTTATTTATTCATGTTGAATGTTTATTATTTAATGTGCATGCAACTTTCGCGAATATTATGAGCTGATAGACAAAGGAAAGGAAAGAAGGAAATGGTTGCCTTAGAACTGTAAAGTTATTAGAATGGAGGGGGCAAGGTGTGGGAATTGAACGCTACATAAGCTTCAAGAGTATTGCACAACTTTTTCCACTTATGCTTTATGTAAGTACGGAGCGTGTGTGTGTGAAAGAGCAAGTCTAAATACCCGTTACCTGCAGGAGCTTATAATTTGTTGAAAATAACTTTTGTATACTGACTTACGTCAAATAAAAGCTCTACAAAATTGTAAAAATTTCGACAACACTTTGAAAGAGTTCAGCATTTTTAGGCTTATGCTAATAATTATCAAACTTAGTTCAATATTATGTTTTTAACTTTATAAGTCGGCTTAAAAAGCTTTTAACTAGAAATAGCATAGCACATAAAAGTTGCATTCCTTTTAATAAATATCCATTGTCTGCTAATGGATTTTGTGTATAAATGCAATTTTTTGGATTATAGAAACTCTTAATTTCTAACTGCCTTATTTACGAGTCTTTGAAATACATACTCATTGTATTTACCTCTTTTATTTGGAGTAAATAAGGTAGTTCGTATAATAAATACGTGCTGCAATATTTACAGCGGCGTAACAAAGTGCGAGGCACTTCAAAACTTTGCTCCGACAAATCTGAGAATGCAATAAAAGTTTGTCAAGTGTGTGCGTGTGCTTGTGTGTTTGATTGTTGTTGTGTTTGCAATGCAAAGTGTAAGAAAAAATGGTGTAAAGTGCGCATTGTTCTTCCTGTTCCTGTTTAACAGTGTTTGTCTTTTGTATTTGCGCGCGCTCCTCGCTTTTTGTTTGTTTGCTAAGGGGCAGCAACAAGAGGGTCGGGGGGGAGCAGCTAGGTGGCCTAGAGCGGAAGCTGCCTGGCTGCCAATTATTTAAATGCTGGTATTTACCTAACGAAGCAACAGCAAGAGCAACAACAGCAGCAACAGCAACAGCGGATGTGGGCCAAGACAGAAGGAGGCCTGAACCTGTGCCTTAACAGGAGCCGGGAGCCAGAAGCCATGAGCCAAAAGCTGGCGCATAAATCATTATCACATTTATGTAATATGCACAAGGACTCACAGGGACAGACACACAGTCAGCCAGACAGACGACGAGCCGAAAAATATTTGCCCAGGCCGTGGCCATAAAAACCGCAATAAACCAACGGGGATTATGGCCATAATATGGGGATTTTCATTTCGAGTGGTTAGACGCAAAATGTGTAAGCAAGAGACAAAAATAAACCACAAAAAAAAAACACGCACCCTGCCAGTTTTATTGTCCTTTTTGATTGCAACAAAATGCAAGAAATCAAAAAATCAAATAAATTATTCAGTTCTATTAATATGGAATACCCAAAACAACATAAGGATATATATATATTACAAACGAACCCTCTTCTCTCAACACACACAAACACACACACACTTACACACACATTTGATTAGACAAAACAATAACAGTGGAAACCGCAGGCAGCCCGCGGGCCTTGTCGACTCTGAGTTGCCTTCTTCTTTGCCAACTTCTTTTTGCTCTTCAACAGCTTTTGTGGACCATGCAAGCATTTTCAATGTCAAATTTATGCCAAAGCACGCCGCTGTCTGGCAACGCTGGCGCCCAACAACACACAGCACACACACACACACACACACAACTTGGGCGAGTGGCTGTCGTCGCGCTAATGAGCCAAAACGCCCCAAGGTGCTGAAAATTGTGAAAATGCTCAGACAGCTTTTCAGACATCATGTTCTTTCTTGAGTTCCCCACTTCCCACCTCCCCCATGGTCTTGTTCCCTTTCCCTTGCTTGGCTTGTGTTTTTTTTCATTGCACGCATATTGTTAATTTGGCGCCGCCTTTGGCTTCGAATCCCGCACCACAGAAACCCAACCCCAAAATGCACTCAAAACGTTGTTGATACCCTGTACAAATTTAGGAAATTAAAAAGATATAGAAATTGTGTAAAATAGAGTATCAACAGCAGTAAAATAGATAAATCTAGAAATTTTTGTATGCAGCTGTCTCATTGATCCCGGAAACTGTGAATGCTAAAGTTCTAAAATTTGATATTACGAAAAGTAAAAGAATCTAATTTTTAAGGTAAAGTTTTTCGCATTTAGCTAAATTAAATAATTCAACATTCAAAAAGCTTTGCTTATTTCAACTAATCAAATTTATATTTTCAAAATTTAAACTTAAGGAAAATTCATTTTCTCGTTTTATTCTTGGAGGAAAGGATTATATTAAAGAACCTAAAATAGATCTCTTCAAACAAAAGTGCTGGGTATCTGCTAGTCGAGCAGCTCTTATTATGGTTCTTATTATGGATTTTGTCTGGTTGTTTTCATTTGCTTTTTCTGTTTTTCGAATTTTTTGTTTAATCTTGCCTATCGGTTTTCCCTTGTGACTTTTTCAACTGTTAATTAAATTCAACAGGATATGTGTAGTATCCTCCCCTGTCCCTCTCTCCACAGTGATTAACCACTTTTTTGTCTTAGGTGTAATGCGGTCTGTATCAAGATGAGAAATATGCATTGGGTTTTATTATTATTATGAATAAATGCAGACAAGCCGGCATCAAGGCAGATGCCGCAGAAAGGTTTCGATGTCGAGTATCAGTTCTCGTTTTCATTCGCTTATCAATAATTTCATAAATACTGGCGAAAAACGAAAACATTGAAATCCTTTTAAAGCTGCCAGCAAAAATAACAACAAAAAAAACCCTAAGAGCCCCAACAGTGGCCCTTTTATCCGTAAATATGTGCGAGCTCCAAAAAAAAAGTAAAGAAGCCGTCGGAAAATAAAGACCGGACACACACACACACACATACAGCTATCAATGTCATATAGTCATATATACATTTATGACTCCCCTCTACCCCTTTATATTGTTTGTACTTTATCAACTTTATAGTTTATATCTCTGTTTTCTATCTCTGTGCGTTATCTTTGCGGCATTCCTGCTTTTGTTTGGCCCAAACAACTGCTTCATTTTTATTTTTATCATATTGAAAAATTGCATTGGCATTGACCGGAAGGGTTGTCGGCGGGAGAGTGGTAAGGGGTAGAGGCTTTTAAGAACTTATATACATTTATCTGGGCAGCTCTCGCTGATGGCCATAAACTTAAAAGTGCTTTATCCGATGGCATATGCAAATAGCCCTTAAAAATATGATGATGTAAGCGACTGGAACCCAAAGAATAAATGTCTGTAAATGTGGCTTAAGCGGAGAAGTTGGCTTAACAGGTTTCAAGTTACGTTAAGACCAAAATCTGCATTACAATATGCGATTCATTTGTCAAAAAAGTTTATCTGATGAATAATTGTTCAGCAAACCAGTTGAAAATCAGCAGAATTGCAAATACTCTAAAGCTTAAAGAAACTTTGAATTAATAATATAAAATGAATATAAAAAAAATTGGAAACATTAATAATACTTAGTAAATATAACTTGTTAAGTCCCTTAAACAAATCAATTCACATAATTAAATTAAAATGCGTTATTTTTGTAGTTGTCAAGCAAAACTGATTGAATAGATACAAATTTATGATAGATGTTATTTTTTATACAACTAGTACTATTCACATTTTTAACCTTAGTCTCATATTTATATTAAAAGCCCAACAAGCTGTTTATTGTTGACAGTTGACAGCAGATAAGAACTGTATAATAAAAGTGACTGTCAAAACAGAGACTATCAATTTGTGTCCTACCCTAACATTTCCACATAAATACATCGAATATGACAGCCAACAAAAATGACAAACATCAAAGCAAAAAAAAAATCGAATTAATCATTTGCTTAATCTCTTAATTGTATTATATTTCGATTTTTGAGTTTTGTTTATTTCGTAATCCGATTTAAAACAAATTTCATAGTTCACACAGCGATAAACTTTGAAAAAAAAACCTGCCTGCTAAACAAAACAATGAGAATTCATAATTCTATTTTTCATAATTTGTCAGATGTATTTTGTTGATGTTTGTATTTTTTTTTGTATAGAAAAAAAGCTTAAATTAATTAGATTTGTCATTCCCATTGACATTTCGACAACTTTTCTATTAATTATTTTTGATAGATGTTTTGTGCGTGGGGCGGGGGGTTGGGGAATTGACTGGTCTGGTCTGGAAATGGTGAATGTGTCAGTCGCTTGGCTGATTTATGGGCGCGACACAGTTTCCAAAGTGCTCCACATTTATATTACAACAACATCGCCTGCAGACACACAGAAACCACAACTGAAAAATGTATTCGAAAATTCTTCTTTTCTTTTTTTTATATTTTTATTACCCGTTTTCATCTTTGGAAACGTTTTGCTTACCTGCAAGTAGAAAGAGAGAAGAAAGCAGAAATTAGAAATATGTTTAAATCATTATTACGAGTAGTGCATAGCTAATATTTGGGTTATTCCCGGGAAAATAAAGAACAAAAAAATACAAAAAAAAAACCAGTAGTCCTATCGACGCGGAACTGTCGCATGTGCAGCATAAATGATTTGAGCTGTACGTTTTTGTAATTTGGGATTTATGTCGGTTCTCTGTTCGTTTTGACATCCCCGACAGATATGCATCTAACCCCTGGGCTCAGCTGCCCAGCTGCTCGCTCACAAAGAGATCATTATCGAAGGGCCAACCCAACGGAAGGAAAAACAAAAAAATGCACACAGATGTCGTTTATTGAATATCGATTTACGCTGAGTTCGTTAGGCGAGTTTTGCGCGAAACGCATGTTAAATGTAAATATGAATAAATGAGCTGAAAAAAAGGCAAAAAACCGGGCATATCATAAATACCAGTGAATTATTTCTCTATGCAGGTGAGCCAAAGTCAAAAGTTAAGTTGGAGTTGCTCTGACTGTGAGTCAGCAGCGAACTGAAGTTCAAGTTTGCATTTTATTTGTTGTTTTCGTATTTCGCATTTGGTTTCAATGTCACATGTTGCATGTCCTGCAGTCATCGTCATCGTTTCATTCGGCAAAGGGGCTGTTTCGGGCCACTTCAAGCGCGAAACTCAACACTGCACGACGACAATGCCGCCAGGCCAAGAGATTTTTGCAAATGGATAAGCCCAGGACACAGGCAGAGGCACTGGCACAGGCACTGGCATTGGCACATTCCCAGTCGCCTGGTCTCAGGCCCAGACCTGGGACTCGTTTCGAGACGGCGGCCTGAACTACAAAACAACAAAAAAAAAAGGGCCGTCTACGTCGATGATTGATTTCATGGCAAAGTTGATTTCAATCAGCAAATGTTTATGCAGTTTTTTTTTTCCTTTTAGTTGCTTGCCCAGTCGCTTGGGGGTTTGCAAACTGACAAGAATTATGACACTATCCATATTTGGAGCCGTCTCTTGGGCACTGCCAAAGCCTGTCGTTTAATTGCCAAAAGCGCATAATTAAGTAACGTACATTGAACCTCCAAAGAAACAAAACAAAAAAAATAAAAATAAAAAAAATGGGAAAGAAACGAGAACAAACCAAAAAAGTTAATAGGCTTTGTGAAACATGGCTCATTGTTCCAGGGCTTAGCAGAACAGAGCAGAGCAACAACAAAAAACTTAATCAAGAGCCATGAAATCGCCTTCAAGTGAAAGAGAAAACAAAGCGAAACAACGAGAGCAAAAAGCCATAAGCGAAAGCCCGAGAAAACAGCTCAAAAAAGGAATTCAAAAATGCTTAGCAATGTTTTTTTTTTTTTATTGAGCCTGATGATACAAATTGCAGTCATTATGGGCATGAAGGATAAGAGACAGAGGGAGGGAGTGAGAGTGTGATGGAGCGGGATAGAGGAGAGAGAGAGGGTGAGCGAGGGAGTGCGTGGAATATTTGCTTGCTAAACTAAATTAACGGGAGCTGCATATGTGTATATTATTATGTTATGCGAAAGAGCAAATGTGATAGGCTTGAACGTATACACTGAGAGAAAGTATATAGTAGTAATGTAGAAAAAATATCCCTGACTTTAAATATTTAACTGTGAAGTGTATTTCGTCACTGATTGTAGACAACTAAAAATTGAAGACTTGTTTAATTTTATGTTTATAAATGCCCGTCTTTTCGGCAAGTGTAGCCTTTGCACATGCTGCAGCGTAATTGGGCGGATAGCCAGGAGCAAAATACCCTTTCACAAATGTCCAGCAAAACTGATTTAGCTCAGCTACACACAACACACACACAACACTTAATGAACATTAAAAGAAAATGTCATTAGAGAGAAACACTTGGAGCAACTATGTGTGTGTGGGAGGAAAGGGAGGTTAGGGGTTCGGGTTCAGGTCGGATGCGCCTTTCTGCGCTGACACTTGATGAGCTGTCATAACATTAGATCATGTCTGGGGCAGCATGTGGAGGAGGCTGCAACAGCAGCAGCAGCAGCTCATTAGTCTTGGAAAACTGTTTACGCTGCTTATTATTACAAACATTAAATGAGGGAAAAAGAGAAAAGATGGCAGCTGCCAAGAGTTGCGGGGTGGGTGAAGGGGCGAACGTTTACTTTAACGGCTTCAACTAAAAATGCACTTTAAGTTAATATTTTGGTTCTGGGCGCGCCCAAAAGACAGACAAAAGTGAAAAGGAACAACAACAACTGGAATCCTAATTGATTGATTGATGGATTGAGTGTGATTGACTGCTTGGCTAAGCGACTGAGCCATGGACGTCATATGCCAATGTCAAAGGTGTCAGCGAAAGTTGCTTTATTTATTTGACTTGTTGAAATATTTTTCAGCATTTCATTTTCTAAAACAGCCAAATAAATATATTTTCCTTCAAGATTTTTTTCTCGCAGCTGTCATTGCTTTTAAGTGACTGAAGGGGGAAGGGGAAAAATTCGATGCGCTTAATGAAAGCGACACTTGGTGGAGGCAAAAGTTATTATTATTATTATTATTATTATTGCTAGGCACAATACACAGCTGCCTATTTGGTAGCCTGACTAATCAAAAAATTATGAGACGATTTGCTACACCAACTATTAAGTTCATTGTCAGCACTACTTATGAGTTCGAGGGGAAGACTTGAGCGGGAAATGGGAAATGAATGAATAGAAAAGAAAAGAATGACTTGATTGAGATGTGGGCGCACAAACCAAAATCCACATAATCTGTGAGAAGCTGAGATCGTGAAGAATTCAAATGATGGCACTCAAAGAAAGAAAGTTTAACACAAATGTGGCAAATGGAACTTTATGGAAATCTATCTATCGTATTAGAAACTAATCTTCATTTAAGTAAAAAAGAGAACAAAGCTGTCAAATTGATTTCAGTAGCTAATTTTGGCTAAAATCTAATTTAATTGCAGCCAAAATGCACAATTAAGTTCGTTTAAGGCTAAAAACTTTGTTGACTGTCTAATTAACACTTTTCTGGCATTCTTCAATCGAAATTCCGACAACTTTTCTCTTTGAATATTTCGTTAAACGTCTAAACACACAAGCAAAGTCTAATTCCCAGACGAAAAATGCTTGGCTAATGTCCGAGTTGGCTTAAAGTATGTGGCTTGCATGAAAACCAGATAGCAAGACAAGAGTCGCCACAAATGACTTCCTTTACAGACACAAATTATAATGTAAATCGATGCAACATGAACATGAAATATAATTGAATTGAAAATGTTGCCACACACGGCAGCAACAGCAACAGCAGCAGCAGCAGCAACGGCAAACAACAACAACAAACAGCGGACTAAGCAAAGGGCAAAATGCTAATACATGCTAAAAAAAAAAAGGGTAGATGAAAAAAAAGGAGCAACAAAAAGAAGCAGCAGCAAACTAAATAGAAAAAGAAGGAAAACGCTAAACACAACATTGTTGCTCGTTTGGCCAATGACAACAGCGAGAACGTCATGTAACATGTAACTGCACATCAAATATGGATGGATGCGCAGGGGGTGAGTGGTGGGGAGGGGGTGAGGGGACAGTTGAGTGCAACTTGGCGGCGATATATCATCAAAGCGCAACGAAGGCAGCTCAAGCCCAAGAGCCAAAGATGTTGCTGTTGCAGTTGCAGTCATTGTTGTTGCTGCTGTTGTTGCAACTGCAAAATCAATGCAATTTCTATTTGTAAATGACCAAAATGAGCAACAGAACGTTGTACGTTGTTGTTGTTGTCATTCAGTTGCATACAATTTGAGGCAGTACAAGGCAAAATGTTGCCAGCCAAGTTGCTGCCGTCTGCAAAGAGACCACCTTTGAGCCATGCAACAGCAATTGTTGCTGATGCTGTTTGCTGTTGCTGTTTGCTGTTGCTCTTTCTGTGGCTGCTTACATTTCTATATATTTCACAATAATTAATAAACACATTGCAAACAATTTATCAGTGGCCAGTTATTTGTGGCTGCTGCAACTTGTTGTTGCTCTTGTTGCCGGCAAATCGATTAAGCTATCTTTGGACGCACAGAAAACAAATTAAAACGCAAAAATGAAACACAGAAGAGAAAAAAGAGAAAAAAAAAATAACATGTGAGTCCGCGCAGAGGCAGAGCGAAATATGAAAAACGGGCGCCGGCTTTTGATGCATGTTGCTGCAGGGCATTGACAACAGCGGCAGCAGCAGCAGCAGCAACGGCAACAGCATCAATTGCTGCAGCAAAAAACTTGACTTGCCTTGGCTTGGCTTGCCACGTTGTTGCTTGTTGCTCGTATTTGTTTTCCAACTTTTTTTTTTATTCTTTTTCACACACACACAAAAAAGAAAAATTCAATTTAAAAATTATTGCTGCACTTGGCGCTGCGCTGCTGTTGCTGCGGCTGCTGCTGCTGCTGCACGGCGGCAACATGTGCCATGTGCCTGCCCCTAAACATGTTGATTATTTAGCAGCAACAACATGCAGAGTGCAATCTGAGAGGCGTGCATGACAAGTGACCAGGCCTGCGAGACGCAGTACACTGAGCGCAAATTTGGCCAAAATAAACTTATTTCTATTTATTTTATATATATTTCTAGCAGTGTTTTTGAAAACTGTAAAACTTTAATTTGAAGTTAAATTCAGTAAAATTAAAAAGTTTCAAGCATTTTACTTTATAAATATTTGTTTCGAAAACAAAGTCATTTTAGCTACTGATTCTTGTTTTTTTTTATATCTTTGATCTCATTTTAATTATTTTCAGAATATACCAAATATAGTTGACAATTTAATTATTGAGCTCTTTGCATAATTTTTTTAGTGTAGCTATTTGTTGCTGCCGTACGCAGCAGCAGCAGCAGCAGCATCATCAGCAGCAGCAACAGACAGCAACAGGCAACCAGCTACCAGCAACTGGCAACATGCAACCGACAAGCGACAACAACAGCAACATAATTTGTTGCCCGCAACATGGTCCGCACCGTTTTAAACTTTAATTTCGCATTTCACATTTTGCAATTCGCATTTCGCATTTGGCATTTGGCTCATTTGCATTTTACTGTCAAATTAATCCAATTTAACACAAGCAGCAAAACATTCAGCCGAATCCTGGACAGATTCTTGGGTTCTTCTGATCTTGGGTTGTTTAGTTGTTTGGTTGTTTGGTTGTTAGGGCTACGCAAAAATGCATTTTGCTGCCAAAACGAACAACATAATTACCGTTAAGAATTGTGCGCGCACAAGGAACACAGCGAACATTTTAGTAGTTGGTCTCCCCACTTGACCACACTCCGCCGCCCTGCGCAGCGCCGTCAACATCTTGCCCCTTAATTGCCCGTGCAAATGTCCAGTGGGCAACCATTTGAGGCAAAGCTGCAGCTGCCCCGTGGCCAGGCGCACGATTTTCTCTCTCACTCGCTGGTGTCTTGCGACTTGTGGCATTAGCAATATGGGAAACGAATCGCTGACCAGACGCGCCACTCAACATTGCGGCATGTGCAACATGTTGCTGCTTGCTGCTGCTGTTGCTGTTTGCTGCTGCTGCTGCTGTTGCTGTTTGCTGCTTGCTGCTGTTGCTACTTAGCTGCAGGAGATGACCGCACGTATCGATCGCATTCCGCGTTCCTAATTCGCCAGCATTTTCTGCAGAGACTTGCTGCTTCTCCTTACCATATTCAGCAGATAGCGCGCGAAACGCTCGACTGTCGCAAATCAGATACCACCAGGGACAGGCAGAACAACACACAGAACAGATCGAGACAAGCCAAGTGGAGGGATAAAAGAGAGAGGGAGAGGGGGAGTTGGGTGGAGAGAGGCAAGTCTAGAGTTGGCTGGTTGGTTTTGCATATGCAGATGGGTTCAATTCTACGCAACACGTGAAATTATTTGCATACATTGGACAGCAACAGCAGCAACAGCAACAGCAACAGCAGCAACAGCAGCAGCAAACTGTTCGCTGCTTGCATCTTGTATCTACAAGATACAATATTAAATTTAAAACAGCGCAAACGAAACGAAATATGTTAAACGCGTGACTAATGTGAGAACGTTCCAAAAGCAGATACACATTTTGTTCGTTAGCCCCCAAGAGACAAACTTGATCAATGATCAGACACCGCAGCAACCGCAAGCTGGCAGCAGGCAACATTGGCTGGCAACTTGGCTAATTAGCTATGCAAACTATGAGATACACAGCAAAAGATACGCGCAAATCTTCAACAGTTTTTCTCTATTTCTTTTCTCATTTGTTTTTGGCATTTTCTTGGCAAGAAAAAAACAAAAAAAAAATACTTTAGCTGGTTTCATGTTATTTGCAGAATGCCAGCTGCGTCATGCGTGTAATTCTGGTGTGTGTTGTTGTTGTTGTTGTTGTTGTGTGTTGAGCGAGTTGAAAAGAAAGTTTAACTCGATTTACTTCCAATTAGCTGCCATTTACGTATCTGTATTTATGTGTGTGTGTGTGTGTGTGTATCTGTGTGCATCTGCGTTGTGTGGGCGCCAAATTTGTGGTGTTGGCTCAAAATTGCGTTGATCGTTTTCGAACAAAAAAAACCGCAATTTTGCAAACTTTGTATGTATTGTATTTTTGGTTTTAAAGCCTGTAATTTAACTAATGACCGATATTTTATGCCTCCACTAAGTGGCGTTGGCTCAAATCTCTTGAGCAAAAATCTCCATCAGCTGCAGATCTCTACAAACGTTGTTAGATGGCCAGCAAATGCGTATGCATTTAGCCCAAAGCCATTTACTGGTCATTATCAGCTGAGATTAGCTATACTTTGTCTGCTCAGTATTTAGATCAGTCTTTAGGTATATCCAACTGCCATTTAGCAAACGCATTCCAACGTTTTATTATAATTTGTATTTCAAAGTTTGCTGCTTGAATTTCGTGCATCGATTTAATGATACATCAACCCATGAAATTTCGCTAATTTCTTAATGGTATTTAATTATTAAGCTATTATAGTGAAATTCTATTCATATTAATTAGTAAGAACAAGTTTAACATGTTTTCATTTTTGAAGATTCATTTTTTATACTTCAATTAGAAAGCATTTAATCAGCTCATAGAAACTCAGATTAATTTGTATTTTTTGATGAAATATCTAAAATAGGACAACAAGTTTTTTTAGCCCTCAATTTTAGTTTACTACTAGCTACAAGAATTCCATAAGATTTTTTTTCACCTGAGAATTAATTAATTATTAATTAATTAATCAGCATTATTTGTAAAAAAATATAGTAACAAATATGCCAACAAGATATTTTTAAGCTCTATTTTAGACCGTTACTAAATGCAAAACTTGTTGAATATTTTTATTTATTCTTCATTTTGTATCTAATAAATTCAATACAGATAATTAATTATTATTATTTATGCTAACCAGTTTAACTTTAGCTCAGTTTGCAACTAGTTTTAAGAATTACAGATGAATTTTATAACTATTTTTTTTTTCATTTATCAAAACTGTTCCCAAAATTGTTGTATATAAGAAATTCAATACAGATAATTTATTATAATAATTTAAATAGAAAAAAAATTAACAATTATGCTAACCAGTTTTTAGCCCAGTTACATATGAATTTTACTACTTTTATTTTTTTCATTTATCAAAACTGTTCCCATGGCAAATTTGCTGAATTAGCTACAGTTTTCAACATCTTTATGACTCCAGTTACATTCAGTACAAAATAACATCCTGCCATAAAGTAAGATCCCTAATCTACTTGCTTTCATCTGTTACAGTTTCTAATCGCTGCCTTTCACCAACTGCTGCTGCTGCTGTTGCTGCTGCTGCTGCTGATTCTGCCAGCAAAATTAAGCACCTGCCTGCACATTTAGGATATATTTTTCTGTTAGTCCTGCAGTGCATACTTGGACTTAGACTTTATCGAATGCATTGTAACTGAAAACACTACAAAAAAAAAAAACAGAGAAGAGAAGAAAAAGAAATAGAAGAAAGGAAGGAAAACTATTGCCATCCATCTACCAGCACAAATTGTCTACCTAAACTCTCGAAACATACCAAAATGCCATTGTTACTGTTGTTTCTGTTGTTGTTGTTATTGCTGTTCTTTCTGTTGTTGTTGTTGAACCTTTTCTTTTATTTTTTCTCATTTTTATGTCTACATCTCTTTCTCACACTCACTCAAATGTTTCGCTCTCTTTCTGCGTCGCATTGTATGTTTTCTATTGTGTGTACTTTTTTTTTCGACTATTTGGTTTTTATTATTTTTGGTAAAATTTATGACTCGTTGCCGCCACAGACTCGAGTTTTAGAGTCTTGTGTCTCGAGTGTGACCGTGCCATGTGTTGCATTCAACTTGAGAATGCATTTCTTGTTTCTTTAGTCTCTCTATAATGAACACACACACACATACACACACACACACTGGCACAACACACATCTGACCATTGTTTGGGCATTCGTTTAGCGAGCTGCAGCTAATCGGGCTGGGTGTCTTCTTCGTTTTCCTTGAGCTCTACCTACGCATTTTTGGGAAACTTAGGAGACCGCACTCAAAACGTACCCGAACCCGAAACCAAATACAAAATTTCTACTCTATTTGGCGGCACAAATTGTCTTTGACCTTGCCTCTTTGTCTTGCCAAAGGGAGAACTGCAGGCAAACTCCAGCATTGACTGGCGGCCATTTTGAACATTTACAGGAGTTGGAATCGTAGTCGGAGTTGGAGGCCATTGAAATAATTTTGCCGCCTTTGCATTGTTGCTTCAATTAGGCAGCATTTTGGTGGCAAGGCAAGTAAAAACTTTGCACATAAAATGTCCAAATGGAAATGGAAAATAGCTCTAACTGTCTATCTGTCTTCTCTGTCTGTCTTCTCTCTCTGTCTGTCTGTCTGTCTTCGCTGCACGCTTTTGGATTACTGTTTTGTAGAAAGAGATAATCATAAAAATTTAGCAGCATGAAAATTGTTAAATTTTATTAGCAAAGTTTTTTTGGTGTTTTCTATATGAACAAAAATTTAATTTGTAACACTGGCCAACATCAAAAGCAGCTGCTTTTATTTTCAAAATAAAAGAAATTAAAGTTCTTCAGTTGAGCGTACTCGATGGAAAGTTACCGCTTTTTAAAGTAGAAAAAATATTAAAAATACAGATAAATTTGTCAAATATTAAAAAACGGCAGAAAATTGAACGAGTCTAACTATTAACTTGCTGGGATCAAAATTAAGTTAATAAGTAAAGAATATGATTTAATGTAAATAAAAGATACAATCCAATTTGCCTTTTAATTACTTTTTTGATTACAGGATATGATAAATGCAGTTTTTCAGTTTTCTCTTATTTAATTAACATTTAACTTTGCTAAAATGTTGCAGAGATCAACCAAAAATAAATAAGTTCATTTTGAGTTGAATTTCGTATTCAGCATATTTTAAGGTTACGATTGATCTTATCCTGTAACACCCCTTTAAGGATTACAGGATATAATAAATATAATCTTAAATACGTATAATTATTTAACTTAATAATTAAACATTGAACTTCTCTGATAAATAAGTTTATTTTTAGTTGATTTTTGTAATCTATAACGACTCAGCATATATATAAATGAAACCATTGCATTTGTCCAAAACAACCCTTTAAGCTAACTATTTGATTGCAGGGTATGTCAAATATAATCATAAATATGTAAATTTTTATTTTATTTAATTAACGTTCAACTTCTCATAGATTCCTAAGCCGAGTCAGCATATAAAAAAACTATGATTACATTTATCCCTTAACAACCCTTTAGGCTAACCATTTGATTGCAGGGTATGTCAAATATAATCATAAATACGTATAATATTCTCTTTTCCCAGCCGACTTTCTGTGCGACTGTTCGTTATTGCAACTGCGAATAGTCTCTCTTTATACACACACACTCATATAGATTAAGCCATGGGTGTGTATGTGCGTGTGTATGTGTGTGTCTGTGTGTGTGTGGGTTTTACCTGACTCTGTGTGGGATTATGCCTGCCAATGCGAAATTATACAACTTTGGCAACTTTGGCTTTGTTTTCCCTCTGTCTGTCTGTGTGTGTATTTTTCGGTCTTTTCATTTTTATTTGATTTTGCTGTGTGTTTTTTTTTGCCTTCTACGAAATTGTTGCTTATTGCTTTTGGACGCTGCGTATAAGCCGCTGCTCTGCTTTTTGGCCAACTACCTAACCCCCACCTCTCCCCTCAATCGACGCTCGTTGAGTTATTGTGTGGATGCAGGTAAGCGTGAAAATTTTGCTAAGCCAACTTAATGCAACTTCTTCTTGGTAAGGATCAGCTGAGGCTGCTGCTGAGGCTGCTCCTACTGCTGCTTCCTGCTGACCCCTACGCATTGTTTGCCAGTTTTCTCTTCTTGTGATTTTTTTTGTTGTTTTAAGTAGATATATATATTTTTTTTGATGTTGACTCTTTTGTTTTCGCATACTGCGTAGGGCAGCGGGATGCTGCTGACCCCGTGTGCACCCTGAGTGTGTCGCCATCGAACCTTGTGCGAAGTCTCCGTTTCGACAGTGCAAC
This sequence comes from Drosophila fungiperda, assembly GCA_035042345.1. NCBI lineage: Eukaryota > Metazoa > Arthropoda > Insecta > Diptera > Drosophilidae > Drosophila > Drosophila fungiperda. The sequence continues at coordinate 2,115,435 of JAWNLM010000293.1, read as the reverse complement.
AGTGCAACCTTCTTCACGCTGCGTCCGCAATTTATGCGGCATTGTCAGCTGGCAATACACGTTTATCGCCAAGTTTGCATCTGTATCTGTATTTGTATCTGTATCTGTATTTGTATCTGTATTTGTATCTGTATTTGTATCTGTATCTGTATTTGTATCTGTATCTGTTGCTTTTGCTGCTGCCGTCGCCTAATAGAGATATGAGTTGGAACCTGAACCGGGCTTTATTTAATTTATACATTAACCCCTTTGGCTGAGACGTCGTCGTCGTCGTGTCACACGATTTACATTGCATGTTGTCACGTCATTCTGTCAACAGTTTGCAACTTCAACTTGGCCATGAATTATCCACACACATCGCACCTTGAGACACGCCCCAGGACAACACACATTTTCTTCTTTTGATCATGTTTTTTTTTTTTACCTCATTCTGTTTTTTTATTTGTTATGCTACCGTGAGTAATTAAGCCGCATGCCTTTGGCCGCTTTTTGCCCTCCCCCATTCCTCCTCTCTCTGGTTTGCCTCTTGGCCGCTTCAAAAGTCTTGGCCGCTGACGCAACTTTTGCGTCCCATTCCTAGATCCAATTAAAGTGCTATAAAAATCACTTAAGTGCCGCATTTGACAATCAACTTTAATAAAGACCATGAATGGCAGGCTGTCGCCCCCCTCCAGCGAACCCTGCCCCCTGCTCGCCTGCTGACTCAACCTTGACCCAAGCGTGAGGAGGAAAATGGCGTTGACAATAAATGGGCAACAGGATTCGGCGTATAGCTAAACACAGACTGAAGAGTCATGCGGCAAGAGGGGGGAGGCAGTTGACTACAAGCCGAAAGGGAAACAAGTTGCGATAACAACAGCAGCAGCAACATCAACAACAACAGCAGCAACAACAAAAAAGGGCGCAAAAAAATTATGAAAAATTAATTTCTGCCCGTCGGCAGACTCTGTCTTTTTTTCATGTTATTTCTGCTCTTTTTTTTTTTGCTTCTTTTTTTGGTCTGTGGGGAGACAGACACATGGAAACTGATTCGCAGGGTCAGGAAAATTGTTGTCGTCGTTGTTGTTATTGTTGTTGTGAATGTTTATGCGTGTGTGTGGCAGATAAACACATAAAGTGAATCATGAAATGTTGCCAGATGACTTTCAGCTGAGTTTTAATAGTTTTGATGTGCACTCAAATTGCGCAACGAGTTGATTGAAATAACAAAGAAATGTTTCAGTTAATTAGATTTAGGCTGACATCTGTTAAAGCTGTCAAACTGATTGCAAAATTAGCGAACATAACTCAAACACTCATTTTAAATTTGATTTGCTTTTCACTCAAATAAAACTGAGAAATAACTTTCTAAGTCACAAATTGTCACATAGAAAACTTAGCTAAAATCTTATAAACATTTTTAAAATATTTCTCAAACTGTATATTTACTTATTCAATTGAAAGTCATGCACAACTCTGTGGCATAAACGCCCATATGAGGCACAGAAAAAAAAGTGCTCACATCATGCTTGAGTTTGCCCTCAGTTTTGGTTGCCACTGCCCCATTGGAGTGCTATGCGCTTTTGTCTGAATGTTTTACAATACATTCCACTGTTGCGGTAACGATGACGATTGCCACCACCAGCAACAGCAGCAGCCACATCAGCAGCGGCAACAACAACAGTGGCAACTTTGGCTGCAGGCATGCCCCCTTTTTGGTGCAAACCCTCTTTTCCTCTTTTCTCTGTGCGCTGTGTGTTGCCCTTCGATTTGTTGGTCTGTCATCATGCCTCATCATTGTCAGCCGCCTGGACGCTTGGCTCGTTGCTCCTTCTGCTGAACCTCTACTTCTCAACAACATTTACTTTGTTGTCGTTCTCGTCGTTGTCGTCGTCGTCGTCAGAGTGTGCAACATTTTCATCATCATTATTTTATGTTGCAGGAGGCAGGAGGCAGCAGAGGCAACGACTTCACCTTGCTTACACACTTTTTATCCACCATGCTTCTTATTTATGCATTATTGAATATTGTTTATAAAGCGACATGTTGCTGCTGCTGCACACAGACAGCAATTGCTGCTGTTGTTGTTGTTGTTGTTTCTGCTGTTGTCGTTGTTCTTGCTGCAATTATGATTCGTTTTTGTTTACTTTTGCAATGCCTGGGAATGTTTATGTCGCTTAAATATTTACAATACTCCCGCAACGACAGCAGCAACAGCAGCAATAGTTGCTGTTGTGCCTGCATTTTAATTGAGCCATCAAAATGCCAAAGCCAATTGTCACCCATTTGGAGCCAAATCACAGCAAGTGCCAAACAAATGTCAGCGATCACTGTTCACTGTGCTCAGTGATCCCTGATCAGCGATCACAGATCACCGATCAGTGTTGATCAACAACAAACCCGCCACGCAGTGTGAATCAATGCAACAACAGCAACAACAACAACAGCATCGGGAAGAACAGCAACAATCTTCACTCAACGCAGACAGCTTCTCCTCTTCTGGTGGAATCGTCCGAGTACGTTGATCGTTGATTTTTATTGACAGCTCACAGCGGTTTATTAATGATCGTGCTGGGTTGCAAAAGCGAGCGCAGCCAGATCTCTGCCAGATTGAGACGGACAGCGATTTTCAGACTAAACACGCGATGCCAACCACAAATACAACAACAACAACAACAACAAGAACACACATCAATCTGTGCGCATTGAATGTCTATCCAAGATGTCCGTCTGTCTACGAGGATCACTCAGCTGTCCTTCGGTTCACCCGGTTCGCCTTTGGGGATTGCCATGCAAATTCTTTAGTGCTACGCTCGCGCATGATTAATTAGCCGCACAAATTGCAGCTGCGACTGTAATTAATTTTATACAAGCTACATAATATATACATACTTATATATATATAAAAGATATTTTGCAGTCGCCGCACGTAGCTGCTTTGAGAGTCTGTGCAGCTGAATGCCTAATTAGGCGTAAGAATAAACGCAATAATCGATCTGACAATTTATACAAAATCATGCTGAATCAATTAGTAAACGACTCGTTTGAAATTGAAGATAACTCATGATCAACGCCATTACACAGTAAAAAATTAAGGCTTATATTTAATTAATTGAGTTTAATAGTTTAATTAGTTAAGTCTTGTTTAGTAAATCTAAAAACATATTTGATTTATTTTACAGCAGCCTGTTGCATGACTCGACATTCAACGAGAGATGCGAGCATTTCGTGGAATCCCAACTGAAAGAGATGCCGCCATCATTTGCATGGGCGTCTCAAAGAAATATTTTCTAGCTGGAAATCATTTCCCACAAGGTGCGTCACTGATTAAATATTTGCTGGAGGCCACACCCGGCTAACCCAGTTCTAGTTCTCCAGCTCTTCAGTTTTGATTTCGATTGCAATGTTTGTCTAACACAGCAACCAAAAATATAAAAAAAAAAAAAAAAAAAAACATATCGAGCATATGTAAACAATGCCACAACGCAACGCAACACTCTAAACAAATATCGGGGCGCTGGTAATTTGAGCCTGGCAATAAGTGAAATAAAAAAATAATAAAAAAACAAAAGAAGAAGAAGAAGAGCAAACGTCTGCTGTCACTCAAGATGGTTCGGCTTTTAAAATGTAAATAATGCTAAAAAAAAAAATGGAAAGAAAATATAAAAAAAATGCCAAAGCGACGGCGACAAGTGACGCCTTATCTTAAATGCATGCCTCATCGAGAGTTTGCCCCCTACCCCTGCCACACTCTGCGTGGCAAAGTGTCGCAGCACTCTCAAAAGTGATTGGCCTATCACATTTCTCTGCCCATTTGCCACACTGCGAAAAGTGCAATAAATTAAGCAGAAAACCCGCCAAATGACAGACTTTTTAGCAGCCAATCGCAGCAACTAAAACTAATTAATTTGATGACAAAACTAGTTGAATTGAAAGCCAGCAGCATTTTTAGCCAAGTGGGTTGTCTTTAATGTCTTAGTAGCTAACAAGAATATATATAAAAAAAAAATAGATATATATATATAGATATAGAGTTTGGAGAGAGTAAGTTGTTCAACAAGTCCATCGTCAAATTATTAGTTGGCGCAGAAAATGCTTGGTTAATTTCTAGATTTTTTACAGCCTTTGAAAAGTTCAAAATGCTGCTTTTTCCTGCTTTTCACTTATTTAGAATATGTTTTGTTTTATACATATATTTAATTATACAAAATCAATATAAACAGTTTTAGCTATTAAAAGGATTAACAATTATTTATTGACTATAAAAAGCAGCCTACTCAAATTTTCAAGCGATTTTTATTACTCATCGATATAAATAATTTTTGGTATACAATTTCTAATTGAAGAGAGCATCAAATTTTTATGCATATCAAATTTTATTTGATATTATTTTTCAAAATTGAAACAAAGAAAATGCACAATTTTTAGTTTCAATCATTACAATTTCTAGTTGAAGAAAGTGTCAAATTTTATTTGATATTATTTTCCAAAATTGAAACAAAGAAAATGCACAATTTTTAGTTTCAATCTAAATAGAATTTTCAGTTATTTCTCGAATACTTCAAATCTTTTTAATAATTGCCACAGCCTACACAAGCCAAGTTGAGCTCATTCACTTAATTTGCCGCAATCAAATGAAATCCCAGTGCAGTTAGATATTCCCTTTTATAGCAGTTGCAACAGCAGCAGTTGCAGCAGTTGCAACAACAAGCAACAACATTTCGTATGCAATAAGTAAAGTTCTTGTTTAATGTTTATGGTAAATGCGATGGCAACGCAATATCAATATCGAATTCAAGTTCTTAACATATTTTAGTGTCTTATCAGGAGGCGGCAAATGAGTCGAAGTCCAAGTCCAAGTCTAAGTCAGAGTCAGAGTCAGAGTCGGAGAGACACTGTGGGCAACATGTTGCAAGAATGGACATTGTAGGTTGTTGTTGCCCGGGTTGACAGTCATTTAGATTTATGGCTGATTGTCTGCCTGGCAGCCAGCGTCTGTTTATAGTTGCTGTTGTTGTTGTTGTTGTTCCGTACTTGTTGTAGTTGTTGCCGTTTTAGCCTTATTTGCACGCAGCGCAGTCCAATTTTGCATGTTGCGGCTGGAACGTTGCCCGTTGCACGTTGCTCGTTGATGGTTGTCGTTGTCGTTGTCGCTTACGCAGGTGACTACAAGAAAGCAGCGCCCAAAGCCAAGCGGCAAACTTGTTTAGCAACATGGCCAATTTGCATGTGTCGCACTCGACGAGGCGGAAGTACACTGCTCGAAAATATCTGAGCTTCGCATTTTGACTCAATATTGGAATTGAAACAGAAAAAGTAGTATTTTTAAATTCAAAATTTATCAGCTAAAAATTTGTCGTTAAATAAATAATTTAAATAGTATTTGAGAATTTAATTAAACCTATTTTTCAATTTGAACAAATGAACCGATTTTTAGATACTTTTTAAGACTCATTTAAATTGAAAAGGATATATGAAAAAACTATTTGAAATATTTTTATTATTGTAAGATAAGTTCCTTAATTTATTTAAAATTGAGAAATATTTAAAAAACCAATCAAAACATTTTAAATGTTAAACTGACTTCAGATTGTTTAAAATATAAAATGCATTCCAGGAATTGGAAAATAGTTGCATATGACAAGTGTTTTTTGTATGAAACTTGAATAGTTTGCAGTGTACCAAAGACATATAGAACGAGCAAGAGGATGAGGGAGGGATAGAGTGATGCAGCGGGGGGGAGTGGTGTTATTGGACCTCGTCATTGGTATTAAATATCACAAATGCGATAAACGTCGAATGGGCCGAGCAACTTTTTATTGATTTAAATGCCATCGCTTTGTATCGCATCGCATCGCATCGCATTGCATCGAATCGCTGCTTGTGGCATCTTTTCATTTTGGCCAGAAAATCGCACAGTTTATGCTGAGTCTGGGAAAAGAGATTAGGATTAAGCCGTTTGTCAACTTGTCATAATTGCAGACTGCGATGGCGGTGGCGGCGCCGTCGATCGGCTTGTTAGCAAATTATAAACTTTTTTTCCCGTTTATTTTTATATTTTTTTTTTCTGGCTGCAACTTGCTGTTGCTGTTTGATGGCGACGTGCTTCAACGCCAACGTTGGCGACGCTGCTGAACGTTGCACGTTCGAAACGTGGACACAAACGATGACTCAAGGCAATTCCTTGCACATTTTTCGTAGTTTTTTGTTGTTGTCTTTTTTCTATGCTGCGCGTAGGCAGCACAAATCCAAATCTCAGCTTGCAACCGGCAAAACGCCGGCGGCAATTGCCAACTCCCAAACTCCAAAACTGCCAACTCCAAAGCTGCAAACTGCAAACTGCAAACTTCAAGCTGCTAACTCCAGTCGGTGCAAACTGTAAAACTGAGAAATCCAAACTTCAACTTCATCAAGTGCAAATATGCAAATCTCAGTTGCAACGTTTCGGTTGCAACTCCATGAGACCATGCAGCTAACAAACCTACTCAAGAGCCGCAAATCAACCTGACAGTTTGAATATATTTTGAACTATCTTATTGAATTGACTTATTTTGCTTGTGGGAAATTTATACTTGGCTTGAACATCAAATCTGTTAACAATTATCTTGTAATAAATCCAAACAAGTTGCTTGGCAAATGGCACAATTTTTCATTTTAATGTTGCATTTGAGTTGGTCAGCTGGCAAAATTAAACAATTTATAATAATGTGAAGTAAGCTAAGAAAGGCAGTAGAAATAACTCATAAAGTATTTAATTATATAAAATAATATATATTTATTTTTTAAATAAAATGAAGTATTACTATTAATAAGCCTACGAAAAACTAAGCAAACTAAAATATACTTCGATGAAAAACATATAAATAATATTGCTTAACTGATGAATTATCAATTAATTATTGGGTTTATATATTATTATCCCCAGCCAGACCAATATTTATTCATACAATGTTTTCTTTACATAGAGATTTACATTTTTCATCGTCACGGTTTCATTTGATTTGCCATTCATCAGCTCCTTTCAAATCTTGAACTTTGCAGCTTGACTAAAATCAGAGCTGCAACCACACAAATTAGTTACAAACAGCTGACAAGTATTTTTTGCTATATATAAGTTTTTCTGTGTGATTTCCTAGTTGCATCGCATAAGGTTTACTCTTTGATTATAGCTCAGCTGCAGCAGAAATCTATCTGCCACATCACCTTTCAACTTTTCCAGGCAGCTGCGGCAAAACGCTTCGAGCAGCAGCGGCAGCAGTAATTTTGCACAAGTACAAGCAACGCCTTCTGCCAAAAAAAAAAAAAGCAAAAAACTAAAAAAGCCAAAAAAAAAATGTATGAAAATCCATTTTCCAAAGCGTTCATTACGTTGCATGCAAAAATGTGGCAAGCAGCACAGCAACATTTGGGCAACCAAAAATGAAGAAAAAAAAAAGAAGAAAAATAATAATAAAGGCTAACTGCTGCAAGTTTGCATTTAACGCGGCTGCCAGGCTTAATTTTTCCTTATTTTTTTTAATATCGCGCTGCTCAAGCCAAAAAAGAGGAGAAAGAAACGACATGAAAAAAACCCACGGCTATGTAAAGCAACAACAACAACAACTGCTTCAAAAGGCAACTCGTTGCATTTTCCACACACACACTAATACACACACACACATACAGTAAGCCGTAAGTCCATGTCCAGAATCACGTCCATGTCCAGGAAGCAAAACTCTTTTGCGTATTTGCGTAGGCAAAACTTGGCGCTTGTCTGCTCAGAGACCGGACACTGCAACAGGCAGCGACAAGCTACGAGAGGGGTTTGGGGGGTATTGGTGAGGAGAGAAGACTAGAATTGAGACTCAGCCTGTTGCCTAGTTGGTTTTTCATAATTAATTATTATTTTTTGCTGGAAAGTACCCCTGGCATATCAAATAACTCAACTGCGCAGACACCAACAAAATGCAAGTGCTTAATTAAAAAAAAAAAAATATATTGTAGAAAATACCAATTATCTAAGCCAGAACGATGAATGTGCTAACGGAATAAAAATAAATGCACATGTTTTGCGTGGCTTAAAAATCATAGTTAAACCTAAAAAAAATTTATTAATACATCAATTTTAATAAATCGCACAGTTTTCGATTTTTTTCCGAAGCAAAACTAAGTTTAAATCAAATATTGAATATGCCAAGTAGGCTAAGATGTCAGCTGTGTAGAGCGTTTCCATTGTTGGCTTATGGACTTCACAGCCTCATTTGACTTAGCAAAATTATGCTACCACTTTAGAAAGTGTATAACTAGGAGCAAATCTCTTGTCTTTTGTTCCCAGACAGCAGCAGCAGCGGCAGCAGCAGGCGTTTTGGCTACGTGATTGTAAGAATTGAGTTGGCCAATCATGTGATTGTTGAAATAACATGTTGCAGCAGCACTTGACTTCATTTACATGACTCAAAGGGTGCCCCGTCGCAGTGCAGCACAGCGCAGAGATCGACCTAAAAAAAAACCGAAAAATTCAAAAATTCATAACCAACTGCTACTTAGCCCAATTTCGCATAATGCACATGAGTGTTTTCCCTACGGTTCCCCGCGACAACTCCCAGTTACAGTCTCCGATTCTCAAAAAGTCTCGCCGTCTCCCTCTTTGTCTCTTTTTCTCTCTCTCTTTTGTAAATTACAAAACAGCCAACGGGCAACGTTCGAAAAAATTGAGCCGCAGCAATTGTAACACTTTTTTTTTGTTCAACTCCAGCAAAAATCTAAACTAGGCAATAAGAAAAAAACAAAAAAAAAAAAAACAGAAAAATAGCAACGAAAAATTGCTCATGAAATTCCCTCGAGACAAACTGCACGCCAAGCTGCAGCCTGCCGCACTTCTCCGCACCCCTCTCCTTTCTCCTTGCTCAGTTTCTGCTCAGCGTTTAGCTGGCTGCTGCTATTTGTAGCGTTGAGATTCTTGTGAAAAGTGCAGGCTAGCTGGAAAAACGCTCCCCAGAGTAACATTAAAAGCGATTTGGCCACAGTTGTAGCTGGCTGCACTGCAAACAATTTCTGATTCATTTCTTTAACTCTTTTTGTTTATATAAAATAATAATTTGATACATTTCATTACTAGCAATTTAAAACAATTTTATTAAAGTTTTAGTTAAGTAAAAAGTTGCAAATTACATTTCTGAATAAAATGTGATTTTTTATAAAGAATTCTTAATATTTTCATTTTGTGATTTTTCTTGGTGAATTAATGAATACAAAAAGAATAAAATAAATACTTCAGTTTGCAGCTTATAAATCATATACAATGTTGCTCAAATTATGCAATAAAAATCGCAGACAGTTTTTTTACAGTGCACATCCCGTTCTCAGTGTCAACCCTCGGCAACATGTTGAGGGCGTTTAGCAGCAGATAATTTGTATGACCCGACTAGCTGAGAGTTGTTCTTGGCGCGGCGCAAGCAGCCAGAGATTGACCCACCACCCAATTGGACACACCACCCGACCCCTTCGCACTCACACCCCCTTGCTGTAGCTGTAGCTGTAGCTCGGTGAGATAATTTTATACAATTTATTATCAACGTGCGTCGCGTGCAACACTTGCCACATGGCCGCATGGCCACACAGCTCATCAGAGCTCTTCTGGTTGCCAATTGTTGCCAGTTGCCTCGTTTGCCCCGTTTGCACCGTGTTGTTGTTGCGTGTTAAATGTTTTCACGTGGCGCACAATCGTAATACATATCTGCCACTCGGAATCGGTATTCTCCAGCATTGCGTGCAGATTTTTCCTATGCTGCTTGTTGCATTAAAAAGCGTTTAATAAGCATTAGATTACATATCATTTCTCAGTTTGAGTTAATACTTAAAGGGGGGATTTCCCCTTTTCTATCTCTCTCTCTCTCTCTGACCGGGTTAAGGGTGACCAACTTATCTCTCACTTAATGTGCCACAGTTGCAGCAATTTAACGCCGCAAGCTTAAAAGTCAGATATATATTTATATATATTTATATATGCCCCAAGCATAACTGATTTAACGGGTTTATTGGCTTATCAGCAGCTACAGTTTAAAATTTATTGGGATTAAGCCGGAATGCTGAAAACTAATATTTATAATACGAGGAAATCTGATATATATTTTAAAAATTACTATTTTGAAGCTGCTTAAAAGGAATTTAAATTTAATCTAAATTTTATGTTAATAATAAAGCAACCAGTTAAAGAAATTATTTTTCGTTGTTTATAATTCATTCTAAGAGTTTTTATTGAATTTCTCAACTAATTCTTGATAGTTTCAATGTATAAATATTTTATATATATTTAAATACAGCTTAATAACAATATTTAAATATTTTAAAATGCTAAACTTATCAGCAGCTAAGGAGTAAAATTTATTGAAGTGCTTGAATGTTGAAAACTAATATTTTTAATAGGATAAAATCGATTACTACTTTAACTCTGATATATTTTTTTTAATAACCATTTTGTAGTTTCTTAAAAGGTTTATAAATAGCATCTAAATTTACGATAATAGAAAATTGAAAACATTAAACAAACAGTTAATGAAATTGTTTTTCGATATTTATAATTGTTTCAAGCAATTTTGTTGAAATGCTCAACAAATTCTTAAAAGTTACAAAGAATAAATATTCTGTAAACATTTATCAACAGATTAATAGCAATATTTAGATATTTTAAAAAAGCTAAACAGCTGAAATTCTTATTAAACAAACTACATATTAAGTAGCTAAATTGTGTATAAAATTTTTAGATTATTGTTTGCTTTGTGTGGGATAGTTTCAGTTAATTAACTGGCAGCTTTGTGAAGTTGCACGTTTGCCTTTAAACCAACCGCAACAAATGATGCCAGATTCGACTAATAATCGACGGCCAGTTTGCCAGACAGACTATATTTCTTTATCTATCTGTGAATATGGCAATATGTGAATTTGTGTGCAGCATTTCGAAATATCCAAAAAACTTTAAAAACTAACCGCAAAAACCACACAAAGGCCCCAAAGTCGTTTTCATTTGATATTTTCTTATTCTGTGTTTTTTTGTGTTTTTTTTTTTATTAAGTATTTTGTATTCTGCGCCTATATTTGTTGGCTTTTGATGTAATTGACCAAGAAAGACAACGCAATCAGTTTTATGATTATTCTGTGCTCTGATTGTGGGACAATTTAATTACTTTCCTCGGAATATATATATACATATATGCATTTTTATATGTATATGTTTATTAAACAAACAGCTTTGTAAACAAATGTGTTTTTTGTATTGAAATCAGAGTCTATTTTGGAATGTCTTTTGATAACCAAGAATTATGACACGGACATTTACAGTGAATGTACACAATATAAATATTTATTCCACTGCAAATGATATCACATATATATATATATAACTGCTTTGAAGCAACTCTTCAACAATGTTTTTCTTTTGTCAATTTTCAAAGTTGATCAAAAGCAGTTATATATATACATATATCTCTGTGATTCATATAATATCGCTTGTAGTGAAATACATATACTGTGCATTTACACTATATAAATATGTATTTCAAATGATATCATATGAATCACAGATATATATATATATATATATATATATATATATATTTATAGTAACTCTTCAGTATTGTTTCTCATTTTGTCAAATTGCAATTGGTTTGTCATTTGAGCTATGCGCGGATTTATAGATAATTTTTAAGGCTTAATTTGAGAACTTCTATGCCATGTTTACAAATCTACAAAGGCCACACAGCGACGGCAAAACATTTAAGGATGAGGGAGGAAGAGAAATGAAGAAAGAGGAAAATGCATTTTGAATTATGTCGTGTTTAAAAGGCGTCGTTAAAATCCATTAGCCAACATGCGGCATAAATAAAACCGCGTTGCCTTAATTTCCCTGCTCGGATTGTTCTTGTTGCAACTGGCCAAAAATAGCCAGATTAGGCGAGACAACGAGAAATTGTGAAACAAATGACACTAATAAATATTGGGAGAGTGCTGCATGTGCCACAAAGGATTTGGTAGGAGAAGCGGGGTGTGCAACTGCCATTAGAGAGCGGAAATGCAGTTGCCCTTCAAAGAGAATATGCATATGTAATATGTTGCATGTTGCACGTTGCATATTGCATATTGCAACTGTTAACGAGACTTACCCTTGAGCGCGGCAACTTGTGTTAATCCATTAAATCCAGCTAGAAGAGCCAGCAGCAGTGGCATCCACAGTGGCAGCCACGCACCAACCGACATTGGAGTTGAGTGACGCATCTTTGGGCTGCTGTCGCTTTTCTCTAATTTTAGCTGCAACGTTGCAGCGACATTTGGATTGTTTCTTTTGTGTCGTCGTCGTTGGCTGAACTCGCTTTGATTTTTATCTTTATTTTTATTCTCAATTTTTAATTTATTTTTAATTTTAATTTCGTTGGCACGCATTTCACATAAACGCATTTTGTCAGGTTTTGTTTTTTTCTCCTTTTTTTCGTTTCAAATTCTTTTTTTTGTTGCTGTTGATTTTCACTTTTTCGAAATGCACTTTTGTTTCACTTGAATTTTTGGCACACGTATCTTTTCTGCTCGAAAATTTGAATCCTATGCCATGGCGCTTAGACCGGAAACCGGAATCCGTTGGCAGCCAATGACGTTGCGACGTTGTCGTTGCTTTTGTGGTTGTTGTTTCTTACGCACGAAACCCAAGTCGCGGCCGAGCGACCGAATCTTTAGCCGTGTTCAACATGCGAATAGCCCCGAACCCGTGTGAGCGACGAACGCAAGAAAAACACGCACACGAACAGCTCGCACAACCGATGCGACCGACTACCAGCAGCAAATTGAATGCGGCCAGCAACATGTTTGCCGTCTACCCTGTTAAGCTAGCAGCGCACACAGTCCACACATATTCCACACAGCCTGCTGCTGCTGTGGCTATACCCATGCTCAAAATGGCACTGTTAAACGTTCGGATGCAAGGCAATGGGCGCTGTTAAACTTGTTGCATGCTGTGGATGCTAAGTGTGTTCGTCTACAGTTGCTTTGTTTACAATTGCAGGCGCTACGTTTGTTTTGTTCCATTTGCCGTTTGTTTCGCAAATGTTGAGACACATTTTTGTCTATGCTGCGAATGTGGTAAATTTGCAACATGATCTGATTTTATTTTATTATTAATAATATAATAAGTCTATTTATAAGTTGATTTTATGATTTTAGTCTGAAACATGTATGGTGTAATTGGTTTTTTAGTGTGCCGCTATTTTTTTTATTTTTTTATGGCTCTCGTAGAAACGCAACGCTTGCAACGCATGCTCTAGTAATTTTTATTAATTAGCTATCTAATTAATCTTTTAATGAATGGTGACATCAAAAAAATAATCTTTAAGTGTATGTATATGCACAACAAATTGAAATACTACCAAAATATAAAATAAGTATAAAATATGTTGATGAGAACTTTTTTTATTAATAAACTTTTCCCTAATACTTTCGAAATATTTGATGTCCATCTTTTGTTTATTATTCCATTTAAAATGAATAAAATTAATTTTATTTAATGCATTTAATATTATGCTCTTTAACAGCTCTAAATTGTTAAAGATGGGAACTTTTATTATTAGGCAAGCCTATTTTGTTAACACTTTCATTTTATTATATATATTTGATTTGATTTCATATAACTTTTTATGTATTTACTCAACTGAGAGCTTTTTTTTATTTTATTTATTATTTTTAACTAACGATATCTAAACTCATTAAGGTGTTGATTGTGAATACCTTTGGATTTTGACAGTTAAATAAAATAAATGTTGTATTTTCATGCAGTCTTTTGTTCGAGTTTCTAGTTGATGTTCGCTCATTGGCAACATGTTGCTTTTTACCCACTGTTTTTTTTTCTTTCTTTCTGTTCTGTTCTGTTCTATTCAAATCTCGAGTCGTCGATTTTTAAGGCCCGGCTCTTTTAAGAGTGTTGACCATTTGCTATCTAATCTCAACGAGTGCCGCACTCGCTCTCCAGCTGTTAGCTCATCCATTTCCATTTCCATTTCCAAACTGCAATAAACGCCACACAATCCAGACAGAAAAACAGACAGAAACTTTGAGAGCATTTCACAACAAGCCCAAAAGAGGAAGACAACATTAAGAACAACAGTGACAACAACAACAACAACAAGATCACACAGAACCACTTGGGGTCATATCGTATCCATATCGGGGCAACAGACGACGCCTCGGCGTCCGTTAGAAGCCGCTAATGAAATACGAAAAAAGAATAATGAAAAAAACAAAAATCAATTGAATGAACAAAGATATTGTATTAATTTATCAAAAAGTGCATATCCAAAAAAAAAAATCGAGGCTTTTTATAAATCGCTGCCTAATTTCCCAACGTTTGTTAAATAATCAATAACTACTCCTATCTCTTCCCCCCTCTCTCTCCTTCTCACAGGTAGTTTTAGCTGGAGTGTGAAGTTTGTTCATTAATGCAGCTCAGATACAGAAATAGAGTTTGACCAAGTGTAAAATAAAGGTGTGTATCTTTTTATACAAAAATTGTGCGTGCATTCACAAGACAGGGCTAAAAGGCAGTCAGCCTAGCAGCCTGGCTGATAGCCGGGGCAGGCAGGTGTTGTTATTGGTATCGAACTTCTACTTCGACGCTCCTCTCAACAATGTGCATTGTTTTTTTGTCTTGCCCGAAAAGGTCAAAAGTGCGTACAATGCACATTGTATGTAACCCAAAAAACCAGGTAGAAAACTAAATTTATATATGTGCTATACATATATGCAGGTAGGCCATATTTCCAATGCTGATAATTGGCCAATTTACGGGGGAATCGAGTAACTCGCATTTTATGTGGCACTTTTGCCGCTTTTCAGCAAACACTGAAATTTGACAACGCTGCTATTGATTTACTCATTTTAAGTTACTCTTAATGAATAATTAAAAATTTTAAAGATTGATAGATGCATTTGAATTTATATTTAAATATATTTAAAATTTTGAAATTCTTACTTTCGATCATCTTTAGTTTTGAAACACTTTTTGAATAAGCTATACTTTTATGTGACACTTTTGCCACAGTTTAGCAAGACAGAAATTTGACAACGTTGCACTGTTTTGCTGTTTCGACTTACTAGTTTTAAGATCCAATTAATGCATAATTTAAAAATTTTAACTTCAAAATTTTTGATAATATTCAGTTTTGAAACTCTTTTTGTATAAGTGTCACTTTTGCAACACGGAAATTTGGCAACGTTCGCAGTTTCGACTAAACGTGGATTTAAATTTAGACAAGTAAAAAATGCAAATCTGTATTATAAATTTAAAATTAATATATTGCAAATAATTTTGTGTATTAACTTTATTTTTTAAATACTTTGAGAATAAATTTTAAAGGCAACCCGCAGAAATTAGTCTAAAGCAATTTTACATTTTATATTTATTTAAAAGTTCTACCATAATAAATGCCATTTAAAAATGCTTCTAAATTTAAGTACAGCTTTCGGTGCTCTCCGCGCTATTGCCACACTTCACGCAACATAATGCACGAAACTTGGCAACATCGCACGTTTTACGTCTTTTGGCAAAATATTGTCAGGGCTTAGAAAACGCTTGTCGGAATGAGCCATTTAAATGTTTGTGTTAGCCGTAACTTGTCATTGTTGCCTGACTGACTGACTGTCTGTCTATCAGTATGTCTCTCTTTCTCCCTCTCTTCCACTCCCCCTCTCTCTCTCCCATTCGCTCTTTGTGTGCCATGTCTGCTTTGACTGGGCATAAGCCCTTGTTAATGACATGTAAGTTGCGTCTCAATTGCGGATTTGCTTAGCTTGGTTTGCTCACGAAATAAAATAACATTTTGATTGCCACACAAAGTTCTCTCTTCCGCACCAGCAATAAATTTGTTGCTCGTATTTGCCAAGGGGTGCATGTTTGAGTGCATCAACATTTAACGTGACTTTTATTTCTCGTAATTAATTTATGATGCCTGCTAATTTGCCAGTCAAAAACACTGAAAAGGCGTTAATAGCAGGCAACAGGCGTTGCTCGCCTTAAGTTTCTTCTTTGGGTATAAAAACTATGACAGACAATTTGTCATATCATAAAATGTATATATATATATATATATAATACAAATAGTTAAAATTGTTATATAATGTAAGCAGTTGTTTATCTTAGGTGAGTTTAGTTAGATTAAATAGACTAGATTATAAAAAAAATAAATAAAATAATAATAAAATAAAATAAAACATACATATTTGTGTTAAATTATTATCAACTATATAAATATTGTTTTTAAAATATTCTTTATAATTTTTTAAAAAAATCTATGGAACTTTACCTTAATGAGCAACTTTTGGTAGTTATTATAAATTGAATTAAATGATTATAAATTATATAAATATTATTTTTATAGTAAACTTCAAAATATCATTTGAATTTTATTAAAGATTTTATTGAACTATAACTTTTGGTTGTTATCAGAAGGGTAAGCAAACTTTAGCTAAAGCAAAAACAAATAAAATTTGCTCCTCTTCAAATTTTGTAATCGGACTCGAAGAATCAGCAGAAGAAATAATGCCTTAAAAGATACACAAATCAAGAAAAAGAAAACTGGCTCAAGAGGATAACGCTTGAGTTTGGTTGAAAAGTGTTTCCGCATTTGGCATAAGCTGCCACAAGGCGCAGGGGCAGCATTTGGTTAAATTTGCGCACATTTTGGCTGCGGCTGCAGCAAAAGTCAACAAATTACTCGTACACACACTCAAGATAATTGAAATTAGCGACTGTGACAGCCTGATTGCCTGCCCAGATCCCCTCCCTGGGGGGGGACCGGCAGCAAAACCAAAAACCTGAACCCGAACATGAACCTAAGACGCAGCCACAAATCTCCACAACTTGAGTCAACCGGCTGCTGGCCGCCCACTCGCTTTGGGGCGCACAACCAAAAACCCAAAGCCAAACCCAAATCGAGTGGGTTTCTTGGACAGACCAACATACAAACATATACAGCAATCCATGTGTGCTTGGAGATACTTGAGGACTTGGGCTTGGGCCTGTGCCTGAACATCCCAATGCCAAACGCATGAGGAGTCGATTGCGTCCGTCCGAGTTGGAGTTGGAGTTGGTCTGGTCTGGTCTGGTTGTGCGTGGAGAAGAGCGCATGCTCAGCTAACCCAGCCAAGAGAGATTGTATAATGTGCATGGTTGGGATATGATAATGAGCAGGAAATGAGTTGAGTGTGAAATTTATGTACACAGGAGTGTTTTGACATCTCGCACGTCTCGTTCCCCGTTGTCTATGGCCATCCCTTTTGACTTGTTTGCCCAACTGATGACTGATGGCTATAATTAAAATTTTGTGTTTCTATCTGCGCCTCTAAGTCTGATAATGAATTATGCTTAAATTATGTATTTCATTGATATCCGTCCAAAAAAATAAATCGTGTTTTGATTGACTAAGACACAAGCGATTTTCACTTCCTGCACTTATCAAATTCAATTTTGGGAACATAACTCATTTCCAAATATTGATAAATGCATATGTAATCCGAATTTTCCATCGTTGCTTACATTTATTTTGAGCATTTTTCATTTCGATAACTCGAAAATTATCGTCTTCACACTTAATTTATTAACCGAGAGTGTAAATAAATTTTCAAATACTTTTTAAGCACTGTCAGCAATGTATTTTTTCAATTGTTTTAAATTATTTACCATTATAAAGAACTTGTGTTTATTTTTGTATATTTTAAATCTGAACACTTGAAAAAAAAATTATAAAATGAGTGCTGAAATCCCATTGAATGAAAGACAGACAAAGATTCAAATTGAAATAAAATGATAGACTGACCAAAACAGAGAGCACAATTGACATTGATTTGAGAATAACATTTTACAAGCACTTAGAAAAACTACAAATAATTCGTTTCATAAAATTTCAATTTGAAAACGAAATCATTTTTGACATATTTCTTACTGCTAATTTAGCAAAATCAGCGTGTGCTGAATGACGCACTTATTCTATTTATTCCCATCTATTCTTGGAATAACTCTATGCGTGGAATAGCAAAAAATACAACAAATAAACAATGAGGGGCTTAAAACAATTGTAACAATAATATATGTATATAAAATTTGAGTTGTGTGCATAGAAATCCAATACGAGGCATAATTTAATCCGCTGCGCAGTATTTGTCCAGCAAATAACAAAACCAAAAACCAACAAACGACAAGCATAAAAATTATGTTTAAACAAATAACAAACAGAAGAGAAAAAAAAAATGAGAAAATTAAAATTTCGTAATCCGAATGTCACACAATTGAAATATGTAATTAATTATACAAAAAACTATACAAAACACATATCTGGATACATATTTGGATATCGACTGCAGTTTTGCCGCCTGCTGTTTATTTGGTGCTACCAAACCGAGTTTCGATACAAATCTACAAAACTATTTGCCACAAAGGGGGGAGAGGGGGTGAGTATGTGTGTGTGTGGAGAGGAGGTGGTGCCAGGGGGGGTAGGCGTGCGTACCGCCAGCAGCTGTGCTGCAAGCAGCTCCATAAAACTGGCGGCCTTTTGTTTTTTTTGTTGTTATTAATGTTGCTGCTGTATTTGTTGCTCATATTTCGTTTTAATGAATCCACTCTATGATTATCTTGATTTCGAAACATTTTGAGCTGTGTTTAAGCACACACACTCACACACTCACTCACACACACACACTCACTCACTCACACACACACCCACACACGCATTAAATAAATTGAATGAATACAAATTAAATGCGATGCGATATCAGATGCGCCCTTGGTGGTCGCTGACTACCGAAAAATATATTAATTAATTGCCATAAAAAACCAATATTGATAAACAGTTATCAACAGTATTCAATTTGACCGCTATGTAATTTATTAAATGCAATGCAAATTAGGTGCCTAATTTACGAGACTTGTTTACATAATTTTTCAAATTACCTATAATTATAAAAAGCAATAAAGTACACAAAATGAATAAATGTCATCGATTTTTAATTGGAAATTGAATTGAAGAATACAATTTATGAATATAATATTTGGAATTGGTATAAAATTATTCTAAATATATAGTTTTAATCGAATTAATCACTTAGAAATCTTAGTCCTTTATACAGGTCATTTTCTAGTTAATTACTTTTGCCTATCAAAACATAGAAAAAACCCATACAAATATTTACATTTATATGTCCAGTGACCTAAAGTAAATATTATTGTTTATTACAGAATAGACAAAACGTGCATAAAATAACGACAGTTTTTTGTGTGTCATTGAAATGAAGATTTTCTATGCTTAATTTATGAATATTTAAACTGCAGTTTTGTTTGCACACGTTTTGCAATTTAATTGACTTTTAATTTCATTAGTTTTATTTGCTGTATGTTAATGGGATAACATTTATTTGAGTTGGCATAAAATTTAATTTTCAATCAATGTGCACTTAAATTTTTATTGTTAAGTTTAGTGTTTTTATGGAGCATAGTCAAACAATTGTATTAAACACTAATTTTATAATTAACTTAAATGGAAGAAAATGGCTTTAAAAAAATAAAATTAGTTGGGCAAACTAAATGGAAACGTAATCCCCTAAAGCTGGCTACTGATATACCACACGCAAAGGGGATCAATCGGCTAAAGCATAATTCCATTGAATTAAATGCATTTGGAGTGAGCAATGAGAATGAGATCGGGCAAGTCCTATAATCACTTAATACCCCCCCCCCCCCCCCCCCGAGCTAATGATGCAGGGCCAATATATATAAGCGTAGCCAACAATTTAACAACCATCTATCATTAAATAATTTGTTAAATTTGGAACTAAAAGCGCCACGCAGCTACACACACATCGAGGCCCTAAGGCAGCACGGCCTAAACATGGTCTTCAACTCGATCGCAGGTCAATTGAGGAATAGGGAAAGGGAATGGAGAAGGAGACGGAGACGGAGACGGAGAAGGGGAGTAGGCATGGGGAATAGGTCTGCGTCTGAGTCGTACTCCGAATCGGAGTCTGGCTTTGTGTATGTTTTGTGAATACGAATGCGAGAGTGAAGCGTTTTTTAATTAGTTGTGCAGTCGATAAAAAAAAATGCGCTGAAATTGAAGCGAGCGAACCGAAGCGAAACAAACAAAAAAGAGCTACAAAAAAGAGCTAAAAAGAGCGAATAGGGAAAAGAAGTAAAGAAGGGAGAAAAAAATTATGAACTGGTAAAAAGATTCGCACGCAGCAAAAGATCCACATCCACATCCACATCGGCATCGGCATCGGTTGATGGCCTGTACGTGATCGGTTCATAAAACTAAAAGCACCCATAAACTGATAATTTGAGAATTTATAAATTTAAAACGCAGACGGGCAACGGGCAAACGGGCAAATGGGTAATGAGCATTATGGGACTTTGGAAAACGTCGATTTCGATCCCGATCCCGATCCCGATCGAACTTGGTAGACAGGAAGCGATGATGTTTCATAATGATGATGATGATTTGCTCGCGGGTGCCACTACCAGTCTGCCAGACAGACTGACTGTCTGTCTGACTTTGCGACTGCCACGATTGTTAGACACTTCCAAGAAGCGATTCCAGCTTCTAACAGACTTGAGTCCCTCCAAGCGTAAAACAGA
Source organism: Drosophila fungiperda (assembly GCA_035042345.1). Taxonomy (NCBI): domain Eukaryota; kingdom Metazoa; phylum Arthropoda; class Insecta; order Diptera; family Drosophilidae; genus Drosophila; species Drosophila fungiperda. Next base: position 2,094,818 of record JAWNLM010000293.1, on the reverse strand, counting down.
GAATTGTGCAGCCAAAAGTGTCAAGGATAAAGCGAATGTTGCAATGACACCAGCTGTAAGTAGCTAATAGCTAATAAATTTAACTTTAAGTTTAATTAAGTCTATTTTATTTATTTATTTTATATTAATATTTATTTATTTTATATTTATTAATATTTTTTTTTATGTTTATTTGAGTTATTATTCTGACGAACTACTTAAGTAGTTCAGTTATTAAAATTAACCTTAAATTTAATTAGGTTAATTTTTTTATATTTATTTTATATTTATATTAATTTAATTATTTTAGATTTATTTATACTTAAAACTTTTAGATTTATTTGTGTTGTTATTCTTAATTACTTCTTAAATAGTTTAGTTATTAAATTTAACCTTAATTTTAATGTAGTTTATTTTATTTATTTATTTTATATTAATATTTATTTATTTTATATTAATATTTATTTATTTTAAATTTATTTATACTTAAAACTTTTAGATTTATTTCAGTTAATATTCAAAGCTGCTTCAAATCAATTTTATTTTTGATGATTTATTCTAGCGCACAGAAATCTATTATCTGTTACATTCAAATAATATTTATAACATTATTAAGTTTTTAATTAATTTAATTAAATTTAAATTCAGTCAAAGCACTATAAATTGTTCCTAGTGCTGTATTTTAAGCCCACTAAATTAACAAAGCGATCTTCCAGTAAATATTCCAAATGCGCACAAAGTTTTTACTACAAATTTATCTAAAGAAGATTAAAAAAGATTAAAATTAAGATCACTTTCAGCTCCTGTCATTGTTGCACTAAAATAAAAACTTTAGAAAAGATTTTGGAAGCAGTTCTTAGAGCAGGGGGGGGGGGGGGAGAGAGAGAGAGAGAGAGGGGGAGAATTGCTCTAAGCCAACACGATTGTTTAATGTTTAAATTTAATGTGCGTTTCTTAAGACCATTTTTTACGCGCATTTAAACATTTTATTTGCCGTCTCCTACCAAAGGCCCTACGAGTACTCCAAAACTTGGGATGGTGGGACCTGCTACTGGCAGGTCGTTAAGTTGCCACATCTTTGGGATTTTTATTTTTACGCTACACGAGAGAGAGTTTTACGAGCGTTGCACTAATTAAAATATTAAGCAGAATTCGCTGGCCAACAAATAAAATTCGTGTTAATTTTTATTGACTTCGGTATGCAATTTGCAATAATTAAGCATTAAGTTCTCTGCAAACATAAATCGCAGCATCTTAACACACCCAACACACACAAACACACACACACATCTACAAATCAAGCATTTGTTGTGGCTGCCTGATAAGACTAAGTTGGATGAGGATTGGGATAGGACGCTATCTGCTCGCCTCGTACGGGGTCAAGAGCTCCGGCGACCCGTGATAAAAGTATTGAAAATTGAAAATTACGAAAGGGACGTCTCAAATCACAGCAATGAATGAGATGTGTGTGCTGAATGAAGTGGGTACAGTGAGTACTCGATTTGGGTTCTGGGCATCGAAATGGTAACAAGACCCGAGCAAAATCCAAACAAATACTGCAAACAACATCCACTGTGACAATCTTGTTGTTGTTGTTGCATCTTTCATTCGCTTTGACAATCGGAGTACGAGGGTTGCACTGACAGAGGCGTCGATAAAGCCACAGGGGGTCATAAATTCTTGAGCTTCTTGCGTTTGTTTGCCACTGCGAGTGATATCAATGAAAACGCCGACAACGTTCTTGCCACATTGTCTTCCCTTAAGTTATCGCCAAAAAAAAGAGCGACAAAAAACGAATATAATAATATAAAACAAGAACAACAAACACATAATAAGCATAACAACAACAAAAACAAGGAATTTATCGGACAGCTTTTTTTTTATTCCAGGCCCTGCAAACCTTTTGAATGCGTTATTGAATTTTGTGTGTGTTTTTTTTTAATTTTCCAGCAAGCATGTGTCATGTTTTTATACCAACTAAAATTATCGGGAATTATATTTATTGCAGGGTATTAAAAACTGTTGTGGGTTTAGCTTATAAAATAGCAGCAGAAATTTGCTGGTTGAATGCAAAATTTGTGTGAATTGCATTACGAATTTTGATCATATTTCACAATATTCATCATTAATTTAAATCAATGCAAAATGTAAAGTTGTGTGAAAAGTATTATGAATTTTTATCATATTTCACACTTTTCCTCATTCATTTTAATCAGTTGGTCAGCGAAAATATAATAAAAAAAGAACTGTATATTTAATGGATTTATATATTTAATTGCATCTGTTTAAAATGCTTTGATTTACATATTTTTACTTTTATCTTTTTATATTTTTGACTTACATATTTTCACTTTTATCTTAATATATTTTTGACTTACATATTTTCACTTTTATCTTAATATATTTTCGACTTACATATTTTTTCTTTTATCTTATTAAATTTGTAACTTTCTTCCATATTAATTGGTAGATCATTAAATTTAGTATTATATTCATGTACTTTCTTTTTTCTTCAATTTACAAAAGTCCGCCTAAAATATCTCAAACCCTAGGGTATTCATAAGTTAATCACGTATTGAGTTAATTATTCTTGCAACGGGTTTCACTTTGTCTTGGTGGTTTGCTGCTATCGCAATCGATTTAGTGTCTTCTTTGCTGCTTATCTGCGGCTTGCTTTCTTTCACCAACAGGCCACAACAAGCGGCAACTCTTCACTTCGTAGTTCAGTTGGGTGGAGGGGGGAGGGGGGTTACTAGGTATGAGTTTCGGGGATTTCTGGACACACAGCACTCGTATGGTGTATGTGTCATCGGCGTTAAGTGCTACGGCAAAGAGTTAATCTCGTCGATAATTATAATTTATGGCTCGTTGTGTGTTCACCTTCCTCAAAAAAATGAAATGAAATACACAAGTACCAAGTATGTGTTATACAGCGACTTGATTTCTTCTTCTTCTTCTTTTCTCTCTTTCTCTGTCTCTGTGTCTGTCTCTGTCTCTCTCTGATTTGCTGTGCTTCATCATAATCACAGTTTATAATTGGGGTGTTTGTTGGAGCAACGCAAAAAAAACTAAATAAATAAAAGCATCGCATTTTGAGTTTTTTTTTCCAGCTGCTGTTTATAATGTCAAACTGACAATATTTATGATTCAGATTGCTTTTTGTAATTGATCATTGTCTGAGCGATCATAAACTATCTCTATGCGAGTGCGTGATTCTCTAACTATCTCTCTCTCTCTCTCTCTCTCTCTCTTTCTCTCTCTCTCTCTAGTTGATGTCTTGTGTACTTATTTGTTAAGCCCAATTATGTCAATCAGAGCCAGTGGCTACCGTTTTCACTTTCACCTACTTAGATAGCCGATTGTCGGAGCAGCAGTTTGTGGCAAGCCAAACGATATCTGTATCGTAATTTATCATATTGATAAGCCAAATGTTGCAACGTCAAAAGCGGCTTTTGATGTAACCCACTTTGACTCACACCACTTTGCACCACACACACACCACACACACCACACAGTCTGCTGAGCAAAAAAAACACTGGTAGCCAACTACTGCACTCTGGACAAGTTCGCGTTTTAGCTTTATGAATTCCAGTTCCTTAACTTTAATCTTTTCCACATTAACTTAATTTGTGCGATAAATCCTTGAGAAAACAAGCTCTAATTGTGCCAAGCCAACAGATACCCTGTGTTTTTGACATGTTAATTGTGAACTAATATTTATAATATTTCTTCTTATTAAATTTAATTGTTATCACTTTAATTTGCATTTTTATTGAATACAAGATTTATTATTATATAGCGAATTATAATTTTAGAAATCTTTTCTTCTGTTTTATATTAATTTCGTGTATTTAAATTATATATTAATTATTGTAACATTCAAATATAAATAGCAAATCATTTAAATTCTCTGTTTTACATAGAATAAAAGATTAATTATTATATTTTTAGAAATGGGTTATTGGGCTCTATGAAAATTTCTTGTATCTAAATTATGTATTATTAATTATAACATTCAAATATAAAAAGCAAGTCACTTTAAATTTGTTTTTTAAATTGAATAATAGATAAATTATATAATTAGAAATGGTTTCTTAGGTTTTATGAAAACTTATTGTATTTAAATTATGTCTTATTAATTATAACATTCACATATAAATAGAAAGTCACTTTAATCTTGTTTTTTAATCGAAAAATAGATACATTTTTATATAGATTATTATATTTTTAGAAATGGTCTTGTAATTAAATAATACATTATTAATTATGACAATTAAATACAAATAGCAAGTCACTTTAATTTTCTATTATAAAGATTATTATATTTTAAGAAATGGTTTGATATATTTTATGCAAACTTATTGTATTTTAGTTATATATTTTTCAATATAGCAAATCACTTTAATTTTTTTTAAATATATAATGATTCTTTAATGTATTAATAGATATAATAATAATTAAAATTAATACCAAACATAAATCACAAACATCATCAAAGTCGATGAGTAAAAGGGTATTTGAGATGAAGACAACAAAATTGATGTGTCTCCGTTTTGAGGCCGCGGCAATCATAACTCATCAGTCAAAGGGATACTGGGATGAGGCAATGCGAAATGTTTCTATTTACGGGACACATCAGCATACCAGCTCGTTGCCACTGCCACTTTTCACCACTTCTGGCCCCCCTCTCTACCCCTTCGCTGCATGCACTGAAAACAAATCAACGCTGCTTGAAGCACTTAATCATGCGAAGGCTGCGCAGATTAACTCATTACTTAACACTCTTCCACTCCCCCCTCTCACTCACTCTCTGCCTATCCCACTCTCTCTCTCAGTCTCTACCCCTATCTCTGTCTCTTTCTAACAGAGGATCTGCTTGAGCATGTTGACGAATGCTGCAGATAATTGTGTGGCCACAGCTGAAAATCTCTTTGCTTCCCAACACCCATTCCCCTTCCGCCTCCCCCTTCCCTTCCCATTACCATTCCCCGTCAGCTAATGCGCGGGGGCGTGCACCATCGATTTGGCGGCTAAAAATGTTTCTCTCAAAAACAAAAAAAAAAGAAAAACTGTTTCAAAATTGATGCTCACCTTCTGCCCTCCCATACGCTGCCCCCGCCCCTATGCAAGCACCTACCTCAGTGACAGAGCGACACGAGTGTGCCCCCAACCGCCACTCCTACCCCCACGCATGCCCCGCCATTCGCTTGATGACTCGGCGACGTTTGTAGCTTTTGGCTGGCACATTAACATTCCATTGCTGTTATTGTTGTTGTTGTTGTTGGGGGTGTTGCACAAACACAGCAGCTTAAGTGGAGGCTCTTTAATAGCAGCTACTTTGCCCCACTTGTTATTGCTGCCACTACAACTGCTGCTGCTGCTGTTGTTGTTGTTGTTGTTATTGTTATTGTTGCACAGCTAAGATTTGAGTTCGCTTTACTTAATCCACTCTGCGGTTGTCTCCAAGGAATACAAGATTCTTGATCACTTAAGAACATTTTCGAGATTTTAAGTTGCTCTTTAGCATTTTGTGTGTTTAATATTGGTTCAATCTTTTTCAATAAGGAAGTCATCTTTTATGTGGGTTTTGAAGCAGCCAGATTAACAGAAAGTTGAGAAAGTTTCGCAGTGCTTAAAAATACTTTATTTTTTTAATAATCATTAAAAATGTAATAAATGATTATTGACTGTGAATATTATTATTGCCATAAATTTCTCTATACTTTATTTTGTTTAAGTGTTTGCAAATCTTTTTGTATGATAACATGAATAAATTATATGAAAACTTGCCTAATTTTATCCGTATATTAAAGTAGCTGACAAATTGTATACAAATACACATAATTTTCTATAGTTGTTACTATAATTTTCTTTAGCTTTTTATAGCCTCAAAATCCCTTTACGAGTGTTGTGATAAAATGTATTTTTCTGGTCACTTCATAAATATGCGACAGCCATCAAAGAATTTGTTATGTGTGTGTGTCGCTATGAAATTTATGATATTGCTGAACAAATTTACAACAATAATTAAATCAAAGATACACACACACACACACCCAGGCACACACGCATTAAATGATGGAAAATGTATCTGTATCTGACAGACGTCAAACTGGAAATGCGTGCATAAAAACGGAGAATCCAACGGAAAATCAACTGTCAGACAGACTGAAAAAGACTTGCACCGGCAAATCGCTGGGAAAAGTCGAGTGGCATTTTCTATATATTTGATTTAAGTCTCCCTCCCCCCTTTGCTACCATCAGAGTCTGTGGGATTGGGACTGGGATTGGCAGACCCATAACCAATTATTTACCAACACTCGTGTCCTGCACATTCTGCACAATCGGCAAATCGGATATGCAGTGAATGCAAGCAGCAATAAACTCCCCTCTTCCTCATCCCTCGTCCTTTGTATCCATACCCTGGTCATTTTGTGTAATTATAGACATTTTCGCAACTATTGTGTTACAACATTTAATGATTCTTTACCTGAGCAAGCAAAAAATCAATTTTACTGCTGCAAATGTAACCAAAAATCGAGCAGCAAAAATCAAGCAAAATTCTTGAATTGTATTTAAATATTTAACTACTGCTGCTGCAAGCAGAATAAATACGAGAATAAATCGAAACAACTTCAGATAAGTTAAGACAAATCACTCGCTTTTAGCGCGATGCCCATTAAAGCTGCATTCTCAAATACAGCCACAAATCCCTCGGCTAAGAACCCCTTTAAAAAGATAGCCCATCATTTATAATCCTTTAATAGGCGTCTATAAGACATAAAAGTAACAATGAAGCTGATAAATTTTTGATCATTTCTTTGCGCTTTGCCTCTCTCGCCGGGCCTAAGCCCAATGCCCCATTGTTGCACATAAGCACTTCAGGTTCTGGTTTTTATTATTGTTCCCCTGTTTGTTGTAGTCTTTGTCATTGTTGTTCTTGTTGTTGTTGTTGTTGTTGCAGAGGTAAATGTCAAAGCAACTAGAAATGCGCACAGTTTTTTATAGTCAAGAATGTGCGGGCTACTAAACTGACATTTGAATTTTGTACCACAAAATAGAAGAGAATTTTTGTGCAATGAGTTGCGACTTGTTTTTATTATTTTTGTCTACATCATTAAATTTAATGACTTTTGCTATATTTTTTATTTAAATGCAGAAATGATTCGATCAGAAACAGAGTTTTCTGGCAATGGAAAAATATATACAAACAACAAAATTATAAACGTAATAGTTATTTGTTAAATTTATTTAGTTATTAGTTAAATAAAGATCTGATTCAGTTTTTGTACTTTTTATTCTTATGAATATTTAGAAATTGCTAATATTATAAAAAAAATTATGTAAATATAAATATTCCATCAACTATTTAGCATATTTAGAAACGATAATGTTTGAATATTAAATTTAACTTCATTTCAAGATTAATAAATACAATATACGCCTTGCTAAGCCAGGAAAGTTGTTTGGAAGATAGATTTATTTATGGAACAATTTATTATGGTAGAATTCGCGCGTTGCAAACCCAGGAAACCTGTTTGCGATGTAGATTTATTTATGGAATAAATATTATAAAATTACATCTTATTAAATAATCGATGCATATGCACAAAATCGGTTTTTTTAACTTTAACTTAACTCACTTTTTCATTATTTCGTTTATTTAGAAATGATAACGTTTAAATAAAATTTAACTTTATTACAATATAAACAAAAAACAAAATATTCCTTGCGAACCCAGAAAGGTGGTTTGAGAGATAGATTTATTTATAGAATAAAACAATGACATTTTAATTAAATTATCAATGCATCTGCTTAAACTTTGCTTACATTTTTATTATTTAATATATTTAAAAATGAGAATATTTGAATAAAATATAACTTTGTAACAAAGTAATTAAGAAGAATTTATGCGTTGCTAACCCATAAAACCTGTTTGCGATGTAGATTTATTTATGGAACAAATATTATAAAATTACATCTTATTTAAATAATCAATACATATACACAAAATCAGATTTTTAGCTAAAATTTAGCATACATTTCTTTGACAATTTTACTCATTGTTCTGTCCCAAATCACTTTCTTATTTTACACTTCATATTTGTTAGTTTTTGTACATTTTGAAGTGGTTGTCATTTGACATTTCCCATTTCCCATTGCACATTTCACATGCCCCCTCGATTTGGCATCAATTGTGCGATTGTGAAGAGGTCGGCAAGTGTCTGGAGAGCTGGACAGGCGCAGAAAGTAATGCATATGATTAATTGCCGGGTAGCATCTCAGTCGGTGAGTGTGACAGGAACAACAAACGAGGCAACTCTCTCTCTGCATGTTGTATTACCAAAAATAACATCAAAGCAAACAAAAGGCCGCTGAAAATATGAAGTGCAAACTGCGACGTTCGACCAGGGTGGATGCCACAATGGGACAGGGGGAAGCAGGGAGGTAGCAGGCAACAGAAGACAAACAGCAAAGTCAGATGGAAATCTTGGCGACAGTTGAAAAGTTGAACAAATGTTGTTGCTGTTGGATGTTTGCTGTTTGCTGTTGGCTGTTTGTATCGCAGATCGCGCAATGAATTGGTATATGGGCTATGGGGGAATGGTGGAGTGGGGGGAGGGGTGTCGGGTATTGGGCTGTTGGGCAGGCAACTTGTTTCAGTTTTGGGTCTCTCTGACTGTCGCCTGTCGTCGCTGACAGCCGCCGAGACATTTCGCTTCCTATACGTGTCTGCCAAATTCCAATGCCTGATGGCAGCATGCAAATTGCATTTTGTGGCAGCAGCAGGCACAATGGTAGGGGAGGGGGGGGGCTAAGGGACTGTTGGCCCAACTTTGGGTTGGGGCTTCGGGTTTTGTGGACTGACGCACAAATCGAGTTGTCGTAAAATTAGCACTTAATGCTTTAATTAATTACGTCGACGTGAGTTGGGCAACAGTACAACAGTAAATGTTGCTGCTGTTGTTGACTTGTTGTTGTTGTTGTTGTTGCCTTGTTGTTGTTGTTGTTGTTTTTGTGTCGTCCGTTTAATGCATTTCGCATTTATTTATGGCCACTGCATGCGCGTAACTCAACTCCGGCGACTGTTACTCCGCCTCCTTAATGCCCCCCATCTGCTGCCCCTATGTGTCGTCTCCTGCAGATTGGCTCATGTTTGGCAACGTCAAGTGTCGACTCGAGCAAAAAAAAAATTATAATAAAACACAAATTCATTGGCATTCCTCGGACACGTTTCACACTTTCACAGTCAGCAGCAGAAGCAGCAGAAGCAGCAGTTACGTGCTTTACTCTCTTGCAGGCGCTGTGCCAGCGTTTTATGAATGAGTCGCTGCCTCTTCGGGCAGGTGGCTACCTGTGCAACAATACACAAAAAAAAAAGAGGAAAAGGACGTATCTTTTTTTACTTCATCTGGCTAGTCAGCCTGGGATTGGCTAGTTGAGTATCTTATCAGTGTGACTTAGTTTCAGTTCAGCTGAATTGCAGCATTCCCAGTTGATGACCTTAACAAAACTCGGGTTAAATGACATTTTTATTGCATCCGAGTATCCGTTGTGCAGTTTACAGTTATTTTGGGCATATTGATTTATGTGTGTGCACACACAACGTATCTGAAAAGTGGAAAAAAATCAAGGCAAAGATATTTTCCTGTTGAGAAACACTTTAAATTACAGATATAGAAATAATTAAAGAGATTGAAGAAATAGTTAATATATATTTATATCTGCACTTGCAGATATATTTAGAAACATAAATGTATATATAGATACATACATATAACAACATCTGAATGAGTCACAATAAGAGGCAGCTAAACAAACAATCAATGTTGCATTCATGATTGCACCCACAACTCCAAAATAGATTGCACTTGCAACTTGACTTGCAAATTCTCCAAACTGTGGCAATCAAAACACATTCAAAGCCAGCTCTCAAAATGGCTGCTACACAAACGCATAGATACATTTTGTATCTGAGGCAGCAAATCGGCGCGATTGTCACATGATTAATTAAACAAATAATGCGCATCAGAAGCCGCAACAATAGGCAACACCTTGAAGCTGCCACGCCTTGCAGCGAATGAGCAAATGATTGAATGACTGAATGACTGCATGAATAATTGTTATACATACGATATATATATATATATATATATATATATATTCACAGCTTCAAATGTGAACTCATCCCTCTTGAAAGTCGTTTGTGTTTGGGTCTTATCGGCTTGTCTTGAGCCTAAGATGACACTAACAATGTTTTTGTTGTTTTGTGGCGTCTCCGTCTGCGTGTTTGGGCCATGATTCATTTTCAGCATATACAATTTATACAATTTATCTGGCCTGGATTAGCCACTGACCCACGTCGCGACGACCAGACAAACGCACCCACAAAATCCTTTGGCCACTTGACTCATTAGGCGAGCATTGATACGCCAAGCCACATCATCATCATCATCATCATCATCATCATCTGTGTCATCAACAACGAGACACATCGTCATCATCATCATCATCATTATCATCATTATCGTTGTTTGTCATTGTGGCCAGCAGCATCTTCTGCTGGTCGCATGATTTGCATTAATTTGGCAAATGCCATCGATGAACGAACGCGTCCGATAAGCGCTGACATTGCCCAGATTCGATCCGTCGTCCATTAATTAGCCCACGCCATGACGCCGCATAATAAATTACCAATTCATTTCGGGCTTTAGCTGTTCCTGTTGGCTGTCTGATTTGCTTTCGCTGTGGCCACAAAAGCATTTCGTGTCCAACAAGTAAACTGCATTTCGCCGTTTTTCGCATCACAACTCAGAAAACAGAACGCAAACCCATTCCAAAAATTTGGTCAATAACATTTTTGATACTGCCTAATTGAAATGTATTTTGAATTTCCAAACTGTCCACTGGAATCTGCGTTTTTGGTCGAAAGTCATGCACAATGTCTAACTAAAAAAAATTGAGTTTAATCACAGGAATAGTGTAAAACTTTTTATTAAATAGATTTTCAAATGTTTTAAAATATAATCATTTTATTATTGTGTTCATTTTTATTCCCTAATTAAGAGTTAATATTTTCTTAAATAGAAAATTTAATTTTGATACATTAAAAACGATCATTTTTGAATTATTTAAATTTGTAGAATCATTTATTTTAATAAAAAGTTTAATTTTAATATATTAAAAACGACTCTTTTTGAATTATTTATTTGTAGAATAATTTTTTTTTGATATATTATAAAATTCTCTAGTTTTTTTTATTTCTATATATTTAATGATATAATCAAGAAACCAAATTAAGTAATTTTCCCAAGGTATTTTTAGTAATTCCATTTAACTTAATCTGACATGGTTTAAAATACGTTTGGAACTTTTTTTTAAAATCATCTGTTCGCTTTCGAAAAAACATATTATTTCAGAATACACTTTATTTAGTTGTTCGACGTTTTGTTCTTCACACTTTTTATGCGCTGTCACAAAATAGTTTCTAGAGAAATAAATGCAAGTTGATGTCAAGTCAATTGATGGCTTTAGCATTGACAGACTTATTGGGCATATCTTTAAAAACGACAACAGCAAAAACAACAGCAATGCCTGTGTGGGCTCCACTGTGGTGCTTATGCAAATGAGAACAAAACACACACACACACACACTCGCACACACACACTGAAAAAAGACCACGCTCTACCAAAATTTAATTAATGCGCCGGCAATTAAACATGCATCATTTACAGCAGTCTCTGTGGCAGCAGCAGCAGTGGCGTCGCCATCAGCGGAGGCGGCAACATCGACACATGCGGCATCCACAGATCTGTCAACACTTTTGGGAGGGTGGGGGGACAGGCATCGCTTCATCAGCGTGGGGTTGGCAGCTTCTTGACATTGTCCAATGCCATCATTTGTCAATATTAAGTTTAATTAGCGAAATTTCGACTTGATATCTTGCGCGAACATATAGAAATTATATATACATCTGTGTACTACATATATATATATATGTAAACAATTTGTTCTTACTTCAATGGGGCACAATTTGTTTTTTTTTTTGTATTTGTATTTGTGCACAGACAGCACCCAATTTCCTTATTATTATTATTTTTATTGTGGGCGGCTGCGAAAGATCGTTTATTTTCATTTCGATCCGCCGACGAACAATTCTGTAAACTTTCCAAATTTATGAAGATACAAATTTAGTCGGACATGCAATAAAAATAAATAAAGCCAAGTGCTTGAAATCAAACTTAAGTTGCCTGCCTCGATATCGAATGTGCTTGAATCGTATTTAAAACAATTTAATTGTTGCAACACATTTTTTTATAGTTAATAAATTTAACTCTTTGTACTATACATTTTCTTGAGGAAATATTCTTTTTGTTTTTATATGCAGTAGTTGGACTAAAAAGCACTCAAAACCATTAAAAAAATGATCGATTGTGCAACGAAAAATGCAGCGTAACGAAACGAATAGTGCAAATGCCCCATTAACCCTTTCAAGAATACACATAAATTTCATTTTTCATGCTCATCTTGTTTTATGTGTCAGAGACACAACTCAAAACGGAAACATAGCTGAAAAAAATAAGTTTAACTTTTAGGAGAAGAGGAATAGGACAAAATACACCCTGGTTTCATAAGATCTACAATAGAAAATTTATATATAAATTTCTCATTTAATGTGTTTAAATTATTCTCGATAAATAATTGACAACTAACTTTAATTTTGTAATATGTGCACAATTGTGGAAAGTTTACATATTTTAATAAATAATTTGTATATATTAATTTAAGATTAATTTATTTATTATAAAGAACAATCAGAACCAGAGCATTCCGCTACCACTTCAATTAGCTACAGGGTAGATTTCTACACATACATTTAAAGTTTAGTCGTTAAAAACACCATTTGCAATTGACACTCAAATGCATTTTTAATTGTTGTTTTACAATTTTGCCAAATTATCACATAATTTTTCTCTTTAGCTCTCACTTCAAAGGCCTTTTGCGCTTGGCTAAAGTGTTGATTTTGGGACGATTGCCGTCGCATAAATCATAAAAATCCAAATGCAGTTGTACGGAAAAACACAGAAAGCAGCAATACACTTACGGGAAGAGGGTGGCAAAGGGGTTCCGGCGGATGGCGGGGGGTGTGGGGGAATTGGGTTGGCGCACTCGAAGCCATTTAACCATAGACAAATACAAATTTGAAATGTAAAAGAAAATATTTTTTACTCGACAAATGCTGCCAAGTGGGTGGCAACTGAATTAATTTGCGGCTTCTTCAGCTGCACGGCCAAGTTCCCCCCTGCTCCCCTCTCACTTCAGGCTTTCTCTCATAGCTTCATCAATATTTTTGTATTTTTTTTTTTGTATTTTTTTTTGGGTTTTTATGTTTGCGTGTCGAGCAGACGCAAAATAAATAAACTTTAAGTACTTTTCGAAATTGCTGCTGGCTGTTGTGTAATCTTAAGTAGTGCGCCGTGCACTCAACACACACAAACACACACACTAACACACACTCAGACACACACACACACAACTCACACTCTCATTCGCAGACAGCTCGGCATGTTGACATATTAATGCAATTAGTTTGGGGCGCACTTCGTGCTAATTTTATAGTCCTGCTCTTTGCCATATTTACATTATTCATATCTGTAACGCCCATCCTCCCCTCCCCCCCTAAGTCCCTTTACCCCATTGACAACCCTATGCAGTTGTCATTTCATCTGCTGGCACGCACTGCAACCATCTGCATTTTCCAAATTTTCGTGGGGGGGGGGGCAAAGTGGCATCAACCAATGCTGCAGCTGTTTGTGTCCCCAAATTTATGAGCCAAGCTCCAAATTTATGCCTCAAATTGACATCGTTAATGAAAACAAAATATGAAAAGCAACGAATAAGTTATACATATATGGAATATACGATTTGAGGTGTTTTTGAAGCAGTTTTTAATTGATATTTTGGAAATATTGTTAACATAACGCTTACAAGACAAAACCATTAGTGAAATATTTAGAGAAGCTAAGATTGGTTATAAAGATGCTGAACTCTGTCTAGAAAGTGACAGATTCCTGAACTTGTTCGGGAAAATTGTTCGACAAATAAGTAAACTCAAATATATAAAATTATTGTATTCTAACATAGGATTGGAATAGATCAAGAAGTATGACTAATTTATAAGGAGCACCTTCTAACTGTAGTCAAAATAAATCTTAAATATATTGGAAAACATATTGGAAAACAAATATTTTTTGTATTCTCTCATTTTGCACACACAACAAATATTTTACCAAACTCTTCAATTTCAACACCCCAAAAAAAATGCGGATCTGCGATCGTTTTTCGACTACCTGTGACCAATTGGCAACAGAATGTTGCATAGAGAAAAAACTGTCGCATTTGTGCATTGTTTGGCCAAACACAATTTACACAACTCGTGCGGCAATTATCCTGCGCAGTTTGTTATTTTTTGATTACGCGTCTCGCGTCCCCACCCCCCCTCCTGTGACACCTTGACAGCCGCCGTGCCAAACCAAATTACATGTCTACAACAAAAGGCCGAACAAAGTTTAGCTGTAATTTATGGGAGCAGCACATCATCGAAGCAACTACAAAACGGGACTGCTGCTCTGCCTGCTGCCAGCCCATTTCCGTTGCGCAGAAGGCTAATCAACAAAAAAATAAAAAATAAACCGAATTCTAACCCCTCAATGAGCTGGCATAAAAAACAATGAGTAAAACGAACAAAACCACCCGGCGCGAGACTCTCAACTCAAACTCATCCCATCTGTGAACTCCCAATCCCAATTTGAATTCATCTCGTGCTGGGCTGCTGAGCAGCCGGCTTGTAATCCCAGCTGTAAATATGCCGCTGATCCCGCACCGATCTTAAATCATGTTTCTATTTATGTTGTCACAAGAGATTTGCGTGTTGCACTCTATGAATCTGCAACCGGCAACTTGCAACCGACAACTGGCAACTGGCAACTGTAGAAAAGAAGTGTTGCTAATCCTGGCTTAAGAACAACACGAGTCGCATTCTTTTAAATCACCCCGCTCCCCTCTTGCCAAATAGTCTGGCTTTTGGCCATTTCCGGTTCTCAAGGGTTGATTGCATCATTTTTTTATATGGCTACCCTCACCAAAAGACTTTTGGTCCATCGATCATCTATTTTAATTAGCAGCAGCGTGTCGATGCCATTCACAAACTATCAATTTCACTTGGACACCCTTCGCCAATCAGCTATTTACATAAACCCAAAAGACATGTGACGAATCTGAAGTGCAGTTTCTGTTTCAGTTAAAGGACACATTTCGCTCTCAATAAATTCAGCTCATTCTCTCTCTCTGTTAAGTGGGCGTGGCCGTGCACACTTGGAGACAGCAAAGGACACTTCAATGCGGTTTATCTCATCGAATTCGTCCCTTAACAAACGACAGCTGTGAACTGCATTTGATAAATGGCAAAACCAATAAAAGATAATCGCGCCAACATCGAGAATAAAACTCAATCTGAATCTTAGACAAAAGACACGGGTTTTACACAGGAAGCGGCTGTTAGCAACTCTTCACATATTTTTACACTTTCCAAAGTGTATTTTGAAATACTTATTTGGTTTGCAGCAGCAATCAAATATTTGGAATTAACTCATATTTATGAGCGATACTTTTTCAAATATTTTTTTCCTAGCTTTTTCATATTATTTATTTATTTATATATTATTTTTATATAGTTTTATTTCTCTTTAAATAGTTATCAGTTTCGGTTAGGGTATTTAAAATTAACTATTTCACATATTTCTAACATTTCTAAATACTTGATGATTCATCATTGAGCACTTCTCAGTCTGGTTTACTCATTGTTTTCTTGTATAGCAAAGGTGTTCCAAGGATTAGCCTTTCATATCTTTATGTTTTGTGCGATGAGTTTGAAGTTTTTGATGAGTGCGTTGGTTGCCTGATTTTCTATGGGATTGATGTGGGTCTTATAAGTAATTATTGATTGTATTGTTAACTGAATGAAATGCATATCGAATCGTTTTTCAATTAATTCTTTATTATTTTATATCATGCGGTTTTTGTTTACTGTGTTTGTGTGTGTGTTGTGTTTATCTGTGGGTAACCAAATGTTGTTTTGCTAAGCTGCGTCTACAGACTACCCTCTCCCAACACAACCACCCCCACCCCCTCATCCATCCTCCTACTCTCATTTGTCACTCATCTCTCTCATAACTTGGCTCCTGCTGTTTCTCTCCTGTTGCTGCTGTAGTCCGTTTTGCAACTGTTATTGCATTTTGTAAAGTAAACATGCCAAGTGCTGCTGTCGCCCATTGCCACCCACAAATTACACACCCACACACACACACGCACACACACAGCTGCACCATATGCAAATATTTACATTGCGTTGATGAGGCTGATGAACAGGATGAACGCTGCCTGCCGATGCCGATGCCGTTTGAGGATGTCCATTGATGAAGCCACTCGCCGCACAAAGGGGGTAAAAAAGTAAAACGTAAAAAGTGCTGCACAAATAATGTCATACGGATGCCTCATTTACTTTGCCAACTCGACGACCCATCCCACCCAGAAACGCCTACCACCCTGTGGCAACCCCTTGGCAACCTGCTGACTGCGTTTTTTAATACCCTCTTCAACATGCAACTGATCACAAAATGGGTTGCTTAAAATTTACTAAATTCAAGTTCCTGTGGGTCTTTTTATGAGTCTACAACTTATTTATCCTGTAGATAAAAAGCTGGTTGTTTCCTAATCGGTTTCAATCAAAAACCCAATTTTTTTAATTGCTCTTTGATCGGTTTCAGTCTTGTTTTCAAAACGATATTCATTGATTTTTGCACATGGTAAACTGAGAATTTTTCACTGAATTTACATTCTAAAAAAAAGTCCAATGCAATTAAATATTTATATTCTTTTATATATAAATTTTGTCTAATTTTGTGTTAATTTAAAGAACTTTTGTGTAATCTCCATATTTATGTATTTATTAATATTAAATATAAAACAATCGTATTTAAATAATATTACAATTAATAGCAAAGTATTATTAATAATTTTCTAAAGCCAAGCATTTTGTACACCTTAAAAAAACCAGGATAACTGAGAATTTTAATTTAAGGTACTATTTTTACAAAACCTGTTGTAATCAAATATTTATTTTGTGTTATATTTAAATTTTAATTTTACATACTATTTCTAAAGTAGCAAATATTTTTTTTGTTTGATAAAGTTTTTATCAAATTTTCTGTTACTCTTAAGATCTTTCGAGAAATATATATTTATATTTGTTAATACTAAACATATTAAATAAGCATATTTATATAGTACAATTATTTGTAATAAGTTATAAATAATTTTGGAGTCTACAGGGTAACTCATAGCTCACATTACAATGATTTCTAGTGAGTTATAAATATTTTTCTCGATTACAGGGTGTCCCATAGCTCAGCAGCTTTAATAAAAATATTCCAACTTGTTTTTTTTGTTGCTGCTGCTGCTTTGTCGCTTTACAGTTTCTCAAACTGCTGTTGGCATAAATTTCAAAATTAAAATCGCAACTGCGACATATGCGCTTGGATGTACCCAAATGTGGATGGGAGACAGGCTCTAAGCCAAGGGGTTGCTGGCTGTTGGGTGTGGAGTGGAGTGGAGAAGTGGAGGGGTAGGGGGGGTTGTGCTCTCAAAAAGTAATTATTTCAAGCAAAGACGGGCGCCAGGGGTACTCCAGCCAGTGTCTTTGTCCAGAATCTCGATGCGCGCTTTTGTTGCAGCTGTCACTTCACTTTGACATTTCGCTGGCATTAACTTGCACCCCTCTCCCCTCTCTCTCTCACTATAAGTGCTCACCGTTCTGCATTTCTCTCTATTAAGCACTGACTCTCTCACTCTCTCTCTCTCACTCTCTCTCTGTGTGTTTTCCCTCGTTGAACAACAACAATTCTTGTTTACATGAGCAATAATTATAAAATTTACGTTTGTTACAATTGTTAAATAAATCAATGTCAATGCGCTTTTCCCAAACTGCATTGTTCTCCCCACCCCTCTCTCTCTCTCTGTACCCCTCTCTCCACTGTCTCTCTACCCTGTGGAGTTGAGTGCTGTGCAAGTTTTTTGTTTCGATTTAATTGCTTGTTAAAGTCGAATTGTGCAGCCATCGCACGTTGAGTTAATGATCCAGGAATGTGCTGACTTGCAATGGCCCGTAAACTCTAAAATCGATGGGCAGGGGGGTTGGCTTTGTTACGTGGACGGGGGTAGCTTAACTTAAGTGTAATCAAGCAGCTGACTATCCATGAAGTTTGATTTCTGCTGCAGTTTAAACTCAGGCAAAAACTTTCGATTGAAATGCAACACTCAAAATAGAAAATGAGTGATGGGTTTTTGGCTTGATTTGTTCTTTTGGAAAACACTTTTAGAGACAGTTTTGTATGCTGCAGGCAAATGCAGAAATGCATTGTGTAATTTTGGGCAACTTCACTGATTTAAATGCTCTTCTCAAATTGCTTGCTTCAGCACTTGATTTGTGGCAAATAATTTGCTTGTCTTGTCAGAATTACAGCAGCAGCGCACTTTAATTAGAAAACATATTTACCCATTTTCAAGCTCAAAGTCAATTTGCAGAGCATCAATATTTCAGCATATTTCCCAAAAAAAAAAAATTGTTGTGTTGCCTTATTTGTTGCATAGACAAAACATGCAGCAACACACACAATCAATTTGATGTAAAAATATTTGGACGACAACAATGGAAATGTAGCTTCATTAAATATGAAATTCAAACTAAAAGCAATTGCAGATTGCATTCGAAAGCAGTTGAGGAATGGGAGCTGAGACTGGGATTGAGACTGGGACAACTGCATCATGCTGTGTATGCGACTTACTTAGTGTGACATGGCTCTGGGCCTGCTACCAAACACTGTCTGTTGGCTCCCTCCCCCCTGCTCACCCGGCTCCCTTCTGTGCTGTTTCTGGAGACATTTCACAATTTTTGCAATTGCCGGGCGAACACACACAAAAAGCGGCCAGCAGCCAAAGCGGCGACTTACACACAGATACACACACACACACACACACACACACATATGTGTGCAGCTCCAGATGCAGATACAAAAATACAGACACTTGAAGTATTAAATAATTTGGTGCCATTGTGTTGACACCACGACAACTGCAACTGGTGTGTGTGTGTGTGTGAGTGTGTGTATGAGTGTGTGTGCTCATGATTTGAAATTATTTCTTCATTTTGTGCTAAAATATGCAAAAAATAAAATAAGAAACTAGCACAAGACAAACATCGTTTGGCGTCATTGTTCCAAATTCCAAGCCAGAGTATTCAAATTTTATAATATCCTTTAAGAAGATTCAATGAAGTATTTTTCGATTAAATAAATAATTATGTTAAGATATAAGTGGAGTAGTAGTAGCAGTAATTTGTCAAACCTGAATTGGCTTAATATAAATATTTTTAAAGTTGCTTTAAATTTGAATTAAATTGTTTTTTACTGGCAAAGAAATGAAATTCGAACTCTCAAAATTGTTTGCGCTCAAAGCCAAATCACAAATCAAATTTAATATTATATATAAAGTTAATATATATTTGTATATTACTTACATGTGTAGTGTAATAATTCGTCGATATTATTTGTTTTTTCATAGTTAATATTTACTTTCTACTTATGTTATTGTTGGCATTGTCGTTGTCTGCATTATTTGCCGTTTGATTCCAACCATTTTTCAAGCAAGTCTCTGAATGTTTGCATGCACTGACAAAGGATAATAATAACGAAGAATATGATGATGATGATGATGATTATGATGATGATGCTGCTGCCTGCCAGACTTTGGTTGGTGACTTGGTTTTTTGTTGCAGTGCAGCAGCAGCGACTATTTGTATGCATTTCCCATTTGGCTCTTGTCATTTAGAATAAACAGCGTAATTGCAAGTTTGTGTGGGCGACACAAAACGCTGGCGACAAATAATCCAAATATACACATATATATATATTTATATATATATACTCAACACACTTAAGAACTCTCATGCTTATTTGACTAGCCGGACAACTGGCATTAATGTCAGCAGCAGCAGCAGCAGCTTGATGATGCAACGACCTTTGACTGGACAGCGTCTTCAAAGAGCGTACCCGGAAAGGCTCGACTTAGGCAAACATGCAACATGCTGCTACATGCAACATCATGCTATAAAATTTATGGCACACGTGTACCTATTACACACATATATGAGGCACGCGGCTCAGTTCTCCCCTCACCCTCACCCTCACCCATATATCCATAACTATACTAACATAGACCATTCCTCATACCCATTCCTATTCCGATTCCCATTTCCCATTCCCGGAACACATGTGGGCAACGGAGCTCTGCATCTGCATCTGTGGGAGGGCACTATGTGCATGACATGTTCCAAGTTCCAAGCTCCAAACTCGATCCATGTTTCCATGTTTACTTCATAATATTCTCTCAAAACCCCAAAAACCTTTTACTTTATGCCGCAGTTTTACGAGCTAATCGCGCAGTTTGTTGTCGCTGTTTGTTGCTCGTTTTCTTTGTATACCCTGTAAATATAAGCAAGAGTGGATATCAGTTATCTTCAAGTTGTTTATAATTAATATAAGTTGCTTATAATAATATAATATAAACATATGTTGACAGCAAAATCAAAAGCAGTTTAAATTTATTTCACATTTTCATTTACATCTTCTGATTCCCTGTAAACTAATAAAATTCAATTATATATAAAAAAAAAAATATTTTAATATTAAAAATACTTAAAACAATTTTTAAGTTATGATATAACTTCAGTTAACATTTTATATATTCATACTTAAAATTTATTGTAGAGCACTCCAAAAAAGATTTTTAAATTTGAAATAAATGTTTTTCAAAATATTTATGAATTTCTACAGGGCAACTGCAATTCAAGCATTCCTCAAATTTTAAATTTGTATTTTTTTTATTTAGCTATTCTTCCGCCGGCATCGGCTGTCAGTTTTTGAAGCGCCTCTCATTTTAGTTGGGCAATTAAAGTGCAGTTTTGCTGTGAGACATTTATGTGCCGCAGCCGGCGACTTGTTGAGTGATTTGTACTTTTTTGAGGCACGCTGTGCGTGTGTGACTGTGTGTGTGTGTGTAGGTGTGGCCCCATGGCAACTATGTAGCTCAACAATCAAGTTGAAATATGTCTTTATTTGCAGCACACACACACACACTTATACACACTTAAAAGTCAGATTTGTTGAACAAATTTATTTTCAATTGTTTGCAAATTTCATTTGCCAAGATTTGGAGAGGGATGGAAGCTGCAGCAGAAGCAGCTGGTCACCACCATCACAAACATCCGGCTAATGTGTCCATTTCATTCCTTTCTACTCGGTGCTCAATACCCTCTCCCCACCACACCCCTTAATATGGATTCGTGCAGCTTTAGTTTTTCACAGTTTTCCCATTAGCAATTTGAAGTTGTTTTGTTTTTCTTTTCGCACTTGAACGCATCGCAAAAATGCCGCAAAACCCGAAAATCTATTTCGATTGCGTGTTGGTTGCCCCTATTTCACATGGGTCAGCGTCGTGGTCCCGGGGATTACACAAAATAATGACGCATAAATCCGGCAACGGCAAAACGCATTGAAATCTCTCTGATTGCTAGCTGCCCGGACCAAGGGGTGGGTGAGGGTTGTGGGATCGGTGCTGCAGGGTGGTAAATTGTGGTATAAATATGCAACTACTTACATCGATCATTGCTGTTGACCAACATTTTTAATTGGAGTAAAAGACTAATACACAAAATATAAATACAAAATATATATTACAAAATATAAAAATATTCGAGCTATTCTCTAATGGAGTATTTGCATTGATAGATAAAATATAAAAACGGAATTAAATCTATCCATTTAAAGAAATATTTTTATTATAAATACAATATAAATATAAAAATATTCAAATTATTCTCTGTTGGAGAATTTGTATTGATAGCAAAAATACTAAAACTGCATTTAACATATCCATTTAACGTAATATTTTTATTATATTTGGTAGACTTAAAAAGTTAACTAATAAAACTTAAGTTTTTAAGACAGTTTATCTTTATGATTTCATAAAATTTAAAACAATAATAATGTTTTTAGTATGATTTTACCGACATCGCATAAACCCATAATCCAACCGAGTTTGTTTTATTTTTATTTTTTGTAAGTTTTTCCTTTGACTATTCACAACTGCAGCGAGCTAATTTGGAATTTTAATTCCGTTTATTGCCGCATTGAGAGTGCAGAGAAGCTGCCAAAAGGAAAAAAAACCATTCCCAAGAATATGGAAGATGGAATGGATGGAAATGCTTTCTGCTCTGGGTAGAAATATGAGTGGCAGCCGCAGACAAGACTAAGGATTTTCGGCGTATATATTTCTGGCAACGTTGAGCAAATGCTTGCCAAATGCCGCAGCTGCTTTGATGCGCCGCCAGACGCAGAGGCGGGGGGAGGGCTGTTGCAGTCTCCCTCCCGCTGGCAAGGCCATGCTGGGGTAGGGGGAAGCCGTGAAAAACGGGCACGGGAAGAGGGCCACTCGATGCGACAATTGTTGAAATTTAAGAGGACGCAACGCATGTCGCAAAATGTCGCAATTTGCTGGCTGCTCTTGCCGCGTGTGGCACGTGATGTGAAAAATGATGCACACACACAATCATTGAGTAGCTGCGCCGGTGATCGGATCACAACATAATCTGAGCCACGTTATCACTTTGGTAAACAGCAGTGGAAGCGGCCAGCTCGAATATCAATCAATCACCCCGTCCCCCCGCCAGCACCAGCCTCTCTCCCTCTCTAATCTCTAAAAGACTCAACACATTTTGCAAATTGCATTTTGGACTTTGCTGGGAAACGCAACTGTTTTGCGGGGTTGAAAAACTTGAGGTTTTCTCTCAGCTCAGGCGACAACAAAACAAAGAGAAAAAATAAATAAAATTGGAAAATGAAAGTAATTTCAAATTGATTCTGTAAACTCGAGAAGGTTATCAGCACATGACACACCCTGACCCGATAAGGCAGACTCTTCAAAACAAAAATAAAATAAAATCTAAATTTTAAATACTAAATACTTTGAGCTCAGCTTGTCAGTTGAAACTGAAGAGCTGGCAACATGCAGCATCAAATTTCAATTGAAGTGCCACATTAAAATTGGAAAAAGGCCATAAATAAATCAAACAAAATTCATTTGTGCTGCATGTGATAAAGTTGCAATTTTATTATATATAAATATTTGTATTTTATTGAAATCAAATATTTCACTTCAACTTTAATTGTTCAACTAGTTTTTAGCTATAAATTTTCGTATAGGAAATGTGACCTGAAACTGTGCAACTTCAAATAAATAATTTATATTTATTCTACCCAAATTATTGTAATAAAAGCTCTAATTACATTTGTTTAAGTTAAACAAGTATTCAAATTAGATAGTTTTGTGCTTTGCAAATGGATAATAATGTGTGATTTATTTAGTCAGAATTTATACGACATTTTTCCTTTATTGAATTTGTGCAACAATCGAATGAAAACAAATAAAATCGAACGCAATGTGGGAATTCTTATCTACTGATTGCCAACGAAATGGGGTCAAGTTCGGGTCGACAAATGATGAGTTGCAGACGAAAGAAACACAGTTGCCAAAAGGTCAGACATTAGATCCGCTTTTATCTCAAATACATCAACCGAAACACAAACAACGAGAGCTCATCCCAAATCGGAGCAGACTCCCAGAAATGCCCAATCTGAATGACCCTCGGCTAAGCTATAAAAAAAACAGAAACAGAACTCGGCGAATATGAGAAAAAAATATTATTTAATGTGAGCACATTTATATGCAATTAGACCATGAAAGATAAAAAAAAAAATACAAAAATGATGAGCTGGAAATGTAACAAATAGTAAATTTCATTTTGTTTCAGTTTTTTTTTATGGATAGACAATAAAAGCCACACACGCGGCCTGCCTGGCTACCCACAAAGATTGGTACCATCATATCTAAAACTGGCGACACTTGACAATGGCGACGTGTGGTCCAAAGTGTCGAGGCTTGGGACTTGGAATTGGTATTCGAATTGGGGATCTGAGTTATGAAACACTCTCTGAAAAGAAAAGAAAAGAAAAAGTCGTGCAATAAATAAAATGCTTCAAAGTGCACTTAAGATAAAAGTGGAAATGAAAAACAAAACAACAAAAAAAAAATCTTCAACAGCAAACCACAAAGATGAAACTTTAAAATTCAAAACTCGAAACTCTACAAAAATGTGGGTCAAGTTGTAGTTTGGTTTTTGAGTTCGTCACGCATTCAAAAAACTGTACAATTGCAAATTCGATGAGAGATTCACAAAAATTTACTGGGCTTAGTTTTTTGGGTTTGCCATTGAATTTTGGCATGGCAAATTGAGTTATCAGCGTGTTGGGTTTCAATGTCAGACGAAATCAATAAATCGCATAGATAGATATTACTTCCAGGTGATTAGACGAGTAGCCATCTCTCACACACCACTGCCCACAAAGGTAAATCCCTGGCATACGCTTGCCATCTAACCAGAACCCAGAACCCAGTACCCAGACCAGATACCAAAATCCCGGACGCACTTACGCCTGACTGAGTTTTTCACACGTAACCGGCTCAGAGGCAGGCAAATATCATAAGGCAAATTATTTCGGGGTCGAGTTTGGGTCTTGCCAGCCAAAGAAATAGCTGTCAATGGCCAAAGTTTGTTGGCCACGTTTGCCAAAAAGGTCTTTCTGCCAAAATGAAACCCACAATAATTTATAATTCAATAAGTTAAAGTTGAATGCAGTCCAACTGCGTTAAACTTGTGGCTGTACACAGTAAAAAAAAATTGTTTACCAAATGACATTTTTCTTAATAATATTATCAATATTTTGAAGAATATTTTAATACTACAAATATATAATTTATTTTATTTATAATTATTTAGTAATATTGCCAATATTTCGAAGAATATTTTAATACTAAAAATATTTAATTTATTTTAATTTTAACTATATTTTTTCTCTGGCAAAGTCACTAAAAAAAATATAAATTCAGCAGAAGTTACTCAAATTTTTCTTTTTCTTTTAATTTTGAAGATGTTTTATATTTGAAAGTTATATAATTTATACCTGCTTTTTTGTCGCTGTGCAGCAGATAAGTCAAAGCACACACGCACATATGTGTGTGTGTGTGTGTGGCCCCGGGGGCGCATGCCACACAATTCACCTTGAAGGCAACTCAGAAGCGAAGATTAATTGCTGCATCGCCTTTTGTTGCCGGCACTTATCTTGGCCCCTCCATTTACCTTGCCGCACCATCTCTTTGCCCCAGTCGATTGACTATGTGCGCGATAAGGAATTTTATTCGCTGCCCAGTCCCAGTCCCAGTCCCTCGACCATGGCTAACCCGTTTTACCTTAAAGAGCGGAGTGGAGCGCAGGCAGCAGCAGTAATTGCAGTTTGTTTGGCATCTCATTTTAGTTACGGTCTGGCAAACTGGGCGACTCAACTCGCCTCCTCTGATGATGTGGATAACTCGCCTACGAGCTGAGGTGTCGCCAGGGCGATTAGGCACCACCACCAACCACCACCACCAACAACTGCAGCAACAACTATCATAACAATAAGTGTCCACCATGAATCAAAACCCAAGTTTAACAGAAGCCCAGACAGACAAAGATATAGATAGAGGGGAAAGGGAGGAAGGGTCTGAGAGGGGAAGGAGAGGATGGGGAGGGGGTTCCACTAAAACTGACTGACTGACTCGATTCGTTAACGCCGCCAACTGTCTCGTGATTTTGAATAATGCGTTGCTCATTTGAATTATTGTTGTCGCCACAACGACCCTCGAAAGTGGCCAAAAGGGTTTTAGCCTATGCTCCCCGTTGCCCCTCGCTTCCCGCTCGCTTTCCATTCTACAGAATTCGAGCAAGGGCAATTTGTCAGCCTGTCGCTCATAAAAGTGCCGAGTGATCTAACGATGCTGTTCCATTTGAATGTGATAAGAAGAAAAACTAGATGAACTTGATATGAATTGCAGTAAGAAGTGGGAAAAGGTAAGAGAGGAGGGTGAGGGGTTCAGACATATCAAAAGTCTGCTATATATGGATAAATCATGTCCTTACTATTTTGAAAGTCCAATAGTCCAATTTTGTATTGAATTGAAGGTTATTAACAATTTTTGCTTCACTGAATTTTTTTTTTTGAAATGCGTTCAGAATTTGAGACACAAATTGATTATTAATATTATTATTAATAAAATGATAAATTAATTAGAATTATAAAAAAATATTTTAATATTATAAATAAAATATGCCAAATGAGATTGTTTATTTTTCTGAATTTTTCATGATACTTGCATATCATATAAGTTATTTCAAACATAATTTAATTCGTGTAATTCGATGAAGTTTTAATAGCAGTTGTCTAGATATCAATAAATTTGTATAATATTTAAAAATAAGTTCAATATTTTATTAATTTTACCTTATAATCCAAAATTGTTTTAAATATTTATTTAAGTCAAAACTATTACATTCCTATATTCTATTAGTTATCTATATAATTTAAAAACTATTTCAATATCTATTTGAAAGACATTTTGCTTAGATATCTTAGTCTGGCTCAGTTATACAAAACCCACTCAACTTCTTAAGTTCGTATAATATTTCACAATAAAATTATTGTTTTTTTTCTTCAAATTTGAATGCATTTTCGTAATTACTTATCTCGCCTGCTTTGAATTAATTTGTAACCTTTTTGTAACCTTTTGCTAAGCAGTTTTCGAATCACATGGTAATTTTTCATTAACCTACTAACACTTGATGATTAAGCGACGCCATTCTCTGGTCACCTGTTCGCCTTGTGATAATAAAATAGATGCATTTTTTAATTTGTTTGTATCACCAACTCAACTTTTCGAGAGGCGCCTCCAATCCACACCACACACAACACCGAAGCGAATGAAACGCGCTACTCGAGTTGTGTTTTAGGTGAACTGGAAGGGGATCGTCTACATTGAATAGAGTGAAAGTAATTTCTGGTATTTCTATAGAGAGGGAGAAAGAGAGAGGTAGAGAAAGAGAGAGGGGGAGGTGGGGAGGGAATGCCATTAAGACTGCATTCCTTTAGAGTGCAGCTTGTCAAAGCATTTTGACTGGGTGTTGAAAGCTCTTCGACTGTTAAGAGCAGAGCACATCCAAGCACTTCACACCGAATTGCTTAATCCGAGTGGTCTCCCCCCCCCACTCCCACCACCCCCCCTCTCCCACTCTATGGCACATTCTTTTATAGTTGCTGCCGCGTTGACGAAAAACTATTAAAATAATTGGCTCGCGACGTCTTGGTTTGTGTAAAAGCCATTTGCATCTGATTTATTGTATTATAAATTGTGCGCATGCCTAAGTAGCTACAAAATTAAAATTTTTTTTTTGTATTTTGTAAAATTTTAGAAAGTTGTCGTCATCTTGAGAACCCCTCTCTATAGACAATACTTCACATAGTATGCTCGTATTTTATTGTGGTGCCATTCATAAATTATGCCTAATGAGCCGGCGATGGCCACAGACAGCGTTTCCACACACACACACACACACACACAAACTTTGTTATATTACCTACAGTTCCTAATCCCTCCATGCCATGAAAATTATAATTGGAAAGGAATGTGCAATGAGGCGTTGAACTAATGCAAAACTTAATGCACACACATTTATCAACTAGATCTAAATATCTCAGTGATCAAGAACTTGATTTCACAACTTGTGTTAGACATGAAAGAAAGAATTATAAAATCAGATTTACTATTTTAATGTGGAAAAGCGATCTAAGAATACAAAATAAGTCTGAGCAAAATAAACACTATAAATAATAATATAATATATACTATACGAAATAAAGTTAAATATTAATTAAAGAAATGAATACAATATGAAAATGATTTAATACTTATTGCGAAATTTGGGCATACTACGTAAGACCTTAATATAAATCAAATTATTATATATTATATATATTAAATTAAAATTATGAATACAAAATTAAAATGTTTAAATATTTATTGCGAAATTTGGGCATGATAAGTAAGACCTTAATATAAATCAAATTATTCAGAAAAATCAAAAAATATAATTTCGGTTAGAGATAAAAAAGAGATAAATTTTCTACAATATTTAAAATATAATTTTCATAATAAAACAAGCTTCATTTGAAGAAAAAGTTGGCATATTCGAATATTTAAAATTAATTATAAAATAAACTATTTAATATAAGATTCCATTTACAGCTGCTCATTAGCCACATTTTGTTGCACCTCAGAACAAGTTTTCTTTGCTTTGCATATCTGAAGACACACAAATTCCCCTTCTCCCTCCCCCTTCCCTCTTTGCCTTTTTTCACTTTCCTTTTTTGGTCTCCGCAAACAAATTGTCATCTGCCCACGCAATTTACGAGCAAACTCTAAAAAAATAGAAACCATATCCATCGGATTCGAGAAACCTTCTTTGTCGATTACTCAGCGCTGCAATTACAAATTGTTGTCGTATCACTCACCGAATGAATCCCTTTTCTATTATATGCTTGGTTTATTCAGATGACAGTGTAAATTTCCTATCAGTGGCAAATATTTACCAACAACTGATCAAAAGCCGAGCACCGCCCAAAAGTGCGACAAAGGTGCCTCAACTGGGGATGAAGAGGAGCAGCGGGTGGGGGATTTTGGAGTGGGGGAGTTGGCTCAGCGCGTGCAGCGTTCTGGTTATTAATCAAAAGTATACAATTTTTTAATGATGTTGGCGCACGACATCAAATTGTTGTTGTTCCCTTTGCACGGCTGCGATAATATTTGGATTAGTTCAAGTCAATTGCATCTTGGCCAACAGTTGGAAGGCGACGCGTGTTGCTCTGGCCAAGAAACAAGACGACGCCTGCAATGAGTCGAATCTAATGTTGCACACGTGTCCAAACGATGACTGCACTCCGCAGTGGGTGGTGGTGGGTGGTTGGTTGCGAAGCCTTACATATATTTATAAATATATATTTATATATATATATATAGCCGGCCAAAAAAGCATTGTTAAATGTTGTGTTAAGATTAGAAATGGCCAAACGCCACAAAAGCGGCTTATCGAGCCGATTTTGCTGCAAAGGGTTCTGGGCTCAATTTCGGTATTCGGTTTTGGGTGTTTTTTTTGGAGTTGTCATTTTACGTGCGCCGCATGAACAAAATCGAAAGCAAAATGTTATGCGGGCGACATTATCGCCAAACAAACTGTACAAGCCAGAAATATTTTTTTGGCTATGCTCCTCGACTGCCTAATGACGTTGCCAGGAAATTGAAAGCCGCAGGTGTTGCCTGCAGCCTTATTCGACGAGTGTAAATATATATATATATATATTTATATATGCTCACACTGCGCATAATTTATGGCGTTTAATGCTGGCCAAATACAATAAAAATGGAAATAGAAGAAAACATGAAATTAAGTAAATGCTAAATGCTAAACAAACTTTAGACTTTAGACAGCTTATCAAAAGGTCTCTTTGCTTATGTTTTGAAGCGGCTCTGCAAACAGTCATTTGGATCCAGATAGAAGTTTGGGTATTTAACACCTTGAAAACGTTGTGTGTGGCCCTAAATTAAATACGTCGAAAATGCTTATCGGTGAAGCAAGAATGTATTTTTAAGCAATATAGAAAATTAATTAAATTTAGGTTAAGAAATTATTTTTTTAAATTGAAGAAACAAAAACCGATCATATTTAATTAAAATTTCTTAAGAATCCAATTTTTGCTTTCAATTGATGTACTGTAGAAAATGGGAATGCTTTTCGATCAATTTTCAAAGCTAGAAATTTACAAAAGTGGAAGCATAAATATTTCATAATGCTGAACAATTCGCACAAAAGTTGCACACCTGATTCAGAATTTAGCTGCTCCTTGCCCCACCTCAACTCTTTTGGTCTGTCAGCTACAAATGTATGTACATGCAATTACACACACTCACACACACACCAACACACAAATCAACACACACATACACACAATCTTAACTGTCCTTTGGGCAAATTGAATGGCAAATTTGTCTGCATGCAACAGCAAAAAACTTTTTAATTGAAAAACAATTTTTTTGCCATTTCTTGTTCAATTTTTTGGATTATTTCGAAATGGGTGTTGGGATTGTGGAGCCAAATTCTGCTTGCGCTTTTCGGACAGTTCAAGTTTCATAAATGTTATTGAATTTCTTTCTGATTTTTCTTTTTCCCATTCATTTTTTTTTTTTTTGTGTTTTACTTGCAATTTGTGTAACTAGTTTCTGCAACTCTCGTACGCAGAGTGTGGAGTGCTGACAGCGGGTGACCGGTGTCAGGTGGGGGGGTAGGTGGGTAGGGCAATGAAACGTCGGCCATTTATTGAGTTGACTTCCGTGCGTATGTCGCAATTTCCGGTTTACGGCAAACGAAATAAAAACGTAATTTAATGCCATGTGAAGCCGAAGGACTCCAGCCAACTAACCGCTGCTGTGCTGTGCGAGTGGCGGTGCTGATGGCGGTGCTGATAGTGGTTGCTGACCCACGCATCATTGCTCCGTTAATTGAAATCATAAGATTTGCTACTTTATGCAGCACTCGGCAAACGTGCAGCAATTAAAAACCTAATACTTTGGCAGCACCGACAACTTTATTGATATCTATTATAATTTTCACACTTTTCCCTGAGTTGTGTGCGATGAGTTTTGCAGCTTTGTGCCACGACTTAAATTCCAATTCGATGCGAGCTGCAGTTTGCATGCAAATGGACTTGGCCATATTAGTCGTCTTCATGAGCCAACTTCGATAAGCAGGACGCATTGAAAGACGCTGACGTTAAGCCACTTTGGGAAATTGGCAGCAAGAGGGTTGCTTCACAAGTATGGTTGGGGTGTAAAAATATATATTATAATACAATTTAATTTGAATATTATTTTAAATTTTTTTTTAAATAGAATTCTAAGTCCCTAAAGTCAATAATTTTAGCTCCGTCATAATTTAAATCAATTTAAAATATATAAAATAAATTAATATTGTTTCTCAAGTAATTTAAATAAATCATAATTATGAAGGAAAAACTTCAAATTAAATTTGAAATAAAGTTACAAATTAATTTAAAAATTAAGAAATCAGCAACAAAATTAAAATGGTTAAATATTTATTGCGAAATTTGGGCATGGTAAGTAAGACCTTAATATAAATCAAATTATTCAGAAAAATCTAAAAATATAATTTCGGTTAGAGATAAAAAAGAGCGAAATTTTCTACAATATTTAAAATATAATTTTCATAAATAAAACAGTGATAATTGCTTAATTTTGATAAAAAGGTGGCATAATCGAATATTTAAAATAAATTATAAAATAATCTATTTAATGTAGGATTTCAGTTACTGCTGCTCATTAGCCACATTTTGTTGCACCTCTTTTCTCTTATACAATTATTAACTAACTCAACTGATAACTTTTTGAGCTACCCTCGCTAAGCACAGCTGACCAATTGTTGGCATGCACACCACCTGCCGCTGAGCCACTGAGCCACTGAGCCGCTGAGCTACTAAAGTCACTTGGTTTATGGCGCCGTGAAACTGCGGGCGCTCCATTTGCACATCTCGATGCGGGTTAAGCTCTGACGGCCCATTCCCCTCTTCCAGCTTCGCTACATTCTGTTAGTCTCCATATCTCGTCGGGCATTAACATTAAAGCGGATCACTCATTGGAGTAGTCTGCAAGTTTATAGCCGGCTGCCTCTCACTCAAATGGCTAAAGATAAGCAGCCGCAGCCAAACCCGAATCGAACCAAATCAAACCAAAACCAAACCGAACCGAATCGTAGCCAACGGGTTCAAGAAACTAAACAATGGACCAGACCTTAATTGAATTACCAGAGAGGAGAGAGGAGAGTGTTGCACTCTGATTGCCATTCGATGGGCAGTCAATGAATTATCCCAGACAGATCATGTGAATTTTGGTGAAAAGTCAGCCAATTGCTGCAGACACATTAGCGCACAAATTTGCCAATAAAACTGCTGCCACTTTTACTAATCCTCCCCACACTGTTGGACTCCACTCTCCCCCTCTCGCACTCCATCCCCCCGGCAGCCGTCTCGCCTCTGACTCTGTCTGCACTCTTAATTAACCGCTTCGCTTAGAACAGAAATTAACTCGATTGCACGTTAATTATGAACTCGATGTGCGTTTAATGAACTCAATGTCAGTGTGTTTGTGTGGGTGTGTGTG
The DNA here is from genome assembly GCA_035042345.1 of Drosophila fungiperda. NCBI lineage: Eukaryota > Metazoa > Arthropoda > Insecta > Diptera > Drosophilidae > Drosophila > Drosophila fungiperda. Next base: position 2,062,510 of record JAWNLM010000293.1, on the reverse strand, counting down.
TGTGAGTGTGTGCATACGTGGGTGTGTGTGCTGGGATTTTTCTATACTCTACCCACAACTGTGGTCAGCTGTGGTCATCATCACAGAGATCAGCGATCAGTCTGCTTATGTCAGTTTTGGGGTCATTGACTAATTTATTGAAATTGATCTGAGTAGAATTCAGTATAATTAACCAACTCGAATTCTTAAGATCAAAATCAGATCTTTATCAAAGAATAGATTCAACAAATCATCGAATTGTTTGTCATTGTAATTTAAGCCAAAGTAGTATTAAAATTTATAGTGTGAAAATTTGTTTCATTTTGTGTTAAATCCAAACAAACTTTTATAGAAGTTTTAAGCCAGTATTAGTAAAGTTAGTTTGCTTTATTTTAGTTACTTAAAATATAATTTAAAATTAAACAGAAATACTACTTATATATATATATAACGCAGATAAATATATATACAAATTTTTCTCAATTTGAACAGTAACAAATTGATAAGGGAAAAATACTTTAAATGTGCCTCTTCAAAATCCATTTTAAAGTTGATTCTAGTAAAGAGATTTAAACTAATTTAGATATTACACATTTTCTTAGGGCACAGGAACTCAATAACTATTTAACTATATTATATACTCTTATTTTTATCTAACCATAACCGGTTAACTTTTCTGTCCATTCATCTCCTTTAAATGCATCCGAGGGCTACTCGAGTCTCGGCACGCGTTCGATATCCGCACGGCCCATTGAGTGTGCAAATAAATGCGCTTAATTAATTGCATTTTTGCACTTTCGAGTGGTGCCCCAAACTCCTGCAGCAGCTCCTCTCTCTCTCTCTCTCTCTCTACTCGGCCATATATCAATCGATGAGGCAGATGAGAGCAGCACGTGGAAGTTGACTTCAAATATGCATCAATAAACTCAATTAAACGTAAACGAGAAGCGCTTCAAATCAAATGCACAGCAGCTGCAAGTTGCTCCGGCGACTCCTCCACATCACATTGAGGGGGAGTCGTTGATAATGATGATGATAATGATGATACCCTCTGTTCATAAAAATAATAAAAATAGGGTATTATATGGTATTAGGTGTGAGAAGAAGAATAAACTTTGCGAACAAAAACTATTTCTTTTAATATTTATTAAGACTTTTTTATTATTATAATTCACCTTTAAATAAATAGAAAAAGTGTTTAACAAAGTCAAAGCTTTCACTACACTGCGCAAAAAAAAGGGAGCTTAGGGTATGGCTTAGTTTATCACGTTGAACTTGTTCAGCTTTGGCATGCTTACTTTTTTCATATTTTCTTTTTTGCTCAGGTCTTGGCTGATGGCAGGGCATTAGTTGGTTGTCATGGACATGTAGGAAGCTGGGGATTTGCCCGAGGCAAGATAAACTGAGGTGCAAGTGGCAAGGGGCACTTGTGTCTGTTATGGGCGTTGGTGGGCGGGCGTCTTAACTTGTTTGGCCTTAGCAGCAGCCGCATCTTTCCGCTGGCCTTTAAACACCTTTTGGTTTATGTGGCACAAACGCATCTCTCAACGTTGGCGCAGATACATTTGTTATACTAAAACATTTGGACATGGAATCAAACTCAAATGTAAAACCAAAAAAAGGAAACTCGTCTAAGTTTGAGTGTTGATTGAGTGAGGAAGGTTCATAAGCAGGGGGGTGAAGCAGGCGCCATAAAATTAGCCAAAAGCAAACAAATAAAAACATCAAATAAATAAATCAATTTGAAACGAGACTCTTCCTTGCACTAAACATTTCCCTTCAACTCTTTCCTGGTATTTTGATTTTCGGTTTTTGGTTTTTGGTTTTTGGTTTTTGGGTTTTAATTTTCATTTAGTTTGAGTTTCACTTTGAAATGCAAACCAAGAAACGTGGCGCATCCGCTAATTATGACCAGCCGAACTACCCCCCGCAAGTGTGCCACGTATGTAAACAATTCTTGAACAGTGTACCAAAAAGTATTTTCTAAAAGTAACTTTAAACCCTTTACGCCAGAGCGAGACAGACAGCGAGTGCGAGTGAGAGGCAGACACATGTAGAAAATTTCATTCAATGCCTTTGACTGATGCGTTCGGGCAGCTGCTTAGTTGGTCGTTGGTCGGGTATATCCAAGGGGGGGATTTACAGATCAAAGTGTTCGCTTTTTTCTCCTTCTTGTTTTTTATGTTGTTTTTTTTTGGTTTTTTGCTTTTTTGACAGAAACAAACATTGGCCTGCGTTTTATTTACATTGGCTTCCGGTTGAGTTTGGTTTTTCTGGTTATTCAGTATTTTCGGCATTTCATTTGTTGTTACAGCCAAAATAAAAAGCGAAAAATATGTTCAAGCCTTTGACTGCAATCGTAAACATTAACAACAACAACAAAAAAATAGTCAACTAACAATGCAATTACTAACTGAAAAATACTTTGAGTAGACAACTTCAAAGGGCTACAAATGGAAATGATATCATTGACATAGTTCAACGATTAAGATCTCTGACCAGTATTTGGGGCTTCTTCTATTTTCCTAATTTTGTTGAAAATTGTCTTCTTTAAGCTTTAAACTCACGACTGTCTCATTTGTTCAAATTCTTATTGCATTCACGTTCCATTCAGTCCCTTTATACATATAACCTTTTCGTATTATCTGCAACGTTTATCGAAAAGCCATAAAGTTTTCATTATTACGCATTTACCGTTGCCTTGCGTTTAATTACGTTTCATATTAAGCCCGAAAAGGGGCCAAAGCCAAAACAAAAACCCCGAACCTGAACCCAAAAAAAAAAACAAACAAAGCCAACAAGAGGGCCAAAGAAGTGGCAGAGCTTCATTTTGTGAATCACGTGCCACGCGCAACGTTCTAAATTTCAATTGAATTCAATTTAATTAGCCGAAAGCGTAAGAAAAATACCAACCCAGCCAACAAGCAAACGCTTTGGGCCAACATTATTTTGTATATATGCCTGGCTAATGCTAATTTGTATGCATCGATGCCAAACGGCCAAAGTTCTTCTAGAGGCGTGGACAATAATGAAACTGACATAATTTGCATTTAATAGTTTCCCAATTTACATATCTCTCGGATCGTGTGGCATGAGTTCTGTAGAAAAAAAAGATACAAAAATTACTAGAATTGACCAAGTTTCCAAATAGAGCTGTGATTGTATTTATAAGCTTAAAGCAAAGCTCAAGTTAAGTGAATTAAATTGCGTTAATTCATTAAATATTTAAACTTGAAAATCATCTTTACTCAATCAAGAATCAAAATTTAGTTTAGATAAGTTATTTGTAAAATACACTGATTTGGTAGATAAATATTATTCAAATAACTGACTAAATCTGACTTTGGAAATCGTTATTCAATCAAATTCCAATTTTTACTTATTTAAATCTGTCAAATCACAATATTTATATTAATTTACTTCACTTCAACTATTTTTCATGCGAATAACTTTTCGCATTTCTGTCAATAAGCGAATTGACCAACAAACGTCGCAAATGTTGTGCTTTGGCAATAGGGTTTCGGCCAGGATATTTAATTTGCAGCCATAATTTGATTATGGCAACAATGACTACCCCACTTTAACACACACCCGCACAACCAACATTCAACACACGCACACCACTTTACTCTTGAGCGGCTGTTTGGAAATTCAATCAGTGTGGCAATAGAATTTGCAATGCTGAGTCTGCGTCCTGCGTCCTGCGTCCTGTGCTGCGCCAGGATATGCGGATATGCGGTGTGCTTATCAACGGTATATGCATTTCAAAGCAAACACTTTAGGCAGATTTATGCACACACACAAATACCTATATATATATATATATTTAGAGGGAGACAAAGTTTATCTTTCGCTTTGTGTGGCGCCATTTTCAAGGACAATTCAGCATGTGGCAACATGCTAAAAGGCTGCCAGGATACAGTCCTCGATTCCGTGGCCATATGCATATTTATTAATTTGTGTAGCTGTATCTGTAGCTGTATCTATGTGTTTGTGTTTCTGTTTGTATTTGTATTTGTGTTCGCATTCCTATTTACACGCTGCTAACATATTCATAGACAATTGGCAAATGTAATTAAATACGTTTACAAAAGCATTTGCCATGCGTTTGGGCCTCGTTTGTTTTGCGGGTTGCTCTTGGTTGGTTGCACTGCCTGTTTTGCTGTTAACAATGCCCATCGATGTTTAATAAGAGTTAAGAGACCCAAAAGCTTATTAAGGTTACAACACACACTCTCATTCAGCCATTTAATTCATCTTACAATTATTATTCATTTGCGTTAATTGTCTATTTAAATATTACAGTTTATTTAACATTTAACCAGAGTTCGTTGGGCTAAATGTTTATTAAGTTAAATAGTTAAATAAAGCAGTTGAACTATTGTTTAGCAAATTGTTCAAACATTTCAAAGACTTTTCTTAAATTTAATATAATTTCGTGTATTCATTTTGTGAATCATTTACATGAATTATTTATTTAAGTATTCCAGTTTATTTAACATTTAACCAGAGATCGATTTATTAAGTTAAATAAATATATTCAATAAGCAGTTTAACTATCAATTTAATAAGATAAATAAATATATATTTATTAAGCAGCTTAACTATTTTTTAGCAACATAATTCCAACTTTGCTACACACATTTCAAAGACTTAAATTTAATATAATTTCGTGTATCAGCTGAGACTTGAAATCAGTGTTATTTTTCTTTGTTTAAATCCTTGCTAAAACTCTTTTATATATATTTTTCTTTTTGGGCATCGCCCCCAAAAACCTTCTTTTGCCAGTTTAATCTCAAGACAATCCCATCTGCTGCCTCTCACATAACAAGTATATCGTTGAGATTCTCATAGCAAATGTTCCCAGCTAAGTTTTATTAGAAGGCAAAACTTTCTTTCTAACGATTTGTATTTTTTGTATTTTTCTTTTTTTGTATTTTGATTCTTTGGGTTTCTTTTCTTTGCCCAGCTGAGCCTTGAAAATCAAATGGCAGAAAAGTTGGCTCTTCATTGCCATTGGTGGCACCCAATAACAATGGGGTTGACAGTGCTACCAGGTCTTATGAGATTAGCAAATGTTAAGCGGATTGTAAATTTATAAATAGCATTAAATGTTATTGTAGTTCCTTTGAAATGTCATTAGACTTGAGTTCTTACTGTGTGTGTGTGTATGTGTGTGTGTGTGGCACACATTCACACATTCGAAACAGAACTTTGACTCAAAAACCTTTTTTGGGTTGCTCCTCAGCGGGGGGAGAGTGGTGGTGCAGCTGGTGGTGGTTAGTTTGGCAAAGTGGGATTGTGCCTTACATTTGTCAACTTGTCATCCTTGTTTCCTTGACAATGGACGGCTGCTCGTCGCGTCTTGGCAATTAGTTAATGTCAAACAACAGTGGCTAAAATGACATTAGCTGAAAGTCACAATTAAATGTTAGTTGCGAAGCAGCAGTTAAACAAAAATACTCTCTGATTGTAGAGAGTTAATCAAGCTTTTTGGTGTAATAAATTCAAATAAATTGTATACTAAAAAAATAGCTACAAGTTTGCTGCATTGAATGCTGCTAATGAAATTAAGCTTATTTGCAGACATTTGCAATATTGATTTTAAGCTGCTTATAGCCAATTTTATACGTCAATTTTGAATTGAAAATGATTATAAATCTATTAATAGGCTTTATTAAGAGAGAGACTTAAGTTTTTTTAAGCCCATAAAGATTTCGCTAAGATTAATTCAATTGTTCAAATGCAAATCATAAATAAACAATTTAGGTTCTACATTTTTTGCTTAGACATTTAATTATAGATTAAGTTCAGTGACTGCATAAATGCTGTTAACATGTTGCTTGGCTGCTTAAGATTAATCCAGCCATTTACAGCTGGGGAATCTTTTGGCACATCCTAATGAATGGAGCCAGCTTTGGAGTCGGCACAACTTAATCAGCGCACAAGAAAAGGTCAAGAACGAGTGGTGTACGAACTCGCTAATTTGTTGTCTCCCCACACACATGTGTGTGTTTGTGGGTGTGTGTGTGTGTGTGTGCGAGACATTGTCAAGTGTTGTGCCTTTGTCACGTAGCAAAAACTTGACTCCAACTTGCAGCACTCGTACGGTTTGGCGGCTAATGAGACCAACAGCCGGCGGCGAAAAGCCCAGACCGACCCCAACTACAGCTTCAGCTTCGGCTTCAGTTTTGAGATTCAGCAACAGCAACAGCTCCAGCTCCAGTTTGGGTTTTGTCGGCGGCAGCTGCTCGAGCTAAAGGCAAATGGGGCATGAGGCAAGGCGGCATATAGCATAGGGCGGATGCGGCAATTTCAGCCTGAAATCGATATGGCATCAAAGAAAAGCCACATTTATGCTATTATATGCAGCCAATACACTGTGCAAACAGAAAAATAAAAATTCAATTTTTTCTTAATTAACATCGCATTTAAATATAATAGTTGAACAGGAATTATTATTATTACCAATTTAAATATTTATTTTCCAGCTCAGTTCAAACAAATAAATCTCGCATCGATTACCAATTCCATTTAACAAAAATGGAATCTATTTACAAAATCAAATAATTTCAATTTTGACTCATTCACAAATATTTGTAGATTCGAGTTGGCATTTGTGGTTTGCAGTTGAATGAAATTGTATCAATTGTTGTAAACAAACACAAAAATGGTACACAAAATGAGATGAAATTGTTTACTGTGTACTGGGTTGAGGTCGCTGTGGTGGCTTGGTGGCTTGGTGGCACGGCGTAGGAGAGATGCCCCCAGCAACGTTGTCTGATATATTTTTATTATGCTAAAATAATCGGCATAGACAGCGGATTTCGCGTTTTCGGTTAGCGTAGCAACCAAAAATTATCTGAGAGATGCATCTGAATATTGCAAACAAAAGATAAAAGCCAAATGCAACGACAACACCGCACCAGTTGCTGGTGCCCCTCCCCTCCGCTCCCTCTCCCCTTGCACCCGTCTTCTGATAGTTATTGTTGTTGTTGTTAGTAGTTGGTACAACAACGGCTGCTGCTCCGTGTGCCTTTCGCTTGCAGCCACGCAAAAGGTGATTTATTTGAACATGGTTATCAACTTAGTAGAATAACAGGAGCAGAAAGCGCCGCACCGCAACAACAGCAACAAACACACTGTGTGCGGCTGCCCACTGCACGCTCCTCTTCCCAAAAAAAAAAACACAAAACCAAAAAAAAAAAACAGAAACAGAAAAAAAAAACACAATGAAGAACAAACAATGCAACGCGCTCGCAACTTGAACTTGTGGCTAGAAAGTGCAGAGCCCGAAAGATACGATTGCATTTACATGCATCCGTATCGGTATCAGAGCGCCTGCATCGGGGCGTGTGTGTGTCCATAGTGCTCCCCACCCCCTCCCCACCCCCCTACCATTCCTCTCTCACCTCTGGCTACCCGCCCCCTCCCCAACCCATTTGTCGCTGTGTGCGCGCCCAAGACACACACCCACAGCTGCATGAGGCACGAACCAGCAACTGCAACGGCGACTTCAGCAATGGATCTGAGTTGGATTCAAAAAGTTGTGGTCGGAGGCTGGGCTTTTTGGATTGGGGTTTGACTGTGGCACTCTCTGGCAACCGGCATACAATTTGGCCGGCAGCGAAATTTATTTGAAATCAATGCTTCTTGTTGCATTCTTCAGTTGCTCTGTGGCACAAAAGATTTTCCTTTTTTTTTTTTTTACCTTTTGACTGTTGCTGCACCAGCAGCAGTTACAGCAAATAGTTGCAACTGCTGTTGCGCTACATCGGAAACCATGCGGCATGTTGCTTAATCCAGTAAATAGATTAAAGATAAAGTTCCCAATTTTATATATAGTCTTAAATAATCTGAGCATTTTCATCGGAAAAGGTAGCTTTTTGATTAACTTAACTTGTTTCAGCAAATGATTTAAATTTTCCAATTCTATTTTTTTTTTTAATATTATTTATTATGTTTTATTTTATATCTAATTGATTACTTATTAATTATTATTAAATTTAAAATATAATCTGTTTACTTGATTTTAAAGCTTTCTTTTCTTAATGTTATAAAAAAAAATTCTATTGGAATATTTTCAGATTTTACAAATAAAAAATCATTTTTAAATGAATTATTACAATTTTTACTCAAGTTTTTAGGGCTTTCAGAAGATAACTTTATTATATTTTATATTAGACAATGAGTTCGATATGTATCTACATTTTTTTCAAAATAATTAATAATTAAATAATATTTAAAGTTGTCCAAGAAATACCATGAAATTTTGTCAATTAACACTAAATGTTTCTAACACAATTATTTAACTTCTTCACTAATTAATACAACTCATTTCACATTTGTGCATATTCTTCTTATATAGTTTCCTAGAAGGACTTGGCACACCCTTAATACATTTTTTTTTAAATTTTTCTTTAACTCAAGCAAACCAGCAAAGCTGGCTAAAAGAAAATGTGTGTTACACCTGGCATTTGGAGGCGATGAGGCCAATTGCCAATACTGGAGGCAGCTGGGAGAAAGACAATAATTGAATGGCACATACATATATGCATATAGTATATATATATTTATATATGTATTTAGTATAGTTAGATCTTGTGTTGCTGTTTATTATGCATTTCTTTATGATGATTTCAAGCGGCAGCTGATTTAATGTGCATGTTTAGATTTTTCTCTCGCCGCAACGGTCACGAGTTTTGGGGGCAATGTTAACATCGGCGCCGATTTTTGGCCAGGGATAAAGCTCCGGATCCGCAATACATAGTTATATTTTGACCATTAAAATGCAGTTGTTGCCACAGTCCATGGGAAATGATAATGAAAGCAAACGGTAAATGGATGCAACTGCAACAAGTTGCCAGCTGGTTAAGTGAAATCGATACATTTCAGAACTTCAGGCATTTGCAGTAGCTCTTTGAGAGAATCCGACTTCGACTCCGACTCCCAACTCTGACTCCAATTCTGACTACGACTCCGACTTTGACTTTGACTTGGTAAAAGCAAACAACAAAATGCTGGACACAGTCGCACGTCAAATGGATTTCGTTGGTTCGAGTTGAGTTTATTGAATGCCAGACCTAAGGCTTTTGGCTATGGCTTTGGCTTTGGATTTGGCTACGCTTTTGATTTTGATTTTCATTTTGTTTGCCTGTCCAAAATAAAAATAAAAAAAAACATACCCACAAACCTCAAAATCAAAAGTCAGGCGACGACCACCTCGAAGCTGCTCAGTGTCCGAGCAGTTGAAGCTGGAGCTCGATTGCTGCCAGGCAAATACGGAAAATCACAAATAGAAACGGCACACTTAAAAAAAACCAAAAATATATTTTCATTAAAATCTAGAGAAAATATATTTTCATAGAGGTGTCATTTCAAAATCCCAGTTCGATTTGCTTTGTTGCTAAATGTTTAAAAAGAAACCACAAAAAAACACAAATTTCTTTTTTAATTATATATCTGAAAATGCATCTTAATAATTTCTTATATATATCTGCCCTAAAATTAAGAGAAAATGTATTTTAACAGTAATTTGAAAAATTTATGTTCGATTTGCATTGATGGTAAATGTTTAGAAAGAAACAACAACAAAATTCGTAAGTTTCTTTTTTAAATTATTTATCTGAAAATGAAATATATACTTCCTGTTTATAGGTACATATCTTAAATATTTCATATATATCTTCACTAAAATATTGAGAAAATGTATTTTAACAGATCGCAGGTGTAATTTAAAAATTCTAATTTAATATGATTTGCTGCCAAATGTTTAGAAAGAAACAACAACTTTTGTAAATATCCTTTTTAAATATATTTCTAAAATTGTAAGTTGATTTCAGTTTATATAATTATTTAAAATTTTGAATTATTCAAGTAAATAGATAAAACTCTCTTAAATGCTTTTATTTAATTTTTTTGAGTGCACTCAAACTTTGCTGAAAACTGTGTTTTCCAAAAACAGAGTTTACGCTTTCCCAAAACAAAAATAAATAGAATTGTTTAAGCCAATAGGCACAGAGCACCCCTACCCCCCCGCAATTGTCGTTGTTCTTCACTCGACTGTAAAAGTGTGAAATACCATTGGCTTAGTATTTACCTATGCATTTAGAGGCCGCTTAACTGCTCAGCTCTTTGGCTTTTGGCCATTACTATGAGTCGACAACGCTGTGGACGTTGGCGGCGACGTCGGCAGCGGCAGCGACAGCGCTTTGATTAATGCCAAACTGCGCACAATTCACAAGATCTTCGGCACAGGTTTTTTTTTTCGGTGCGCGATTCACACATTATTCATGTGCATTGTTCCGAGGATCGCAAAATAAACAAAATCTAGAACCGAGAATCTGCAACCATTCTTCAGGTTCCAGCGCTACCAATCCGCATACCCTGCCCAGCCAGTCAGCCAGTCATCCTTTGCCGACCCCTCCCCATTCTCCCTCTGATCTGCTCTTGTCGCGGCTCTCTGTGCAAATTCAATGGTTCTTTGCATACATTTGCGTTTTAGCCAGCCATGCGTAGCCAGAAAGGCCACAATACACACTAAGTACATTTAACCGAAACGAGATCGAACAATCATAATCGACACTACAACGACTAAAGAATGCTCTTTTTATGCGCTAGTTTTTTGGGTACTTGGTCAATATAATAGTGAGAACTGCACACGACAAGAAAAACTTGTAGAAACAAATTTTTAATTCACAAAAAAAAATATTTTAAAAAGTGCTACATTTTAGTTATACAGATAGGTTCTCTAGAATAATTCCATAACAACTTAATTTGATGCCAAACATGCACTAATAAAATCAATGAAGATCTTCCAAAAATTTAAAACATATATTAGTTCAAAAGGGTTTGTATTCAAATTGTTCTGATACTTAATATATATTATTTTGTTAATAAAAATCTATCATCTTAAAATTTACTATAAATAAATAAATGTTTTGATTTGCATCAAGGTATTTTTATGATTATCTGGATTGGTTTTATGACAACTTTACAATTCTTCCATTCACGAAAAACAGTCCACAACTATTTGCATTTCTAAAATAATACCTTCAAAACCTTGTTTATAGCTTCAAGACCTTCTGCCAAACAAGCACTAATAATAGAATTAAGGATCTTAAAAACAGTTCTAATAAATATTAGTTCAAAAAACTTGTAGTAAAATTGGTTTTTATAATATAAATAAATTTTCGTCACTAAAAAACGATCATCTTAAAATTTGCTAATATTAAAAGTTTTGTTTATTATTTTCTGGCTTTGTTTTGGAACAAAATTACATTTCTTCCCGTCACGAAAAACAGTGCACAGCAAAAATTATTTTATAACTCCAAAATCTTGTATATAGCTTCAATTAAATCCTTTTTGGCCACAAACCTCAGCGTTTAGTTAATAAACTCTTTTTTTATGCGCTGCAACTCTATCGAAAGGCAGCCTAGCAAAAGGCAAAAGAATTGCAAGAGTCTCGCGCAAGTTGCAAGTCGCCAGCGGCAATGCAACAATGGCCATTGAGTTTGCTGCTGCTGCTGCTGCTGCTGCTATTGTTGTTGTTGCTGTTGTCGTTGCTGCTGTTGCAGCCTGCCCAAAAACAAAGGCCAAATAACAACAAAGCGCAACAAAAAAAAAAAAGAAACGACGAGAAATATGTATATCAGATTTAAAATAAATGTAACTGCGCGGCTCATTATGCTGTGCTTACACACGGACTGCCAACATTTACCCCCCCCCCCACCACACCCCTTCAACTGCCCCTCTCTACGATGTATTTTAGCCAGGCCAAATGGAGCTCTGCGCATGCTCAACAGTTTGGTGCACTTAATGGTCGGGGCAATCAGTGGCTGCCCCTAAAACCTGCTCCCAGTCTGTCTCAGAGACTGTCCGTCCGTCTGTCCGTCTGTCTGTCCGTCTGTCTGTCCGTCTCTTTGGCGGAGTGTAGAATGGCTCAACATGCTGGCTAGTTAGCTGCAGGTAAAACAAGTAGACTCTGAAGACACACACACAGAAAAAGAGGAGCCTATCATAGCAAACGCATTTCTTATTCGCATTTAAATAAACATTTTTGCTCAAAAGGAACGCGCATTGTTCGCCTTGCAACTGCAACTGCAACTGCTTGCCAAAGCCAGCGATCTTGGGGCAAGTGGCACTAAACTACAACAACAACAACAATGAGTAGAAGAACAGCGCAACTTTCACTCCACTTGAGAACACTAGGCAAATGTGTCTTGTCTTTGTTGAGGCACGTGCAGCTACTTTTTGCCCCCAGTCCTGCCCCCCTCCCTGCCACTGCCCCCGTCCCAAACCACTCGCATTCATTTTTGCATGCTCATTTCATATTTTTGCCATGCTTGGCTCGGTTTGGCCAACGACGATGGCCAAAACAACTTAATCGATTAACGTTCATTTGCAATTTGTTATCGAGCGGCGCGGCGCGCATCTATGCAACGTGTGCTGTGCACAAATTTGTTGCAACGATTAGCTGCTGCAACAAAATATTGTAATGCCATTCGCTTATTAATTACCCACGATAACAGCCACTGAGTGACGCATTTGTTATGGCTTCTGTACCCTCTTATCCCCCCTAATCCACAAACTCGCCAAAGAGAAAAAGAGCAAAAGAAGATGTGTGCAACTACTGGTGGCAGCAACTTGCAGGGGCATCTCAGGCGGCATTCTTCACTGTCTGTTGCCACTTATGATTGAATTTTTGGCATTATTATCCCTAGCCGGAGACAAGTTTTTTAGTCTGCTGCCTGGCGGCATATTTTGTCACTCCTTTGAATGAGAATACTTTTAAAATGTCGCACATTTTTTTGTTAATAATCAAAAAGATTCCAAAGCCAATCAGTGGCATCTCAAAGGGCAGTGGCAATAAGAAGAAGAAGAAATAATGCCATAAATTCTTTAGAGCTGCACTTTTTACAGATTGTTGATAAAAACTTGGGTTGGTCAATTATTTGTTTTACTTCAAATATAATTAAACTGAAATAAATGTTTGATTTTTTTCTTATATATATTAAAACGAAATTGTATTTTATTAAATTATATATTTTAATATATATGGTTTATTTTTGTGTAATTTTTAAATAGACCAGAAAAATATATTTAAGTAAATAAAAAATTATAAATTGTTTAAGTAAGTTTTATTTTAATTTTAAACTGCAAATAAAATAAAAAAATCCATTTTGCTATTGGAAACAGATGAAGAAAAATAGCTGAAAGAGAAATGTTGGCAATAAAAATAGAACCTGTGCTTTCATTGATTAATTATTAGCTATAGGGTATGCCCCGGTGGGTTATTCTCTGGAGATTACCTCCATTGGAACTAATGAATCATTGACGCAAAATCGAGCAGACAAATTCTTCTGTATGAGAAAATACAGTATTTAAATTCAATAAATTCCGCAGCGCGCCTTAAGTTGAGAAAGGATCAAACTGTTCGTAGAAGGGAGGGAGGGGGAGGTGGAGCAGCTTAAATGTGGGCAGGTTGTAGCATAGCCTGTGGCAACATAGACTCAGAGACGCGCCGACGTTGCAACTGTAACCGTTGCACATTTTTCATGCTACATTTTTATGTAATTTTAATGTTTTTGTTGCATTTGCATAAAAACTCGTTGGCCCCGTTGCCACTTTTAAGCTTCTTTGTTGCTGCAATCCATTCTCTATTTCCCACCTCTCTCCCTGTCTCTCTCTCTCTATCTGTCTCGCTCTTGAATTCTGCATTTTTTTAGCTCAGGTATTTTTCACGTGGGTTGCACTATGACTTAAAAAAATTAAAGCACACAATTTGGAATTGGTTTGCTTTTGGGTTTTTGGTTTGGGCTCGCGGATGTGGTTGAATGAAGCAATCAGCACCACGTGTGGCAGCGATAAATAAGTGCTGCTGTCTCTTTCTGGCCATTGCTGCCAATAAATTGCACCAAATGAGCATTTAGCATTTTTAACGCCTCTTGGCTTAAACCCCGTCAGCGATAAGGCGACACGCAATGCCTCAAAAGCCCGACCCGAAACTCAATTCTCGGATTTCAGACTCTGACTCTGACTTTGGTTGTTGCATGTGCCAGCCATGTGAGGCACGTGAGCAGAAAACTTTTGACACGCCATATCCACATGCCCCCCCGTCCCTTTGCTGGCCACCATAAACACACAACATTTAGCAAAAAATGGGTCTTAATTAAATTCCTTGTAATATTTATTTGATAGCATTCTGATAATTAAATGCAATTTATTTAAACGCAAAATATTGCTGACAGCATATGGAATTTATTTTAATTTTCTTTATTAATTAATCTGATATAGTAATAATAATAATTGAATGAGCCTAAAATCATTTCACACGCAAATTGAAATAATGTTGCTATATTTTTTGAAGCTAAACATATTTAAACTGTATTTCTCTTCCCACTCTACTCATTCGTTTTACAGTACAAGCAACAGTGTGCTTGGCTGCTATGCCTTAAGGACATGTTGCTGAGTGTGAACAGTGAGGCTGGCGCACAACTGCTATCATCATTATCATGCACATGGCAGTACTAACTCTGTCTCTGCCGCTGTCTCTGTCGCTCCCTCTGTGGCTGCCTCTGTCGCTGTGTGTCATTAGGCGCATTGCACTCGACTTTGGCCCGCTGTTTGTCACCTCGTTCAAGTGTCCAGCCTCTAATGAAGTCAACTCCGCTTACCTGAACAGTCATTACACTGCACTACTCAACGCTACACTGCACTACACTCGAGCTGTCGTCCCACGGTCATGTGCATTTCCCTGTCCAGTTTCGTTTCACGAACTGCCCCAAAAGACCCGAAGTCTGCACGCAACTTCGGCTTGTGGAACTTGTTTGCTCTCTGTTCGGTCGTTCGTTTCACTTGCAGCTGTGTTTGTTTCGTTGCCATTTCGTTTCGCCAGGCACGTGTTTCGGCTAATGTTTAGCAACATTTTGAACTGACAACAGGTTTTGTGCCACAGCAACACAACAGCTGACTGCTGAGGCCAAATGTGCTTGTAGAGTAATAGAAAAATGTGCTAAAAGGTTTTAAGTTTTGAATTTAATTGTGCAACATATATTGTTATGAATGTAATGCTTAAATGCATATAACATAACAAATAATTTAAATGTTCAAATTTTGGTTCAAATAATTAAATAAATTCACTTTTAAAATATTAATCTTAATATTTACTATTTGGCATGAATGTGAACTGAAAAAGCATATAAAATAAATTATTAGCTCTGAAAATCTCTGCTGAAAAGAGCTTATATAAATATGCAATTAAATCTTAAATTTCTCTTTATAAAATAGGTAAAGATATTAGTAAATAAATTCAGATTTTAAATAATCAACTTATAGCTTAAGCCAACCAATCATTATAACAGTTAGCTTACACATATCTTCGATTTGTTTGTTTAAAATAATAAACAAATAAATAAGTAAATTTTTCTATAAAAATGCGTAATTCAAAACTTATGACAACCAATCAATTTTCATAATTATTTAATCAAACTAAAAAACAAATAACATGAAAAAGATATTATAATTAATTTACTTATTCTATCTGATTCAGCTCTTCTGGCTCCCAGAATAAATGGCTCATGGTCAAGCAATCTTGGCTCTGTGTAACAAGCTGTAAGCAGTTAAAAAAAAGCAATCGGATGACTTCTGCTCTGCTCTTCCCAATGTTCTATTTAACCTGAAGAGGGCTTTTGAAAAGTTCATCCACAAGTTATTTTTTTTGATTACTTCATTAAGAGGACAACGGCAACTGCTGATAATAATAATTATGCCTTGGCATAACTTGAATTTAGTTTTGTGCCAACTCATTGCAATGCCACCCACGGCAAATTCTCGTCTGAATATTAAGGGAGAGTACACAATATATATATGTACACAGAATATGTACATATGTTGATATTGTTTATTATATTGCCAAAGCCAAACAACTCACGATATTCTAATTAAAACAGACCATACCAAAAACATCATCATCATCATCATTGTGATCATTATGATCATTGGGAGTCGCTTTGCGGTGTGTGAACTTCAATTCGTTGAATTTACATTGAAGAATGATGCAGCATTTTCCCTACTCTTTTTCATCTTCTTTTTTTTTGTGTTTTTTGGCAGAGTGTGCCAAGTCATGTGAACAAAGCTAATGTCTGTGGATTTAGATGTGGATGTCGAACTGAATAACTAAATATATATATGTGTATGTGTATGTGTATGTGTGTGTGTGTTTATGTATGTGCGCGTGTTTCTATAGTCAGTCAATGGATCGAATTGCGGCTTCACCAGATCGTGTGCTATGTCTCGATGACATATTCCATTAAAAACAAGCTGGAATCTTGTAAGTAAAATAATGCTCAACCAGCAAATATCCTGTAATACAAATAGCTAATAGTTGCCAGAGATAGTCAGGAGATAGAACCACATTTAAGAAAAATGTTTCGATATGCGAAAATACTTTAAAAAAGGTCAATAAATGGCAAAAAAAAAAATAGCTGCAGTGTATATAATAATAATATAACAGTGTATATAATAATATATAATAATAACATATCAAAACTGTTATTGGCAATTGGTAGTTATATATAAAAATATATATATATATATACTTGTGAATGACCATATTATCAACAGAAGTTACCATACTAAAATTTAGTGGAATATCTATTAATTGCTTTTAATTATTATATGTTTCTATTTGTGATATATGTAGTGGAAAAGATAGTCAGACACTATGCATATATATTTCATAAACATCAACTTATATTCTTATGCTGAGTGATAAATTCTGTCATCTGTAAAATTTAAATACCCTACTCATAATTGTTTTTGGATAGGGTATATAATAAGTCACCGTGTGGCCCACATCTGGGCACATGCATTGCATGCACACCTCATTTCTAGACTACCTGACGAGACAGCTCATTGAAAATATATACATATATATATTATATATATATATATAAATATATATATATATGTGTAAGGTATGTGGGTTTGGCAGGCCCGAAATATGAGCGGGTCGCTCGGTTGCGCATGCTCAGAGAAAATGAGTCGCTAGACGGTCAAAGTGGCAGACCCATAACATGCCACACACACATGCCACTCACACTGAGAGTGTGTGTATGTGTGTGTGTGTGAAGGGAAACAAACCCAAAAAAGTCGTCTAATAAATTGACATTTATAAATAGTGTAGTTCAGTTGCAGCAAGAATTCAGAGTGCGTGCTTGTGGCACATGTGTCTGCATATTGCAAGGGTATCGTGGCATGTTACCTATAGGCTCTATGGCTGCAACAATGTGCATATGCTCCAATAACCATCATATAACTCAAGGGCAATGAGCTGCATAATTGCGCTGAGTAATTCTCACTTTAGTTTTTGGGCGATTTATAATTTAATTGCTGAGGGAAAAATATGTTTGGAATTTACCCGAAATAAATTTGTTACATTTCGAATACAAATAAATCCATAAAAACAGCTGTGGAAAGTGTGTGCAATGCGAGAGCACTTCCCACTTTTATTGAGGTACAATAAATTAAAATTTGGATACTTTGAAATGATATCAGCTGAATGTTTATTTAAATCCAGCAATTATAATAAAACAGAGATGGTTGATTTATTTATAAAAAAAAAGCTAACATTATAGTTAACAAATATAATATTAATATTTGTTTAATATTTATTATCATTACTTTATTTCAGCGGTACAAGCCAGAGCTTACTATATTCTATTTTTTTATTGACTATTATAATTATTAATTCAATTTAAAATTTTAATTTAAAATACATAAAAAGCATATGTAATTTATTTTATATACATATTTTATTCAGCCAATTAAATTTAAAAAAAAGTGTTATGTTTGCAAATTGAAATGCGTAATTATAACCCAAAAATATATTTCGATTGAAAACCAGTTCAGTTATGGCAACGTGGGCCAAAGTTAAGAATTTCGTTAACATTATACTTGAATTTCTTGACAAGGCTAAAGAAACGCAACTGAAGAGTAAGTCTTATTGACAGGTCTAAATTATACGTTGTCCAGAGCCGTCAGTTAGTTCAAGTTGTGTGGCATATGTGGCACATATGAGTGACATTCTGACATTAAATAGCGGCGATAAGGTGCACAACTTTCACGGCTATTTTCAAATGGAAATGAAAATGAAAATGGGAATGAGGCCATCGTATATCGTACCTAGTCCCATCCCGAGCAGCCGGCACATAAATATATATTTAATTTCAATTTATTTGAATGTCAACGTTAGCATAAATAAATGGCATGATATCAAGACAAAACAATCTATATAGAGCGTAAAAAGCTGCAGAACAAAAGACGGCACGGCGAAACGGAAAAAGGAAGTTAACAAAATAAGCCAGATAGAGCGATTGAGATACCGACACAGAAACAGATACCACAAAACTAAGCCCAATAAAAGAAAAGATAAATGTCGAAGCGACAGAAATAACAACACACACACACACACACAAAAAACACAGGTAAAAATCAACGGCTAACAAAACTGCGTCGAAACTCAATACTCGAAACTCCGCCAAGTGAGATGAGATGAGATGCGATGAGATGAAGAAATATATTTGGTACCCGGGCTACCGGGGGTATAGTAATAATTTTTAGCAAAGTGCGCCGGCGATGAGTGCCATGGATCGCATCGTATCGGATCGCATTTCACCTTCTTCTCTTTCAGGTGTCACCGATAGGCATCTCTTAATGCACAGGCCAAGACCCGGGCTAAGACACTTTGCTTCGGCTCAGTCCCAGACTGAGACTCGGGGCTCAGGTCAATGTGAGAATACGGAGGCAACACATTTTACAGCTCCACACACACATCTATATATATATATATATATATATTTATATATATGTTTCCCTTCCTTCCTTTGGTCAGTTTTCTGTTGTTTTTCGGCATCTTCCAAAAAAGCAAAAAATAAAAGAAAGAACGTTGGATAAAATGCAGCAGTGTGGTCCGAAAATTCTCATTAAGCGAAATATTCACATAATCCCGCATTTATTTGATATGCGCTGCACGATAAAAACCAAAAGGACCAAACAAAAAACAACAACAACAATATTGCTGCTTGTATGTATATGTGTGTGTCAGTTGATGTGTGTGTGAGTGTGTTGTTTAACTACGTTTCAAACTGGCTGTCTCATTACAGGTACCAAGATGTCAGGCTCTAGATTTGGCAAACAGAGCAAAGAAATATGTGAAAGGAGAATGAACCCAATGTGACAAGATGTTTTTCGACTGTAATAAAAAGTTAATTAGCTCTTGACTATTGACATATTGATTTAAGTTAATTAATAAAAGCAATAATATAATGCATACATTAGTTAATTAGTATATACACATATTTACTATAGTTAATATATTATTTAATTATTTTATATTTTTATATCTAATTTTGTAGCATCACTTGGAATCCGTATTTTTAAAAACCTTTTTTTATTCATTTTGTACTGAATTTAGTTAATTATAAATCATAAATAAATATATCATCTATATATCTCTCTCTCTCCCTCTTTATTTATATTAGTAGTATTTTCTTTAAGCCATGTTTACAACTCTTCATTATTTGTCACCTTAGCTTGGACAGTTTTTAGTCCCCATTAAATACAGGGACTGAAGAGACTTATACTCTCCCAATCTCTCTCGTTATACCTTTACCACTCCTCAAAAGTCTGTCAAATTAGCAAAATCATAGTCATACTTCCTAGTTGAGGTGCATGCAACAAAAACTCAAATAAGCGACGCTACAAAGTATGCAACATGCAAAAGCCGCAGTCAAACGTGCTGCGGTTTCTATTTTCCACAATTTTTCGACAAGTGCGAGAAGTTGAAATTGCGCAAAAAATTCAAGGAATGAGAGTTGAGCTGCAATCACCTTAAGGGTGCCACTTAAATTATAAATTGTCTTAAATGAAGACTTGAAGAGTGCAATTTTTTAACATATTCAAGAAATCAAAATCGACAAATCACTTCTTGTTTTTGGCAATGCCAAATCTGTTTTTGCTGGCTGCTAATTAAGACCAGTCCCAGGCGATTTGCTTAAGTTTGGTACGCTTAACGCCTATCAGGGGAGTTTTTCATTTCATAATAAAATTCAAATTTAGATACCACCAATTATGTTTCCCCCCCTTTTGAGAAGAAGATGCCACAACTTAGTTCCAGCTATTTACACACAGTCAAACCATATTGTTGTACAAATTGGCATAATGTAACAATAAGCTTTTAGTTTTAATCTGGCAGCTTAAGATTATTTCTACATCAATCTATATTACCGATATTAGCCTTGAACAACTAACGAATGCACTAAACACTTCCGCCTTCAACTAAACACACAATGATGGAACGCAATTTCTGTGGCATATCACTTCTTACCTACATCTATATATGTATGTATGTATGTATGTATGTATGTATGTATGTATACCAGATGATTGATGACATACAAAGTAGTTTGCATGAGATTTGCTAAGCCCCTTGTAACCCATATCTAAACACAAACATGTGCCGCGGATTGGGCTTGGGAAGTGAGTCGAGTCGGAGACTGGGTCTCAGCCTGGTCAGTTGTAATCCGTTGAACTGTCACACAGTTTGTAGCCAATCGTCAAAGATAATGACAATGACATTGCATAAACCGCAAATCGTGGGCATTGCTTACGGATATATGGGTTGTGGATACCTCTCCAGAGACCATCTGGATTGCATCTACGAACAATAATAATTGAAATATATTTCCAGCTACTGCAGCGGGTTTTGTAGTTTTTATGGCTGCTGCTGATTTTCGATGAATAAACCAATTGTCATACAAATGAAATTGTAGTTTGTTTTCTTATTTATTTATTATCTTTATTTTTTGGATTTTTGGCATTGAAGAGCTGACGTTTTGGTGGCTTCGTTAAGCGGCTTACAAAAATCTTGCGTGTTTCCCAACTGCTTCTATTTAACGTTAAGATTAACAACAAGCAATCGCCGAATCTGACTTTATTTTTGTCACAGGGGTTGCTCGGGGGAGTTTTTGCCAAAAGTCTAATTACGCGTCACATGAGAAGGTGGTTGCGGGTAGGTGGGGTGGTAGCTTTGGTGGAGGGCGGTAAATCTCATGCTGCAACTTTGATATTTCATTTCTGATTTCTCATCAAATTGAAAAAGAGTCAAGGGAAAGGAATAAGGGGAAAATGTCATAATAAGGTAAACAAGAAGAAATATTTAATGTAATTTACTTTTCATATTAAAAGCACGCAAATTTATTAACATAATTTAAAAAGTACATGTTTAGAAAGATTTTACAATTTCGTATTAATTTTTAGAATTTTCAAATCTATAAAAAATATATTCTCAAATCTAGCATAAAAATGGTAGTTAAAGTAAAATTGTAATAAAAATGGCTAAATACTTTTCATTTTTTACTATTGTTTAAATCTTTGTGTACTAATTTTATTCGGCTTTAAATAAATGTACAAAATACTTTGTGTTCAAAATGCCTTCGCTTAAACCTGTCAACTTTTGTTTGAACTTCAAAAATTAAATCCAAATGTTGATTTGTCTGGCAATTCTGCTGACTGGTCTGCTAATTAACTAATGAAAATTGAGCTTCAGTTTTGTGTGGAGATCTGATTTTGGTTTTGTTATCATTTGGCAGTTGCATTGTTGCAAGTCTCGACTGCAGTCCGAGACTGAGCCAGACACAAAGCGGCTACACCAGGCCATCAATCAGAGCAGCAGTTAAGGAGGAGAAGTAGGGGTAGGGGTAGTGGTAATGGTGGTGGGGAAGGGGAAGAATGTAAGTCTGGCAACCTTTGAAAGTGATTTACATGAACGTGTGTGTCTTTTGTTTAATTGTTGTATGTGTGGAACAAACGAAAAGCAAATGGATCGTATTCGATTTCTTTGCTGCAACAGTATCTAGATAATTGATTAATGCACACACACAAATGTACACACACACACACACACACTGCCCTCTTGCTTTTAATTATGCGTTACCAGCCATCAGCGGACCAATAAATCATAATCCATCAAAGATTTTGCGGTAAATGTCCGCTTCGTGGCGGCTGCCAACGTTCGCAAACGTTCGCTTGCCTCACCTCTCTCTTCTCCTACCCACTCCCCTGCTCAATGCCCCTTCTTCTTGAGTTTAGTTCAGTCATTCGGTTAATGTTTAATTGCAGTAGCTGATTTAGCTTAACGCTAACTATGAATTGGCAGCTCCTCAAGTCGCAAGCAGCGGAAATGAATACTTGGCCAACTACTTGATGTCAAAATACAAAAATAATAAAAACTGAAAAAAAAAAACAATAAGAAAGCTGGCGATGCTGAAAAGGTTTCCACAATTAACCGCTTGAAAGGATGAAGTCGTCAGCAAGTCGCTCTGCCCCCGCCCTGAATTGAGAATCTACTTTTGCTGCCACAACATTTTACCCCACTAACACATAGAGCAGTCGGGTAGGCATACCGGAAGGGGCTGATGGTGGGGCGTGGCTGAGGACCCCCCGTTGACTGTCGCTTGATTACAATCACTTGAATCTTGCGCAGGCAGTTGGTACTACAATTGCAAATTAACCCGTAGTCAACCCAAGCTATAAATTGGAATAGTCGAAAAGCTACAAAATTGGTGAAGTTCTTAGAAGTAGTTTGCTAAAATTGATCAGAATGTGTGTAGCTTTTAAATACATATATTATTTTATTTTTAATTAAAAAAAAAACAATTCTAAATTAAAATTTAAGAAAATCGTAATGCAATTAATAATAATATAAAGATTAATTGTTGCTTATATAAAATTAGTCTTTTACAATCCTCCAAAATTTATTCTGACACTTCTACCGAACTTATTATACATATCCTTATTTTATTTTATATTTATATATGTATTTTTCACTAGTACATTGCTGGGCTGGGCTTTTTCGACCACGGTGTACCATCTACGGGTTAAAGTATGTACAATTTATAGGGTAACATTTGCGTACCCAGCGATTCCGAGCTGTGTTTACAATATTTCAATTGCTTGCTGTTGCTTTGCGACTACAGCGAAAAGGCTGAACCGTTAATTTGATTCGATTTTGAAAATGGCAACAACACCAACAAAAACATTAACAATGCAACAACAAAATACAAAATACGATTGAACTTTTGTTGGGTTTGTCGAATTGGAAATGTGGAATGGGATATGAGTATGAATAGAAGGGATTTTGGAATTATAACTAAAGAGAGAGAGAGAGATAGAGGGATACCGTTGATTTTAAAACGGAATGTGAATTGTGAAACTGATTGACAGCTTATAGATGGAGAGTGAGTAAGAGAGAGAGAGAGAGATATATATTACTTAAGTAATGCTCATTTGTCATTCACTCTCTAGCCTTCTCTGTTTCTCTCTCTATCTCTGTCTTTCTCTCTGTGAGACGCAGACATTTGTCTTATTTATACAGCGATGAGTTGAAAACGAAAAAAAACTTGACGCCAAATCAGCATCAACTTTAGCTTTAGCAACAGCATCAACGTCAGCGCTGCAAATCGCATTAAGGACTCTTAATGAAACTTACTGCATCCTGGGGCATGTGACACACACACACACTACACACAGTCCCATATGCGCGCGGGTGTGTGTGTTTTGTATTTATATGCGTAGACATCGTTGTGCGATGATTGATTTCACGCCAAAACGATTTCAATCAGCATTTCCGTTCCAAGTTGGTTTCTTCCTTACTCATTTTTTTCATTTTTTTTTCTCTGCTCGCCTCCTTATTGCATTACGTCGTTTTCAGCCCGTGCATTTG
Organism: Drosophila fungiperda; assembly: GCA_035042345.1. Lineage (NCBI taxonomy): Eukaryota > Metazoa > Arthropoda > Insecta > Diptera > Drosophilidae > Drosophila > Drosophila fungiperda. Next base: position 2,038,749 of record JAWNLM010000293.1, on the reverse strand, counting down.
ATTGCATGCGGTTCGAGGGCGGTTCTATGGGGCAGCTGCTGCCAGCGGAAAATTGAGTTGCGTCTTGGGAGCATGCGGCAAGCTGTTACATTGCCACACAAAACTGGGTCAGAGCTGTGTACTTGGCGTTAATTGTTTATTTCATTTCATATTTGCCACTTGATTTACTTGATTTTGCGCTGAGACATGCGGGCGACAAAGCCCTCTAAAAGCATTTCCCCCCCTGCCTACCCTCCAATCTCTTGACCAGGCAGAAGGCACTCGTCCTTCTCTCGTATACAGACCTGTCATGAGGCGCATATCCTTGTGCCAGACAACGATAAATTTATTACCTATTTAGCTTTAATAGCCTGGCTTGTTTTTATGATGATGCCGCTGACATAACACACATGAGTGTGTGTGTGTGTGTCTGACTGTCGGTTTGTGCATGTTATTTGAGGGCGACAGTTTAATTTGTGATTAATTGACGTTAAAAGGGTTTAACAGCATCAGACTCCAGCCATGGTTCCATTTGACATCCACTTGATTCACAACCCATCACTTTCACTCACTTTCGCTTTGAAAAAAATACAAATTTGAGTAAAGTCAATTTTCGCTTAATAGAACGGAAATTGCTCCATGAGAGCGGATGTTGAATATAAAATTTATTTCGTCCACTTAATCAACATGATAAAAACAAATAAATAAATTCAAAGTGCAAAGAAACTGATTGTCCACGCCTTGCAAACGCCCACATCTTTAATTAAACTAATGCAATTTCCTTAAGGGCCAACTCAATCTTGAGCACTCATCTAGATTGATTTTGCTTCTGAATTTTGTTCATTTGAAAACAATTATTTCATCTTTATTTATTAATGCAAAAAGTAAAAACTTATATAAAATAATAATTTTCTTAATAATTTATTCAAATCTTATTCGATGAAATTTAAAATTTTTTCAATTCATTATTTTGATTAAGAAATGTAATGATTTAAAATTCAAGAGAAATATGCACTACTTATGTGCACTTTGTGTTATTCTGACTAAAATTGACTTTCAGAGCAGACAATTAAATTTGTACATTTTGTTAATGAAGACAATTAGCATTCGAAAACATTCTGGTAACACTCAAGTTTGCCGCAGGCTATTCATTTCCGTCATTACCACATTTTATCTGCCTACCTGACATGCCGCACCGACAAAACTTGACTACAAAACTTCCGTTTTTAGCCGGCTTTAAGGCAAATAACAAGGAGGCAGAAAACGTGGAACACAAGCAACAACTGCAAATGACATTAATAGTCTGAATACGTGCGACTTCTCAAACTCCTACGAAAAACAAAGAAATAACAAAAAACAAAACACAAAAAAAAAATATATATATACATATAAGAAATCTCCCACGCCTTCTTCTTGACGGGTCGGCAACTAAAAGTCGAGTGGTTGGTGTGGTTGAGTGAGTGGTTGAGGAGCGGTGTTCCGTATTCCACACTGACCGCTTGATTAACATTTCCTCAACATTTCTCCAGGCCATCATCATATTAATATGCTCGCCCGTCTGTGGCCAATATGTCAACGAATTCCTAAGCGGAACACGTACTCCAAAAACACCCGAAATTCGGGGAATGTATCGTCTGCTGCCTGAGTCCCTCGTCGTGTCCTTCATCTTCAAGCTGGGCTTGAGCCGGCATGGGTTTTGTGTTTCTTGGTTTGGACAGTGGCCAAAGTTTTAATGCGTTTAGCGTTTTGTTGAAAAGCAACAGAGGTGAAGAGTTAATGCGACTGCGTCTGCCCAAATGTATTCCCCAAATCCCAAAGAGCAGCGACGCATCCTAAAGATGAAATCACTTTCACAAAGTGCTCAGCGCCAGACAAACGAACTTCTTCCCCCTCCCATCTAAATTCAACGCTTAGCCCTGAAGTATTTGCATAGTATGTGTGTGCCTGTGTGTGTGTGAGGAGGGGGGGCAAGTTTATCTAGCCGGCGACACGACTAACCAATTTTCAGCAAATTTAATGCACAAAGGATATGCACAGATTTCCAGACAGTCGCCAGCCTTTGTCTTTAATGTGTTTTATAATTGAATTCAATGCAAAAATTCATGTCCCTTGATTACACTGCGCAACAAAGTTAAAACAACAACACATAAGTCAAACCTTTCTTTAACAAACTAAAATATATTTAAATCCAAGTGTCTTTACTTATTCGTATACAAAATCGACAGTAGGTTAATTTTTGAGAATTAGACGAATTTGGATTAAGTATAATTTGAGATAAAGTATTTTTATTATGCTTCCATTTATAGCTTGGGTAAAATAATTATAATAATGAATTACACAATTAAGTTATATTTATTAAATTCAGAACTTGGCAAGCTTAAAATTTTTTTTATATGTTAAATATATTGTTGGCAGCATTTCGAAATTTGTCTTGTAGAATTTTAGGTGTAATCGAGCAGCACACACAAATATGTATTTTGCTGGCTTCAGTTTAAGTGTATATACTTTTTATTATTTTTATTTTGTTTATCCTACGATATATTTACCAGTTCGTTCAGGGAGAGATTTGCAGCTAAGGAGTTTAAAATTACTTGTATTTTTAAAAAAAGGCCATCGTTTGTACTACTATAAAAAATCTGCACCCTTTTTTTTATTCATTTCTAGTTTGAGCAAAATATTTACTTGATTTCAGTTTGTTTGTTGCGCAGTGTTAACAGCAGCAGCAGCAGCAACATACACATCAACGATTCATATGCGAGTTCATTTCGTCATCTCTCGTTCTCATCAGTTTTTGCCAGTTTCCCATCGAGCTGGCGTTGTTGTAACTGTTGTTGTTGTAAGTGTTGTTGTTGTTGTAACTGTTGTTGTAACTGTGATGCTGCTGCTGGCGCTGTGCCTCTTGTCTGGCTGCCATAGAGCTGTATCCTTTGTGGTGCCGTATCGGTATCTGAATGGATTTGGCTTTGGCATTCACATTCACATTTACATTCACATTTACATTCGCATGTAGTCATGTGCACATATCAGTTGTCTGGCAGATGTCTGCGGCCTTGAATCGTCCCGAAAGTCAAAGCCACAACTTAATCGCTCTTTGTGGAGCAACAACAGCAACAGGCACAGTAACAGCAGCAACAGCAGCAACAGCAACCAGCAACCAACAACAGCAACAACAAACAGCAACAACAAACAGCAACAACAAAAGCCATAAACACTACTCTAAAATTGAAATAAATTCAAACCCAACAGATTTGTCATTATTTGATTTCAGAATACATCCGGCTTTGTCCAGTTTTGTAATCAAAATAAAAATAAAATCGAGAATTTAGATAAATATTTTATGTAATTTTTGGAAAGATATATTCGGAATTTCAATATTCTCAAAAATCTATTTATTTTATGTAGTTTTTAAATATTTAGAAATACATTATCCTAACATATAAAATGTATCAATGGAATAATTTTTATTTATATTATAATTGTTTTAATACAATTAAAAAAAAGATTAGTAAAATTTATGATATTTATTTTTAAGGAACAAAGATTGATCTTGGTATATTCCTACATATTTTACAACTACCTGGTCAATGAGTAAATCCTGGAAAATTACTTGACTTAAAAATTAATATAAATACATATATATATATATATATTTAGATATACATTAAAATGCCATCAGAGTCGAAAGTGAGAGCTCATTGAACTCCGCCAATTGTCAGTTGATGTTAATTTTGGTATTGTGTTGTTGCAACCCTGGCCGATATTGTGGTCAGGAAACTAAAGAACCGCCAAGTGGCATAGCTAATGCCCTGTCAATGTTATGGAGTTCTTGTGAGGGGCGCGAGAGCGTAACGTTTGAACTCAAACTGTGCACAGAAGTTGGTTTCTGCTGCCTTCGGGTAATAGAGCGATATTCTGCGCCGCCTGCCCCTTAGGGGCACTTCACTTGGGGGCACGCGCACGCTCTAGCACTTCCTTGCGCCTGCCTGGCCACAGAAGTGGAACAAATGGGCGCAGGACGTGAAAACGTGAATGGGGATGAGGCTGACTGAATATCCGAGACCTGACTCAGCTGCCTGCTTTGCATACACTGTACGAAAAAGGAGTTGCCATTGAATTCCTATTTGTGTTTAACATTGTACAATATAATTGAGAAAATATAACATTTTTAAGATATTGCAATACTTTATAAAAGGTCAACTTAACAAAAATTGTTTGAAATAAAATTGAATTTATTGGTTTACTTAATATTTTATAAGTTCTAAACTTAAAACATATCCAAATGTTGTCATTATTTATGTAAACAATTTAGGAATAACTTTATTGAGTTTAGTTTCTTAGCCAAAAAAAAAAAAATATATTATCGATTTTATTTAAGAGATCATTTTTAAAACAAACTCAAGCTTATATTTCACTTGTAGTATTAAATGGAAATAGAGTTTTGAAATTTATAGATTATATATAGGCAGATACACATTAAGTTTAACAAGGAAATATACGTTAAATTTCTCACTGTGCATCAGTGGATTTAAAACTGCTGGCAGCGTCCTCTCCATTGCCATCGCCATCGTCGTCATCGTCATCGGCGACGGCATTTTCAATTTCATGGTTAATTGTTCTGCACGCAGCATTTGGTTGCCAGAGTCCACGGATCGAAAGTTGGGGCAGCAATGTGCGCCTTCAATGCCACATTAAGTTTCATAATTAGCACAACAAATGATTGGAATCCATATGCAAATTGTCTCGTTGCAAATAAGCAACATATGGATGGGATCGTCTGGCCATGGGACAAGTGCATTTCTTGGCACTACCACACTTCTGACAACTGGCAGTTGCTCCACTGGCAGCTGCTGCTCTCGGCTCTCACTTTTATCTTTGACATTTACTAATGACAAATTTATTCACGCTGTCACTTTAGCCTCACAGTTCCCCGACACGAAATGCTTTCCTTTCCATTCTTGCCGTTTTAGCATTCAAGCTTGAAAATGTCCTGAAACCTGCTTTGAGTGTCCGAGATCGTCACAGTTGTGACTCAAGATTTACTTGCAGCACTTTAATTAGAACGCTTCTTACAACTTCAATCTTACAATTGTGATTCGGAGTCCGATTCCAATTCCAATTCCATTGAAGTGCTGCTCTTTGATCTTTCTATTCATAGCATAGATGATTGATTGATTTCCACGACAAAGTCACACAAAACGAGTCTCTCTCCAAGTAATTAATCAACTATGAGTACATAAATAAATGACACTTGTGGCATCAGCTGTGTGGAGCAAAGTCAAAGACCAAAGGGCCAGAAAAGCGAAAACATTACGCTTAATGAGCATATTTTAAGAAAATAGAATTTCATTAGGAGTGAAATACCCTGTACAAAATGTGCATCTTGTCTTTTAATACAAAATAAAATAATTATCTTTAATAATCATTTTTGTATTGAATTTAGTAAAGTAGAAAGATCTTGTTCTTTATTAGGAAGTACTTAATTTTCGATAAAAAAAAAATTTCATAAAATTTAAATAGTTATTTAAACACATCAGACTCTGTGCGTCTTCTGTAACAGGGTATAGGCAAATTACTTTGAAATTTTGGTGGTCGTGCTTATCAGTTCTGAAAAAATCATCAACTCGACGATCATTAAGACACACACACACATACACACATCGCACACACATGCAAATCGCCGCACTGAGTAAGTTTTGTCCCGGGGATCGGTTAACGAAAGCGAAACGAGATCTTGATGGGGCAGCCAGAAGTGGCGCTGCAGAAGTCGCAATTTTTGGAATCGTTTTGCCAGCCATTAATGCTCTGCAGACACGCACATTGAATTGAGTTTTTGTACGGTGCAAAATGTAATTTTTTGTTTTTGCGAATGGAATACGATTAATGAATGCATAACGCATTAAATTTGTAAAATTTCAACAATGCCAAGCGAACAAATTATTGCCGCTTGAATGGATCGGATCGTACAGAGGAGTATTACTTGTATTATTGGCTGGGCACGCCCCGGGCTAATCACACAACAAAATAAAATAAATGTACATACATATATACATATGTACACCTATACACATTCATTTTCAAAAGGGTTGTGCGAATGAAGCCAATAATAAATACTGCCTGCAAGTGCTTCCGCGCAATTTCATTCAATGCGGCTGTATTTCAATTTCAATAAACAATGCCACATCAAGGCAAGAAGCTGGCGCCGAGCGGCTTTTAGGTATTTCTGCTCGCTCTCCCCCCCCCCCCTGCCCCCCCCTGCCCCCGAATGAATTGCTTAAAGTTGCCAGATTAAAGACAACAACAACAATGCATCAAACATGCCACAAGAACTGAATCGAAGTAAATGGAAATTGTTTCACAATATTATAGACTTTTTCAAGAGAATCTATACGAAAGCATATAAATGTAATCTTTTATAAAATGATATATCATTAAATGAAGTGTGTATAAGCTCTATTCAACTTTTGTCTTTTATATATAATTAAGTACTTAAGCCTTACAATCACTTCAATTTTAACAGATCAATTTTAAATTAAAGTTTCAAATGCGATCTTCTGAGGACTTGAAATATTTATAATAAATAAATCGTTCATAATATTTTAATTTCCAACTTACATTTTTAATTGAATTTTTTATATTTATTTTATTAAAACTTTTTCAGACTTATGGACTGTTTTAAGGCAACATTAAAAACAATAATAAACATAAAGATTTACCAATAAAAACTACTCAAGTCTAACACAATTATTTGTTGCAGATTAATTAGCATATTAATAATCAAGATAATATGCCCCCTTTTAACTTCAAGATTAATATCAAATACCTATTAAGACTTACACCTTTAGAAGCATACTTGAAAAGATTTTAAAGACAGCTCGCATAATGCACTTGCCTTGAGCCATTAAATGGCTATTAATTATGCATAGACTCAATTCCAAAGGCAAAGTCAGAGCCAGTCCTTAACCTAGGCCTTTAAATGCTGCAGCATCGCAAACATCTTCTCAGATTGTAGACTTTTGCATACATTTTTCATCATCAAGTTTGGAGGAGAATGAAGGCCGCTTCGTTTTCATCTTGATCAACATCAACATAAGGAGCAGATTGTTAACGGACGACGACGTGTCATTAGTAGGCGCAAATATTTGCATAATGTCGAAGAATTTCCAGATTTTTCCCATTAGAGGCGGCCGTTTTGGAGGCCAATTGAGTGGACAGGTGTCTTCAGTTGGTTCTTAAGCCTGAGAAACTGCCCATAATCCCGAAAAGTGAAATGCACATAATGACCAACCGTTGAGTTTGAGTTTGAGTTTACCCTGCGTTGAAAACACTCTCAATGCTAATTCCGAGTAAAGGAAAAAAAAAAAAATGTGTGACAGTTGTTGGGCTAATCCCCGGCACAAATGTCATGAATTCCATGTCCACGCGAGGTGTCAGCAAGCCAAATGTAATAATTTTAATGATTTTTCATAAATGCAAAGTCCAATGCCGGAAAAGGGGGTTAGTGGTTGTGGATGGGCTGTGTGGTGTGTAGTGTGTCGAGGGGAAGGGGAAGGGGGAGTTGGCACGCGTTTCATGGTAAAATGTTCAAATTTTTAAGGCATGCACTTAAGGGTAGCGTCCATATATTTATGAGCAGGGTGTGAGTATAGCCTTTGGGCTCTGTCCCGCTGTTATGACATCGCCCCTCCCACCGTCATCCGGGCTGCACCCTTTTCGGCCTATTAAACATGGAGACTACACACCACTGAACAATCGCATTGTTGTCGTTGTTGTTGTTGTTGTTGTTATAATTGCGCATATTTTAAAATACAAATTAGCAACGCTGTAGCTGAAATTTCAATAGCGTTTTTTAAATGCCCGCCAGGCACATGTAGTCGAGTCGAGTGTATTTCGCATTCATACACGCAATCTGGGAGTGTGTGTGCTAAGTTCTCTGACTTTCAACAGCAGCGTGTGCAACATGAGCAACTTGAGAGGGTTGCCTTGAACTTGTTACCCCCTCCTCCCCAGTCAACTTACCACTGCGCCTTACCAAAATCATGCCACAGACGAGGTTGCCTCGTTGCAGACACCACCCATTCATCCATGCATCAGGCGTCAACATTCAGTTTGTGGCATTCGTTTTGGCATTTCATACATAAAACACAAACGCATCAGCAGCAGCAGCAGTGGCAGCAGCAGCAGTGGCAGCAACAGCAGTGGCAGCAACAGCATTGCAGCAGACAGCACCTCAGGACAGAGTGTGGAGCAGTTTGTCAAGCGAGTGGTTTACTGTATTGGAATAGTGTGTAGTTTCCATCGCTCTGATTTATATTTTTCTAAAATACCCTGTACTACAAATAAGAGTCATATTAATCATATTATCTGTAGTATTTAAAAAAAAAAAATATATATATATATATGCAGATACCTCAAAGCTTAGACATAATTTAAATTGTCTATCAAATTTCTAATGTTTATTTACATATATTTTTATACTAAGTAAATTTAAAATAATTGTATTAAATTAAATTTTTTAGCTGCCTTGAAAGGCACAAATATTTTAATTTGAAAATTTGAATTTTTGCAACAATGCTTTAGGAATATTTTATTTGTATGTTATATCTGTATCCGTATCATTTTAATAAAATCGAGAACAAATACAAATAGCATTAAGGCAGGTATTAAATCTTGCTTCTTGCTTTTGTTGTTATTTATTTAATAGTTATTATTTATATGATCCTTAAACTAATTAAAAAGGATTATATTAATAAATTTATTATATTTAATTACATTTTTTTTGTTGGCATATGTGAATATTTGTGACGTGCGTTTTTTAAGCGATGTTCATTGAGAAATGCATTTTTGAAACAATGTTAAATTAACACACTCTCTTTCTCTCTCTCTATTTCTCTTTTCTCTCTCTCTTTCTCTCTCACTCTTTCTTTCTCTCTCTCTATCCCTCTCACTCTCTCTATCCCTGCCTGTCTCTCTTTCCCTTTCGTTACGGCTCTTGTATAAAATATACAGATCTTATCCACTCAAAGAGTATTCTTTTATTCGAGCCACATTTGAGTCGCTTTTTTTTTTTGTTGTTATTTCTTCGCATAAATAGCAAACACTTTTCGAACTTGCCGCTTCAAACATGAAGCTGTAGCTGAAGCTATAACTAAAGCTGATGTTGAATTGACGCTACATTTATCACTGCCAATTCGGGGCAAACGTCGTCGTGACACTGCAGCCCCAACGGGTGGAGTCATGGGGGATGGACGACCCGGCCAACATGGGCCAACAGCCTGAACAGGTTGGAACAAAGCGCTCGAGTGTAAATGGAATTCTGGGAAATGAAATTGCACAGGGCAAAAAGCAACGTGAGAAAATAAGCAGAGAGTGAGAAAATAGAAAAAAAGCCAAATAAGAAACGGTCTTAGCTGAAATGCAGCCACAGAATTGTTGGTTTTGTTGGCTTGTTGGGTTCTTGTTTTTGAGTTATTGGTTTTGAATTGATGTGGGGCTGCAATAGTCATCGCCAGAAACCCTACAGAGCTCAACGAGCTTAGAGATTTCACTTATAGCATTTGGACAAATGTTTTTCCATAGCTCTGTTGACACATGTGCGGCACATGGCATGGCCAGAACGTAGAGCATGTTGTGATTTGCATTGAAATGCGCTACACTTTTAAGGGCACACCAAAGTGGGCCAAGAAGTGGCAGCGGGAAACTAACATATCTGACATTTTTATTAATAAATTGTTGTTTGCCTATTTTATATAACGAAAGACATTTTTAATCAGTCAAAAAATTATTATTTTTAATTAAATGTGATTCTCTAAATCCTTTCAAAATACAAGCGTATTCATGCTTCGACTTTAGAGTTTTTGGCATTCACTTGCTCGTTAGTTTTTTTCATTTACCAAAATTTGTCATAGCCACATTTTGCACAGACATTGGACACATGTAACTGCCTCCAACAATGCAACAACTTGCTGCACTTGTTACATGCACCAAAGTTGTGAATTGAAATTTAACAATCGCAGTAAACCACACAGACCAAAAAACACCAATTTGGAGTGCTGGACTTAAATGTACCCAGTAACAAGTCACAAAACATGTTTTGAGCATGTCGACAAATAATATTAGTATTTATTAATGGAGCGTTATGAATCTTTTAGAATTTGTAGATGGCATGTTAAACATGAGTTGAATTTTTTAAATTATAAATGATAAATAAATCTAACAGACAGTTGAGCAGGTCTCGATTGGCAATTCATAATAAATCTAATATAAGGGATAGAATATGCCCCTCTGTATGACTCTGTGAAACTCATACTTTTTGTTATAAAGTGTAACATTTGTTGGCTTTGAGATCTTTACGACTATTTAAAGCTGCAGCTATTATGCTGTATCAAGCCAACAAAAAAAAAACCCCTCCTCTTTGAGGGCGGCGTGTCGTCGAGCTTTGGCATAAACTTTTGCCAACCACATTCAACACTCAACTGTGCAACATTCGCATGCCACATCGAATCCAAGTGTGTGTTTGTGTGTGTGTGGTGTGTGTGCCCCGTGTGTGCACTTCAGTCGCTGATAACTTATCTCTGGTTTGGGGCGATGTCTGTTACAAATGCTGCAATATTTATGCCCCATACAGGGCCGAGGCACAGGAAGTTCGTATTATGATTTGCACATTATGCAAATTGCGCTATCGTAAATACTTTTTTTTCTCATTCCCCTCCCCCTATCTTCCTCTCTCTCTCTCCACGAACATAAAGAACAATAAGCACCGCCGTGTGCACATGATAAATGTGATAAGCGATATTTGGCAACAATGCAAAGAACATAATTTATAAAGCAACATCTCTGGAAATTTATTTGCTAATAAATACGACTTGTTTAGCTTTTTTCTCAAGGTGAAAAAAACTTAATATCAATTTATATAGATTGAATAGAAATCTCTACTTTTTATCTTGTTTAAAAAAATAATAAATAAATATTTTATTTTTAAAGTGTTTCAATTTATATCAATCGAAAAGAAACCTCCTCTTTTTGTCTTGCTTAAAAATATTTTTATAAAAATATTTTTAGCCCTGCTTTTAATTTATTTTATAAGTGCAAAAAATGATGAAAATGAGCTAATTGCAAACAAAATACACAAAAAGTGTTTGCTAATCTTAATGAGCTTAAAAGTGCTTAAGGGATTAGCAAAGGCGGGAAGAATGAAAAAACAACAAAATTAAATTAATAATAATGAAGTTTAAAATGTTAAAAGTGTTCCAAATACCGTCAAAAATATATATTGGAAAAAATAATATTGCAATGATATCATATACAACTGAAAGCGCAAATTCGATTAGACTTCTATTATAATATTAAAATAATAAATAATTTGCATAAATATAGCTACTTATTGGATATGTTCAGCTTAAAAAAATCTGAATTTTATAGCGAATTTAATGATATCATCGTGATTGTCAGACTGAATGGCTTAAAGTACATTGGATATGATTGATTTATGTGCCACATTGTGATGGCTAAATTATAAAAGCTGAGATATGCAAATTGATTATGTAGTCTGTCACAAATTGGCAACATTTGATTTGCCATTCTCAAGATATGTGAATGAGTATTGTGCCAAGTGCCAATATGTAAATGATCAAGAGAAAAAAAAAGAGAGAGGAGGAAAAAGACTCAAGCACTCACAATTGTCACTTGAGTCGCTGGCACAGAATGCAAATTAATATGGATATGACCAGCAAAAAAAAAAAGGAAGATGCAAGAATGGTTCAGATTAAGATTTGTATTACTAGAAAATACCCTACAAAGTTAAAAACTGTTAAAATTAGTTGCACTTTGCTGAAAATATTTTGTAATCTATGGCGGATGACAAACCTTTGATTAAAATCCAATTTAAACATTTGTGGAACTTTAGATATACATTTTATCAGAGAAGAATACTCTTTAAAGATTTGCTGGATATTAGACAGTCTGCACTTTAAGATATGCATTGCTTATGCGAGTACCACAAAAATGCCTTTTGTCTCAGCGGGACAGCTTTAAGATGTGCATCGGATGGAGCTGGTTGAATGAGGCGAGGAGGCTGCTCATAAAAATATATGATTCATTGTAAACACTCGGACCTGGAGTGACTTCCGCTACGTTGCGCAAAACGCATGAAATATTTATAAATCCATCCGTGAAGCAGTTGCCAGCAGTTGCCACTTGCTGTATGCAACAGTGGGAGTTGGGGTCGCTGCATGTGATCACTCATCATCGACGACTTCAAACGGGAGTGGAACGTGTTGCCACTTTAACTGCCATTTAAATACACAATTTGCAAAGGCCAAAGAAAGACATAAAAGGAGCCAGTAAGGGGGGTAAACGACCAATGGAAAGGGGAGTTGTTGGTAGGGTGGAGGGGGGGGAAGGAAAGGGGTCTGTGACATTTATTGGCCGCATTATTTCAGCACCAGCAGCAAACGCCGTCAGTCAACACCCCGAGGGATCTGCAACTGAAGCTGCATCTGAGTGTTGCGCTGCTTCTTGCTACGCTCTTTTATGTGTGTATGTGTATGTGTGTGTGTGTTTTTTGTGTTGCTAAACGCTGAATTTTTGCATAAAATCTGAGCCGGACCGTCAGCTTAGGCGCAGTCGAAGCGCAACGGCAATTTATCAATGCTGGCGGCTGCCTACAAGAAATCCAACCGAAGTTTGCACAGTCCTTGCCCCCACGTGGCTGGCTGTAAAAGTTTTTTTGAGCTTTGGCGCCGCGGGGGGGGCAGGTGCAGCAGCTGCAGCTGCTGTTGAAACAAAAACCGAAAACCGAGAACGCGAACCCACCTTTTTGGCCAAGGAACACGATGCGGCGCTAACGAGGACAAGCGTTTATGTCAAAACCCAATACGTGATGCATTTAGTGAGCTGACTCCGCACCTACCACTGACTCCCACTACTCTTCCTCTTCCTCTCTCTCTCTATCTCTCTCTCTTTCTCTGTCTCTTTTTATATTTATAAGGCTTTATCCGTTGCCAGCGTCGACTGCCACTTCTTTTTACCTCCCCTTCTTTTTTGGCTTGCAGCAGTTATTTTAAATGCATTTTGCTGCTAGTCAACGACAGGATTTACACGTTACGCCATTCTTGGTCTAATTGGATGAGCAAACGGCTAACAGTTTGCTATGGATAACAACTCAAGTGATTTAAAATCGATTAAATTTTACTAACCAACTTTAAGGAATTTATCAGCTTATTCTTTATATAGATTTTCATTGGATTTTTAACAACTCTGCAACTGCCTTTTTGCTACTCCTCTCCCCAATTTAATTTATATATGTACTAATAGTTTCACTCATAAAATAAATTATTATAATTATATTTACACAAAACTCAATTATTTCAACATTTTCAATAAACTCATTCATTTGGAAATCCATTTTACTTACACAATTTAGTTTTACTACATTTCAATTTAATGCTGGACACATCATTTGCCAAAAAAAAATACTTGAAGACAGAGTTCCATTTTGTATCAAGTAAATCCCAAAAAAAAAACAATCCAATCTATTAATTTATTTTTTACTTGTCAACAGTTTTAGTCGGGGATAAAATTAATGATTGCTACAAATAAAAAAGTTTTACAAAACAGAACCTAAGATTTTTGCAAAACTTTTGGATTACTTTGACGGTGGCCAACAACGATTGTTGTTGTTTACTGTTGTTGTTGTTGTTGTTGGTATTGTTGGTGTGGTATAAATATACATCTATCATACAGGTCTTAAGTATGTTTCACAATTTATTTACGTCAGTCACCTGGCACTTGCCACTTGCCACTTGCCGCTTGCTACTTGCCACTTTGCATATCTCTCCATTAGTTCGAGACGAGTTTTCGTTGTTCTCGTTATTTTCATTTGTTGTTGTCGTTCTTCAAGTTTATTTCGATTTTTTTGGCTCAATTTTCTTCTTTTTTTTTCCGTCGCATTCGCATTTATTTGTTTAGGATGAGCGGGTGGCCAGGTGGGGAGGCTGCCAGCTTGCTGCCAATTTGACACTCTTAAGGATTTTGCGAGCTTGACATGCGTAACGCCATTAAATTTATCAATTGCTCAAAACACCCTTCGCTGTCAACGCAATGCTCCTAGTTGTTGTTGCTGTATTTTTTTATTTGACGTTAAAAAATTTACAACTTTTTTCAATCAGCGCCCGATTTGCCAATGCTTCGACGCGTGGCTCCTGCGGTTGATTTCAATTATTTACCGAAGCAACTTTTGGTCTTATCCCTGACTCTCTCCCTGTATAGTGGCAATTTATCATTAAACGGTAATATGTTCTCCAAAGTGCAACTTAAGCCACGTTATTGGGTTCTTGTCGAGTTGTCAAAGCAGCTGCACAAAGGACCCTTGAAAAACTTTTGAGTGAACACCGCATTTTGGACTATTAATTAAACTAAATGTACAAGAAATAAAGGTAGATTTTGGGACACTTTCTGTACTTTGCGGGGTTTGAAACAAAAATTTCAAAATTAATTGTTTGCTATATAATAAGAAACCTGTATTAATTAAAGCAAAAAAAAGAAGTTCTCTTAATTCAAAGGCAATTGCTACAATTTTTTTAACACTAGCTTCAAAATCGTATTTATTATTATTTATTAAGTTTATACGCTCAGTTCTGATATTGTATTTAATTTAGTTATAGTGATCAGCTGGTAATAACTCTAAAATACTCGTTTTGTATCATGTACTCCTCTGTCTCCAATTGTAAATAAAAAATGATATTTAATAACATTTTCAATTTGCAAACCGAAAGCAAACACTTCAGATTTATGACGACCCGCATAACTTTACACGTATTTGCATTTTCCTCATATGATTTTATGGCCTGATTTATGGATACAATAAAAGAAAAACCATCGTTTATTCATAAATCGACGCGTTCGTTATGTTTATGAGCTTGACACAGGTGCGTCCAAGGGAAGGGGGCTATATTGAGGGGCGTTAAGATTCTGGAGAATGGATGCGGCGATGACTTTAAGGGGTTAGTGCTTTATGGCTGCTTCTAAAGTTGCTTATGGCCACTAAATGGCAAACTAACGGCACCGCCGTATGACAAGAGAGTTTTCACTTTTATTGCCAACATTTAACAGGCCATGACACAAACACGAAGCTTTTTGGCCACAAGCGACGGCATCGGCAGCGGCAACTTTTTCATCATCAATTTGCTTTATGGCTCGGAAACGGCGAGAAACGGTGCAGCCACTTGTCATAACAACGTTGAGTTTCAGCAGCGCCAGTTGCCAGTCCGCCTAAGCGAAAAAAGATACAAGATACAAGATACAAAACTGCAACAGCCAAGCAGACAGGCAGTCAACCAGCCAGAGAGGATAAGAGGCTGAGGGGCGGCCAGGCATTTCTAGCAATCCCCGTTGCTAGTCGGGCATTGTCATTGCCACTTTGCCAACATTTTCACACCCAAGCACCGACAATTTGTCTACGAGTTCGGTGAGCTGGTCGAGAGAAACGAGAGCTGGCTGAAAGTGTTTAGCCGGGTCGCATGTCCGTGGCATGTAACTGGCTTGATTTTTTGTACCTATTTCTAACTGTCTCCATCGGTGCTGCCCCAAGAGAAAATAATGTCAAAATAAAGCTAAATATATAAATATTTTTCAATATTAACCGAAAAGGAGTTTTTATTTGTAATTTTTTGTTTTCACTTAACGCTTATACATTTTCAGCGGATTTTACTTTTTGGGCATCTTTTTTATTTTAATAAATGGATGTAGGTTAAAATAAATATTAAGTACTTAATAAATAGAATACTAGTAGAAGAAACTAACTTAAGATATTATTAATAAATAATATTAAAATTTCAAAAATTTTAAATTAATTGAGTAAAAACTGTCTTTGCAATTTTAAGTACATTATAAAAATATATTCCTCTTCAAAATCAATTTAGTTTTCTAGTAAATTAGGTCTTCCAAGAACATGAAACATAGCCGCCATTATATTTAATAATTAATAAATAAAATATTTAATCATTAAAAAATAAAATATTTATTCATTAATAAATAATATATTTGAAGGTAGACATTGACGAAAAAAGATTTGTTGCTCTTAATGAAATACAAAATATTCTAAATTTTGTATATTTTATATAGAAAAAGGCTAGATTTGATTTAGTAGAAGTAGAAGTAGACAAGATGGCCAACACTGCTCTCCGTGCATCCTTGGCTGACCGCCGTCGCTTCAGCGATTTTGTCAACATTATTCAAGCATAAACATGACCCAGCAGAACTGGGAGCTGACGAGCCGGCAACGTGATGCCAAATCCACGAATCCACGAGTCCACGAAACCAAATACAGTAAGTGGAGTCTGCAACAATGCTACAACAAATGGGGCAAAACGTTTGTAGCAAGCATTTAAACGTCGTTAGGTTTGTATAAATCAAGATAAATGGCCCCGGAGCATGTGAGGCACCACTGAGTGGGTGGTGCGAGTGGTTCAGGTGGACTTGTCTGTTTGCATAGGACAATGCAAGTTGTAGCTAAAGAAGAAAAAGCAACACAAAATAAAAAATAAAAAAATGATTGAAAATTCACTATTTAACTTAAAAGTGTCAAAGAGTGAAAATATTACTTTAATAATACTGTTCTTATTATTATTATTATTAATATTAATATTATTATTATTATTATTTTTATTATTTTATTATTATTATTATTATTATTCTTACTATTATTATTATTATAGGTATTATTATTATTATTATTACTATCATTATTATTAAAACTATTACTATTATTACTATTACTATTATTATTATTAGTGTTATTATTATTATTAGTGTTATTATTATTATGATTGCTATTATTATTATTATTATATATGTTACTGCTTTTATTGTTGTTCTCCAGTAAAAACTAAATAAATCCCTCTTTAGCTAAAAATTTCGAGAATGAGACAATTGACCCAAATGCTGATTGTAAGATTTTTCCTTGCACTATTTTGAAGTCAGGCAAAGATCAGTTCATCAAAATATGCTTGTCGACCATGAGGGAGAAAGACGCATAGAGTTAGAAAGAGATAGACGATGGTTTGCTCCCTTTTGGTAATGGTAAGCCACAAACAAAGTTTACAGCTAAACAATTTCCGGCCGTGCGTTTACATTATTAGCATATTGACGAACGATGCCCAAAAACTGTCTAGTCATAAAACTTTTACCAGGGCTTAGCAGTATTTTGTTGGCAAACTTTTGCTTTGCCACTGCACAAGTCGGAGCACATTATCATCGCTGGAGCTGAGCTACTCGAAAACATCATGCCAGACATTCGCAGCTTAATCCAAAGTGCGCGAAGTGCGAGTCTGACTGCGAGGGGGGGTGTGTGAGGCGGCTTAAACCATATATGCAAAATGAAATTAAGCCACAGCTGAGTAAACACACTCCAAAGTTGGCTATAAAGCGACAAGCAAATTGGTTGCACTTCCCCCTAGGCAAAAGTCATTTTATGTGCACATTTACTAAATTCAGAAAACCAAAAATCAACGAGACTTCATAAAAATGTGAAGTATAGAAAAATCTATATTTTACTGAAACTTCTCTAAAATTCTAAGAGCGATGCATTTTTATTTCATAAAAAACTTGGATTTCTACCAACTTATAAATTGCTGCTGGTTTTAAAGGGAGATTTTATTTAAACGTCGATTTTTAAATTATAAACCATTTTTTTCTCTACTTTGATATTGATATTATTATTAAAATTGAATGCAATAAATCTGAGTAGATGAGACAACGACCAATTAATTGTACTACAATTATAAAATATATATTTGTTTTTCCTTTGACTACTTCCGGCTAGGCCACAATGCAGCCACTAGTTTCTCTATATGCATAGAAGATAAACTGATACTTGTTCATCTTTGGAGCATCCATTCATATTCATGATATGCACATCATTAAACATCAAACGTCGGATCTGCCTTATTTACAGCATAAAACGCACGATTAACCCAACGTTTATTAAGACAAACAAATGCTAAAGTTGTCCATCCACTTGAATATGGCCTCCTCCATAAGGCCAAAGCAAAATGCAAACATAATCCGCATAAGAAAGGGCAGATATCGACAGAGAGAAAGAGAGAGAGAGAGAGAGAGAGACAGAGAGAGAGAGAGGCACTTGAAAGTTCAAATACATTTGCCATGCCGACTTGGCAAAAATAAAGATTCAATTAGGTATTTCAATTCGCATCTGCATCTTTTGCATTTATAGAAAAATAATTACTTATTGCTAATCTGACAAAGAATGAAAGAGTTTCCTCTTCTTAGATGTTGTATTGAATAGAGTTAGCTTAAATAATACTAAGGATAAATTCTAAGAATAAATTCAATGTCGTTTTTTAATAAATAAATAAATGCATACAAAAAAAAACAATGCTCAACGGCTATATTAATCACACCGGAAATTATATACCCCTGCAGATCGAAATCAACCCCTAATCTTGATATTTCCTACGATTTTTTACTTAAATTTTGATAGTTTTTTCCGATAACTGCGGCACATTTTAATGCGAATTTTTAATGAATTTGATCCGAATATGTTGGTAGGCATAGAGTTTTTTTTAAAGAAAGTTCTTCTTTATTACTGATTTATGATAATCAAAGAAACTGACAGACTACTCAGTAGGTCCCTTTCAATTTGCTCAGCTAAATTATTAATTCTCTCTGGAAGGGTATAGTGCGGAAGCAATGTAAATATATGGAAAGAATAAAGTCATAAATATTATGCTGAGAGCACGCCATGGTTTTTATAAAGTATGATATGGGTCTGGGCTCAGCCTAATGTGAAAGCTGAATTCAGCCAACTTCTATCATATTCATTTTAGTATCTGTCGTCATTAAGTAAGAGATGGTAATATCAAACGCTTGAAAAATTAAGTTAAAGTAAAATGCAAAAGTGTTTTGCAATGTGTGTTATTCAGATCATAATTTGCTCAGGATGTGGCATCAAATTTTAAATTGCTAAGATATTAAAATGATTCGTATCCCGATAGATATTGAATTTAAAGGAACTCCAATTCATTAAGGTTTATTTTCGTGCCATTTCCTTAGAAGTCATTTGTTATGGGTGAGTTTGGTTGATAATCCCAAATCACTTTAATGAGAGAGTTTGGAGTTTTGAATAAGGACTTTTTTCTTGGATTGAAAAAACTGAATCTTATCGCATATTCAGAACAAAACGAATTATATATGTTTTGTATCTATATGATGGATTTAATTAGTTTTATGCTTAATATAATAAATTTCGGGTTGGTAATGAAAAAAGAAAAAATACTCTCTAGAGTCACCCGCAACATGCAGCGGCACAGCAGGCGATAATAAAACTTTATATAGAAAATATACAACCAGCTATAAAATGGTGGTTTAATTAAATCGAAAGCCTTGCTGGTGCCTGGTGGTATAATTTGTATTGTACATAAAGGTTAGTAAAAAATATTGCACTTACAATCATCAGCAATTCTCTTTTTTTTAAAGCACAAATGATAATTATAGCTAATAAATATCATATTATTAAATATATATAAAAGTAACGCTTTTTGCAACTGTTACACAGCGCATTTAGGCAGTTGCATCCACTGATAAGGAACAATGAGAGCATTGGCCCGATAACTGTCTATCCTCTTAGACACATTCGAATGGAGCCAAGACAATGGCCAGCTAATATTGGACTCGATATCAAATTAATTAATATAATCTCTTTGGCTAATACCCACCTATATTTTACTAATACTCCGTCTGCGTCCAATGCCAATTTCATGCTCGCTGCACACTGCAAACCGCCAATATTTCGCTTAGCGCTCTGCCAGCAATTAAATACCAGTAAATTAGTTGAAAATTTGCAACTGGGAATACCAGGGATGATAATGGTGAGGGGTGCGGTTGCGACTTAAGTAGATTAAGAGTATTTTATAGAGCTACAAATTATCAGGGGGTTAAGGATAAGGTGTGCCCAGCATAATCAAAAGCTCAAAAAAAAGGAAGAAGAGATTTTTGTTTGCAAATTCCAATTTAAGATTTATTTAACAGAATTAAAATATTGGCTTTAAAATATTTATTTTTTAAATTGTAATAAGTACACAGTGTGATATTTATACATGAAAAATGCAGAATAATTACGTTGTTCTTTTGAATGTTCACGAAATAAATATACTGTTAAGGCTAAGCCCATAAAGCCAAGTTAAAACACTAAGTGCAATGTGGACTACAAACAAGGTGGAAACTGAGAACCAACCACTGAGCAGCAATTGCGACCCGCTGCTCAGGTGACGAAATGCGTTTTGAAAATACGTGATGTGCCTGGTAAAAGCCCAAAAATGAAGCCAAACTGTGAGAAAGAAAATCCTCTCCAGTGGGGGGTGGCAGCACATTAAGTACAACCAGTTGTCCAAAGAAGGGAAAAATAAGAAAGAAAAAAAAGATTTCAAATCCCAAGTGGATGGCATTTGGATTTGGATGCCAGACAACAATGGCTGGCATATGGCATAAGTGGAAGTAAATGCAATCAATACGCATAGTCGGCACATAGCAGGTATTACGTATTATGTATAATGCATGATATAGTGGGTGCCTAGACTGAGCCGTGGACTCAGATGATGCTACACGTGAAAAATCAACGCCAAGCGTAATCTATTAAATTATCCTAATTTCATCACGCACCAAATCCCTTTAGTCGTCAACCGTTGCCGTTGCCGTCACACGGTAAGAGGATGGAGTCGGCTTGGGGTACGGGGATTTTTGGGGGATGTTGGGTGTTTGGCAAGGTCTCCGGCTGGGCACCCGCATGAAAAACAATAAAAATTTGCATAATATCGGTATAATATTTTAGCATTATGTGCATGACAAAGGTGCAGAAAGTAACGGCATTATGTGCCAGACATTGCCAGCAAGATTTGCCCAAGCTCTTCACATCAATTCAAAAAGAATGTTGGCGATATGGGATTATTCGGAGGGGGGATGGGGGCTGCGATAATGGCACATAAATGTGGTAACACATGTTGCCAAACATTGCGAAAAAGGCATTTCATATTTTACGCCTGTGAAACGATCGAACATTTTGACTTGAAATATATAACTATAAATTATGCTTCGAAATACTTTGTAAATGTATAGAAATA
The DNA here is from genome assembly GCA_035042345.1 of Drosophila fungiperda. Classification (NCBI taxonomy): domain Eukaryota; kingdom Metazoa; phylum Arthropoda; class Insecta; order Diptera; family Drosophilidae; genus Drosophila; species Drosophila fungiperda. The sequence goes on along the minus strand of JAWNLM010000293.1, from coordinate 2,017,639 downwards.
AATTTATTCTTATATACATATATATAAATATATATACATATATATATATGTAGTAGAAGATGCTAAAACGATGCTAACCAACTAATTTATATTCTCTGGCTTTGCCTTGCACTTATTTTTTTTTTTTTTTTTGCAAATCCCAACTAATTACTTGTCTAATTGCAGGCATTTAAAATTCAGCTAATTAGCTGCAATTTGTTAGCTAAATTGGTTTTTAAGCAGCATCAAGTCAGGCAAGTAAAATAGAGCTGTAAAAGGCAGATAAATTTGTGTTGGAAATTCTTGGTTTTTTAAATAATGGCTGGAAATAGTCAATAGGTATTTATGTCTCTTAATACAAATGAGAAAAAAAACGCATAATTTATTATTATGTATTAGAAATAGTATGTAAAAGCCACCACAATTGGCAACGCATAGTTATGCAATTTATTTTTGGCCAAGCCATAAAAATCAGATGCATAAATCTAAAAGCATATTTGTCTCCATTGTCTTGGCATACGCTGAGCAATCAGGAATAATTTATCATATCTCTAAGTAGGAGTAGTTTTGTGGAGGCGATGCTCATCTTGCCAAGCAGCGTGCAATGAACTTGGCACAAATATGATGCCGATCCAAATAAAACAATGTTGGCCAAACAAATATATTTTAGTCAGCCAACTAATAGGCAAATTTGACGCATATGTAAGCCATTGCGGTTTGGGCTTTGATGATTCGATTTTGGGTGGCAGAACATGCCGCGGGACACTGCTGCGTAAGAGAGCGTAAAATGAAAGGAAATTGAAATGCGGGTAAATTGAATTGGACAAGGACGAAACAGAGCAACAATCCCCAACACTCGCCCGCAGCTGAATGATGTGCTCTGTGCTTCGTTTAACTCACAACAACAGCAGAAGTGGCAGCAGAAGCAGTGGCAGCAGTGGCAAGCCCCAGACTTGAAACGTGGCATGAAGCCCGCAAGTATGCAACAACTTTCACTTGGCAAACTCATTGGACTCAATCAAATATTCAAAGCCGAAGCAAAGGACGCAACTCCTTTATCAATTTTTTTGTTGCTTTCTTCTTTCTTTATATTTTTAGCTTTCCAGCTGCTGCGAGACTTTTGCCAATGCATAATTAAAATCCATTAAGTGTAATTTTCCAACTCTTTCGATTACTTTTTCTTCTCTGAATCCGGCTGCGAGGTCTGAGTAAACTTTTCTTAATGAATCCAATTGAAAACAAGTAAAAGCTATGCTAAGTATGGGTTGCCAAAGATTGAATACTCTAACATAGAATACAAAATAAAATAAAAATGTGAGACAGAGAATTAATTATTTATTTCACTTAAATTAAAATTAAATTAAATAAAATTTGCTTTGAGGCTAATTAAATTGATTGATTGCCTAACTAAAATTTGTTGCAAACTTAATCATACAAGTAAATTAGCCAACTCGTTTTATACACTTTATATATTTATATCAAATAAATTATGCAAATTCTTTTGAAATTGAGCATTTATCGTACACCATTAAATTGTATGATTTTTTGATTTGTTTTTTTGGACAGCAAAAATCATTCATTTGGCTTTCATGCTTCATAAATTTTGAAGCATACAAATTTGTTGGCCTCATGAATGCCAAAGTGCAAAATTCAATCAATTTGAGCCATTTACCCATTCAAGTGCTTGTAGCCTGGCCACAATGGTCATTCATTCTCTATCCGTAACTCAAATATGTGTGTGTGTGTGTGCGTTATGTGTGTGTGTGTGTGTGTGTGTGCGTTCTGTGTGTGGCATGTGTTTTTGACATACCTAGCAAAGGACAGCCATTGAAATATGTTTGTAAAGTTCATCAATCGTAAGAGTTTTTCAATTAATAGACAAACAAACACACATCAAAAATCGCAATCTATCGGCTTTTGTTTGAGTAATGCGCATTGGGAATTTTCCTGATCCGCATATATATATATATAGTTATATAGTTGAAGTTATTATTAATTCTTGTTTTTCTGGCTTTGATTTTGCTGGCATTTCATGGCATTGATGGCTTGTTAATTTTGTAATCTCTCTCTGATATGTGAAGCCCAAGGCTAAAAGTACGCATTTAATTGAATTTTTTTTTGCAAAGCATATCAAAGTACTTTTTAAAGGGTATATTGAAATTGTGAAAAGGTTTGTAACTAAATGAAATTTAAAGTTATTTTAGTCTGAAAATGATTATCAAAATTAAATAAAATCTTTGAAAAGAAAATATATTATTTTAAGTTTATACAATTCAGCTCTAAATAAAGCAGAGCATTTCCCCGTTGACTACTGATTATTATTTTATTTATGTGTGTTTTCAAGCTGAATTATTGTGTAGTTAACTTGTTGGCTGCTGTGTTTTTGTTGTACGCTTATTGCCATATATTGGCCATAAATAGCCATCATTTTATTTATTAAAACTGTGCATAGTGCTGGCCAGGACAACAAGTAAATTCATGCCAAAATGAACTGCAAACCGGTAAACTGTCGCCCAATCTGAGTTTATAGCAATTTAAACGTGCTCACCGACAAAGCCAAAAAACACAGACCCAAAACAGACGGTGCAGAACGAGTTAACAACGAGTGGAGAGGTGGAGAGGGGGGACGGAATTTACATGTATTGATTTAATATCTGTGCTGCCTGCGGCCAATTTAATCATCATTTGTAGAAAATAATTAAAATTTACAATAACAGCCAACTGGCAATTGGCAATTGGCGACTGCCAAACAGGCATTGGCCATATTATCTGCCATATTCGTAAAATCCACCGAAAATTTTGTAATAACCAGCAAGAGCAACATCATCAAGGATGGGTCAGAAGTTGTTCCAACAGAGAGAGGGGGACAGAGGGAGACAGTGGGAGACAGGCAGACAAATATCTCAATGAAACTTTAAGAGACACCAAAGTGCAACTGCAATGCAAAGTCTGGCAATTTGCCCCAGAAGCAGAATATTAAAGAAAGTAGACGAAAACATACCCTTTAAAAAGGTGAGAATTTTTAGTTTAAATTTACATACATTTTAAAAAATACACACAAATAATATAACAAAAAATGTATAAGAGATATTTGAATGCAGTATTAAATTAGATAAAAATTGGACTTGAGAAAAATTATGATTAAACTTATTGTAACTGCAGATTAATTATTATTATTATTATTATTATTAAATGTCAACGAGTAACGATCTATACAAAAGGTAAATTGAGAGTCTGTATATAAACTCAAATAAATTTCCATTATAGCAGTGTATACCTAATAAAATATATATGTTCAAAATGCTGTCGGCCCATAAAATGTGCTAATTTCGTTGACATTGCGCAGACAATTTGTAATTGTGCGCTATAATTTTTTTTTTGTAACTTGGAAAGGGCTTTAATTTTAAATGGCTAACGCCGCCCCTAATCCATAACAGTAAATACTTAGTTGTCCACGATTTAGCAGTGCAGCTGGCCCATCTCATAAATTATGGAGTAAAACACGAGGCAAACAGATAGGTTCTAAGTGCAACACTCATTGCATTTGGCTATTGGCTCGTCGCCTTTTGTTGCCCCTTTTTTATGATGCCAGCAAATGTCTAAATTGGAAGTAATACAAGTTGTTTTATTGTGTGTGTGTGTGTGTGTGTGTGTGTTGTGCGTGTTGTGCCTTGTGTCTTTTGCTTGGCTGATGTGTGTTTTTGTTTCGGTTTGAGCAAGTGCCATTTCAAGCTCATTAGTGGCCATAATTAGCCAGCTCAGTTTATGGCCCACAGACACAGCAGGCGCGGAGTCAAATGTGCCACTGCAGACCAGATTCCCACTACGAATGCAAAGGAACGCAGAACCAAAAAAAACTTACATACAGAAATTTGTATACTCTTTCCAAAAAGATTGAAAAAAAAAGAAACTGATAAAATATGCTAAGCCAAGTCACAAAGCTATTTATTTCGTTACAGTTTTGAAAAAGCAAATGTTTTCAATGCGGATTTGTTTTTCAGCTGCTTTGTCTCAAACCACAAATACTGATTTCGATTTCATGGAAAAACTACCAATTTACGAACTGAAAGCCCATTGTATGTATGCCACTATTCACATGCCCCATTGTGTCAAGCGTAATCCCCGTTTTGAGCAGGCAACAACAGATACGAGAAACTCTCAACAAAAAAGGGCACAGATACAACAGACACAACAGATACTTAAGAGACGCAAGCAGATACTTTTCGGCTGCCCTCGCATTTTATTTTACTTTTTTTCTTTTATTTTTATTTTTTGCAATATGTTTCTTAAGTTTTTTTTTTTTTGCACCATTTTCATGTAGTGGAGGGGGAGAGTAGGGGGGTTAGGTGAGAGGTCTGCGCGTAACTTTATGGCCTCGTGCATTACAAACCGAAACATGTGTTTATTGTCCAACTGCCTCTTCAGGCCCCTCTCTCTGCCACTGTATCTGTGTATCTGTGACTGCGTCTGGGCTGCTGCTGAAACAATTTTTATTTTCGCTGTCAGCGGGGCGAACTAAGAACTAAGCTGCAACACTTCAAATGACACTGGCCCCACTCCCCAGCCAACTCCTCCCCCCCGTGCGACACTCTACAAATTGCTAGTAAAATGTGAGACGCCGTTTCTGCTCATTTGTTTGCATTTAGTCCAAGTGTGTGTGGCGTGTGTGTACTGTTTGTGTGTGTGTGCTTGGAATGCAGTTGTTGTTGCCAGTTTTTGCCAGGTTGTCATTAACAAATGGCAAATTAAATTGCGCTTAAATTTGTTTAACAGCCCTCCACAAAATAAAATACGGAAATTTCGCATCTGCAGCAAAATCTCTTTTTGTCACAGCCCCTTTGAGTAAACTTAAGATGAAAATGAAGATGAAAACTTAAAGAATTTACACGAACTAATAAACTAACTGAAAATAGAATGTGTCTGAAGACTGCAGGCCATAAAAAAATAATAAAATCGTTCAAATATTTTATTATTTTATTTTATTTTAAGATGTCAGTTGATAAGTTTGATAAGCAAAATTCACATTTCATATAAAGAAAAGCACAAATTAACCTTAAAATATATTTTAAAAAAATTAACTAAGATTTCACTTTAAACATTAAAAAAATACTCTCAGTAAAAAAACTTAAACTAAAATATAAATAAAATGAAATAAATCATTATTTGTTAAAAATTCAATCTAAATAATAATAAATAACTTAAATAAATATTTATCTCAAATGACTAACTTTTCTCAATTGTTTAACTTTTCAGCATTTGAACCTTTTAAGGTAAATTTGACATATTACCCGATTTTAGTTTTTATGTTTATGTTTATTTTGTTTTTTTTTTTTGTGGCAACCAAATAGGAATGCAACTTAAGAGCCCTATCAGTAAGTTACGCCCATGCAATTTAAGTTGGACAAAAAGGAAAATAAAGGAAAAAGTTTCAGTGGTCCAATTGAAATTCTCAAGAGTGAAATAACTCAGCATTGAGAACGCCCACAAAATTCGATTGTGCCGCACTTCAATTAAATGCTCCACAAATCTCAGAACACATGTTGTGGGGGAAAACCCCCCTAAAGCATCCCCTATAAGGCAAGGGGATTATTTTGATGTTGTGGTTGAGGGGGGGGGTGAATCTATTATGGTTTGACATTAGCATGAAAAACGCATTTTTCTTTTGCAAACGAATGCGAACGGAAATGTTTTAAATAACTTCCGAATAACTTCTTGGGTACATTTTAGGCAGTGGCATAGGTGACAAAACGTTCAACATCTATATGAGAGAGAGAGAGAGAGGGGAGGGGATGCTTTCAACGGGGAAGGGCTTGATTTCTGCTAAAGTTTGCATTTCTTTTTTGTCGTTCGTTCTTTTGTTAAACGGAAAACGAGTCGACACTTTGATTGAATAAAATTGTAAAATATGATTATTTCTTGAACATTACCCGGCTATAATATATAAAGTGTGTAAGTGTTGTCGGTTTGTTATCCATTGAACTTTGAGTTTTGCGAAAAGTTTTGCATATTTATGCAATTGAATTGTTTACACCAAAATGATGTTTTCGAAAGGTTCAAATTTGACAACTTTTTGAGTGTGTGTGTGAGTTGGATAGGAAAAGTTTCTTAACAGCATCCTGGCAACCGAGTCGTATACTTTATCACTGATAAACTTTGTTGTGGCACATGCATCAGGCCAAAGATGTTGATTGATTTTAGTTTGTCCTCAAAATAAAATAAACAGAGAAAAGATGCAAAGTCTTAAAATTGCTGTGGCATATTCATAAATCAGTCACTCACTTTTGTAAATCATGTTGAATATTCTATCAGTGAAGGATTATAGAAATTTATATTTATAATAACACAACTTATGAGTTTTGAATTTTCTATGAGCTTAGTTGTGTTTAGGAAAGGAATCCACTCTGCTAAAAAAACATGTGTGTCAAACAATATATTTTCATTTATTTTACAACTTTTGTATTATTTATGCTGTACGCAATAAAATCTGACAATTCTCGAAATTAATGAAATCAGCTTCAACTTTGCAGATTAATATTTATGTCTGTGTGTGTGTGTGAGTGTGTGTTACATGTAGATAAGCCACACACAGAGCTTCTCTTCTGGCCATTATTTGCTTGTTCTCTAGTTATCTGAGCCAAAATCTAAAGCAAAAGCCAAAGCGTAGACAAAACGATGCAAAAACTTGGCAAACAGACGTCGGCGATGCAAAGAAAAGTTTTTACCGAAAACTCTTGGCCCATTGACAAAAGTTGACATACGCAAAAACACATACAAATTATCAGCACATTTATCTGGGGAAATAATGCACGAATGAAAAGTTTTGATTTATTTTTAAGCACAAACTTTTTGCCCTGTCACAATTTTGATGAGGGTGTAAACGACAGGGGAAACAGGGGCAAACAGACATTCAAATCGAAGCACAACTCGAAAATTCAAAATCAAATATGACATCCCCCATCCCGAGAGACAATGATGCTAGAAGAGCCAAAACGAAGCCAATAGACAACGGCTCGAACAGCCAGGATTAATGAGCTTAAAGACTCTTAAAACCTGTTAACGTCTTCAAGTGCCAAGCTTAGTTTGCATCTCTTGCTTCGCCCCTCTCTCTATCAGTCTCCCTCTCTCTCTCTCTTAGTCATTTTGCTTGTTGGCTTCTGCTAAGCTTTTTATTTTTAGCCAAACATATTTCAAGTTCGTCAAAACTTTCACCTCCACTTAATTATTAATAGATGGTACATAACTTAATCTTTCATGTCAGTTAGGGGTTGTTTCTAACTGTTCTGATTTTCATATTTAAACCTCAAGCACTCAGTTAGATTAATACTGCCTGATTTTGAACCCATAACTTGGGTATGTTGAATTTTAAAAATATGTGTTTTTGGCTCCACTTATGTTAATCATCATAATTAAATCTGTATAACATTCTTATTTCATTTTTAACAATACTTTTAATACTAATATAGGTAAAAAAAGATTTGGAAATTATTATTTTATACTAAAAAATACTAAAAAGATTCGGAAATTTCTAACAATAAAATTATGATTTTTATTAGGAGCGAACTATTTAGATCTATTTTGCGAATTCTAGGTTTTTTGTCGGTTTTATAATTTCTAAATATTAAAAGCGCAGAACATATTCGGATACTGCATCTTCTTCTGATTAACATATTTTTCATAATTGTTCCATGCCCTACACTAACTAAAATTAATAAATGTTAAAATAAATAAACATATGTTAATATTGTAATAATTTAATTTATTAAACATATAAATATTTAGGACTATTTTAAAAACATTAATAATAATGTTGTAATAATTAATTAATTAAGTAATAATAATATATACATTCCTAAATTAATAGTAAGTTGTCAATCTGCATTCATATCTCATTCGCCTTTTGACATGCAACAAGAAGAAGAAGAAGAAACAGCAGAAATATCTTTATTGGTGAATGCCACATTGAACTGTGTGTCTAATAGAGTCAGAGAGGACTATTACATCGATTTATCAACATGTCAACATATTTAATGAGACGGGGTTAAGGACATTTACTGTTATGTTTGTATGTGTGTGTGTGTGTGGGTGTGTGGGTGTGTGCTCGATTCTCAAAATGTCGGCTGCCAACTCAATAATATGCCAGTGCCAATATTGCGTATACGCGCCATAGGAGCCGGTCATTGTTCCAGCAATTGTTGTTGCTGCTGCTTGCGATGTTTTGCTAGCTGGGATTTGTTTGCAGCAAGCGGAAATAGTTGTAGTGGGTTGTGCAGGAGAGAAGGGGATGTGGGAGGGTGAGATAGGAGTTAAGCATTTCAATATGTGTAAACGTATGTTGTTGAAGTTTATATACTGGATAAACTGTACAGCCAACTGACGTATGCATGTCCTCGACAGACACCAACACACACACACACACAGAAATACACACACTCACACACACACACATACAGCTGCCATAAAAGCAAATAGCTGTCATGCGTGTGTGTTTTCTAGAGTGAGAGAGAGAGAGGAGCTTTGTGGCTAACAATTTGAATGGATATCGGTGAACCAAACCGAAATAGTTGTCAGCGCATACAACATGAAGAATATATATTTATATATATATACATATATATTTGTAAGTTGGGAGTTGTGGGAAGCTATCCCTGTTTATCCTGTCAATTGAACTGCCAACTGCTGAGACCCATCATTGGGCCAAATCCTTATTGTAGCGCCTAAGCCAACGTTTTTGGCCCACGGCTCATAAATATTTTCTCAATAAAAAAAATTTATGTTCACATAAAATTTTGTTTAAAAAGCACAAATTTTCAGCTATCTGTGTGCAAAATGTTTGCAACTCGTGTGCAAATTGTTGAAATTGTTTCTATTGTTAGTTTTGCGGCTTGTCCTGTTATTAAGCCAGCAGCTGTTGCATTTCACAAAATTTAATGAAGTGTTCACACACACACACACACATACCAATCTGTGTGTGTGTGTGTGTTTTATGTTATTTGTGTTTAGGCACAAAAGACTTTCAATTAGACTTGGAAGTTTCCATTGTTGTTGTTGTTGTTGTTGTTGTTGTTGTTGTTGTTGTTGTTGTTGTTGTTGTTGTTGTTCATATTGTTGTTTATGGGCCCCCAACTAAGTATGGAGAAGTGTAAACAATGTGTGTTTTGGTCTCCTTGCCATAAATACAAATTAATTGGCCTTGGCTATTGTTAGCCATTATTGTTGTTGTTGTTGTTGTTTTAGTTGTTTTTGTTGTCGCAGTAACCAATGTAAGAATGGGATATTGAAAATTGCTGACAGCTCATTCATTTATAAAGTGTGATTTGGTTGAACTGATTGAAAATTATCTAGTAGATATTTATTCAGTTGAGACAAACCAAAATATAATCACTTAATAATTACTTAAAACAATTCATTTATTATTTTACCAATTATGAGACACATTTCAAATTTGGTGATCTTTAGTTATTTGCTGTACTCGTGATTTACTTATGTGTTCATTGATGAATTCAAATTCAAGAGTTACGCTCAAAATATAATCATTTAATTATAATAAATTTAGCAAATTCGCAAGTCAATTAAATGGTAATTATATTTAATTGTGCCAAATATAAGATAAACTTATCTTATCACAATTTTTACTCGTCTGTTGGCTTTTCTTTTTTTATTACTTTGTATGTTTTTTTTATCTTTGCAGTAACATAAATTTCAAAAATATTTGCCAACAATTTCTAGGTTTATGCTCACGTTTTAACCATTTTATGGCACAGAGGTTGAGTCGAAAACGAGTCCCAAATACAACAACAAGTGTGAACTTCGAGACTTGTCACCAGCTGCCATTTTCAATCTTAATATTTGATGTCACACGTCGCATTCAAATGCCAGCTGCGTCCTGCTTCGGGGCCTATTTTTCCTGTGTTGTTTCCAACCCGACGCATGTTATCGGTTTATTGTTGAACCCGTGACCCAGATAGAAGATATGGAAAACTGAAAGTAACACAGGAAAGAAAATGGAGAAAAAACTTCAACTGATATCAAATGCAGAACATTAACAATTTAATGGTTTTACACTTGATTTTGCCACTTGGTTGTCCTTTTTTCTTTTTTTTTCACACAGTGCAGTGCAATGCATAAATTGGCCATGTTTTGGGTCCAGTTTCGAGTGGTCCTGCATACGAAATGAGCTCGTGTTTAGAATTAGTATAGGTTTGTAGTTATGCTCGTTATTCACTTGAGATGAATGAGTGAATGACTGAGTGAATGAATGAATGAATGCATGGAAATGAGTGTATTGTCTGCTGCGCACGGCTAGGCACAAATGAAGTGATTTCTCCAAGATTTGCGGATTTAGATTGAGAGATATTGCAGCGCCCATTGACATGGAATGTCAGTTAGGAACATTCAAAAAAAATATATATACAAAAGAATAGTATTGAAGGAATTGTTACATCGACTCAAACTCTAAAATGGCAAAACAATTTAATGCTTCATTGATAACCGCAGATGTCGCTGGCAAATGACAGCCAATTGGGCGATAAGAACAGTTCCTAACTCAGACATAACCAGCTAACAACTCCCAACTACAAAGTCACGTGAATGCACTGAGAAAAATAACATTGTTTTTATTATAGTAAAAACCAGATTTTAAAATACAAGTTATTATTTATTTAAAAAATCTTAAGTATCTTGGTTTGAATTGCTTACAAAAATTGCCTTTATAAACGGTTGCGTATTTTTCATAATATTAATTCTAATTCTAAATTCTTTTAAGCCAAAATTCTGTAAACAACTCTGAATTTAAATTTGTTTTATTTATATTTGTAGGTATTTGTCATTTTTCTGTCAAATTTGTTGTTCAACTTGAGACGCTTCATTCTCAAATTTTAAAATGCAATCTGGATATTTGGAGAGCATACGAAATACCTGCTTCTTGTATTCTCTCAGTGTACAATTTCAGTCTCGTCGCAGTCACTTTCATTGCGCAGACATGTCATGAAAAAACGGCCCAACAACAAACAAACCAAACCAAACAACAAAGCAACCAATACAAGTGGCAGCGGTATAGGTAAAGTGGTTTAGTGGGAGGTACAAGACAGGGATAGGGGTTGGGTGTGGGGATTGGGGGAGGCAAATAATGGCAAATATATTGAACACTGCGATAAACATATGAGAAATGCACATGCGACTGGCGCCAAGTTCAATTCCGCAGGCCAAAAGTTTACGCCACTTAATAGAACTTGACGCAAATTCAATTACAACGTTGCCCCCGCCACGCCTCCCACTTCTTCCCTGCAACACACACACACACACACACATGCACACACAGACGGAAAATAAGCAAAAACTTGTTAAAGAAATTGGCGAAAAAAAGTTGCCTTCTTGGTTTTTGTGTGGAAAACTTTTGCCCACCGGCGGCGGTTTTTTGTGTGATTTCTGTAAACGTTGTCACAGCTAGAGGGCTCTCTCGATATTTATCTCTCTCTCTCTCTCTCTCTATCTAAGTCTATCTCTGTGTCTTTCTCTGTCTCTTTCGCTGCCCTTGGTTGTTGGCCAGCATTGGAATTGGAAGTTTTGTCCTTGAGGCTATTTACACTGCAATCGGCACACCTCCCCCCCACAGCCCTCTTCTACAGCTGAGGGCTGCAATTAGCAAATAAAACTCGGCATATTTTAAGCGTCAATGAGGCGACGGTCTCCTTTTGCAAAACTTTTGCAATCACTTTCCTTTTGCTTCTTGTTGGCCAACAAAGTATTGGCCAAGTACGCCTTTTCAATTTAAGCGTCAAAGGAGTATCTCTTTTGAAGAACTTGACTCTTGCCGTTTATATTGTGTGGTATCAACAATTCTGGCGCAAATTTATATCTATTTTTATATTTCCGTTTACCTCAATTTAATAAAGGACACAGCAGAATACTAATAAATATAATTTACAGTATGATATAAATCGAATACAATATTTGTTATTATATTATAATAAAACCACGAGTTTTACTCAAGCAAAATATGGATTTGTAAATGTTCAAACAAAATTTTAATAAACTATTTAAGCAATCAAGGAAATAATTGTGGCCACGGAAAGTTATCATAATTTAGAAAATTCATGTTTTTCTGTAATTACAAGGATGATTTTAATATCCATTGAACAACTAAAAACTTGTTTCTACCAATTAAATAAAGCTTTCAAAAAATGTATATCCATCGAACAGTTTTCATACGCTGTTTGGTAAATTTTGTGCTTATAATCTTTTAATGCAATTCGATCAATTCCTTAGGATTCCTAAAATTAAACCATGCAGCACAAAAGTATGTTATATTTTTTCTCATTTGTGCGCCAAGAAAGTTAGCATATTCAGCAACCTGCATGAAGTACTAACTAGGGTTACCATATTCTTGCCTTCACGAAGCGCGTTTGCTCTTAAAAGTATGCCACATTTTATTTATTTAGTATTTGCAATCTAGTCAATGCAGGAACCTAATGTGTAGGACTGGATTGTGTACATGCTATTCTAAGGTGAATCCCACAAAAAAATGTAAGCAGAATGCATTCTCCTAAACAACAATAAATAAAAACTACTTTTTTGGTATACAAATTTGACACGTCTATTCATTATATTTTTATTTTATTGGGACTAATTATATTTTTAAGGAAATTTCATGTTTGGTTGTTGTTTCGGATTACAAGCGTTATTAACAGCTTGTGCCAAGAAGCGGCGTATGAAAAGGTAAACTCTAAAACGCTAGATGGAGCTAGTTATTTATTTAGCTGCCGCTTAGCGTCAGATGGCGCCAGCCAATGAAATAATTAATTATATTAAATGGAAATCAATTGATTATTAGCGATAAGCGACATAAGGATTGAAGTCATACATTATATAATATAAGTAACGTATTTAAATAACTAATTCCAATTAAAAATGATATTAAATAAAAATGTAAAGTAAATAGTCAATAATTATTCGCCTATTATTGACTGCCAATTATATATTATAAACAATTAAATAGTTTCTGCAGCACGTACCGAATGTGAATGCCAAGCAAAATAAATAAATAACTGCAGTTGCTGAAATTTATTATATAATTTTTATAATTTTTCCATATACTTATTATAAATATGTGTGTTTAGGTTAATTTCTGATCAGAACTAAAAAATCATGCATTGGAATTGGATGTTATGTTTTGTGCTGGGACTGCTGCTCAACGCCAGCGTTGAATCTAGACGCGGGAGGCGAAGGGGCAGGGGTCATAGACTGCAGCTGAAGCGGCGCACTAATCACGAGGATTCGCTGAAGACTCTACAATTCGAGACGGCAGCTCTACGATCCAAGTTTAGGCTGCACGGGCCCAAAACTGAGCCAAGTGCGAAAGGAACTGGGCAAAGTGAGCCGCTCGGCAATGCCTACAATACGGAATACTATGGCGAGATTCAATTCGGCAGCTCCCAGACATTCAAGATACTCTTCGATACGGGCTCCGCGAATCTGTGGGTGGCCTCGATCCAGTGTCCCCCTGATAATTGCACAAGAATGGAACGCTACGATTCGAGTCTTTCCAGCAGTTATGTGGCCAACGGGAAACCGTTTGAAATACAATACGCGGCCAAGAATAATCACGCGACGGTTCTGGAGGGCTTCCTCTCCATGGAAACTGTGACACTAGCTGGCCTGAGCATTCAGAGGCAAACTTTTGCGGAGATTACTTCACTGCCGCCGGGCGTCTTTAGTCACGCCAATTTCGATGGCATCTTTGGGCTGGGCTTTCAGGAGATCGCCGTTGATGGCATCGTTCCGCCCATGTACAATCTCTTCCAACAGGGCCTCATCTCACAGCCAACCTTTTCCTTTACAATCAATCGCACTAATACGGGTGGGATCGACTCATCTGGCGGCCAATTGATACTGGGGCAAAGTGATCCAACCTTGCACAGTGGCTGCCTGACGTATGTGCCCCTCTCCAAGGTTGGCTATTGGCAAATAACTGTTGACAGCATTGACATGGGCGATAAGGAACTGTGCTCGAACTGTGAGGCTATTATGGATGTGGGCACCTCGTTGATCGTGGCTCCTCGAGCGGTTTTGGAGAATATAAATACATTGCTCGGACTGACGACTGATGACAAACGGAATGGCGTCTACACGATCAACTGCTCGAGAGTTCCCAGCCTGCCCAGTATCACTTTGAATATTGGACGACGTGATTTTGTACTTACCCCAGCAGACTATGTGGTTCGCTATAAGGATTTGTGTGTTTCCGGCTTCACCACCTTGGATGAGTTGGACACGCATTTGAAGAATGATGATGGCACCGAGTTTGGCCATATTTGGATATTGGGCCTTGTTTTCATGGGTCCCCACTACATGGAGTTCGATATGGGGTACAAGCGCATTGGGTTAGCCCCAAAGATCTAGATTAAATTATAAACCAATTCTTGTTTAGTTAAAATATTCAACTTTAACAAGAAAAAGTTAATAAATCAAAAATTCTGCGAAATATTATTATTTTACATAACTTACTACAATCATTCGCCATCATTCAGTACAATATATATTTATGTCAAAAATATATAATTATAATAATAACACCTTAAAAAAAATTAATAAATATTTGATTTACCTCGTAAAAGCCGATAAAATTGTTTTCGTTATATTTTTGCAAAATGAACGTTCAAAGGAGACACCTATTTCTATAATGAGTGATGATATGACACGTACACTCAGAAATAAATAATGGACTCAAATGTTGAAATAATTAATCAAACAAAGAATTGACCAGGAAACTAGAACCTTACATTTTTTATCTAAAAAAACAAAATAAATGAATTTTTGATTTTCACAGACACAACAATATACTTTCTGAATGATAAGTCATGTTACTTTATATAATATTCTAATATTCGATGTGATTTTTTTTTTTAAGTACACAAAAATAAAGGCAACAAGTTTGTAGACATTGTTTGATTTTAGATAGGGCTTGCGAAAAAAAATAACACTTGTGCTGTATTTCTATAATTTTTTTTTTAATTGTGCAGGTATTAAATAATTTGGGCTTTTGAATACCTACTTAAATTTAAGCGTTCAAATCCTTTAAAGACATATTGTCCAACAACGAGAATTAAGTTGGCGGTGTCTATAGTCTATATCATTTAATTACTGGAACTTAAGATAAGTACACTGATAAATAGCGAAGTTTAGCATTTCTGTGAATTGGCCCTAGCTTTAATGCGGGTTTTTAACGCACTAAAAAATTAAACAACATTGGGAATGAAATAATAACAGAATGGTTAATACATTAAAAATAAATTTATTTTGTTCTATATATATATATATATATATATATGTATATATAATAAATATATGTAATATTTATATAATAAGTGTAAATGTTAAAGTTAAAATTTCAAAGAAGTAAACAGACAGAAAACCTACAATCAAAGTGATTACAAATTTATAGCAGATTTCAAACGTATTTTTTTTAAGCTATTTATATTTAAATATATTTAATTACTTTGCGTATATTTTTTAAATGGAAATCAATTTAATCAATTATTGCGATAAGCGACATAAGGATTGAAGTCATACATTATATAATATAAGTAACGTATTTAAATAACTAATTCCAATTAAAAATGATATTAAATAAAAATGTAAAGTAAATAGTCAATAATTATTCGCCTATTATTGACTGCCAATTATATATTATAAACAATTAAATAGTTTCTGCAGCACGTACCGAATGTGAATGCCAAGCAAAATAAATAAATAACTGCAGTTGCTGAAATTTATTATATAATTTTTATAATTTTTCCATATACTTATTATAAATATGTGTGTTTAGGTTAATTTCTGATCAGAACTAAAAAATCATGCATTGGAATTGGATGTTATGTTTTGTGCTGGGACTGCTGCTCAACGCCAGCGTTGAATCTAGACGCGGGTGGCTAAGGGGCAAGGGTCATATACTGCATCTGAAGCGGCGAACTAATCACGAGGATTCGCTGAAGACTCTACAATTCGAGACGGCAGCTCTACGATCCAAGTTTAGGCTGCACGGGCCCAAAAGTGAGCCAAGTGCGAAAGGAACTGGGCAAAGTGAGCCGCTCGGCAATGCCTACAATACGGAATACTATGGCGAGATTCAATTCGGCAGCTCCCAGACATTCAAGATACTCTTCGATACGGGCTCCGCGAATCTGTGGGTGGCCTCGATCCAGTGTCCCCCTGATAATTGCACAAGAATGGAACGCTACGATTCGAGTCTTTCCAGCAGTTATGTGGCCAACGGGAAACCGTTTGAAATACAATACGCGGCCAAGAATAATCACGCGACGGTTCTGGAGGGCTTCCTCTCCATGGAAACTGTGACACTAGCTGGCCTGAGCATTCAGAGGCAAACTTTTGCGGAGATTACTTCACTGCCGCCGGGCGTCTTTAGTCACGCCAATTTCGATGGCATCTTTGGGCTGGGCTTTCAGGAGATCGCCGTTGATGGCATCGTTCCGCCCATGTACAATCTCTTCCAACAGGGCCTCATCTCACAGCCAACCTTTTCCTTTACAATCAATCGCACTAATACGGGTGGGATCGACTCATCGGGCGGCCAATTGATACTGGGGCAAAGTGATCCAACCTTGCACAGTGGCTGCCTGACGTATGTGCCCCTCTCCAAGGTTGGCTATTGGCAAATAACTGTTGACAGCATTGACATGGGCGATAAGGAACTGTGCTCGAACTGTGAGGCTATTATGGATGTGGGCACCTCGTTGATCGTGGCTCCTCGAGCGGTTTTGGAGAATATAAATACATTGCTCGGACTGACGACTGATGACAAACGGAATGGCGTCTACACGATCAACTGCTCGAGAGTTCCCAGCCTGCCCAGTATCACTTTGAATATTGGACGACGTGATTTTGTACTTACCCCAGCAGACTATGTGGTTCGCTATAAGGATTTGTGTGTTTCCGGCTTCACCACCTTGGATGAGTTGGACACGCATTTGAAGAATGATGATGGCACCGAGTTTGGCCATATTTGGATATTGGGCCTTGTTTTCATGGGTCCCCACTACATGGAGTTCGACATGGGGTACAAGCGCATTGGGTTAGCCCCAAAGATCTAGATTGAATTATAAGCCAATTCTTGTTTAGTTAAAATATTCAACTTTAACAAAAAAAAGTTAATAAATCAAAAATTCTGCAAAATGTTATTATTTTACATAACTTACTACAATCATTCGCCATCATTCAGTACAATATATATTTATGTCAAAAATATATAATTATAATAATAACACCTTAAAAAAAATGTAATAATTATTTGATTTACCTCGTAAAAGCCGATAAAATTGTTTTCGTTATTTTTTTTGCAAAATGAACGTACAAAGGAGACACCTGTTTCTATAATGAGTGATGATATGACACGTACACTCAGAAATAAATAATGGACTCAAATGTTCAAATAATTAATCAAACAAAAAATTGACCAGGAAACTAGAACCTTCAATTTTTTATCTAAAAAAACAAAATAAATGAAATTTTGATTTTCACAGACACAACAATATACTTTCTGAATGATAAGTCATGTTACGCTATATAATTTTCTAATATTCGATGTGATTATTTTTTTTTAATAACACAAAAATAAAGGCAACAAGTTTGTAGACATTGTTTGATTTTAGATAGGGCTTGCGAAAAAAAATAACACTTGTGCTGTACATCTTTAATTTTTTTTTGAATTGTGCAGGTATTAAATAATTTGGGCTTTTGAATACCTACTTAAATTTAAGCGTTCAAATCCTTTAAAGACATATTGTCCAACAACAAGAATTAAGTTGGCGGTGTCTATAGTCTATATCATTTAATTACTGGAACTAAAGATAAGTACACTGATAAATAGCGAAGTTTAGCATTTCTGTGAATTGGCCCTAGATTTAATGCGGGTTTTTAACGCACTAAAAAATTAAACAACATTTGGAATTAAATAATAACAGATATATATATATATGTGTCTATATAATATATATAATATATATACGTACTATATGTATAATGTGTGTAAATATTAAAGTTAAAAATCCAAAGAAATAAACAGAAAGAAAACCTAGAATCAAAGTGATTACAGATTTATAGCAGATTTCAAACGTATTTTTTTTAAACTATTTTTATTTAAATATATTTAATTACTTTGCGTTTCGTTTTCGTTATGAATTACTGTAAACAAAAGCTTAACTGCCAATTGATCAATTTCTTTTATCAAATTTAATGATAATTATCGGGAAGTGATCAATCCTGAATAGACTTATGAACTTGGTATATATAGCAGAGGTAATTGAGTAATTGAGTTCAGTGTGGCCTAGTCAAGGCAACCATACAATCAAGGCAAAGATAAAAAAATGTTGAAGCAACTGCTGCTGTTGGCCATTGTGGTGGCGCTGGTCAGTGCGGAACTGCATCGCATACCCATCCACAAGCGCCAACGGACGAAGACCCGACAGCACCAGAGGTCAGATGCCCGTCATCTCCGTCAGAAGTATCACCAGCAGAGTAAGCTCTACGTGCCGAACTATGTGGCGCCCAACTACGGCAGTGCGGAGGACTCCAGCTCCAGCGCTGACTATACGACGGAGGAACTAACCAACGATCAGAATATGGACTATTATGGTGTGATTGCTATTGGAACACCACCCCAGTCCTTCGAAGTCGTGTTTGATACGGGCTCATCAAATTTGTGGGTGCCATCTGTGAACTGCGCCAGGACCGATGTCGCTTGCGAGACACACAGTCAGTACAATTCGAGTGCATCCAGTACGTATGTGGCCAATGGACAGACATTCAGCATACAGTATGGCACAGGCAGTGTCTGGGGAATCCTCTCCACGGACACAGTCAGCATTAATGGTTTGAGCATTGCGAATCAGACTTTTGGCGAAGCCATCATGCAGCCAGATAACGCTTTCACTGGAGTCCCCTTCGATGGTATTTTGGGCATGGGCTATGACACTATTGCCGTGGATACGGTTGTGCCACCATTTTACAATCTTTGGAACCAGGGACTGATTGAAGAGCCCACATTTGGTTTCTATTTGGCGCATAATGGTTCCGCTGAGCAAGGCGGTGAACTTATACTCGGTGGAGTCGATTATCAGTTGTTTCAAGGCAATCTGACCTATGTCCCTGTCTCCCAGATGGGCTACTGGCAGTTTTCCATGAACTATGTCGCACTAAATGGCGTGGGTATATGCAGCGATTGTCAGGCAATTGCGGATACGGGCACCTCCTTGCTGGGTGTACCCGATGCTCAACTCTCAAATCTAAACTCGTTAATTGGTGCTTATGAAATGCAAGGGGATTACTATGTGAACTGCGACAATATAGATTCTCTGCCAACCCTCAACATCAACATTGGCGGCAGCATTTTCAATCTGACATCCGCGGAGTACATCACCGTCTATCAGGAGAGTGGCTACTCCTTCTGCATGTCGAGCTTTTCGTCTAGTGGCACTGACTTTTGGATTCTTGGTGATACCTTCATTGGTCAGTATTACACACAATTTGATTTCGGAAGCAACAGCGTTGGCTTTGCACCAAAGAATTAAATTGAAAACAAAAATATATAAAAAAAAATAAAAGAATGCAAGCAAAATAAATTACAAAAAAAAATAAGATAAATATTTACATTAATGATTTTTGCGTATTTTACACATGTATTTATAAATGATATATGAATTGTTGTTGATGCAGTTTTAAACAAGTGAATTAATATCGTGTGCAGAGTATTCAAATTAAGGTTTTGCAAAATGTATAAATTCGTAAAAAATTCAGTCTCAAATTTAGACATTTCAAATATGATAATTTGCTTCTTGAAGAAGGCGTAAAAAAGTAAAGGAAAATTAAATTAAATCATTAATTTGTTGCTCGCTTTTGGCAAATTGTTGTTGCCTCACGGAAGGTGGGGTAGTTGTTGAGATGGTCGCAGATGAGCCGACAGCTGATGAGCCAGTTGCTGCAATTGTTGTTGAAGTAGCACGCGTAGCTGCTGCGGCTGCGGCTTGTTGCGATTGCTGCTGCATGGATATGTGATGCAATTTGGTCCTCAGCAGCTAAGTGTAGGTCTGAGTGAAATAGTCGTCATTGCCATTGTCCCAGCCATAATAGTTTTGCGAGTCGCCATTAAGCTGCCGTTGTTGTGGCACCTGTTCCGGCAGCACGCTCCAACACGTTTGCAGCAGTGCTGCGGGGTTGGAACTGTTGCTGTCAATGCTGGTGCAAGTGTCCAGACCGACGCCACGTTCTGGTATTGGCGAACTGCTGCTTAGCCAATTGGAGTTTTCGAATGCAGTAGAATAGTTACTGGAGCTCTGCAAAAAAAAAAAAATAAACGAGATAATTCTTCCATCAAAGCAGATTGGCCACCTTCACCAGAAAAACGACGTTGGCATAGATGGACAGGCGTCATCAAGAATGTTATCATTATCACTTACATTTGGGGATAAGTGCTCGAATCCTGGCGGCGGATTGGTTACCCTAACCGAATTCCAGGTTGGACAGTAGCAGTTCTCGTCACCAAAGAGTGCATAGTACTCGGCAGTTTTGTAATAGCTGAAGCTGCCGTGTTCCGGGTGTCCCACGGTGCCGGCATGCAGTGCGTTCTGCACCTCAAAATGGAACTTACTAAGCTTATCGGGCGTCACCAGCACAAAGGGATCTTGATTGGGTTCCATGGGACAGCAGATCTTCTTGGCCAGCAACACGTTGCCACTGGAGGAGTTGCAACGCATTCTTATATTTTAATTAAACTTAAATATATTATATTAATATCAAAACTCTTCTTGCAATTTTTTCCGACACTTTCTGCTGCAGGTTTCGCAAATCACTGAAGCTGAATTTGAGTCTATCAGAACTGTTGCAACGCCTCTCTTTGCTCCTATCGAATGTTCATAATATCAAATTGTACATAAACAATGCAAACAGTTATTATTATTAAACATTAAATCAAATTTCAATAATTTGCTAGCCGACATAAAGTCGGAAAAAAACAACTTGACATTTAAGTTGAGCGACAGATGGGCAGCACTGGCAGGCCAAATTTCATTCTTCAACTGGAATGACACCTTTCATTTAACTTACATCTTACACAAAGGGTATATTTATATATATATACATATATATATATCGATATCAGATAAATCGGACAAGGCCAGTATTAGGAATACTTATCCGTTTTGTTTGAAAGTAATCGAAACTTCCTAAATTTGTTAAGGGATATGGATGAGATTAACACTAAATAACTGATGATCGACTTCACCAACAAAAGGTAGGTTTATCATTCAAATCAATCATAAAAAAGTCATGAAGTAGTATCTATATATTCCTGATCCGCATTACTAGTACATTTGAAATAGCCTTGTTCCTCTGTCCATTTGTCTGTTTATATGAATAATCGCTCAGATTTAAAGTTTTCTTGAAGCAACTTGGATTTAATCCATCTTTATTAATATTTTGTTATAGTAGTCGTGTGGGAGATCTTATCTAATAAGTATTGCATAAATTCACAAGCTTAAGCTTAATCATTTTAATTTGGACAAATTGAAGCGATTTCTTAAAAGTAAGAATAGTTTTTTGTATACAATTATAACAACAGTAAAATACAGGCAACAAACTTATAAAAAAAAGTGCCAAGACAAGAATATTTATTTTATTTTTTATGGCGTAGTCGTTTAAGTAACATGATCTTCGACATGCTCTTCCACAATGGCATAGCAAAATCCAGCACCAGTTCCGGCAAATTTCACAAATCCCGGCATCTTCAACAGCGTTGGATGGCATCTGAAAAGAAACAAAAAATATATGAAATGTTAATTATTCTATGAAATCTTAAATATTGAAATATAAAAGATTACTTTAATGCCTAAGCAAAAAAAGACTATTTTAAACTAAGAAAGATTCTGTTTTTCATCCTTGCCACTTACAAATTCTCTGATGCGTTATTGCCACAGTTGCCATGTTCATTCCAGCCCCAGGTATAGATTTGTCCGGCAGATGTGCGCATCAGTCCATGCTCGGCGCCCATATGTAAGCTTAGTGGCGTCTCTCCCTCCTCCAGTGAGACCTGGAGCGAGTGGGGAATTGCCTGCTTCTCAGTGAATTCACCTGTACCAAGTTGGCCGTAACAATTGCGTCCCCAGATCAGAATGCTATTGGATTTTTGGACGACCGCATTGTGTGTCCACCCGACCGAAAGTTGACGCACATCCTCCTCAAACTCAAATGAATTCGACTGACCAAACTTATTGTCGCCCAAGGCGATAATGCGTCTGCAGGCGCCCGTTTCCAAGTTGACACACTTGAGCAGCATGTGATTCTGTCCGCTAACCAGTGAGGCAATCCTCAGCTCATTAGGATTATGCGCTTGGATCTTGATCGCTTTGCAGCGATGCAGGGTCGTTGCCGTAATATCCAGTTCATCGGGTGGGGGATCCATGATACTTAATCGACCAAAAACATAGATCTTCTGATCCTGTGTGAGCACAGCGCAAAAGCGCATACCAAAGCTAATCCTTTCCGCAAGCTCGTCGCGTGGCAAACGCATTGCTACTGGACGACGCACCGCCGTAAAACCACGCTGGCAAATGCCAAGTTGATGAAAGGAATTCGAGCCCCACACATAGACTTGCTTCGTCAGCGTAATCGCACCCGAGATGTCCCAGCCACAGTTGATGCTCTCCAAAGGCACTTCCTACGAACAGAACAGATTACTTAATAATCTTTTACAGTGAAATTAAACTAAGGGCACACCTCAAAATATTCGGTGGGCACCATGCTAAACTCATTGTGGCACTCCTCCGTCGAATTAAGTCCGAGTTGGCCGCGATTGTTCCAGCCGCAGGCATGGATACGCCCATTGTTGTCTAGGATTAAAACGTGACCTCCGCCACCGCGAATGCAGCGTATGTTGTGGGGCTTAAAGGAGCACTTAACGAGGCGCTGCGGTGACATGCACAGCTCTGATTCATAGCCAAGGCCGAGTTGACCGTGAGAATTGGCGCCCTGTGCGCAGCCAAAACAAAGGAAATCTCTCATTAATTTGCAATGCAAATATTATTTTTGTACAAGCGATGTCGCTGAACGGCTCTTACCCAGGCATAGACACCGACATCCACCATTGCGACCACCAGTTGCGCTCAGCGTTGGGGGTTACGGTTAGGGTTAGGGTCAAGGGTGGTGTTGTGGGCGTCGTCGTCGTTGCACTTCCGGTTTGTGTTTCACACTTTGATTTAATGCGCCGCAGTCACGCCAACAATGTCGGCAACTCCCTGCTGATTTCTTATTTTTCTTCGTCCTTTCTTTGCCAGCTGCAGTTCGTCCTCGCAACGTGTTCCTCTGCCCGTCGCTGCTCATGTAAAACTGAGCCACTTTCTTGCCGGACAAATTACTTTTATATTGTTTCGCTTGAATATATTTCGTGTGCACTTTGTGTTTCCTTTGGTCGGGCTATAGTTGCGCTGGATTCACGTGCTGCTCATTTTGATGTTTTATTTGGCTTCTAGATTACAATATATTGTTTGCATTTAATATATTGTTTACAAAACAATTCTTTTTATTTGGAAACGCAGCGTTGCCAGTTAGCTAAATCTATCTGCTTGTTTACAAATTGTGCGCATATTTGTTGCTCATCTTGCCGGCTTAGCGAGGTGGCAACATAAAGCAATCATATGTTTTTGGTATTTATGGCTAGTACGCTGATAACGCATATGGCAGGCAAGGCAACATAATTATTTGCCCATTTTAATTTTAATTCAAATTTAACTTAATAAATAGCATGATATATAGAAGCACAATACTGATTTTTAAGATGAAAAATTGAGCTATGGTATGCTGCTTATTTACAAGGCTGCATAATAATTAATACGATTAGTTTAAATCGTTGTTTATAATGTTTAACATAATTGTTAGCCACAGAAAATATAACAGCTTATCATTTTTACGCCACCTCAAATGGAAAACGATTTTGAGCAAAGTGTGTCTTTCGATGTTTTCCGCAAGCAGCAGGTCAACCTGAGAATACCCTGAAAAAGGTGTAAAGTTCGTATTTAAGACGACAAAAAGTATGAAATTACATTTAACAACTGTATCTGAATACTGGGGTGTGCTAGTAACTAAGTTTTCACTTTAGACAAGCCCACATAATTATTTGCCAATTATTTGAATTTAAAATGTTGACGTGCAAACTAAAAGTTTACCTCCGACTGCCTTGCGTGTGGCGACTTTTTTCGACTTGTGCAAATGGTTGGTTTTGATTTGTGGCGTTTAGGGTTGTTTGGCTAACTCGATGTCCGGACTCTGTTTTGCATTGCAAATGCAAATGCACAGTGAATTTTTCACCACAACCACGACTTATTTTCTGCCTCGCATGCTAACGGCACATTGCATATATATGTACCCCGCTCTTAGTGTTGGCTAGCGTTGCGCATTTCCTGGTGCCGTTCCTTTGAGTTGATAATGTTGCCTTACAATTGGAGATAGATACATTGGTTTTAATACGAAGCATTGGGAAAAGAAAACCTCTTAAAAATCACATTTAACAGAATATTTAAGAAATATAGTTAATTATTTCATTATAGTTATTGTTAAAGGTAAAATTGTTTTTGTTTTTAACGTAGAGAATTCTTAGTTCTGTGCCATCAGCTCATATTCAACGGCTTCTAATTATTACTATTGCACTTCGTGCTTGGGCACTTAATGGTTATGTACTTGATTAACTTTACTTTTTCTAGGGACAATTAAAACTTAATTAAAAGCACATGCACTTTAACCTTCGCCCTGCACTTTGAAAGTAATAAATACAATATTTTTATATACGGATCGCGTGTCACTTAAGGCGGAAGGCTTTATATAACTTCATTAAAACATTCAATTTAGGTAAATGCACGACATTAGCTATTGAGTTTTATTTTTAAGAATTATATCAACGTTAAAAACGATTTTTTTAAAATCTCTTTCTTGTATAATTGATAATTCATTAGAGGAAAACTAGTTTAAAATTTTCATTGTTGTGTTCTTTGCTTGTAACTAATGTTTAAAAGAACCGCCTTAATTCACTAGTTCCAACAGCTGTTGAACTACTAGCTCAGAACTATTCATGCGATAGCCGTGTCGATAGTTTAGTACTGCACAACTAGCCACACAAGTAGTGTTGCACAGCGGTCATAGCTACAGCATTCGCGCGTAATTCAAATATTCAAACCGTTCCTTATAATTTATGTGTGGGTGGAAAATATCTAGCTTTTCCCCAAGAGAGTGATTTCAATGGATACGCACGTGACTCCATTTTCTATATGCTATTCTCATGTTGTGACTTTTAACTGCTTTTCTCGTATCTTTTCTTTTATTATATGGGTAGCAAAACATTTTAGCTGTTTTCAGATAAAATCTACTTTAATGGGTAAATATGTTGTTGTCTCTACATTTACACTATTGCTTTCAGATGGTACTTGATTCAACACACACACTCACACAATTAATAGTTAAGAGTGAAAATTGCACATGTTGTCATTTCCTTTTTTTTTAACCTCTTCTTTTCAAGGTTCAATTGGGAAGAACTGTAAAACTCGATTGCCACTTGTAATTAAACTCTTGCCTTTTAATGCCAATTGCTGTTTCTCTTTTATCTGGTCCACAAGTTTGTTAATTTCCGCGGTTTTTTATTCTTGTATTACGACTGAAAGCACACTACTATAAAAACTTAATTCGATAACAACCTTTTGAATTAAAACGTGCTTATTTTTTGGTAAGACATATTTACTAAAACTATACAAATAATACTTTTGTAAAATTTGCGAAAAACAATCTTTGCAAATAGGTCAACACGAGACTCGTTATTGAGAGCAATTGCAATAATATTATCCAAATCTCAACTGATTCGATGATAAACACGACTTTTATTTGCATAATATAGCGTTCAATGGCCCTCACTCAACTGCAGCAACACCAAAATTATGAAATTCAAATTGATGGACTGATTGCGTATTTACCTCTCTCTCTTTCTCACTCTCTCTCTTTCTCTGTCTCTGTCTGTATCTGTCTCTGTATCTGTCTCGTTCTCTGTCACAGTTACTGTTTCTGTCAAAATCCGGCACATAAAATTAGGGAGAACTGAATTTTGGTGAGTGGGTTTTTAACAACAAATTCAACTGCTGCTGATGGCAATGGCTGTGGCGATGGCACAAAAGTCATTTGACCACTAATCATGAGTGCGGTTTTCTGCTGTTGTCCGTTGCATGGTAAGGACACGCCCACATTTTGTGGCAAGCAAAGCTGTGACCATAGCCAAATCAATATTGAATTCCCTAAAACGTACAGCAGCCAAATTATGAAAAGTGTACACTTTGCGTCTGACACTTCAAATTAAATTTCAAACTCCAAAATACAAAAAAAAAAGAAATGACATAATGTCAGAATGTGCCCCCTCAGCTCGGAGCCCCTTGTCGGTGATTTGCTTGTGCATTCCCTAATTGCTCAATCAAAAACGTATGCAATTCCTTTGGGGTAAATCCAACACTGAAACTTAAAATACATTTTGAAAACCAGAAAAAAAAGTGGAGAAAAAATTGGTTCGCTTTATACTTAAACTTTGCGCCACGTAGCACGACGGAAGCCAACGGAAGTGTTTGGTGGTTCAACGAGTTGCCCAAGAAGTGGTAGAGTGGTTGGGTGGTGTTGGATTCGGTGTTTTGGGGGTGTTGAGAAGGAGCTGGTGGAACGAAAGTGATTGCCACAGGCACGACCAAAGACAACAATGCCAAACTTTGGATGCTGTTTGGAGTGTTGTTGGCGTGGTCGATGGCAAGGTGGCTAGTGACGGGGGATGGTGGATGAGGGTTGGGGGAGTGGAGTCAAGCGAAGCATTTAAACGGAAACGGAAGCGCATTGAGCAAAGCTGCTGTAGTTGTTGGCTTTTGTTTCGTCATTGTAGCAGCAGCAGCAACAACAACAGCAAATGTAGCAAAGCAATTTAAGTTAAACAAGCGCAAAATGTAAACTGAACACCCCCAGAAATCTAACCACTCCCAACCCGCCCCAACCCTTAACACCTTTCCACAATGCATTTGTCAAATATATATATATATGTTTTTATATTTTTTGAAAAATCTGCTCAAGTTTTTTGTCGTCGGATTTGTGCAGCACACTTTTCGAAAATTGGTTTTTCTTGATTGACTTAAAGTTTTGACAGCGTGTCGCGCTTTATTTGTGAATAGTGAAAAACAAAGTTGCTTTTTATGCTTTCCTTAAGCGAACTAAACTTCAATCATGTCAAACATGTCAATTGCTTAACTTGACTTGAGAATAACTTACAAAATATTCATATTAAATATGTTTACTTCACAACTCAACAGCTACATTAGTCAATTAATTTTTAGTTTACTAAACAGTGTTTAATTACTTAAAGTTTCGATTGCTTTTAAATTGGCCACATTGAAATTGATTGGAATACTTTGTGGGACTCGTTGTTATAATTCACAGCTCGCCAAAGCTGGTGAAAACTAATTATATAGTTGTTATCAAGTTGATCAAGTTTTTCAATATTTCAGGCGCAATCCCAATTGGCTGGGCTTGGGCTGGCTGGCTGCTCGATAATTATTATGTAAATTGCTTAAAAATGCACCGCAGGTAGTAAGCTCCAAGGACACACTTTGTTCCGACCGCTGCACCCACCCCGTCACCACCACGTCTCACCTGAGTCTAGCCGATGCGCTGCATTAAGCTTGATTGCATTAAGTTTCCTTTCGCCTCGACAGCAACTCTTGCTGTCTCCCTCTCTCTTTCTCTCTATATATATATATATATATATATACATCTGCTCAAAGAGCAAAGGATTTTAGAGTCTTCTCCGGCTTAATCTATGCACTCGGAATTTCTTAGCGTTCATTTCGTATTAGCCAAATATTCGCATGCTTCGCTGAATGTTTCTTGGTCGTCTCATCTCGTCTTGACGCTGCACACGGTTGGGCGCAACTGTGGACGCTTGATTAAAACATTTGGGGCACAGTGGCATGCACACATATTTGCTCTACTAGTTTCTACATTTCTTGTTGCACTTGCTGCAAATATTCCTAATAGTTTATTTGAGTTTTTAACAGTGCTAGGAGTTCATTCTAAACTGTTGACTTAATAAATGTTAAATTTTTTCTCTAATTTTTTTTTGCATACATACCTAAAATTTTATTTTTAGCATGTAAAAGTGTTAATTGAATAAATCATTTGTTTTTATTATTAAGTTTTTAATACATTTTCTTCAACTAAAATTAACTAGTCAACTGCCAATAAGCGAATTATTTTATAAACATAAAATACTATCAAATCTACAATGAATTCGCACTCATTCATTATACAAAATTGAACTTTTACAGGTAATTTATAAATATTTTTCAAACATATGGTAGAAATCATAGAATTATAAAAATTATATATCTAGTTTTCAGTCTTAATCAAAGCTTAGCTGAATAAAAGACTTAACAGCATTTTTGCATTTATCAACTTCTAATTTATAGCTGTTTCCAATAGCTTTTTTTTAAGTCTTTGAATTTGAGAAATATTTGCAGTTTTCTATGATATAGTTATTTATAGTCCGGCTTTAGTCCTCTTATATTATATATTTAACAACTGAAATTTTAATGTAAGTTCGCAAAAAAGTTTTCCACATAAAATATTATTGCATCTGCTCCTACTAAACCAACTATCCACAAAATCTTAATATTATCTGAAACCTCTTCTTCATAATATTTTTAATAATGATTTGTAGTATTAAGTAAATTAAATTTCACGAAAAGTTTAAGAAGTATTTTACCCATTGTACGTTATCCTTTGAAGATGTGCTTGCATTCGACAGGATATTGATGACTTGCTCCTTGAATAAAATCCAACCACCCCCACATGCCGCACGCCGCACGCCCGCAACCGGCATTTGCAACAGCATAAAGCGTCGTCAGTCAGGTATTCATTGAAGTTTCAGATGCTGTTTAATCTTGATAGATTTTCGCACATTTTGTGGCTGCTGTGTTTCCGCTTTGCCATCTTGTTGATATAGTTGCAAATAATTAATTTGTGCAAATTGCAAAACTTGGCCTTTGCATGGCGAATGCATAATGTAACACTTTATTGGATTTATATGAATTTTTCATGGCTCCAGCCTAATTGCCTCATGCGGTATGCGGCATGTGGCATGCAAATTGTTAACCCCTTTTCAGACGTCTTCATTAGTCATTAACCATACCCCATTTGGTGGCAACACACATTCACAGTACTCGTTTCGTATCGTCCAATTCGCTGAGGCAGAGCGTATGCAAATGAGGCAAGTGAGGTTCTCGTCATGCAACATAGGAGACGACGAAGTTCGGGGCGTGTGCATTGTCCTTGTCTTTGGCTAAATTGTCGGCACTTCTGGCGCGTCCTTCGAGCTACGCCTCGGACTGTTTTCATGCCCAATGGGCAACTAATTATTTGTTAACATAACACGAGTGGCAATTTAAATGCAATTAAGTTCAGCCGCGTAGGCCCAGAGCCCGATTCGGTCCCAGACCCATTAACCCTTCACCCCTTCACCCCTTACCCCTTAAACATCACTCATTACTTCGGCACTTTGAGGGTAAAATGGCTCATTAGGGCATGTCCTTCAAATGTTCAATGCACAATTGAATGTGCAGCGATTTAGCTTCAATTTCCAGATAAAAGCCATTTAAATGGATCAAGTATCCTTAAATCACTGGCGATTACGATGCTCCCCAATTTATGCACAACTTAATTGACAATTTATTTGAATTATACTTTAGTATAATATTCTCAACAATTCAAAGTTATAGTAAATCAGTTAAAATTTAATTGCCATGAAATGTTTAACATTTCTAACTTGTACCATATATTTATCTATTTATATTTATTAGATTTTCGCAAAATAAAATTAGTTTTACATTTCTTTTCCATTTAAATGATTAAATAATTCAGAATTGTTGTTGCTAGGCAAATTCATTTACAAACAAGCTGACACATCGTATTTTATATTTCAAATATATCTTTGTCATTTTCAACTTTATTGTTCTCATAAATATTAGATAGCCGGATACACTTAGAAAAAAAAAACAGCGTGAATAATGTTTTTAACTCGTATTAATAATAATATTCAAATTATATTCAGAAATATATTTCTTAAAATTAGAAAATGTATCTAAAAATAGAAAAGTTAAACCTCACTTTTGGAATAACTAATAATATTTTTTCTGTTTGTCTATTTTAAAAAATGCATTGTTGGTTTTAATTGCCGAATTCATTTTTAATTATGATCTAAATAAATTTGAATTAAATGTGCCCTGGAATTAAGCACATAAAACCAGGATTCTTGGAGAGACACATTTCTCCAATTTATGAATATAAATGCAGAACAAAAAGATGAGTGAGGTGCCAAAGGGCTAACAAAATATTCCTCAGTGTAAGCTGTACGGCAAATGTTGTATGCATAAATGACAAATTGTTAAACATGGATAAAAACTTGTGCTTAATTCAATCTAAGGTCAACAATGCGTGACTCAGCAGGTTTGCAGGCAGCAGGTTGCAGGTTGCAGGTTGTCGTTTGCAGCTAACTGCTTGAAATGCCAGCCTGACAATTTAATTACCAAAAGCAAAAAAGCAAACAGCAAAAGAAGGACAAATCCTTGGACACAACTGTCTGTTCGAAATCCAAAATGCATATCCAAATGCAAATCTGACCAGCAACAGGCATTACATTTTCATCTCTACAAATTTTGTTTGTTTTTTTTGTTTTTTTTTGATTATTTTTTTTTGGGAGTGCAAGGAGCAGCAGCACAAAATCTATTTAGACCAGAATGGCTGGCCATGATTTTAGGCAAATTGCATTCAACCCCCCTCAAACGGGGTTAGGCCGACTTGACAAATGCGATTAGATGGGCAAATCTGAATACTGAATGGCAATCTACAACCGGGCAGCAATTTGCCAAATTTTCTACTATGAATTGTAATAAAATTAAGCTAATTTACTTTTGGTCTGCTTTTGTAAAAGTTGACTTGCAAACAATCTAAAGCAGTTTTAGTGATAATTGCTATTAAGAATTTTAATCGAATAAGTTAAAAGTAATTTATGAAAATTTCACGAAGTGAGTAGTTTTAGGGAAAGGGTATTCAATTGTTGTTTGCTGCAGAGTGAAAACTCAGACAATATGGTTTTGAATGTTAAACGTAGACTGTAAATGCAGATAAGCGCCACAAAAACTGGACAAATGTGTTTGTGGCATGAGACGACGAATGAGATGCATGCAAATGAGCTGAATAATGAGCAGCCAGATCTGCTGGCACATTGCCTGCGGATGCAGGCCAACCAAATAGACAGGCAAACAAACATCCGCAAGCACACGAATTGCTTTTGTGGCACTAATTTGCAGTTGCAGTGGCAACAGCCAAACTCGTACATTATGTGAAATGGGTGGGTTGGTAGTTAGTGGTTGGGGTGTTGTTGGGGGGGGTGTTGTGCGGCTGACACAGTGGCAAGTGTCAAAGTGTCAGTAAGTCAACAGGAATGCACTCGACAAGGACTGAGGCAGCATGTTTTGGACTCGTGAGTGTTCTCTGGCCCAATGGCCACTCGACTTAACACTTTGAATGTCATTAAAAGGTCCGTCTGAGAGAGAGAGAGAGAGAGAGAGAGCGGAGACTGTTGCCTTCCACTCTCCCTTCACTCCCTGATGTTCCTGCTGAACTGTCTCGACACTCAGTCAATGTCTCACTAACAATTGTCAACAGGCTCAAGCAGCGTGCAGCTTGGTGAGTTTGCATTGTTGTTGTTGTTGCAGTTGTTGTTGTTGTTGTCGCCTTTGTTACCCCTTTTGTCATGTTGTCTGCATTCACCAGCATTTTGGCTCAAAAACGTTTGTCAATTTTACGCTTGTCGACTTTGTGAATTGTCCTTTTCGTCCTGCATTCCTCCCTCCCTTCAGCTCGGGCATTCGCATGCCGGCACTTTATGTGTCTGCTGCATTGGTTCAGCCCGCTTCCTCGATCCTCGTCTCGGTGTAAAACTTCACTTAACATCTAATTCGAATCTGGCTTCTAATGCATAATAAAACGAGCAAGAAACAAGAAACACAACAACTGTCATTGTCATGCCGTAAATTGCATAACCTTGTAAATATCACATAATCTGTCTAAGCTTTGGACTTCGAATTAGTTGAATCTTAGCTACTTTATTCACAATATTTAAGGAAAAAAATTAGTGCACATGGCAGCTATACGATAAATAATATATAAGTATCTTTCAATAATGTAATGCTGATATTACAATTTTCGTTAAATAAATGAGAGCCTAATTAAATTAATAACTAAAAAAAAATTAGAATATATTTATAAATTATTATATAATTTATATAAAGAGATAAGCTGATATGGTCTTTTAGGAAACAAGATATTTAAATAAAGCAATTGCATTATTTAATTGCAACACAAAAAGAAAATTAAACTTTAATTATGAATACTGTTAAATTTGCATATTCTTGATCAGACATATTAAATATATATAATATTAATATATTTTTCAGTAGCTTCCGATTTTTGCTGTAGTCAAATTATTTGATATTTATGCAGATACCAAAAGATATTTTTTGTTCAAATTATTATATAATAAATATAGAAATAGCTGAACTATGGTTGGTTTTATACCAATTTTGTATCATTCAAATATATTTTTGTCTGCAATATTATTAATTTAAAAAGTCCATTTATTATACTTATTTATATATTCAAATTGCAAACATTTTTCAAAGTGGTTCTAGGTTCTGCAAACAAGTGTTGATAGGCTATCGATAAGAAAAATTTACATAACAAACGCATAGCTATGGGGAATTTGTGGCACGAAGGCAGCTTTGGTTACCTTTAGGCATTTTGGTACTCATAGCCATTGGCAATATTGGTTATCATTGAGGCCATAAAGCGCCACCAGGCAGCGCCAGAGCCGGCTGGGCCAACGTTTAGAAGCTTATTAAATTGCCATTACCTAAGCCGGACAGGACAGCAGTGAGGCGATGACTGCCCAACGGAAAGACGCTTCAGACTGGGATGGGGGCATGTGGTGGAGAGCTGGGGCAATGGTGCGGCATTTGCCACTCAAACGAGGGATTAGCGGCGGTGATGACAACAGCTTGACGTCGCATCGGCGACAGGCAGCAGGACCATTAGTCGGCACAATGGCGTTCAGGCCAGAGTTAAGCGTAGGTGTGGACACCGAGGACTACACACACACACACACACATATACATATATATACGAACAGGATTTACGAGGTAAAAAGGTGAGGCTGCTTTGGTAGGTGCATAAATCCAACAAATATTTAACATTTAAATGGCCAAAAATTAACTGAAGTTGACTGGCGATGTGGTTGTGGATAGAGGAGGGTATGGAGGGAGAGTGCTGACTGGTGGCAGGTTGCTGGTTGCTGTCAAAGCGCACACACACACATACACAAAGTAAATGCGATATAATCCACAAAAGCTGCTAAAGCTGAAACGCAAGGACTCGCAGGAGTCGCAGGAGTCGCAGGACTCGCGGACAATGTGCAGTAAAAGTCGAGCTAGTCGACAACAAAAGCTCTCAACTCTTGAATGGTCCGCAGCTCGAGTAGAGGAATACATACACATACACACACACACACACACACACATACAAATACACAATGAGCAAGGACTTAATGTGCTTTAAATGGCCAAATAAGATTTGGAGAGTGGCACAAAGGGAAAGAAGAGATAGAGAGGGGAAGAGGGGAAGAGAACTGGAGATCTCTCGCCGGTTGCATTCATGCGGCAAATATCAAGTGCATCATCATCAAGCAGCGACGACAACAGCAACAAGGACGAATCTTTTAACAATATTAAGCTGTCCTGTCAGTGAGCCCCCCCCCCCCCCCCCAAACCAAACTCTCATTCCTCCTCCCTGGTCACCAGTACCATTCCCACAATCATCAAATCACAAGTCAAAAACCAGAAACCAGTTCGCATCGCTGTCTCAACAACATCCTTCGCAGGAGCAGCAGCAGCAGCAGCATCATCATCGTTATTATCGCACTGAGCACTCTAAAGTACCGAATAATCTACAGGATAATGAGCATGAATGAACGTGAACCGTTTTTTTTTGTTTCGCTGGATGACCAAAAGTGTGGTTTCGCCCGGCATAAGCCAGGCGAAGCATGAAGGGCAATCCAATAGAGAAATAACAGCAGCCCAGCCGCTGCCCAAGTGCACTCATCTAAGCAGGCAAATTCTGAAGTGGATCCATCCTCTGAATGCAGAACGCTTATTTAGTTGGTACAAAATGTAAATTCTGTAAGAGACAACAGGTTTACTCCAAGCAAAAAAGATGATCCTATAAATGTGTATACAGATATATATATATTTATTATTTATTATATTTATTTATATTATTCAACTGGGGCAGACAACTATAATAAATTGTTATAAAGTGCAAATTGAGAATATTGAAGAATTACATAAAATTTACACAACTGACACAAGTTTGAGTCAAATGAAAATGCATAAAAACTAAACAGAAAGTAACTAAAAATAATTATTTTTATTACAGTAACGAAAATTAACTATTTTATTTTGAATACAGTAAGTAAATAAAATCAGTTATTCGATTTTCTTAATTAAACCAAAGTGAAATTTTTTAATTTAATTTAGTTCACGACTCATTCAGCTTTCATATTGGTGTCAACTATGAAAATGATATTGAAATATGGATATTAGAAAGATATACCTTGGAATTATTTATTGAGGTTTATATATAAACTGGGCCACTCAATTCGCAGATAACTATAATAAATTCTTATAAATTGCGAATTTAGAATATTGAAGAATTATATAAAATTTACACAGCTGACACAAGTTTGAGTAAAATGAAAATACATAAACCATAAAACAGGAAGTACCTAAAATCAATTATTTTTATTACAGTAAGGAAAATTAATTATTTTATTTTGAATACAGTTAAAAACTAAAATATAACTAAAAGCGAAATTTTTTAATTTAATTTAGTTCACGAGTCATTCAGCTTTCATTTGGTGTCAACTTTGATAATGATATTGAAATATGGATATTAGACAAATATAACTTGGAATTATTTATTGAGGTTTATTTGACAGTGCTAGCATTGTGTAGACATGTCTTGTGGCCATAGATATTATATAAAAAATGTACATTTTCCATATTTACATAAGAAATTTATATGTTGCGCACACAAAAAAACCAACTGGTGGCAACACACATTTGCTTCTCATTTTATTTCCGTATTTTATTTGTTGCCATTTTGTCATTGGTTGGTGGCTGTTGGTCAGAATGGAGTTCATTAGTTTCTTTGTGGCCGGCCATAAAAGCAGTCTCAGTGAAGTTGCATTTACCCTGGCCACCGGGTTCATCCAATCCCAGTCCGCATTTTAAGGGAGGGGGGGGGGGGAGTAGGGAGCGAGGCGGTAGCATAATGCTCTTTTCATAGCAGCTGTCCGAACGAATGCCTCGAAGCTCTATAAATGAAAAGTTGTGGTAACTTGTTGTGAGCATATTTTGAGCCACTTCGCTCATGTTGCATGTTGCAGTTTTAAGGCTAACATAAAATATATTGTTTCAACATCAGAATACATAGATATTATTTTAGAACTATTATTACTTTTTAGCTGTCGAAACATTTTCAAGTGTATTAAATTTTTTATCATTATTTTGTATATATAAAATCACAATTGCTGTAGAACTCCCAAAGCACAAAATTTATCAAACAAATGCTGTATGTATTTATTAATTTATAAGGTAAGCAAATATATTCATGTATTCTATATATAGATATATATATATTTTAAGAGAAAAGAGGAGACGAGGGGGCACCTCTCTCATGAGAATCGCAATGAAGCACTGATAGCATCCGCTTCCGGCAGACAGATTCAAATCGCACACACAAAACTGACAAATTCACGCACATCCTGTCGACATTATCAAACAAACTTGAGTGTTTTTTCATGTTTCGCATTTGCAATGTTTATTATAATTTACAGTTAGCTTACAATGATGACGACAAATACACACACACACACAAACATTTACACACAGATTCGTTACTTTGTTGCTTTATCAAGGCTCAGGAATCAATATCAAATGCTATTTGGGCAACCTGCCCCATTTCTCCCCATCCCCATCTCCTCTGTGCGTGTGTGTGTTTTTGTGGTTTTTTTTTTTGGAGCACATTTATTTCATTTACTTTTGGCACAAGATGCTATATACTGTATGGCATTTACTGTGGCATGTAGTCAGTCCCCATTTGCGGTGGCAAGTGTAACTGCAACTCGGGGAGTTACTGAAACTAAAACCGAGCACTGTTTACAGCTCGGTGCACAGAAGCAGCGTGTTTCGCTCGCTTCTTTCACTTTGTTTTCAATTGCAAAAGTTTCGCTCGTAATTTTTTCTCTATCTGCCTCTATTTATTTTTTGCAAAATGTCTGTCCGTAAGTTTTTTTTTTTTTTGTTTTTTTTTTCTGCTGTGAAACGCCCCAAACTGGAATAAAGTCGCTGAAACAAAAGTGGTAAGCGTGGTGCTCTCGAGGGATTTGTGAATGCCAAAGAGCAACTCAACTATATGCGAGAGTAATAATATTTAAATTTATTTTCAGTAAATAACCAAAATGCTAAAGTTTGAAATAAAAATTTAAAATTAATTTCTTATTATTTTGTTTTAATAAAATAGAATATATTAAGATGAAATATAAGGATTTTAATTAAGTTGTCAAAACTTAATTTTATGCATCCAAAACAAATTTTTCAAGCCATTTGAAGAAAACACTTTTATATATTTCGAATTATTAAGTTTTTTATATTTTTTTTCTCTTTTTTTTTAAGAGATGCCCACAACTTGTGGCACTACCCTCTAAAATTGCTATACCTATTGCATGAACCTATCTGAGCAATCATAAATATAAACATTCTGCATTGCATCGTTCTGACAGACCACACAACATAGATAAAAAAAAAAAAATAGAAGAAAAAAAAAAAAAGTAATCAAACTATTCGCGACTATTTCTTGAACATGTGTCCATGGTTTTTGAAAGCTAAGCCAGTTTCAGTTCCAGCAGCTACAAATCCTTCTCTCCCACACCCCCCCCCCCACACACACCCGAGCCATCAGCCATGTCCACATTGAAGCGTCTGACACTTGAAAACATCAATTTATTTTTATTTCTCCAGCTCGTCTCGCTGGAATCCTTTCGCTGGGGTCTTTTAGTGTCTGGAGTTTGCCATCTACACCCAAGCACCATCCCCTGCAGCCCCCTCCTGCCCACTCCTGCACCTCAGCCATCATATATAAAACTCAAACCCTAACCATTATGGGCCAGGCGAGGCCCTTGCTTAGTCATTCAATTCAATTGATTCAATTGGGATTGTATCGGTTTTTTATGTGCATTTTGGCCAACAGTGTCGCACATATCCTGTTGCCAGTTCTCCCACTCCTTGTTGCTCCTTTTATTGCTGTTACTGTTGCTGTTGCTGTTGTCGCCGTTGCCAGCAGTTCCCGAGTGTCTCATTTATCTGCGGTTAGCGGAGGGCTCTGCCGGTCTCGACTCGTTTTGCACTTTATTGAAAAAGGAAAACGGTTCTGCGTGCTCCGGAGAATGGAGGAACCATTTGTAAAATTTAATAATATATAATTTTCGGACCGGCTTTTTTGGCAAACGCTTTTATGTGCCGATAATGTTATTAGCCTAGGAATGCATAGTCTAGTTTATTTTTTATTTTTTTTATCATGTTGTTCGTTTTTTTCATTTTGGCATTTGGCCAGCACCTTCTTGAATTCAGGGATGCTATCGATATCTGGCAATAGCCGTAACACTCAAATGCCATGACTTGTGCAATTTGCATCAGAAATTGTGTCACGACTAGTTTCGTTACACTCCATTGCCGCACCGCCACGCCCCCTGGCACCCCATCCACGGTGGCTGTGGTTTTTGGCAGGATGGTTGGATTGTAGTTTTGTGTGCGAGGCTTGCCAGGAATTTTGTTCACTTTGGGGAGAAGCCAGGCGCTTGTTGCTTCTTTGCATGCTTTTATGTAGGTTTAAGTATTTGGCAACTTGGGACTTGGAACTTGGGACCGGTGGCTTTAATCCCCATGGCCCAGCGTGCTTTGGTCTTTGGCCAACATCCCAAGATATGTGGAGAGCTGGCAACGGTTTTGGGGAATTCGGTACTCTCCTCATACGTTCATATTTTAACGGGGCCAGCTGGGTGCTGGCAAATTCAAGGAATTTTCAGCTTGTATGTGAAATGTTTAACATTAAATGGGACTAAACTGCAAATAGCTGGCCTCTTTATGCATAGCTCTGAAAATTGAAACTCTGTCGTAACTATTTATGGGGTTTTTTTTTTTGTTAAAGTCACACAATATTGTAAGAGTATTAATTTTAAATTATCTGACAAAGTTTCTTGCTAGTTGCAAATTGTGTTTTTTAATCTCTATAGCATTTTATTTATTTGCTTGTATTTATTTGTATTTATTTTATTTTTAGTTATATATGTTATTTTTTATTATTTTTTATTTATTTCATTTATTTACTTTATATAAATGTGTTTACAATCAGTTAAGATAATTTATTTACCTTATTTAAAATATGTTTACAATCAGTGTATTTTGTTTGCTGATCTGCTGCAAGTCAACTGTTTTTTTTTATGTAATGTTCCCAAATATTTCGAATCTGTTGGCAACAATTCACAGCATTCTTCAAGTGAGTTTCAAATACAAATTCTAAACAATTCATAATTTTCACCTTTCAACTTGGCCTATTCTTTGTAGCCATAATTCACAAATAACTGTTGAACTTCTCAACTTTATTGTTGCACAACCATATGTTGATATCTCAACCAATAAGAAACATAATTTAAAATGCTGCCAAATTTTGTTTGTGTTTTTCATAAATTCCCAATTGTATTACGCTGCGTATGCGCTATTTTTCGACTTCTTGTAATACTCACGATCCCCCCCGCACACGTCTTTTGGTCAAGCTTGCAGATAAATTTCGGTCATTGAGCCAATTTTATTTACTTTCAACTTGGTCCATTGTTGTTGAACTTGCATCAGCAAGTTTTTTGACGGCGATTCCGATATTTTTTGTTTTTTTTTTTTGGTTGGTGCTGGCTAAAATCCTGGACACTAGTGCAAAAAGTTTTTGCACTTTCAACTTCTTGCAGTGCACATTTTTCTGCATTAATATTTTTCATTCGCTTCAAGCGTTTTCTATTTTCTATTATATAAATTCCAGTGCATCTTCGCATTGAGCATTTGTTGCTTTCTTTGTGCTCCCTCAAAATGCAATTTCCAAAGAAATACTCAACTCAAGAATATCAAAATATGCACCCGAGACGTCTACAAGACGAATAAATTCTCAGTTTTTTTTGTCTGTTGAAGGTTAGTCAAACCATCAGTTTGTGCACACAAAGAAATCACCACACTTTTTAGCCAAGTGTAGGTCACAATAGGCCTTAGTATTTTTTGAATTTCAAATGGTATTTCAAAAATAATGCTATGCTGTTTTTGTTTTAAATTTTTTTTAATTTTGAAAAATATGTTTATTATATTAAAGAAGAGTTTTTAATTTAAAGTAATTTGTATTAGAATTGTTAGAAATAATTTCTCAAAACTCGTTTTCAATTTTTCAGGCGAATTTCGTAATGTCAATTCTTCTTCTTATTCTGAGTATTTAATGGTTAATTCGGGTTGGCTCTGTTTAATTCCCGCATCGCGTTTGATAATTATGCTTTCTAAAAGTTTTTTGTAGAAGTGTGTCTTGTATAAGAATACACGAAAATAAATTTGAGTGTTGGTTTTCTTAATTATTTGGGGCTTATGCAAGTACAGTTTTGGTTGCTCTCAAATCAGGATTTCTAATAAAACTTGCCTAATGAGCACAATTTTTGCATATGACCAAATTGTGGTGAGTGTGGCGACTGCTCACTGGCAGTGGGATCTTTTTTCCCCATAAGAGATGCGTGGTGGCATGCCACATAAAATGCGGTTGCAGAAGTTGCAGCAACGCACAGAGCATACCATTGTT
This sequence comes from Drosophila fungiperda, assembly GCA_035042345.1. NCBI lineage: Eukaryota > Metazoa > Arthropoda > Insecta > Diptera > Drosophilidae > Drosophila > Drosophila fungiperda. The sequence continues at coordinate 1,977,544 of JAWNLM010000293.1, read as the reverse complement.
TTGCATGCAACATAGCGTTGCTTGTTTTACTTCCCACTTCCTTTTTTTTTTTTTTTTGCAGCTGCGCGAAAAACGACATTTCAAATGCCGCACTAAATTACGAAAAACACGCAACCGCACAGCCATTGCAACACCCCACCCACAACCACCCGGTGTACCCTCTCCCTTCCACTCGCTTGCCATGCTTTATTTACTTATATGCCGAAAAAAAAAACTTTCATCTGCGAATACAATTTACGCTTTGCCTTGCATTTTTCATGTGAGTTGTTCTGGTTGTTGTTCATGTTGACAAAGTTTTTATGGCTGCAACATACAACAATGGCTTATTTTTGTTGTAAGTGGTTGCCAGTATGCGTGTGTGTGTGTGTGTGTGTGTGTGTTGGTGTGTGTGGTTCCGCATGCAATGTGCATCTGGTAGAAAAACTTTGTAAATCATTAAGAGCAGCACTCGAATGCAAACAAAAATAACTTCGAAGCCAGTTAAAACTCAAGAAGTCTGCACGAGTGCACATCAATGTTCCCACAATGTTTTCAAGAAACATAATTGAATGTTTTGTCAAAACGTGTTAATATTTATTTACAACTCTGTCTTAACTAAATATATTGTTACAATTTACAATTTACATTTGCATTTGCACATATTGTTAAACAAAGAGAGAAAGTTTATCGTTGCCAAAGTTTAAATAAAACGAAGTCAATCTGCTGACATTTTCATAACATTCGAATTATTATTGATTTTGCTGCTATATTTGCTGCTCAGGAATTATTTTTTACATATTTCATGTCAAGATTTTGAATCCCTTTACAAGCTTATTATGGATATTATTTTTTGGATCTAACTAAACATTAATGCAATAATTCTACTTTTATCCAAGATTTTAAATATGCAGTTTTCTATTTTCGAAATCACAGCAGACTAACGAACAATTAACATGAACGTGCATGCACACCGAAGAACTACCGTTATCTATCTCAATTTCTCGCCTATCTCTACATCTTTCTCTCTCCCTCTCTCTGTCTCTTTCACATTTTCTGTCCATCTCTCTTTCTCTTTGCATTTTTCGTTAGTCACTTCAGAAGCTGACAAACTCATATCTCTCTCAATCATCTCTGAATTCTTTGGCATTTGCAGAACTCAAAAATACAAAATGGAAAAAGACATCTTTTTGCCAGCAGAGTTGCAGTTTAAGCCACCTTTGCTACTCCTATTGACTTCTTTGCATGGATGTGATTGTAAGAGATATGACCTGGTCAGCTGGAAAAGTAATCTGCAATTAACCAAAACTAATATGCGACTGCTGCATACACTGTAATTAACATGGAATGACAGATACTATTCATAATTATTTAATTAATATATTTAATAATTAAATTTGAAGAAAACAGAAAGGTTTGCTTTTTACAGTTACAATTTCTTTTTTAATACGAAAAAAAATTATCAACATATATTATATGATAAATGATATTAATTTTGTTACCAATCCAGCTTACAATTGAGTTTTAGAAACTTGAGTGCTTATTAACTAAGTATTTGACATGCTTGGAGTATGTTTTGATTTGTTGTACACAGTTTTCTGTTGTTGTTCGTTTTGGATTTATGCCCAATGGACTTGGGTTAGCTGGCGAGGATCGACATTGAGCCCCATCTTCTCCAGTTTGCGCACTTTTCGCATCTGCTTGGTCAGATTGCGCTTGAAGACGATCTCGCGATTCAGATTCATTATCTCTATGGTATCCAATTGTCGTATGTTCTTAATCGTTTGCAATATCAGATTATCGGTTAGGTGCAGCTTGATGGTGGACATCTTCATGAAGGGTGCGTCACGACGACGCAGCTCCTCGCGATAGGCGAAGAGGGTGTAGGGCAGGGATGGCAGCTGCGGCAAAGGTCGCTCCAAGCCCGGAAATAGTTGTTCAGCCATTGACGGATTTTCTCTTCGTCCACTCTCTCTCTCTTTTTCTCACTCGGTAATAACACTATTAAGGAACTGAAAGTTGTGCGTTGTGTTTCGTTCGTATGCTCAAATCACAATGCGTGCCATTTTTGCAGTAGCTCTGATTTTTATAGTCAGCCTACGTGTACCTGCCTCAGATTTTGGGAAATTTACAGCAGTTGCGTCGCCTACTTTTCGGGGAAAGTTCAAGCAGCTGCCCCTTGAGCTACCTGCTGAATCCTGTGCAGCTGCAAGTGTCACGCGATAAGCCGGATTCGCGCATGGAGCTAGTCTCGGAAATTCTATTAGTGCCTCGGCACGTCTGCTTTTTCCATTTGTAATTTGGCTATAAACCAACCGCGTTGTCGCATCTCCTCCAAATGACCAGCTGCTAAACATTTTATGAGGCCCTGACCTGCACGGAACCCCATCTCTAATGCCCTATAATATGGTCTATATATATATATATTTACTCGGTTTTTATTTTAGTTTTTGCAGTTTTGCTAGCGTTTTCCATTTATGAATTTTACGACTTTTTTTTCAAATGGTTTTCTTTTATGTTCTTTGAATTTGGCTGCCGCACTGCAATTTAATTGAATTGCATTTTACTCAAAGGATGCAGCAGCGCAGTTTTGGCTCAAGGGACTCCATTGCATTCACTTAATTATACAAATTAGCAGTATTATCCATTAGGGCTTTAACTGCCCTCATTTCTGTATCAAAATAAATGAAGAGCAATTTAAAAAAAAAATTCGATTGCAATTCAATTGAATTGCGCGTTAATAAACAGCTGGATGAGCAAAAAGTGTTACAGGTAAAACTACTTTAAATGGATGCAATTACAAATTTTAATTGCTTACTGAATCTTTTTGTGCGTATTGAATCGGTTAATTTTTTAAAGTGTATTGTTAAAAAAAAAGCTTTGACTGGAAGTCAGAAATAAATAAATAAATAAACTTTACTTAAATGGATGCAATTACAAATTTTAATTGCTGACTGAATGCATCGGTTAAGTTATTAAAGTGTATTTTGGATGATTTACTTAAAAAAAACTTTGACTGCAAATCAGAAGTAAATAAATAAATAGACTTTTGAAATATTTATTCGTGCTTTAAAATATTTCCCAAACGTTAAGTAAGCCATTTGAAATGATATGAATTTAAATTGCTACTCAATTTTGAATGAAACAGTTGCTTTTATCTTAATCCTCATTGGAAAACAAATCAGCTAAAGATTAAACTGATTGCTATCAACATTATCAACATTATCCTGTGGAGTTGGAAGCTGTTAAGCTGCTTTGGCTCAGACACAGTTCAGCTGGTGAGTTCAATGTGTTAATCACAGCAGCATTTGTGGCATGCAAGCCGAAACGATTGCCAAACACACATTATCTGTATTATTAATGAGCTGCATGCCGCACATGCCACACAGAGCAGACAACTGTTGTTGTTGTTATTGTTCTGATGGTTCATTGGATTGGCATTGGCATTTCAGTGGTTTCGTTGATTATATGAACTGGTCAGCTGGTCCAGTTTGTTGGCCATTCTCTTAACGGTGCATTGCGTTTTAATGATGTTGTTGTTTTTGGGTGTTTAATTAATTGAAAGCATTTTTGCCGCCATATTTTTGTGGCTGACACCGATGTCGATGTTTCTTTTGTTACGCATTTACCATACAATAATAATATTGACTTTCTGCCTTGCACACAGCCACAGCATGGCTGCCCCAGGACCAGGACCAGTACCAGGACATGGACAACCATTTTGAAACACGTTCAATAAATGCCGAACAATAAATGAACCTGAATTCCTTTTTCATCGATTAATTAATTGCAATGTGCATTTTTACATATGCATGTGTAAATTAATACAATTACTTCTGTTGGAATTTCAATAATATTTGCTGCAATTTAACTTATGATTAATTTTAAATACAACATCCGTTTATAAATTTTGGTCGATTCTTAATTGTTTTCCATTGATTTCAATGGATTCAATGAATTCATTTAAATTTATTATTTTGCACAGTTACAATACATTTTTCTTTTGTCAAACATTTAAACATTTACAAACAATTAATATATGAAATACAAACAAAAAACATGAATCAAAATATTGGATTCATTTCAAATATATGTTTTTTAAATCTATTACTTTATTTATGAACTGTTTCAAAATAATATTTTCTTTAATTTTATTTCACATTTTCTTTATTAAATATTCAACATTTATAAACTGTTTGAATTACAATATTTTCTTAAAAGTTTTCTTTCCACTTTCTTTATTGAATATTTAATTTTTCTAGATCAAGAATAGAAATTATTTATGTTACTAGCACAGCTAAATGACTAGACGCTAATACTACTGGTTATATAATTAATTTTTGTAATAAATGTTTATTTTATTTTAATATATTCAAAATATATTTATTTTCATATAACACAATTTTCATTTTCTCAGCATTTGCACAAGGCGAGTAAAAACAAATTAAATAGCCTGCTTAAGCCTTTCGTCAATACGTTTGTGAGTTAGCCAAAAAATGGCAGGCAGATGGCCAACTGTAACACAGGCAAGAGTGCGGGGGGGGGGGGGCTTAGGCCAAAAAGGCCTTGTTGAGGTATATAAAATCTCGGAATGCCTGAGCAAGTATTAAAGATCAGAAGCATATTTATCTATTTGCATACATATTGTGTATTACACATATAATCCAAAAGAACAGAAACAGCAACATCAATAATAATAGTATATTTCATGAAATATCTTTCGACAAAGAGCTGTTTATTTATTGGTATTCAACTGGCTCACAACATTTGAATAAATATTTCAAACCGTTGCCTGCCTGACTCGATGGGATGGCTACCTGTGCAGCATATTGAATGAGTTTTTTTCGCCGAACCATGCACACACACTCACACACACCCGCACACACACTCACATACACCCACACACTCGACTCCGCGACCGCCCTCAATTGAATTACCTGGAAATTGACTGTTCCTTTACTGTTTCAGCGGCATGTGCAAAGTTCTCTCGAACCGCGAGTCCCTCATAAACCAATCCTGTAGAGAGAATTGTGTATTCCGTTAAAGCGTGGCAGCCACCAATGTAAACAATACCTTGTTGTGCAGTGTAGCGCAGTCGGCGCCTGGCCCTACCACAAAAATGCAATTAGTGTCCCTATTTTGATTGATAGTACAGATAATTTTCATATGTTGCACTCTCTTTCTCTCTCTCTGTCTCTCTTTGACTCCCTGAGTGTGTGTGTGTGGCATGAAATGTAACCTTAAACTCAATACTTACGTCATATTGTTGTTACTGCTTGCTTGCACTTAAGATAATGTTACCCAAATATTTATTGCACTTAAATTATTAGTAGCAAATTAAACATTAGACAAACTGACAAATTACTTTCCTGAGTATTCACAATATTTAATATTTTATACAATTTCAAAAACGCTTTTGTTGAAACTCTGAAAACAATTTTTTTAGATCACACGGGAATAATGGAATTTAAATCTTTTGATGTAGAATGGAGCTTTGCAAGCGCACTACAATTTTTTTTAAATAATTATTTATTTATATTATATTATTTATTTAAATATTTGTTAAAGTTCTCTCTTAAAGATCTCTCTTTAGCATACACCAAAATAATAAGTAAAATAAAAGTCTTTAAAACGCTATTTAAATCTTAAAAGTATGTAACTCATATCTGACTAAGTTTTAGCTTTTACCTAATTATATTTCTCATTGTAATATTTTATTCTATTCTATTGTATAATCAATTCAAATCTGTAAGAAATCAATATGAAATTCTAAATTATTTTTATATACTTCTGTTATATTTTTACTAAATAAAGCAGCAATTAAGTCTGCTAAAAGTGAAGTTGAAACAAGTCATCAGTCACTGTAAATATCGATTTCGCCCATCAGCAGTTAAATAAGCTAAACATTATTTACATAATTTCATTATTCAATTAGGCAAAACAGTGCAGTAACAAATGATGCAAATGATGCATGCCACAATGACCACTTATGCATAAATACATCGTTGCAACAACAAATGTAATCTAATGAAATTAAAATTCGGAATTTATGTTGCACATTCTGTGTAATAATTAAGTGTGCAACGGCAAATGTTTTCACGTGTAAAACATATAATTAAAAGTCAAATGTTTTCACATTTGTATTTATAATTATTAAATATTATTATAATATTTTGTTGTGGTGAGCAGCGTGTGGTCCACTTATTGTGTCAATTCACTCAATTCAATCCAAATATGAAATTGTATTTTGTGTTTGGCTACAAAATGAAAATAAAATATTTTGAGTTTTGCCCACAACAATTTGGTGTTATTAGCTTAATAATATTAATAAAGAAAATACCTTTTGGCCATGTTTAAAGATGGACCAATAAGTTTATTAATTTTTAGTCAGTTGACAAATATATATCGAATAAAAAACAGTTATTTAAAATTCCAAAAGGCTGAAAATTTTATTATTTAACTCATCAAATATAATTCGAGTTATTGAAATATGTAAAAAAATGTACATGATTTAATTTGTGTGTGTGTCTGGAATCGACGTGAATGAAAATTCGAATACGCTTCAAAAGTATGCAAATGCGTTTATTTTACGAAATTTACAATTTTTTTTTGTTGTTAACAATTAATCAATATCAATAACCCAAGAAATAAGCCCAATAAAATTTTACAACCGTTTTGTAATCAAGTGCAGAGCGAAATAAAACAAACGAAAAAAAACTTTTTACGCCGAAAGGACGAAAGCAAAACCAAAATGCAAGCAATGCTCCTCTACATGTGTCGATGTGTCGATGTGTGTGTGTGTGCAAGTGTGTGCAAGTGTGTGCAAGTGTGTGTTTGAGTGTACTCTTTTGGTGGCCGTGTGCGGCCATAAAGCAGCTCGTAAATTTCCGCACAGTTGGCAGATGCGGACCAGTTACCAGTTACCAGCTACGCGGTGTCTTCGCCTTTTGGCCATGGCCAGATCGCCAAAGTTGCCACGCGGCAACTGCGCCCTGTCGTTGTTCCGTGGCTTGTCCGCATTGTCCTGTTTTTGTGTCCATTGCCAACCAGTGGCTGGATTTATTTTCCTTTATTTTTTTTTTTTTTTGGTTTACTCTCACAGTTTAACAATGAAAACTCGCGTTGTAAATTTTTTCGCGGCTTTTGTTGTTATACACTGCCGCGTTGTATGCAACACATGTTATGCAGCATGCAACACATTTTAATTAAGTGTTGCATAAGTGTATTTGGATATTCGTTGTGGATTGTATGGCCCATCACTTTTTTTAATTTTGGTGTGGCACAATTCTTCGTTTATTACGCAAATCCTTAGTTACGCCTCCGCCACAACATATCCCGGCCATATCCCACTGACTGTTACGGAACGCGAGCAGTTACAGTATGTGTGTGTGTGTGTGGGTGTGTGTGCAAAGGGTGTTGAACAATAGCTGTGAAATAATCACTTGCTTGCTTGCACTTTGGATTTTATTAAGTGATAGTGCATCGTGGCATGTTTGTTCCGGGGTGCAGCTTGCAACGTGCGCGGCACAACCGGAGGCTTACCAAGCCAGAGCCTTGTGCAGTTTTGCAACGGAGAATAATTCCAATTAATTTATTTTGAGAATATATATATATATATTTAAAGTAGCTGTTAAGGTTCATCAATAAAAATATCCAAGACAAATAATAAAAACTTAGCTTGATTGAAAAATGAATTTACATATAAAAATATGTGATTAACATGACTGTTTTTAATCGGAACTATAACTCAATATATATATATATATATATATATATAGATTTAAATACATTATTTAATTTTTTTTTTTGTAAAATAGCATTTAACATTGAATATAATTTTTGTTTGTAATTTATTTCGTTTGAAACTTTTCGGCAATATTCATTTGCTGGACAAATGTGACCACAGAAAATGACAGTTTTGCGACCTATGCGAATGATAAACAAACAAACAAAACATATTAAATGATATGCAATAGTTGGTATTGCTGCTACTTACAGTGATATTTGTGGCCAAGGAAATGATGAATATGTTACCAGCTGTGAGAACAATGGGCTCCTGAATGTTGTGCAAAAAGAAGAGCAATGCGCTTTTATATGAACGGGTGGCACCCTGCCAATTGGAGTGAAAGAGATTATTGGCGAGTTCGGCGGAATCATCGCTGATCATGTTGCATATGTAGCTCAAGGGGAATGATTGTAGGATGACACCGGACAAGAAAAGCACTTTGCCCAGGCCAGTCCAGATGTTCGCAAAGTACATTAAGTTGATCATGGTTAGTCCAATGACGAGGCCACACATCAGAAATTGTGTAAAAATTGTGGCAGAGATGACAGGCCGCAGTTTGTTGCAGTAACTGGAAGAGTAGAGAGAGAGAGAGGATAAAACAGGCAGAATGCATTAAACACAATTTGATGTTAACTTACTCGTTTATCAGACAGTGATCCTCAATGCACTTGATTAGCTCCGCATGGTTATCCTGCTCGCTCATCGCGGGATCGGAGCGCAGACGTTGCAGTCGCTCCTTGAGCAGAGTGATGTGGAGGCGTATGACGAGGAAGTATATGATGGGATAAGCATCACATGTTAGATTTTGTGTGATGGAAATAAACATACACTGGTATTCGAAGCAAGTAGCTAGCAAAAAGTGTAAGTAACTCGCCTCCCAATCAATAAGAGGATTATATAGCTTCCAGGGCAGTTGACCAGTGTAAATGCCAGACATCCACGTGGCAATAGAATAGCCGAGGTACACAAATAAAACTACCATAAAGACCTTACTGCAATTGGCCACAGTTTGATGCAGTTGACTGCGCTGCTTGTCACTGGTGCAACGCTTATCCAAACGATCCAGAATCTTTTTGGCCTCCTCGAAACGCTTGGCACCGGCAAAGGTGTTAATCGACTTGATGCTGGACCCATAACTGGTGAGGCCCATCTGCAGCGAGTCGAGGAACTGGCCAGCGGTAAATTTGTGAAAATCCTTGATCCAGCTAACCATTAGCGAGCAATCCAACGTCACAATCGCATACGCAATCAAAAACACCGCCCACCCATAGATCAAGCGTTGGTTTTTACCCTTCAAATACATCCATCCAAGCCACTGCATGTTCCGATCCAGATAGACAATTGCATCGCGGCTGCTCACTGCCTCCGTCAGAGGCGCCACCTTCATTCGAGGAAACAGCTTGTATAGCATATTCGACATTCTTAGATATGAAGTAGTCAATGATATTCCCAATAGAGCAAACACAGCGTTTTTTTATATTCTTTACTTTTTCTATTAAAAAAAACTATAAGTTTGTAGAATTAAATATGTGGAAAGTAAAGTTTTCTTCATTAGACTGAGACTGGGAAACTGTGTTATTAAGTTTTTCAATTAATTTTGCACGTGTTTCACTAAGTTTTTTTTTTTATTATTAATTATTAATATTAAAGATAAATAAATATGAGACGATGAGACTTTTTAAGCAAAAGTTAATCATACAATTTAATATAGTCTAATCGAAATCAAATCAGCTTTTATTGATTTCGCTTAAAATTTGCAGTTATCTTTTTGTTGCATACTTTTTTTTATTACATTTTTAATCAATTTATTTGCTATCTCTCTCTCTCTCGCTGTCTGCCCTTCACTGTCCAATTTAAATGGTTTTCCTTGGCTTTGGCCATATTCGTTTCATATATTTTTTGTCACGTTTCTAATTGATGCTGGGAGCAAAATCAGCGAAGCTTGGAAGCATTTTTGGTGAGCATTTTTGGTAAGCACTTTCAAGTATGTCTTTTGTGCATATTGTAGTCATTGAAAGCACTGCAAGGAAAAAGCGGAAAATGTCAGTCAGCTGTTGTTCGGCCTGCAATTCGTTCCACTGAGTTATTTGTGATATTTGAAATGCGCCACGTATAAAATATATTCTTTAGTTGGAGCCAAAAAGGCTGCGACTGCTTGAACTCTTGCAAGGATGTCGCCGCCAGCTTGCATCCTCAGACATGTGTGTGTGTGTGAGTGTGTGTGTGTGTATGTGCTTTGTGTGTGTTTCCTATTATGTATCCTAGACGATTTTTTTTCTTGGTTTCCTCTTATTGAAAGCATCTGTGAGTTATTTTTATAGAGCTACTTGATGGTCCTCTCTGTGTGGCTCGAGCTTAATCCTTGACAGAAACAGAAGAATGGCGAGAGTTGCGTTGCACAAAATGCACTGTCAATTTGAAAGAACGTTTATTTATATAACCCGGCATAAAAACGCATCATCATCTTTTGTATATACTCTTACAAAGCATTGATTCAAGGATGCTTAAAAGCCTGGCAAATAGTAGAATACTTTCCACAATATCACTGATAACATACATTTGCTTTAATTAATTAATTTTTTAACTTTAATTTTCAACTTGTGCCATTCTTTTTAGTGCAAACAAAGTTCGACTTTATCATCGAAAGTTTTATCATAATTTATTGCTTGTTAGCAATCAAATAATTCAAGTGGTGCAATCTAGAAAAATTACGCTCTCCCCATGCAGCCATCTATTTTAGTTGTTTAATTAAAGAGCACAGCTAAGACCAAACTAAAAAGGGGTTGGGGGGTGGCAACACCAACACCAACACAACAACAACAACACACACATAAATCAAGCAAACCAGACGCTGTCTCTGCCTGTTCGCAGCCGGCACATCGGACAATGACATGGCAGTGGACACCCAGCTCAACAGTTGCCAACTGTTTCCCAAAAATTGTGAATGACATTGCTGAAATGCTGAGTTTAGACAATGCACTTAGTCAAGGTTTTTTGCCGCAACTGCACTGTAAAATAAATAGCACAACAAAATAAAAAGGTTGCTCTGAAAACTAGAAAAAAATTGTTAAATTTTGATTGGCTGTTTTCTATTTATCGCAAATATAAACTATTTCCAAAAGTATTATTATTTTTTGAAAATTAGGTGCGATTTTTTTTCAGAGTGTAATGCATTGAGTTGTTTCATTAAATCTGCTACTTAAATTTAACAAAAAGCATAGATGGATTCCCTTAGATCTGATGACCATATTGCACCCTGCACCCTGCACCCGGTGAGATTCCCATGTAAACTTTTTGCAGCGATTTCAAATTAGTTGGGCGATTTTTTCCGCTGCATATTTTGAGGCATATCTGTTTTCGGAATACGCTGCCTAAAAGTATTAGTATTAAAAAAAACAGAATGAGTTCGAACAGAATAATAAATCAAAGATTTTTATTCGTTCGTTTTTGTTTGAGTAGCCTGAGTTTTATTTTAATTTGTATATATATTTTTAGAAGTTCAAAGTTCTATAAAAAGAAACATAAAGGAATATTAAATCGGAGCATATAAAAAGATATTATCAATTATTTTTGAATTAAATTATTTCTAGTATTAAATTTTCACTGAAAACTAATAATTGCTGCAAGTGAAGTAAAAAAAAAAAGAAAAAAACTTCTTAACTTAAAAATCTGTCAAACTTTTCTTGCTACGCATAATTTGTGAACATTGCTAACAAAAAATATTACCAAAAGGTTTGCCCCACGCAAAACAAATGCAACTAGCCAGCGAATAAGCCTCTCCCTCTCCCACCCCCCTGTCTGTTTCACTTGTCCCTTGTCGAGTATGTAGAGCAAAGTTTTGCACACATTTATCTTCGTTATTATGACGCCCAAATGGGCTATCAGCGCCAAGTGGAGCAACTGTTAAATATTTGGAGAGCCAGCGACAGTTGCAAACAGAATGCGATCTAGCTGTTAATGCAGGCACGTAGCCATAGCATCCCCCATCCTCCCACCCCCTCTCAAGATCTAACACTCCTCTGTGCGTAGTGTCGAAAAATTATACAACTTGTCTTACAAGCAGAGGCAGAGCCAGTGGCAGAGAAAGGGGGCGGCAGTGGCAACGGAAGCGAAAGGACCGCGTTGCAATTTTTGGCTGGAAGAGAGAAGACAATGGCAACTGGCAACTTGCAACAACTCCTGGCGCCCAGCTCGAGCTCGGGCCGGATCAGAGAGACCGGCGGTTGTTAGCGGAAAGGAAATGGTAACTTTTTTCCTGCACTTAATTAGTTTGAGCGTAAGTGGAGCAGAAAAAGTTGTCCGCCATTTTCCACAATTTCTGCGAGCTGCAAAAGACGAAGAGAAGATGAGCTTGTAGGCAGAGGGGGAAATGAGGCGAGACGACGTTGTGTCATCTGTCTCTCTGTGTGTCCCTCGTGTGTATGTGTGTGTGTGTGTGCATGTGTGTGTGTGTGTGTGTGCGTGTATGTTGCCAAGGAAATTGCCTCATAAATGTTCATTACACAGTTCTGTGCAACTGTCGAATGAATGGAGTCGTGGCTGGGCGGTCGGTCGAGCGTAGCCGATGGGCGTGGTGGGCGTGGCGTTGTTATACGGTTCCAGCTACTGTTAAAATTCAAGCCAAATCTCATTGCAGCACATAATTTTTCACTGATTTATTAAAGCAATTCAAATGAAACAATAGATTTGCCGTCGTCAAGCGATATATAATAATTTAATCGCAATTTATGGGACTCACACAAAATTGCCTGTTTATGACACTCATTGAAATTTCATTGAAATTGATCGCAATTTCAAAGTGGTTACACAATTAGCCTGTGCTGGCAAAAATAAATATCTATCAGTTTTGGTTTTGAAGTGACATTTCTAAATATAATTCAGGTTGCTTAATTTGATTTTATGCACTTATTTTACAATCAAGTAAAATTGAATTAAATTCGAAGAGACATTCTCTCTGAAATGTTTATTTAATCAATTAATGGATTGACTTAATTAATCTGAATCAGCCCAATTAGACCATAAATTTTGTAAGTTGCTTTGTAATTGGGATAGTAAAACGTTAAAAAGAAGAGAGAAATTATCAGAAAAAAAAAATATAAATTAACCGATTTGGAATACTGACAAAAAAGTAACTTAAACAGGTAACAAAAAATACCATTAATATTTAATTAAATTCGACAAGAACAAACCGAATTGAATATAGAAAATTGCAATTTAAAATCACATTCAATCAACATTTGAAAGCTTAAAATTACGAACAAAGCACAGGGCAAATGAATGCCAGCAGTGATAATAAAAGCTACCTTTTAGCTGTGCCCCTGCGCCAACATTTGGGGGCACATGGGGCAACAAAACAGATGAATTGAAAGCGAAGTTTGTACAATTTTTGTATCTTTTTGTGTGTATTTTATGTGCAACTTGGCATGAACCCAAACGCGTTAATTACGCACCTGCAGCAACAGTAATGCCACAAGTATACAAACACTGCGCTGTACAGTGTACAGTGACTGCCAACAGTTAACCAACACAGTTGTAATCAAACATTCACATTCAGTTGAATCGCAATCGGTTGCTTTTGCCATCATTTGTAGCAATAAGCGAACAATAAAATAACCCCATACACTTGACACCCGTGTCTTTTACTACAACCATCCCCCCCCCCCTTCCCCTCATATTTCACCCTCCCACCCTCTTTCAGTTGTATGTGTCAGCGGGCTGCTTAGCACCCCTAATGCGATTATTAAGTGCCAAGTGCGATGGCAGCGTATAAAATTCATTATATTAGCCCCTTTTGTTGAGCAGAGCGAGAGAGCGAGTTCATTGGCATCCCTTACTCACCCACTGAACCGACCCTGGCGCTCCTTCCTACCACCCCTCCCCTTCCCTAACATGCTTCACTCGCTCATGCATTGCGCGTACTCAATGGCCTTGCACAGCTCCGGCTCCAGCTCCAGCTCCAGCTCCAGCTCCAGAACCACTCCTCGACTGTGTCGCAATAAATTAGGAGCACAAATAAATCATCCATTTTAATGTGACAGTTCCGACAAACGCGCACAGCGAACGCATCGCATCGCATCGCATCGCTTCCAGGCTTCACGCTTCGGGCTACCCGAAATCGACTCCACAATCGACAACAACAGGACATTGTTTTGAATGCGTCTTTATTGGGCACGCCCTACCAACCAACGCCCCTTCCTGCGCTCCTCCAATCCTCGTCCCTTCAAACGTCGTCTCGTGTTTGGTTGGCAATATTTAGCGGGTTCATTCTTATGGCTCCGTCTCATTGTTTGCACATTCTGTGGAATGACGCTTTCATGGATGCTGCTTCTGGTCCTTGTCCTTGTACTGGTCGTGGTGGTGGTGGTCCTTCCCCACCTTGCCCCTCCCGTTTTATATGTCAGAGCATTTTGTTTGCGCTAAGTACTTGGCCTAACTGCGGCACTTAATATTTTCGATTTGGGGCGCGTGTTTTCTGTTTTCTGGAGGGGGGTTGTTGCGGGGGGGGGGGGGGGGGTGGACAGCTTTCTGCTTTTGTCCAGTTTCCGTAGCGGAAGTGCTGCCATTGCACACTGACACAAGTAGTGTGCGTGAGTGTGTGTGTTGTGTGTGTGTGTGTGGAGCATTTGTAAATTGACTTTTTTCAGCTGTTTAACTGGGCGTATGATTAATGTGGCAGATTCTGGTCTATGGCATCGCATAAAGGTCATCGATTGCCATCAAAGTAATTGCATATGAATTTCCTGTCTGGCGCAACTTTAAATATTGATATAGCCAAATTGCGTTTAAAATTCATTCATTACTAAAAAAAAAAAAAGCTGGTTTATAGCCATTAAAAAAAGATAATAATACATTTAAAGTTTCATTTAAACTCTTCGCGCATTTAAACTGTGATAAATAAATTTTGAAAAATAGAAAACAGAATTTACAGCATTATCAATTTTATCTTAAACTTTAATTTAATTTGATTACTCAATGCAAATTTTAATTTTACGCATATTTTGGCATTCCTTTATAAATCTAATTAAGCAAATTTAAATGTACTAATTGTAACAAAAACTTTAGCTAGCAAATTGTCAGTTTTTTTCAAGGAACTTTTGTGCACTTCTACCATTAATGAAGAATGTAATCATTTTAATTAGACTGCATTTACCATTTAAAAAAAAAAAAACCCCTTCTTTCTCTCAGTTGCAGATGTCGCATAAGAAATTAAGCAGCAAATCTTTGATTGCAGGTTTCCTTTTGTATGGGTGTCTGACAGGCTCCTCGATCCCTGCATTGGATGCCAAAGAAACTGACATCGCCAAGTTGACTGTCCAGTGCTGTTCAGGATGTGTCCTGGTTCGAGTTGAGTGTGCCGGGCACATCTTCATCAGTTGACACCTCATATCCTCTGAACATTTTCCAATTGAACTGACCCCCCCCTTGAGTCCACATTCCTTTTCTCAATCTCCTACCATCTTTCGCCCAGGTGCCATTAGAAATATTGCGCGTCCTACGAATTCGACTTCTTTATTAGAAAAATCTTTTTGTTGCATTCGATGCGCTATCAAGTGGAAAATGGTGGCAAAGGCCAAGAAGGAAATGGCAAATGGCAAATGGCAAAAAAAAAAAAAGCTTTACCAATACCAATGTCAGGTGAGGCAGTGATTGTGTAGCACAGATACACTTTGTAAACAGATAAAATGTTGCAAAGATACAATAAGCACGACACACACACACACACACACACACACTGAGAGAGGGGGGGAGAAAAGATACACTATGCTAGTGTATTGGCTGAGCAATTCAATTGACTTCAGCACTTTTCAAATTTGATTGAATGAATAGCAGCTCCACAATGCAGCAAATAGCAATTTCAGCAATTTTAAATCAAATGCCAAATGTAACCAACTCAACTAAGTCCCATAAAATTGCCACTTTTGCACTTACTAAAGATGAAGTTTCTATGAAACTTGACTTTGGACCAAGATAACTTAAAATATATACATTAAAAAATTAACAAACGTTTATTTATTTGAAAATATGCCAAACCTTGCTTATATCGCTTTTTAATGTGATTGAATAAAATCCTCTAGCTAATTAATGTGAAATCTGGAATTAACTTCATTTCATTATGTAAATAATTCAATATTTAAATGAAATGGCTTAAAAACAATTTCAGTTAATATTGCGTTGTTATCTGTTGTGTCATATTAACAATAATTTTTATCATAAATCGAATAATTATCGAAACTTATTATGGGTTTAATCTAAGCATTATAAATTTATTTAAACTATTCAAAAATGAAAACATGTGAAATGAAATATTTTGTTGCTTTTAATGCTTTTAATGAATGGAATTCAAATCAGATAGCTTATAAATAAAATGGCAAAAGCAACAAAATTACCAACATTTTCGTTTATTTGGCTTATCATAAAATTGTTGCTGTTGTCTGTTCATTTATTGCTGACTGCCATTGCTGCTGTGTTATGTTGCTGATGTTGCCCGAACAGCAACCACAACCGTTTTCCATTGTTGATGAACGCAACAACAAGAATTTGTTTGCTAAAAATATTTTCTAATTAGACAAAAATGAGAAAATGCAGATTCATTTCTATCAGATGAAATTGATGCCACGCCCCGATCGGGCAAACAGCCACAAAATGAGTAACAACAGTCCAAAAACTATGGCAAACAAATGCACTAAAAAGCAAAGAACAATCGAATATGATAAAAGTGATTAGTGGCAAATGCAACAGCAACTATTTCAATCAAATTCATGTTGCAATTGCAATATAATAATAGAATATTATTTAATATTATTTGTTAAGAGTTAGATTATAACTGTCATAAAACATTTAATTAATATGATAAATTTAATTGCTTTTTTAACTTTATTTATAAATTTATTTAAAAAATACTATTTAATTTTATATAAATTAATATATGTCATTTATTTAATATGGATACTAGGGTATATCAAAATTATTCTTTTAAATTCATTTTTCAAGTGCGGTTTTGCTATTGTGTGAAATTTGACACATTTTTAAATGATGGCCAAAAATTTCACAGCAAATTATTGATAATTAGGAAGCAAATAAGTTTTGTTTTTATTTAATATTTATAGCACGTGTGCACTAAATAATTTTTGGCATTAGTTAAAAATTAACGAGCAATTTGCATGCAACACAAATATTTTTGGCACCAATGAATGCCAATTTAGGCATATTTATTTTAAATAACGCGGAAAAATAACAAAATAAAATGTTTTTCGATTTGCAGGAGAATATTTTGTTTGGCTAGAAAATCTATAAATAATTTGTGAGCAAATTTTAAAAGCTCTTAATCGATGTTTAAATGTTGCAAAACATCGTTTAAATTTATTTATTTTATTTTTTTGTTTAGAATTTTGTTAATTTGTGAACTTTTTTTACTGCACATTAAATGTAAGTGTTTTTTCTGAATATGCTAAGACGCGCACATTTTAAACTTTTTGCAAGTATTTCCTATAATATATAATTACTTCAATTAGCAAAACACACACAGGGATACAGAGAGAGAAAAAAGGAGATAAAACTCACATGCGATGCTTAAATTGCGCAATTTTTCACAGCCTGCATTCATTAATCAGGGTTTTCGCTGTCTTTTGACAGCAGGTTTGGAGATGCTCATATCCTGCTGCCAAGTTGACTGTTGCCTTAATTTTTAACTTTGAGCGCAGATGTCAACTTGACGCCTCAATCCAGTGCCAACCTGAGACACGCCCACGTAACACCAATGTATGCCCCATTCCCCCCCCCCCCATCACCCCGTAAAACTTTGCCAACTAATTTGCCTGGCAAAGACGCTGGCGCTGCGGGGTTGGAGCGGAAAAATAGGCCACTGACGTCATTAGCGTCTATGTAAAATAAATAAGAAAAGCCGAGGAGAATAACAGAAAAGAATGGGAAAAAAGAGGAAAGTTTCCAAATGGCATTTTGTCACATGCAGACGAAAAAAATTTGTTAATTGAATATTTTCGGGCGCTTGCAATATCCTTAAGGACAAAACACAAACAGGGCAAAGACTAAGAAGAAGAAGAAGAAGAAGGAGAAGAAGAAGAAGAAGAAGAAGAAGTTGCTGCTGCTGGGCGGAAAATCAACGTCAAATTGGCTTAGGAGCTGAACTGGCTTGGCACTGATGTTGAGCTAAGCAAATCGAATCTGGGGCACATTATCTAGCCTCGACGCCTTGACGCTGGCGGGGCAAGCTTGCAACGCAATGCAAAATCATTAAAATTAGATTACAGAATCCGTCGTTGCTGGTGTCACATTTCCGGCGGAAATTGCACTTTGTACGTACGGCATGCAGCACGCGGAACGGAACGGAAAGGAACGAAGCCCCACCGTGTAACTGGCTCCAAGAAATTTCCATTTACCAAGCAAGAAATGACAAATTAGTTAATAAAATCTTTTTTGCTGTGCATTCGTTTTGTCCGCAAGTGTTTCGCTGCTCTTCGGGCGAAAAAAACTTTACCAAATCTGTCATCGGACCTAATAAAATATGCAAATTTAACAAATTATGACAGTTGCTGAAGTTTACGGTTTCGTTTCGCCAATTGTTTGTTTATATTTCTTGTTATTATACCATTTTTTTTTTCTTTCGCTGTTTTATTTTATGTGCAATGTTCATTGTGCAATGGGCGACATTGTCGCAAACTTCCTTCTGGCCAAAGGCAACGTGCTGAGTTTTCTTTGTCAGTGACAAGTCAGAAACTTGAAACAGCCACACAAGTTGCAACAACAAAAATTATACAGCCTACAGGCTTAGAGATGGCAACTTGACTTGTGTGTGTGTGGATCGAAAATAATGATATATCGATGGAGTATCTGAATCTTTATCTGATCTTGCAACTATCAATAACAAAATTTATAAATACAATTCAAAATGATAACTTTTTAACTTAGTTGAATATACTTAACATAATAATATTAATTTAATTAAATTCTTAACATGAACTTTTTGCAATGCTTTCCAATTTTTATATTTTCGATTTTTTCTTTAGAAAAAACAACTAATTTTAACTCACGCCCACATCTCCAACCACATCAGAAGAAGCAAAAAAAAAGTACAACAAGTAAGAATTATTTAATCGGCAATGATCGACTATGGAATGCACTGTTCCCATTAGGTGTAGATAATGAACTGAATACCTGAATTTATATATAAATTTAACTACTATAATACCCAAAACCGCAGATTAATTTTTCAAATTTTGACATACTTTTGCAAAAAATCATTATACCCTTTGCACCCTATAAAAATGCACGCGGCATTTAGGTATTATAAACTGTCAGACTTGTTGCATAATTTGAATGTTTTCGCAAGTCAAGTGCGCTCAAGATGAGAGAAATGGAAAGAGAGAGAGATATAAAAATATAGAGAGAGATGGAGAGATAGTAAGAGATGTAGCAGAAAGCTTGTAGCAGTAGTTGTGTCATTTTTGGGGTTTTGGGAAACACATTAGCATGTTATAAAATATGCACACCATAAAATGCGAAGTGAGCCAGACAAAAGCCGAAAGAAATTTGCACACTCATCCAACAAGAGAAGTGCAGACACATTTTTTGCTTCTTCTTCTTATATGAATGCCTTCTTCCATAATTTCCTTCCTGCATAGTTTCTTGGTTTCTTTTAGTGTGTATGTGTGTGTGTGTGTGTGTGTGTGTTGCAAACCGGCTACGAAATGTATGCTGACATTTATTTATTTATGTTTTTCATTTTGACAGTTTTATTTCTTGTTACAAGCATCTTGAAATATATATTTCTTTCAGCAAAAAGCTGCTCGAATGCAGATATTACTGCATGTGCAGAGTATATATAAATATAAATATATATATATATATATATATATATATATTGCTGTATATGAAATAATAGTCAGTCAAAAAGGATTCAAATGTTCATTGAATGAATTGCGTTGCCAAAAATGCTTAAAGTATCAAATTAAAGACTCAAAATTAGATTAAATGTTCGAAAGATTTTCATACTTTTGTTAGAGAATTCCTTGAAAATGGATACAAAAAATGTAAAATAGCTGTTAAATAGTCTAAATTAAATGAAATACTTGAGAAATATAAAAACAATCTGTTAAGGGTCATAATTAAATTAAATCATTGAAATTTTTATAAAAATAGTCAAAATTAAATGAATTGAGATGTATTTATAAAGTTAAAGAGTCAAAATTAAATGAAATACTTAAGGAATATAAAAAGAATCTGTTGAAGAGTCAAAATTATATTAAATTATTGAAATTTGTATAAAAATAGTCTAAATTAAATGAAATAATTGAGAAATATATAAAGTATCTGTTAAAGAGTCAAAGTTAAATGAAATCCTTGAGAAATATATTCTTTTTTTTTTAGAGAATTTTGATTGAATATGTGATGTAATCAGTTGCAACACATTCCAATGCATTCGACATTAACTAAGTGCAACAGAAAGAAGCAGAAAGAAGGAAAAACAAATCGAAACGATTTACTATTGAATTAGTTGGACTCTTGTGGTGCAAAATCGAAAGTCAAATAATGAATTTTAAGCCACAAAGCAATCAAGTCAAACAAGATGAAGTGAAACACAAATAGCGCACAACGAGCAGTGATAGCGGTCGGAGGAGGGGTGCGGAAGGGGGGAGCAATGTGAGGAGCATATAGAAAATTGAAATCAAATTATAGTGCAACACCATTTTGCAATGAAAATCGGAAGAAAATCATTCGACATCGTTTGAGTTTCAACTTGGTGGTGATGGCGCTGCTTGCTACTTGCTACTTGCTACTTGCTGCTTGCTGCTTTGCTGCTTGCCACACTTGTGTCCAAAATACGCTCAGCCAGAGGCAATATGAAGTGCACTGAACTATGCTGCTCTGTCACGCCCCCAATATCAACCCAATCGCCTCCTTTCACCAGCCAAATTGCTGATGAGTTGAACCCGATTCCGATGCCAGCTGTGCCCCAAAGTGCGTATGTGTGTGTGTGTGTGCTGATGTGTGTGCTGATGTGTATTTGTGTAAGAACGTCACACAAAATGCATCCGGCAACAGCTGCTTTGCCATTTCCGAAACGTTTTAGCTTTCTCTCAGTGTATGTGCGTGTTTCCTGAAGTCAGAAAATCAGTTGAAGTTCGTTGAAATTCCAATGCAGCCCGCAGGCTATTTTACATTTCCCAGTGTCGTTTTATTTATAAGGATTTTAACACAAAAAAAAAAAAAACTCGACAGTAAATTGAACACTTCGAGCTTGTGGCTCCTAAAAAGTGGCAGTTGCTTTAAGCCTTTGCTATTTTATTGGATGTCTTGAAATATATAAATAATTGAATCGAAATAGAAATTGTTAAATGATTATCTGGCATTTCTTGTGCTTTCTGACCTTTTTTTTCAACCCATTTAGCTTTATATTTGTTATGTGTCCCTCATCCATTTCTTGACATGTCAATTCTGTTTCTTTACTCTGTCTATTTTCTTAGTTCAGATTGCATCAATATTTATGATGCTTCTTTTTTTTAACTTTTATTTCTCTGTTTCAAGTGCTCTATTTCAGTTTATTTGTAATCGATATATTCTTTGTATTTGACTTGCCAATGCTAGTCAATAATATACAACAATAATTTAATATTTTTTATATTTTAAAAAAAAGAGTTGTTTACTTTTGATTTATTTACATTTCTTAATTTTTTTACTTAACAGCGCCCTGTTAACAGTCTGTTAAACGCAGTAACTGCACCGTTAAAATGTTATTATTTATTCAGCCAGCGATAAACCTTTTTTTTCGGGCAGCAATAACGAAATAAAAAATGTCGCTTTTAAATATTTTATTATGTAAACAAATGAAGAAAAAAATACAACGACTAAAATAAAAATATCATTGAGTTCGACACGTTGACACATTTTGCTTGTGTAAATGTTTTCTGCACATTTGCCATAAAAAATAGTAGGGAAATATGCACGAATATCGGCGAATTTGACATGTTGTGTATAAATAAATACACTATTAGGGTAACAATACTGTCATGGAGCTGCTATAAAACAAAAACTCGGATTTTTCATTGAATTATACTTATTTTACTGCAGTTTTCGTGTGCGAAAGTTCTTTTATTCGCATACAGGACTCCCCGGAGTAAAATGATTGATTATTTATGATGTGACGAAAAGAGAAATGTGAAATTCTTAACCCCGTAACGATAACGACATAAAGCTCAAAAAAAAAACAAAATAAATATATATGTAATTTATAATATACATATACTTTCCACATAGTCTACATAAAAAGTCAATTTAATCTTTTTTGGGTCTGACACGATTTAATGGTGTCTGCGCAACGCTGACAAATCGTGCCCGCGGTCAACAAGGAGAAGAAGTGGAGGGGGGGGGGATGGGGTGTGGCAGAGGGTGTGCGAAGGGTGGATATGATGTAGAACCATGTCCATGTCATGATAAACGTCAGTCACTCCACAACGTCCTGCTTATTGCTGACGTTTGATTTTGACGAAATCTAATCAAAACGACGATGACAAAATAAATTGCCAACAAATCAAAGACGAGAAATTGTAAAAAAAAAAAAAAAAACAACAACAAAATTGATGGAAGCCAAAAGTTGTGCTCGGAACGAGCAAAAACACCAAAACAGCACATTAAGGGATATTATCTGAATTTCCGGGTTCTAGGCTGCATCATGATAATGATTATGTTGCCACTGATGACGCTGCTGATGATGATGTTGCTGTTGTTGTTGTTGTTGTTGTTGTTGTTTGTATTTATGTGTCGAGCACTTCGCTTGACACAATTAGCCTTGGCAGCCGGCGACAGACGCTGGTTTCATTCTGCTGCTTAATGGTATTTAAAGCATTATAAATAAAATTTAATAAAAGTCAACTTTTGACTGGCGCTTAATTATAATTTAGTGCCCTGACACGCGTCCTCCACGCAGAAAGGTGTAATTGTAATTACTCCCTGCTCCCTGATCCCTCCTCCCAACTCCACCCGCACCATGCTCATTGCAAGAAATGTCCATTTTAATGGCTTGATTAATGCCGGCCACAAGCTGTCCAGCGGTACACAGTGGAACAAAATATTAGACAACAGAAATAATTATATTAATACTGATAACTTTTATAGGTTTTACAGAAATAATTGAAGTAAATATTTTCCTTCCTTTTTGGACCACAATTTTAGGCAGTTTATACCGATTTTAGAAACCATAAGAATTAGTTACTTCAAATTTAAATACATACATTATACATATATATAATATATATGAAAAGTTGAAAGCAGATCTATTTCCTTCATATCAAATTTAGATAAAAATCGATTTCCGATACACAATAATAAATCTTTTGTATTTTAATTCATATTATTTGAGTAGTTTTCCGTTATTTTTCAAATCCTCCTTTGTTTAAAATCTGTAGAATTTTACTGCTTCTATTTTCATTCTTAAAATATTTTTAATAAATTATTATTTGTTTTTAGTTTTATTATATATATTTCTGATTATAATAAAATATTTATGATAAATTATTATATTTTTTTATTTTTATTATATATATTTATGATTATAATAAATTATTATTAGTTATTATAATTATTAATTTCTTACTCATCTTAAATTTGGACTCATTCATTATCATCCTTAAAATATTTATAATAAATTATTATTGGTTTTTATTTTTATTATATATATTTATGATTATAATAAATTATTATTAGTTATTATAATTATTAATTTCTTACTCATCTTAAATTTGGACTCATTTCTTAGCAAACCTTAGTGTGGGTACCACTGTGGTGTAGAGCAACATCTGGCGGTCAGCGCTACCAACTAACAAACTTATTTTTTTTTTCAAGTGTATTTTCTTACTATTTATTTTTATGACTGGACCCCCGTGAAATTGACGCTGAGCACGCACTGAAGCGCATTCTGATGGCTGTATGGGGTCTCTGGTGCATATAGTGAAATGTGACTGAATGTGAGTATTTGGATTGCGGGCGCGGGGTAAGGAAGAATGGTGCCGCAGGTCGGCAGATTTTTTGCGGAAAGCCATAAAGTGCTGCATGCTGCTTGGTTTTTTTTTATGCTCTTTTGGGTTATTTTTTTACTTATTTATTTTTATTTTTTTTGTATTTATTTAAATATTTTTGGTTTTATGTTTTTGTTGTTGTTGTTTGTTGCGCAGCATGTGTTGTTTGTTGTACATGCTCAGCTTTGCTCATTTACATTTTTAATTAAATTTAAAGTGCGTTTGGTGTGCTGCACACTCAATTCGTGTGTGTTAATATGCAAATGTTTTGCTTGCACTCGCATGAGTTTGCGCTGCAGTCAAAGCCAAAAAAAAAACCAAAAAAAACACAAAAAAGTTAATTAAAAGATACTGAAAAAAAACAAGTGATTTGCCAGCGCTTAGTTGATGCAGCCGCAAATTATTGTCAGATTTAATATTAAATTGCAATTTGACAGTCACTCAACAAGTTTCGTTGTAAAAATTAAAAGATTTGACTACACATTCAACATTAAAAATCCACATCATCATTTAAATTCATTTTCACCTGTGAACTTTGCCTTTTCGGGGGTCTTTTCGAATTGCGTACTGACCGAAATTCAAAAACATTCGCTATTAATCACGCCGGGTACAAACCAAATAACAAAAACAACATCGAAAATAACAAAATTGGGAACAACAGCAGAATCAGAAGCAGCTGACAAACAAGATATTCATTTGCATGCAACACGTTGCCGCCAACGCAAAACCCGAATGGGTACCATGCGGCGTATGAGCAACGCGCAGAACATGTCGCTTGTGGCAGCAGTTCACCGTAATACACAAATGTCGACGGCAGACAACCAACCGTGCAACCGTGCAACCAGCTAACCAACTTGGCCATGTCCAAATTATATGTGCATCTAACTAAACACGTCCAAAGCGCGTCCAGCTTTTGTTTACTATTTTACTAACCAGGGCTGAAAAAGGCCTTTAAATTAAATTAAAATCTAACCAAATTAAGCAATTGCTAAAAGTGGCACTTAGCAAATTTGAAGTTCGCTTCGAATGAGATAGTTTTGTCATATTTCTATTCATAATCAATCACTTAATTTGTGTTTATTGCAAGAAGAAATATTTCATGCACATTATTTACAAATTCGAAGTTTAATCTTTAGTTTGTTAAAATGAATATTTGATTGGCTTGGAGTAATTGATATTCACAATGGAATTAAATAGCGAACATATACAAACAGTTACTTATGGCAATTGACTTAATTTTATGTTAAATAAATTTAAGCATTAAATGTTAACAATTAATTTAATTAAAATATTTATTTAATTCACTGGTGTCTGAGCTGGTGATAAGCTTTTACTCAAGTAATTGGACTAATGTCAAATATTATTCATTGAGCAAAATATTGCTTCATATTTGAAATAAATAAGTAAAATTAGAAATTACCAAAAAAAAACACTTTAAAATCCAATTTATGCAGCTTATTTTGTGGCAAGCAGACAATCAATGTTTATTTCTTAGTCGAGTGATTAACCTTTTGGCATTATATAAAATGCTTCCTTCTGCCGTCGTGTGGCACATCATTGTGTGATTTGAGATAGTGCAACATGACAGTGGCAGTCTCCAGTTGGCGTTGACAGTTGAGGCACAGACAACGACAACGAGCCAGAGATGGAGATGGAGATGGATATGATGAAAAGCAACTAATCATTCCGTTGACCCATTTGAAAACTAGTTTTAAATGCAACTCACTAAAATGAATGTTTTAATCTGTGAAATGTCAATTGCATACATAAAGCACATTTTTATCTCGACTAATTAAATCAAGTAGCCAAAAACCCAAAGTGGTTTAGAATGAGGAGTGCTCAGGATCAGACTTAGCCAAAGACTGAGCTGGTATTCTATTTATTTTAATGTGTCCGCCGCACGAATTGTCGGAGTTGAATAAATGCAGTAATTTTGACTCCACTTCACTCATTGTGTGGCAGGCAGTGTGGCAAAGCAGGCACTTGAGATTGCAGCAATGTTGCACTTATGTGTGCACGGCTTCCTCTTGCTGTGAATTCATGAGCTGAATTTATTAGAGCCGTGTTAGCAGCAGCCACAGCTCTAAGTAACTTCAGTTAGTTAGTAACCCGCAAACCATGCTCAGCACTTAATACACTCTGAACTGTTGAACTTGTGTGTGTGTGTAGCATGTGTGTGTATATATTGTACACATCTGGCATGAACACACTTGAATTTGTTTACCGTCAACAGGATGATGATGGCCAAGAAGTCAGTCAACCATTCAGTCAGTTAAGCAGACACCTGAGCCAACATTCACAGCCATTTCAATAACACAATTTACATTTTACACTTCTATAATATATTAGTTATATAACTAAATATTTGTTAGAATTTAATATTTAATAATTAACAACTAATTTAATTCAATTTACGTCAAATTTAATTGATTTGCTTTAGCTGCAAGTTTCTGTTTGTAATTTATTATTTACTTGTATAGATTTTTTTAATCGTAAAAAATAATAACAAGTTTTGCAAAAGCATATTTTTGTTCTTCACAACTTTTTTTGAAAAAGCTTAATATTTTACTGAAACTAAACCGTTTTTTTTTCACTGTTTGGCTCAACTCAGTCTTACAGCCTGAAGAGCTAATTATAGCTTTATGCTTAAATAAATAAATTAAACTTAATTGAAGCTAAAAACTAAAGAATAAAACTACAACTACATTATAAATAAATAAACAAAACATTTATAGTTAAAAAACATAAATTGAAAACAGACATATAAATATATAGATAGTTTTTTTTTGCATTTCAAACATGGCTAACTGTTCAAAACCGATAAATAATTTTAAGTAATTAAGTATTCTCCCTCCTTATATCTCTCCCACTCAACTGTCTTATCCCATCATATGCTACAAAATTAATATTCTTTCAGATTAAATCTTAACAGTTCTTATCTGTCTAAACTACTCACATTTCCCCTTAAATAATCGATTTTTAAATTGCTCTTCTCGATGGAATTTTCTAAATCGCTCTGATGTATTGCAATGCATCTATTTTATTCTCATTTTAAAGTAGCATTCGAGAAAAAACTTTACACACACACACAACCACACACACACACTTGTCAGATACTTGAAAACCTGGCACTTAAATAGCATTTTGATATAATTTCTTTCGGTTATGGTGTCTCAGCCCCCCCACCCTAGTAACATATCAGATTACAGCTTGCGCATTGCTTGTGGATATTTTAGTTGCCAACTCACCGTCAGCGCTTGAAGACTGGCTCTGCTTTCATAATGAGAAAACTGCATTGCACAGCTTCTGCTTCTCCCTCTGCTTTTGCCACTGCCTCTGTCTCTGCCTATGCTTCTGCTGCTGCTTCTGGCTCTGCTTCTGCCTGTGCTTATTCCTCTGCCTCTGCTTCTGCTACTGCCTCTGCCTCTGCTTCTGCCTCTGCTACTGCTTCTGCTTATTCCTCTGCTACGACTTCTGCTTATTCCTCTGCTACGACTTCTGCTTTTTTGTATCTCTTATCATCTATGGCTCACCTCTTTCCCCGCTTTTCAACGACATGTGCTTGTGCTTGTGCTGCTTGTGTGTTTGTGTGTGTGTGTGTTTTCTCTCACACTTTTACTTAATGGAATTGCTTATTGCATTTAATGCATTACTTTTGCTTTCGCACACAGTTAGCCAGAGATAGAGGAGAGAGAGGTGAGAGTTGAGCAAAGCCGCAAGCTCATTACGCCAATGACAAATCAGTTTTCTTGTCAACACACAAACTCGATGTCAAGTTTGCGGATGGCATTTTCCAATTTAATACTCAGCATTCGGATTACTGTTCGCAATTCTGTGCAGACGTGCGAAAACTGCACCAAATACAATTTTTATATAATTGCTAAAAATGTCTCCAAATAGAGAATGCGACAATCAGTTTTAATTAGGTTTAAGTGGAAGATTAACTTGATGTAAGAGTGAAAATTAGATTAAATTAAATTAATTTGTATTCACTTTCATTTTAAAAAATAAAAGAATTTCACTACATATTCCAATAATAATTCTGATGAGTAAAAACTTTGAATGCCTTTTTTTATAATATGGTCATACAGTAATCTTTTTCTGAATTGGAGTAAAATAAAGTTAGCAGCGTAAATAATGCTGCTTGGAATCGGCTCAGAGTAAATGTAATTGAATGGATCATTTTATTTCGTTATGTTTTTTCTTTCTTTCTTTTAAACGTGGCCTTTTATGCGCATTCAAATGATTTTAATGACAGCAATTTGTGTTTCGAAATCGCGCAACATTAGGTTTCGACTCGGCCAGATAGCTAAAGGGCACCCAGGGGCGGGGGTTTGGGTGTCCGTGTTAAATGAACGTGTTTAAAACGCTTGACTTGAAATGAAGGCCCAGTGCCAGGCAACATGCGGAAGTTTCGATTTGTCAGCTGGCCCGCCCCAGGGCCTTTCGAAAATTATGCGACGCGTCTCGCAAGGATAATGCCCCAGACAGGGCTTAACACCCATTGCCACGCCCACACAGCCGCGCACAGCCGCACAGCCCGAGTGGCTCAAGGCAGACAGTCTGTCCGTTACGTCATTATCTGTCGCGGCTGAGGCTCATCATGATCAACGTCATCGTTTCGGGGCAGAAACACATCCATATAGACACAACAAAGTTGGCCAAAAGCAAACCATGACAACGTGCCACGTTTCCCCCACCTCCCCCTCTGTTCGTCGTCATCATCGTCATCAACATCGTTGGCCAAATTTGAACTGAAATTTGGGTTAGTGGCAAGCGACAACAAGCGGCGCTGTTTAGTTGAAAGAATAAAATATTTGTGATTTTTCGGGGCGTGCTACAAAATTATCACACTAAGATTTTGATTGATGAGATTTTTGGCAGCTACAAAAATATTTGTTTTATATGTCCCCTCAAAAAACCGCAAGGTTTGCATAGTATTTATTTTACATGTAGTTCTTTCACAGAAAGTCCAACAATTCGCTGGTTTTTTTTTGTGTCCTGTCAAACGATTCGCTTTGTTATTCAAGCGGATTACAAATTCCATGAATAAACCAGAGAAAACCTATTGAAAATGTTGGTTTTTTTTTCGCCCATTTCGAAATGGGTCACAGGATTCTGTGTGTCATAACTTCGTTAAAGCTGAATCGATTTTCAAAAGCCATAAGTTCTTCATCATGATTTCGTTTATGATTTGTCCAATTTTCAGGTTTTTTTTTATGATTCTATGCGCCGCATTTTGGGGGCATACTTAAAGTCAGCTATCTGAAAAGTAATCGAATTAACGATTGTAAATTTTAGAGGCCCTCACAGGTAATAACCTGAGAGTGTTTTCATATCCATAACTTGTCAGAAATTGCCGTATAAATAAGTGAAAATGATTTGCAGACGCTACATAGACTCGAAAGCAGCTTGTTCTTCTTGTTGTTGTTGTTGTTGTTGCTGTTTCTATTGCAACAAAAGCAACAATAATAATAACAACTTATCACACAGCTGGCAGTCGTAAAAAAGAGCCGTAAAAAACATTATACACATGGCTTGCAACATCAGCAAGGCATAAAAAAAACATAACCTGCAGCTTACCTAAAAAATTTAAGATAAAAAAAATTGTTTTGGCCAACAACAAAAGCAAACTTAAAATTTGCACGTATTTGTTGGTTTGCCATTTGCACAAAAAAAAAAAGCAACAACTACAAAAACAATTGAGCCTAAAAGTCTGTTTTTTATGATTTAATATGGGAAAAGCGTTGGGTGGAGCTGGCCAGAAAAAAAAAAAAAAACAAGGGCCAAGTAAATGAAAACAAACAGAAAAACATTGTTTGGGCAACGAGTACGTGAGGGGGGGAGGGGGGGGGGTGCTAGAAAGAATAGCTCACG
The DNA here is from genome assembly GCA_035042345.1 of Drosophila fungiperda. Classification (NCBI taxonomy): domain Eukaryota; kingdom Metazoa; phylum Arthropoda; class Insecta; order Diptera; family Drosophilidae; genus Drosophila; species Drosophila fungiperda. The sequence goes on along the minus strand of JAWNLM010000293.1, from coordinate 1,947,877 downwards.
TGAACAACATAATCGCACATTTAAGCGGCTGGCAACATTTTGTTCCCCCCTCTCTCCCCCTCTCTCTCTATCTCTCTTTCCCACTCTCTCTAGTCTGATGTCGTTGCCCCAGTCGGATTGCCGCAATGGGGCAACAAGTGTGGACAGTTGCCTGCCTATGTTGTTGCTAGTTGCTCGCTATTGCAGTTGCCTCATGTTGTTTGTTATGCTGTAGACGTAATAGCCAACTCTGTGAATAAAGCCAAAAGCATTCAAGCTGTTTACTAAATATTACTAAACAAGAAGGGCAACAAGCAGCATCAACTGCCTGACATGTTGTGTGTGTGTGGCACATACAGCTTTTATGTAATTATTATTATGTATTCTGAAATGGCCAACAGTACACAAGTTGCATGTATGCCTCAGAGTTGCCACATATCTCATATTTAATATGTCTATTAAGGCTTAAAGGGAAAGGCAGCAATTTTTACTATTTTTTTATATATTCTTAAAGAGGGATTTTTGTATAGCTTTTTATATATTTTTGTATTCTTGACCAGCATTTGGTATATAAATATCCATCTGTCTATCTATATGTATATATATATATATACAATAAATATGATAAATGTTTGTATATAAAATATATTTTTATTCCATTATTACATTTTATTTATTTCATGAATTACGTTTTAATCGCACTCAGTAAATTGCCATAAATTAATTTTAATGTTGTCATTAATCTTAAATTGCACATTTGTTAATAAGCTTTAATGAAAAAATATTTAATTGCATAAAGCGAATAATTCCGATTTTCATTATTAAAGTTGTGTGAAAAACATACATTTGGTTAATTTCTATTTGTATTTACATTTAGCCTGCAATATGGTTTATATTTATCATTATTTGTTTGCAACAAAAGATAAATATTTGTCTATGTTACACTAAAATTTAAAGTGAAAGTTTTTGCGTGTCAAAGGTTTTGGGCAATTAGTGAGCTGCATTTTAAGTTGACAGCGAAAACCCTTTGGTTATTTGAATGACAAATCCCGAAGCTACCAAAACTGCGGAATATTATTATAAGCTCCAACACTTCGTCGGCCTTACTTGCTTGTGGGTCAAAATATGCTAAGATGGCTAAGACGGAGGCTGCTACCTACTTAATGAACGCACCTTGTGTTTTGGCTCTTTAGTATGCAAAATTTCCAAGGCTGTTGCATTAATTAATACACAAAGTTGTTTAAGGCGTGGGGAATGCGGGGAAGGCGTAGTCATCTGCAAAGCAATTGTATAATTAGTGATCTGTCCCTATCTCTATCTAACTCAACACCTCCTCATCTCTTGTGCTCCAACACACAAACATTTTCCGCACCCCAAAGTTAAATAAACGCCAACTTGGCCAGAAGCAGCTCAGCTAAATTTGTCAATTTGAGTTGGTGTTCAATTGCACAAGCTGCAAAAACAATAACAAAAACAATAACAAAAACAATAACAAAAACATAAACAAAAACAACTGCGTCGAAAAAGGGTGCAGAAAATGTTAAAAGCATTTGAAGAAATATTTTTCAAAAATAAATTTTCAGCTCGAGGCGCAAACGCAAAATACTGAAATTGATTCGGTTGACTTTGGCATTGGTCGGACTTAAATTGGTAATGGATTTTGCTGTGGCTCAGCCGTTGGCAGATGACTATTTATTTGGTTTATTTAAGGCAGCTTTTTTTCAAGCACAATTGACTTGGGGCAACCCCATTTACCCAGGACGTAAATTTGGCTTTGAAATATATATTTATACATATTCTATTTAAATTCTCGAATGGGTTCAAGATTTATTTATGACGCACTCACACATAAATTACAGTCTCAGTTCTGCCATTGCTTTTTATGAATTTATATTTAGTTTTATTCAATTCAATACCAAACAATTTTACTGGCATTCAAAGTCATCCATTACGCATTTTGAGCATATCGATTTGAATATTTGCAGTACAAATTATTACCACGCAAATTGCGCTGATTGGTGGGCGTTGCCATGCCCCATGCCTGAATAGGTGCCACATAGGTGGGCACACAACGATGCCAGGTTACCACGTCAAATTACGGCCAAAGCCAAACGCAAAACTTGTTGACGGTTAATGACGTCGCCTCAGTCAAAGAAGACAAAACCCAGACTCTGGCTCATATTTATGGCTCATGTGTATTTACACACCCCTCTTTTGACCTTGTTCGTAAACGTTTTGGTTGCAAGGGTCGCGCGCGTGCTTAAGTAATGAGGCCCAAATAAGAAGTCAACGGCAATTAGAAGATGCCAAAAGAAAAAGAAATGTGTCAACACGTTTGTCTCAATGAGATGTTTTATTTTTTAAAAATCGCTTATCATTTTGGCTGGTCGGTGATCACTATGAAGTAACCAGCACGGAGGAAGCCATTAAGATGTCACCCAGCTGCCACAAGTGGCGGGCAGCTTGCTGGTTAACGCTCAAAGCCTATAATATATATATAAGAAAATAATGGAGAACTGTTCGGCAACATTATTGATAAAAGTCGCTGGTCTCACGCTAATACTAATAATTTTATTTTATTTAATTTTACTGAAAGTAATGACTACATGATGAGACGATGTTTAGAATCGAACTGATTTTCTCTGACGAGCATTCCTTTATTTATACAAAAATCTCAAATCGAAATACAAGGCGTCGCCTACTACGACGACTCCATGTGGTGCAAGTTGAATTTATGTGTTGTAAGGCGATGCTTTGTGTTTTTTCTGTCATTAAACAATAGCTGAGCCTTGCATCCAAAAGGTTAAGCATTCAATTAAATGTGGAAGCAACAGAACAAGAAGAAAGAAAACTTTATTGCATCGCTGTCAAAGTAGAAAAAGTGAAAAAGTGAAAAAGTGAAAACTGAATACGAACTGACCAAAGTAATAAAACAAAGCGAAATGAAATGAAATGAAATGAAACGGAAATGAAACCCAACGGCTGACAAGTAAATAGACAAACAACTTGCAACAAGCCGAGCAGTGCGCAACGAGCAACGAGCAACTTTTCTCACATGCCGCTACATGCAGCAAGCGGCATGCGGCATGCGGCATGTGAGTTGTTGCGCTGATGCCAGTTAAACTTTATCAAAGCTACAATAAGACGAAAAAAAACAACAACCACTAAAACAACATTGATCCAAATCAGAGACAAAGCACGACTACCAGAATACTACGTATCCTAAAATATTTCTCAAGTATACAAGTAAATAATAATAATTAAAAAATAATAAATTAATAGAAGTAATAATACAAGAGTAAAAATAAAAATTAAGAATAAATCGTAAATCATAAATATTAAATTATAAATAATAAATATTAAAGAATAAAAAACAAATCATAAATTATAAAAAATAATAATAATAAATAGTAAATAATAAATAAACAATAATAAATTATAAAGTATAAATAATAATAATAATAAATAATAAGTAATAAATAATAAATGATAAATAATAAATAATACAAAATTAATAAGAATTAATAATAAAAGAGGAAAAATAAAAATAAGAATAAATTGTAAATCATAAATAATAAATAATAAATATTAATGAATAAATAAAAAATAATAAATAAAAAAAAATTATGATAATAAATAATAAATAGTAAATAATAAAAAATTAATAAGAAGTAATAATAAAAGAGGAAAAATAAAAATTAGAAATAAATCGTAAATCATAAATAATAAATAATGAATAATAAATAATGAATAATAAATAACAAATAAAAACTAATAAATAAAAAATAATAATAATAATTGACAGGTGATTTATGGTGTTTTATGGTGTTTTTCTACCTTTCGATTTATCGTTTTATCTGTAATCGATATTCATAAATAAGAAGTTATCGATAAAACGAGAAAACTGTTTGAACCGACACAGCTATAAAGCTCAATTAGAATTACATAAAAAAGATGCAGGAAACTAATTCCATTTGGTGGATACAACACGATTTCAGTCTTGCAGTAAAAAACTTGAGTTTTTTGAAGATCTATTTTATTTCAGGAATTTACTTTTTAAGCAATATTGTTGTGTAATTGATATTAAGCAATTTTCCATTTTGTGTGCACTTAAGAACAATTTTTATTTCGGAATGCAGTCGGAGTGGAGTACTTCAACTTGTTACGTACCTTTTTTTAATGGGTATGAAAACTGCTGCAACATGGAACAGGGAACACATGCAACTGCAGCAGCAGCAGCAGCAGCAGAAGCAACAAGAAAATCTGAAGCAGGAGCATAGTTTTCGCTCAAAAATAAGTTGGCATCGTTACGATTTGGCTTCAGCTTCTGCTGCTGCTGCTGTTATTGCCCCAAAACTAACTTCTGCACCCGATACCAGGTTCAGCAACAGCTTCAGCACCCGCTTCAACTCCCGCTCCTGGTTACTCCCGGTTGCTGTGCTTAAGTCGTAAGTCCTCTTTGGGAGTTTTTGACTTCTCAAGTTCAGTTGTGCGCGCTTGTCTAATGCCAAGTTATATAATAAGTAAGGGAAACACGTACGCACACACACACACACACACACACACACACACACACACACACACACACTCACACACACACACACACTCAGGCTATACACACAGAATAAATGGCTACTTGAAATGTTGTATTTTATACTTCATTTCATGTACAGACTTTTCCCATACAAGTCAAATTTAGCCAAAAGCTGAACAACTTATTTCGACTTGGCCACCATTAATGAGTTTTTATTTTTCTCAGTGCATTTGCCTCTGACTTCCGTGTATTTTTATTTGTATATTTCGCTATTTTTGCAAGTTGCGCAAAGTTTACAAAGTTTATTTGATTCGTTGCAAGACACACATATTTTTTACTTATTTCTTGTAGTGCGTAAATTTGGCTGGACACAAACTTTTGCCATAGACTGTCCCATAAACTGGGCAATGAATTGAAAGGTGTTCTGTGCACAGTTACCCACATATGTTTCAACTTATTAACTGTTAAATATTGTTTTGGGATCAGCTGTGGTGTGCCACACAAATAACACTAAAAACACAGTTTCTAAACAAAATTTTGCAAGACTTTGGCGAGGAAAATAAAAACAAACTTTTGTTCTGGAATGTTTTAGAAAACGTTGGTTTTTGTTCAGGAAAGCACTTTGATTATAAATCACTTTGTTTAATTATTAGCCAGAAATCTGCAAACCATCGATGTTGCCCTGCTAGTATCGATGCCAACCCCTGTTTGCCAGAATCCTCCAGCTTCGCAAGTCCTGAATCCCAACCTGCTTTGACAGTGATTTCGCGCAAGAAAAACTTTCCCTCAACAGAATTGGTGGTCTCATTGATTCCTCTAAGGATTGTCCCTATGACCCCTTTAAGTAAGGATTCATTTGCCTACCTGTTGCTAAAATTGTAGATTGACAGGGATATTTAGTTATTACCTGCGCTTGGATGATCCTTGCAATTTTGTTTCACTTATAAATTTAATTTAATCGACTTATTTAAATTCACTTTGATGACTTTTCTTTTAGACTTCGACTGACCCCGTTTTGTGTTGCAACACTCCTTTTATACCATTGTTGGCCACCATTTTGGTGGGCGTTTCCTTTAGTTTATGTAACTGCTGTTCCTCTGCTGCTCTCCTCGCATCCCTCGTCACCCCTTTAACCCATAGTTTTCGCTCGTATTCGACCCGTTCAGGGCCGTTTGTGTCCGAATATTGTTTTTAATTGTTAACAATTAATTTATTTATTATTTATTACAATTGAAATGATTTATTTAATATTTATTACAATGCATTTAATCCCGAACATGTGTTCCGAAGGTTATTCCCTGCTATACCCTGCAGAGCTCAATTTGCTGGTGTTGATAGCCTGTGTTAACGTCTTTGAATTGTGCAATCAATGTTTTAACTGGTTTTAACGGTGCTCCAATTCCGGCCAAAATCTTTTCCCTAGAGGCCGTTTATAATGATGCTGTTGTAGCTGTTTTTCAGGGGTATCATTTCGATTCATTTTGAGGAGCGGTCTATGACGACCATTTGCATGGTGTTTCCATTTGTGGGTCTTAGTAATGGTTCCGCGAAGAAAAAGCATACAGATCTCTAGGGCTCCTCATTGTCCAATTGACTGGGCTTATATTGCTGACTTGTCTCGCATGCATCCTTAAGGATTGCCAAAGCTTCTCCTTGAACAAGATGCACTTGCCAAATTTTCAAGAACCATCTGGAACATAGCTAGTGGTGCATAAAGTCTGTGAAGTCCGTCATAGCTCATTTCTTCTGCACCTTCAGGGTTTAAGCGACCTTATCTAACTGCTATTATTTTGTGCTAATTTTGAGGTCTGAAAGCAGCCTTTCGACCAACAGTTTGTCGATCTCGGCTTGCATCCTAGGATTCTTTGGAATATCCTATTATGCCTATTGGCAGAGTATTCGTGCACTCTATGGGTCTGCACCAGAGTGACGTGATCTTTGGGTATTCCCACTGTCAATTTACTTGCCAGCCCTTCCTTTCCGTTGATGTGAGTATGGACAACCAACTGGTGTGTCCAATACTCCTCCTACACTAATGACACATGTCTTGATGAGCCTGTGTGTCAGACACGTACAAATTGGTGACCTCCTGCATTATAGAGAGAGTGAGAGAGAGAGAGAGAGAGAGAGAGTGTGTGAGAGAGAGAGAGAGAGAAAGAATTCACCGCAGCTGCATCAAGTCCGGATTTCCACCCGATATATAGATATAGTTATATATAAATAGTTAGTGTGTGGGGCGCATATAACTTGTTAATAAACTTGTCAATATATATATATATTTTTATATATATATATATTTATATAGATATAAAGACACACAAATACATATATATGTATTAACAAATACCATTTATCTGTTTTATTTATTACCATAATGTAAGTGTTTGAAGTTGTGCAAATAATATAAATTTTGTTAGAAATCACAAACAGTCAAATTAAAAAATTTCAAGCAAGATTCGAAATAAATATTGTTTTGATGATCGAAACGCACGTTTTATTTAAAATCTTTCAATCAATTATAAATATGTAAAATCTAATCAACTATGGAAATCATAGTCAACAATTTAGATAAATGTTTGGCACTCGGAAAAGTGATAATTTGTAGTTTGTCTATTTTCAATTGACATTTAACATTCGGCGCAATTTAGTAAATCTGCCGACCAAAAATAAACTATTAAAATTCTGCATTTTAATCTATTATGCAAATGGAAATCATACGTTAAAAATCCAAACAAATGTTTGGCCATCAAATTAAAATCAAATGAACTAAACCAAATGACAAAAAATCAGAAATATCGCCGTTTTTGGAAATGTGCACAAAACAAATCCAGAGCCGGAGAAAAAGCCAAATCGAAGGTCTGCAGAATTTGTGAAAAGATATAATCGATGGCCTCTAAACAATGGCCAAAAACAAATGCTGCTGTTTCCGCTTTTGGTCAGAACAATTTCCAATGCAATTGCACTGGGAAATGGGGAAATGCTCCACACAAATGCCCCAAAGAAAAGAGCAAATTTTTGGTGCGTTGCGTCGATGGGAAAATGGGTAAAATGGCCAACTAACGGGCTAACGGAAAAGCTGGCAGATTGCAACGTATGTGGTAAAATGCAAATTTTTCTTTATTGTTTTTGCATAAAATTGAAATTTAGTATCAAAATGAAAAACGCATGACAAAAATGCCAAAGCCAAAAATACCCTGTTTGATGTAAGTTAAAAAATCATTGCTGATTGCAATCAAATATTTTTTTAAGCAGGAAAGTAACTAAAAAAAACTTGGCGCATAATTAAAAAATATTTGATTTAATTTTTTTTAATATATATATTTTATTTTTTATTTTTCATTTAAATAATATAGGAGGAAGACCAATACTTACCTGATTTGTTTAACACATAATTAAAATTCTGTGTCAGCTAAGAAAAACCACTACTTGGCTCAAAGTGCCCTTGCATTATTCGCTGTTTTAGCCTTAAATCATAGTTTTATTGTGTATATAGCTGGAATTCGGATACATCTGCTGCAGTTGCTTTTGCCAGAACATTCTTTAAAGCATTGGCCACTTTTTGGTTATGTTTCCGCATTAAAAACTGTTTTGTTGTTTGGGACGTTAGAATGTTTATGGCTTGGACTCCAAAGCACTAACAAGGACCAGTAGAAACAGCAGCAGGAGCAGCAGCAGTCACTGCAAATGCTCTCCAAAGTGGACGTGTGGGTGTTTTGTATGAGTTTATGGCATACTTTAAGGCTCCATAAGCTTATAGACCACTTAATAGCACATAAAAAGTGGTACGTGATAATGCAACGCACCACAAAAGTGGCCAAAATGTGCCAAACACACGTTAGCATCCGATGTGTTTTTGTCGACGAAACCAGCTAACAACTAAAGTTAGTTAAAATGACTACAGTTATGGGCTTACTGTTATCAAGAATGTTGCCATGACCAGTTGCCCAACTTCAAATAAAAAGTATAACAAATTAAGAGAATATTTGTATTACAATCAAATATGAAAGCGAAAGGTCAGCTTAATAATTAATAATAAAATATAATACAAAATAAATAGTAAAAATAATTAAGTAAACTTATTCAAACGTTAGTGTAGGTATAAACAAATGCGAAAATTGCCATTTTTTAATTGACATTTATTAATTGAACAACTCATGCTGATTGCCAACAAAACAAACTTAATGTTTAACGTAAAATCAATTTTAATTTAAGTTGAAGCACAGCTGATAAATATCAGCATAAAAATTAAATTGATTTCTTTACAAGTCGTCCTTCAACTAACGAAACTATCTACGAATTGAGTGAAAAATCTTGAACTTTGATGCCAAAACCAAATCACTTATTGAAAGCAAACCCCAATCAGAGGGGGGCGGGGGGAGTAGTGTCAAAAGCTTTTGCTATAATTGACCATTTTTGCTTTTTTTTGTTTTGTACATTTTTGGTATATTTTGAGAGTTTGCTAAAAATAAAAACTTTTAGCTATATGTCAACTGTCCAAGTGACAGTTGCTTAGTTTTGTTGCTGCTGTTGTTGATATTTTTGTTATTGTTTTTGTTGCTGTTGTGATTGCTGTTGTTTTGCATGTTGTTGATCGAATTGGAACAACAACGAGGCGTGGCAAAACATGCAGAACCACGCCCAACGCGTGCTTGTAAACAATTCTCGCCTATCAGCAATACAAACAGGCCAATTAAAGGTTATCAACAGCCTTCACGCATCGTTAGAAAACATATATGCCCCTCCCCCCCCCCCCCCCCCTCACACACTTATCCATCAATCAAAAACGGTTTACCATGGCAAACACACTCAACTCACTGTGTGTGTGTGTATGGGTGTTTGTTGTGCGTCATGGTAAATGTTGAATGTCAAATTGAAAGTGGAATTTTCCCATTTAATCATTGCAACTACAAATAAAATGGTGAAGCTGCCATTGCATAGAAAAGTCAGAAACTCGTTTGTTGCAACCACAAAAGATGTGCCACATATTGTTGGAAATTGATTGAAATATTTCACTGAATTTAGAAAATCAACTATGCAACTATTTTAATCTCAGGGATGTTCTTTTTTAAAAAGCACAAATAGAATTTGGATATTCTTTATTATAGGTGAATAAATAAAATATTGGTTTTTAATAGAAAGAAATGTAATTTTGGAGGATTTATTTTAATCTTCATATATTTTAAACAAAACATAAATTGAAAAAATTTAGTATTAATAAGATTACTGATACTTATGCAGCGACAGATTAAATTTGAATTATTTAAGTGTTGTTTCAGCCATAAAAGTTCTGAATGGAAACAAATTTAAAACATAATAATAATAAAAATAATAATAATAATAATTTATATAATAATAATTATAATAATAATTTAAAATTTAACAAATTTAATATAGAAAATCAGCTTTATTAATATTTTATACTTTATGAATCTTTAATATATATCTAATATTTATTTACATTATTAACAAATAAATCGTTATTGGGAGTGTTGATTGTATTTCTACAAAATGAGTAAATAAGTAAATAAGTGTATTCCCAATCATTTGCTAAATTCAAAGATACTCATTTTTTTTCTGAGTGCACAAAACACACATACACACACAGAGAAACAGACACAGACACAATTGAATTCAAATTCAAAGCCAGTCATTTAGTGTAGAATTGAAGTTGTCAATTGCTGCCGCACACCAAGTCAATTTATATGGTCAACAGTCGGTTGTGGTTTGGCTTGTGAGCTACTTGAATTATTTCCCTCATTTCACATGCATTCGCATTGTTGCCGCATTTTGCTTGTTGTTGTTGCTAATGTCAGACAACAGTCTGCTTGCCTCGTTGTTGTTTTTCTTCTTCTTATTGTGCCTGCTGTTCTCTGTTGTCGTTTATCTACTATAAAACTTGCACTTTACTTGCCTCACATACTGGCTGCTTACTGCTTACTGCTTGCTGCATGCACCTAACTGTTTCCAGTTGCAGCGACCCACAAATGTATGCTACAATTTGTATACCACATCTAAATTTAGTTTATTTCGCTGGAATATGGTAAGTGAAAGGAGAAACGAAATTTGGTTTTTTTTTTGTTATTTATATTTATGCTTCAACTATTTGATTTGTTGCGTCAATTTATATATTTATTTAAAATTAATTTGTATTTTATTTATTATGATTATTAAATACAGAAAATTATTAATTTCTATCAAGCTACAAATTTGTATTAATTATAGAGTATAAATTGCCTCGCTCAAGTCGCACAGCAATTTTCTTATTTTTTTTATTGGATTATCTCTGTTTTGCTGAGGCATGTTCCCAGCTCCCATGATGAACACGCAGTGAATAAGACACACAAACACATACACGCACACACACACGCACACACACACGTATACACCTACACAGTGTTGTAATGTGCTGATAAAGTTTTTGAAAATCCTTTAATTGGCTTTACTCTGCATTTTTTTGGCATCTCTTCACACAGATGAGTAGCTAAAAATTGCCGAATGAAGAGCCCAGACTAAGGACATTAAGGACACCAAGGACACTGAGGAGATTTGCAATTATGGTTAGCTGTTGTAGCTGGTTGGCGAACCCTCCACAAAAATCTCACACATTTGCTTAGGGAGCAAAATATTTGGTTTTGTGTGCATTATGTTTGATTTTCTTTCATTTTTGCATAATCGATTTTCCAGGCGATGGAAACTTTTCGTGCGTAAATTGTGATGACTCGACTGAAAATGCCACCATACAAATTGACATACAAAATGTGTCTGTGTGAGTGCGTTTGTCTTTCATTGTCTTTTGCGTTGTATAACATCAGACAATTACAGATATTTATGACGATGAGTTACAATTTGTATGGCTAAAGAAACCAGGAACACAACACACAACTAATTCCAGAACAAAAGGCAGCACCAAAACCCAATTCTAAAACCATATTGACATGCATATGCCTTGGGATATATATCACATACCTATACCAATATCTATATATATATATATATATTTTTTCTATGGCATCCACACACACACATCAAATTTTGTGCATAACAATGGATTCTAAAATATATTTCTATATGTGTGTGTCAATTTTTTTGAATGCAATTTGTTTGCCCTTTTTGTTGTCTTAACATTGTGTTCGACAAAAAAAAGTGGCACACACACAGCGGGGGCTTTGACAAAGAAATCCTTGGGGCCACACAAAAAAAGAGGGAGAGAGAAAGAGCAAGTCAAAGAGAGAGAGAGAGTGGGAGAGATGTAAATATATGTGATATACCCTGTAAGCTTATAAGAAGATTAGTTTGCTTTTCAATTTCAATGTTGCACTTTTATTTTCTGAATTGAATTTAATTTCTTTTTTAATGGCACAAAAAATTTTGAAAAATAATTTCAGATATTACAAATAATTTCTACTTCTCGAATTTTTTTTTTTTTAATCGCAGAAAAAAGTTTTAAAAATAATTGCAGAAATTACAAATAATTTTTAAATACACAAAAAAAATGTCTTCTTCATTTTTATCTCTCCCCAAAAATGCTTGACAATAAAAAAATAAATAAAATAAAAAATATTTAGTATATTAGTAATTAATATTATTATATACATTTTGTAAAAGCATTTTATTGTTTTTTTTTAGGGTATCTACTAGTCCAGCAGTCTCGCTCTTCATTTTTTTTTTTTCTTATTTTGTGTGTGAATGCATTGATAAGCTGACAACATATTTTGCTGTTGTTCGGGTTGGCATTTGGTGCATTGTTCCAAGTTGGCCACTCGAGCTCCATTTGAATAGCTGCTGTTTCTCATCGGCTGCTTAGCCTGCTCCAGTTGAGGCATCCACTCCTTTTGAGGCATCCACTTTAATTGCTAATGTCTTTGGGCAATTTATTGCAAGACTGAAAGGATAACCAATTCGAAATGTTTTTGCCGGCAATTAAGTTGCGTTTAGGCAAGTTCTTTCTGCTTTATGTTCGACAATTTTACATGTGTTAAAAACGTTCCAAATCACAAATAGCTTGTCGAACTTTGAGCTCACTTTCAGCCTATTTTAATTGTGGATTTAGCCTTTTTTTACTAGACAATCCCAGCCATTTTGCAGGCTTAACTTTTGCTTTTAATTGTTTCATATATAAATTAATCAATTGCAATTACATTCAGCAACTTTAATGTTTTCGGTTGAAAATTTAACACCCTTTTTATTTGCCATTCCTTTTGGTTTTATTATTGCTTAAGAGTTTTCCGCCTCCTTGAACACTTTGCCAGACTCTCTCATTTCCATTTACTATTCTGTTGCCTGTTGTTGGAGATTCACTTCTTAATTTGCATGCCTGGACATGGACATACTTCAGTCAGGGTCGACTTCTTGATGTCAATTTGTGTTCTGCTTTGTATAATTTGCCCTTTTTTTTCTTTTTAAACCACCTTTCCGTTTCCGGTTGGTTTTCATTTGGGCGTCCTTTTATTTTTTATCGTTGGCCTATGAAAAAGAAGAAAAAATCAGAATCCTTGCTTTTAATTACATTTGTTGCATGTGTCTCTTTCTCTAGTGCCATATTTGGCCATAGGCCTTAAAGTTCATATAGCCCATGTATTAATGCCAGCTCATTAGGCACTGTTAACCATAATCGCCATGAGATCCTCGGGGAACCCAACAACAACAAAGTTCCACGTTTCGGAGAACTATGAAAACAAACACGTGGCAAGGCATAATTACAACTTAATCGCTCGACACACACAAAACACACACACAATACACACACAACACACAGCTATAAACAAGTAAGAAAATGAAATGAGCAAACCAAGATATTCATGGAGCTGAATTTTGGGGCTTGTGGCAATCTAGGATCTGTGGGCGTGCCTTAACTTTTAAGCAGTTGCCACACAATTTAAACAGCCGCCCCCTTCTTGCCCTGGAATAACAGGTGCTGCTGCTTCCGCTGCTTATTCTAAAATGTTTATAGACTATTGTCCTTGGCTTGGTAAATAGTTAATGGGAGGTTAACCAAAGTAATGAAAGATATAATGGCAAATAGCGAGGGTTGCCCGAAGAGTTGATCAATCAAAGCTGTTAAGAATATTATACCGATCGGTTTGCATACAAAAATAAAAACCTCTCTTATAAAATCGTCACATTATTAAACATAGAAGAATAGTTTTCTAAATCTGTTTTTATCTTCATAATTTCTGGGTGTTTAAATAATTGTATTATTATTATTATTTATATATATAAAAAAAAGTTATTTATCATGTTTGTATTATTATTATTATTATATATATATAAATATTTTTTTTTTATCATGACTGTATTATTATTCACTATTTCTTAAATTCACTATATTCTTTAAAAAAAATCGACTTAAATAAACAATGTTAATCATTCTAATTTTTTTATTTATATATATATAAAATAAGTATTTGATCAACAATATTTAGCAATAATATTCATAACTTATTAGAAACATGAGCGTTTTAAGTATGCTATAAGCAAAACTGAAATTTGCATATTTGTTGCTCAGACTTGAAGCCAAATCTTCTTTTTTTTTTATTAAAGTGTAATATTTTAATATATTTTACAATTATTGAATATGGCTAAAAAAAAAACATTAAAAATTTCTTATTTAAGTTCATACAAATTACAAAAATTTAAGAATTTTATACTCCACATTTAAGCCAAATATTTATGCCTCAAATTCAAACATAATTGTGGCGCTGTAAATAATTTGTATACACATTAAATTTAGCGTACATATATATATATATTTTTTTACATATATTCGCACTAAATTCACATGTGTCGAGTATATATCAAGCCCACCCCGTGTCGTGTGGCACAGTTGCAGACACATGTTCTTGGATATATGCAAACATAGAAAAATATGTTTTGGGGACGTGGAAAAACTATTTTCATGTTTTAGCTCAACTTGCCCGCGGCACCCACAGAAATTTCACTGCATTTTTCATGGCAGTTAAAATGTTAACTCTGCAAAGCATCAAAGCACGCAAATCAAGCCATACCCCCACCACCCCCCCTCACTTGCCACGTCAACGGTTGCATATGCAACATTCATATAAATAGTGCTGCGGTCAATTTCGTTAGCTTCCTGCGTGTGTGTTGCAATTGTGTTGGGGCATGTCCCAGTGGCGGCCACATAGCCTTGGCTTATTGGCATTAGCCAAAGGCTTGGCGAGGCTTTTAGCCCAGATTGCATTGCTGCTGCTGCTGCTGTTGTTGCTGCTGCTGTTGTTGCTGCTGTTGTTGCTGCTGTTGTTGCTGCTGCTGTTGTTGTTGTTGCTGCTGTTATTGCAGTTGATTTGACAGGCGCCTGCGGGCAACAGCCAAATGAGCAGCAGGCACAATTTGCATTGTTGTGCGTTGCCTGAAAACGGCTTGAGCCAAATGTTAAATGATATAGCAGTTTGCCTGCTTCAGATTCTGGGGGCCTTTTGTGCGGGTGGCAACCATGTGAAGGGTGTGCGTGTGTCTGAGTGTGTGTGTGTGCTGTGCTTGTTGCATAGGTCATATGCACATGCATCAACATCACTTCATCTAGCGAATTAACATCAAAGTCGCATCATCAGCAGCCGTAGCAGCAGCATGAATAGCAACAGCCATTGCACGTGCATCAATATCACTGTACTTGCCTCATAACGTTGCCTCTTGACATTAACATGCGTCATTTGTCAATTTGCAGGCACAGCCATATCCTCTCTCTCTCTCTCTCTCTCTGTGTTGCTATCTCTCTCTCGCCAACATGGCATATTTGCAGGTCATCTAATTGCAGCAACGTTGCCAACATTTGCGTTTGCATCTCTTCTGTGTGTGGCATCAAATGCGGCACATGAATGAAAAACCAACGCATGCCTCGTTTTTCTTTGCCCCGTCAAAAATACTAAAAGCCTTTTGACGGCAAATCCAAATTAGAAAAGCTTGCAAATTTCACTATATCCAAAAAAAAAAATCGACTAAAATAATCATTCTAATTTTCTTTCGCTTTTTTTTATCAAATTGTAAGCAGTTTTGTAAGACTCATTTTTAGCGAATTCAAAGCGAAAATCTTGACAAAAAAAAGATATTTATTTAAAACTTATATTTGTTCAAATTTATGATATTTGCAGTGCGTGCAAATACAAATTAGCGCTAAATAAAGGGAATAAATTAAAATGTTAAAAGCCAATAATTTAAACAGAAAAAATAAGTTAAATCCGACTATTTTAATTAGTTTAAAAGAATAATAATTCGTTTAATTTCGCACAAATTTGTTGACTTTTATTTTTGCAGCTTTATTTGTAACTTAGCTTCAGTGGAAAATCATATTAAGCATACGCAGCGTAAACGCAACGCGCGGCTTCCTTTAATAGATTTTGATTTAATACCAGCGAAAAAAAAAATAAAATAAAAAAATTAAATTGATATTTGATAAAGCATCAAAACCAAATGGAGTCCAGAAATACGACTCAGCATTTAGAAAAATTAAATTTATTTCTATGATTAATGCAAACATATTGGTTTATAATTGAAGCAAGGCAAAAACAGAAAATAAATAAGCATTTTAATAAATTACTTAATACAACATTGAATATATTAAAAACTCAGTTTGCGAATGATTTATATTTTAAAAATAATGTTGAAAAAGTGCTGGTAAATAAAGGCAAAGCTTTGTTTGCCAAATTAAGACATTTTTTTTAATTTAAAGCCAACAAAATGTTTGTCAATAAATGGCAAAAATATTTTCAATACAAATAATAAAACAATTCAGAAAAGCCATTTGTAATTGTCAAATATTTGCCAGATAAATTATTCCCATAATACAATAAGTAAAAGAAATAAAATAAATAAGCAGCTAATAAGTTAAATAAACAGAAAATAAATATTGCACGCTGCATAGAAATGATAAACAAATGCAATAAAATCAAGTAAAAAAATAATAAACAAATGAAATATAAAAACCAATAAAAACGTCAAACTTTTTCAGAAAGATTCACTGAGAAATACCCTAAATTCAATTGTTAAATATATTAAACTAAAATAAACATACTAATGCAATATGCAATCGATTTGTAAACTTATTCGATTTAGATATTTATAGAATATATATATATATATTTATATATATAATTTGAATGTTTCATTTTTCTTACCCTTTTTGTCATTTTGGATTTACCCAGGGTATATTAAACAAATAAATTCACAGCACGAGCATTTAATAAATGGTTTGCCATTAAATATTTTATCACTTTAAATATCAATATTAAATATTTAGAAAGTGTTTTGCAGATATTATTGAAATCACAAAACAAGCTGTAAAATCAAATTGAGCTCAGTCTTAAATTGGATCATTGTACAATAAAAACATTGCGAAGGAAATAATTTTTGATTTAATTATTGAATTGCAATGAAGCAATAAAAATCACATAATTGAAGTCAATTTCAGGCAAATTAATTTATAACTGTTGATTTCTTTTTTTGCTGTCAATCAAATGAAAGTGAAACTGCGTAAATAGTTTGTATGTATTGTATTTTTTTCTAACTAAACTTTAATTTATTATGAAATTATGCATAAATTATAAATAAGTTGATTATTAAACAGGTATGTCGATTTGCCAGACACATTTAAATATATATTGCACACATGGCGGATACATAATTGAGTGGACAGTATTTATTTGCATTAGTTTTGTGTCAATTAAAACAAATTGCAATTCAGCTACGAACTAATTAGAAATTAATTATAAAATTGACGCCGTCAAGTGGCATTTAACGTGGTTCAAATAAATCATTTATTCGCTTGTAATTGTACTATTTTTGAACCCATTTCGGGGTTTTGCAATGTTGACAACAAATTCAAATTTTTAAATGGCTATCTGTGAAAATTGTCTGCCACAAAGCAGGCGAATTAAAACATTTTTATTGCATTTGCATTCCATTTTTTTTTACAATTTTAATTAGATGGTTTTGAAATATATTCGATGTTGCGTTAACTCTTTTTACACATATAAAACTAAAATTAGTGTAACAAGTCGTGTTTAGTCGACTACAAAATACTCTGACAACTATCAGTTGGCAAATAGTCTTTTTTTCATAAATCAGCAATCAATCTCGATTATCAAAAAATTAATTAATTCTATAGAACTGTAACTTTATCAGAAGTTATCCGATTTTAAAAAGAAATTATTTTTTAATCATGGTTTAAACTTTAGATTAATTATACATTCATAGTAAAAAAATCTATACTGGCTCACTTTTCATATTAAAATCAGGTCGTCAAAGAAAGTTTATAAGTAAAAACAGTCCAGAGCAATATTCAAAGTATTCACTCTCCAAACCCAATATATACTTCTATTTTTTTACTATCAGAACATAAAAACCACAATTTGTATCACATTTATTTATCTATGCTCAACACAAAAAAAAAAAAAAACATTGCTGTTTTCACAAAAATCCATTCATTAACATTGTAAATTTCTGCATTGACCAAATAATCCAAGCCAATGCACAAATTATTCCGCTTAACAAATAAAAATTGTAAATTGCGATTGTTGGCATTGCAAAATATGATGCAATTAACGTTATTTTAGTAATTAGTAATAGATTTTTTTTTTGTTATTATTAGTTTGGCTATGCTTAGTAAAACATTGTGGCTATAAATATACGCTTTTTACTAATGTTGATAGTTAATAATTAGATAGATAAATGATTTGCTGTAATTAGCAAAATGACGAACAATAAAATTGCACAATTATCGTTTTAATTAATTGATGACACTTTTACACACAGTTCAATAATCTCCCCACCCCGCCAGCCGAGAGGGTAAAAGCATTGGCAACTGAAGCGAGAATTGGCCAACATATACACAGAAACTCTAAATTGGCAACAATTTGTATTGAAGATTAGCTTAATTATTGTACATAAATAAACCAAATAAAAAGTTTATGCATTAAAAAAATTTAGATACAAGATAAAAGCAGATAAATTTTCTTAATGTGCAATATAGAAAATTTTTAATGTGTTAATTTTCACCGACAACATTTTCGCAATCTAGCAAAACGTGAAGCGTGGCAATCTTTCCGGCGTGGCAAGAGAAGGGGGGGGGGGGGGGGGGGCAGGGGCACGACACGAGCTAGAATAATGATGATGATAATGATGGAAAGATTGACGTCATTTGTAACTACGTCTTTATCGACGCTGCTTCCTCACGTTGCTGCCACTACTACAGCTTCTGTTGCTGCTTTTGGCTGCTGCTTTTGCCAGGATATCCCCTTGTTGTTAACGTCTTTGACTTTTATCGCTGCTAATATGCTAAGGACCTTAACCAATTCGCAAACTGCATGCCGGCGGCGTTACTCACTTTTAAGTGTGCCCCTTTCAGAAATTTATTCATCATTGTGAATGTGTGTTTGTGTGTTTGTGTGTGTGTGGCATATTCGAAAAGTTTTGAGTCAGCTTGGGGGCAAGCAAGCAGGCAGGCATATGAAAAAATTTTGCGCATAACTCGAACATCAGTCGAAAATCTTTGCCAACCAAACAATTTTCACAAGTCATCTTAAGTATTTCATTTATTTCTCAGTTCGGCCTTAATATTAAAAGAGCCAACTATTTGCTACTGCTGCTGCTGCCACTGCTGATCTGTGCCACATACTTCAGTTCCATAATTAGTTCAAGTTAAATTTGGTTGACCTCACCTAGCGCTTGCCCCCCCATATGGAAGTGCACATATTTGTGGCATTCGACGTGGCAACGTTCGTTGCAACTTGAGGAACTGTTAACTGCAAACTATGCAGTTTATTATGTTGCAAGCAATTGCAGTCAATGTTGCCCAAGTGCTGTTAACTGTTGCCCACATGTTAACAAGTTAACAGTCTGTTTTTAGCATCTTGATAAAATGTTGCACTTCTGTGGCATGTGTCAAATTGGTTAATGCAACACATTTGTTGGTGTTTTGTGGTTGATGATTTTACAATTTCATGTTAAAAGTATGAAGAATTTTATATAAAAGTATTTTAATAAATTTTAATAAACTTAGTCAATTTACTAGTATTTTATTTCTAGCATAGCTTGACTTTTGAACTTAATGCTAAAATTTAAAACTGCTTCTTTCATCTACTTATTTTTTTTCTATTAAATAATAATTAAGCCGCTCATTTAAAAAGTATTTAAAGCTGCTAAAGTGTTTATAACCATTTTACCTTAAGCTTATGCTTTAAACTACTTTTCAACAGTTTTGCCAAATTTAGATAAAGTTATTGAGTATTTCCCACTTCATATTGGTAATAGTTTGCATAACATTCAAAGTTTATTAACTTGTTTTTGTGTGTTTCTTAAATCATCTTCTTTTCCTCAAGTTAATTGCATACAACAACTTCGTTAAATACCCTTAATTGTGGTTGCATGTTAATTGAAGCCAATCGGTTTTTTTTTGGGCATACATGCAAAATCCGCTTTGTGAATGCGAATAAATAAACCAAAACAAAATTTAAATGCTCAAAAACATGATTTTGAAAGATTTGGCGTGCATGTTATTTAACAGAGACGCTAGCATTAACAGAGCGCTACTGCTGCTGTTGCTGCGCAGTCGGCGTCGCCGCGCAGACTTCGTGTCGACAGTAACATGGGTAACTTCGGCTCTGGCAGCTACTGTTATGGCTGATGTGCTGCCGCTGTTGGTCACTGCTGCAGCGCAGTTCGTATATCCGTTTTGTTATATCAGTTCTTCGCTTGAGGCCTGCTGGCGCTTGTCTCAGTCACCTGCCAAGGTTTGAGCGCGTCGCAACGCAGCGGCAGATTTTCGTAACGGTTTCTTCTGATGGTTAGTTAATGTTTGTGTATTAACCACGCGTCTCGTTTCGCCTCTTTTTGAATTCTGTGTTCTGTGTTTGTTTCGCTGTGCATGTGTGTATATGTGTGAGTGTTAAGCGCGTCATCTGCTGCCTATGCGTGTGCTTGTTTTTATTTACATTCTGTTAAACACTTGCAAAAGTAGTTGTGAGCACACCCTTTCCCCACAACACGTTTTTCCTTTTTATTCTAAGCACATACTTAATATGAACTCGCTGGCCGATGGCCAACGGCTTTTGTTAATTGGCTGCCATGCAAGAATTTAAAGCGCGCGCCCCGAGTGACGTCCTCTTCCCCTTCCCCCTTCTTCATAACCAATAGAACTAACTCGTCTAACTTCTTGCTTTTCAACACTGCAGCTGCAGTTTCGACTGCCGAGTTTAGCTATCATTTTTGTTTACCGTTACACCGCTGTCTCTAGTCTCTTTTTCTCCCGCTCTCTTGTCGATTGTCTTGTTGCTGCTGTTCATTTTCTTGGGAGCTGTCCAGCTCCTCTGTCCTCTTCTTCCCTTGGCCAACGAAGCGTGTGGCTTTATCTCTTCTGCTTGCGGCTTGCATTGGGTGTTTAGAAAGCCACTCGGCTAACTCCAGACACGGTTCTTCTTTTTCTTGTTCTCCGCCTTCTTAATCTTTTTCGTTTTCTTCGTCAATATAACGATTATTATTATTATTATTATTAATATGAAGCGGTTCTCTTCAGTCTGCTGAGTCCGGTTGCTAAACAACAACAAATGCTTAATTAAATTTAAAGCAAAACTTGTCTTTTTCTTTTGGGGTCTTTGAAAAATTGACCGATTTTTTGTACCGAAACCGAAAAACCGTTAATTAATTCGATTGTTGTTTTTGTGTAACGCTTCTTCGTCTTCTTTTTCTGCTTGTTCTTCTTGCCGAACAGAACAATTTTAAGACCCAATCAAGGATGCATACAAATTCAGCTTAAAGAAATATTTTATTTATAAATAAATGTGAAATGGTCAAAATGTGTCTGGAAATTAATGATTAATGAAATTTATGCTTGAGTTATGTTTCTGAGATCATTCCAAGCAAAATAGTTGTGTTATTATTTTTTAATTCGTCATTTTCTTGCATCATAAACAAAAATATTTAAGCTTATATAATTTGCAAATAATATTTTTAGTTTGCATAAAACAACTTTTTTAATTTGATTTCGTCATCACTTTTGGCTGTAAATGCTTGCAGAACTATAATTTATTACAATTAAATTGATGAATGTGATTTATGAAGCGAAATATTAAATATTCTATTGATAAAATAAAGAAAAGAATTTATTACGTTTTTCAAAGAGTCATAATTTCATGTCAAATTAAGATTCTTACTAATAACAATATCTGCTTATACTTTATGTAATAAATTCAATTTAGTAATAAGAAAAAAATCGTATGAACGCAATGATTTGCATATTATGCCAATAAGTTGGTAAAAACCATTGTTGCCCATCAGATTAAAAAATTTCAAATTGTTTTGCCAAACAGGTTGCCACAAGCAACAGCAAGTGCAACAACAACAACAACAAAAAGACGCACACCTGCAGGGCTCAAATAAAGGCTAACAAGAAAAATCAACAGTTACAAAAACCACAGCAAAAGTACCAGTAACAAACCAACCAACAATTTCAAAAACGCGCGCGACAAACAAAAAAAGATTAAAAAGCCAAAACACAAAAAATGCTGGTTAAAAATTAAGGAAAAAAAAGGGGAAGCTAATAAAAAAAAAAGGAATTTCAAGCGGTAGCGTTTTTTGTCAACCGAGAAACGGCCAAGTGGCCATAAAAGCGCACAAGTGGCTGCAACAACAACAACAACTACTACTACAAAAATAACCCTGTGAACCGAATAACAACAACAACAACAACAACGAACTGAGGCCCAAAACGAAAACCCTTTTGAACTCGAAGGCAGGAAACGCTTGTTTCGACAAGACCAAAACAACAAAAGCAACACGAACAACAAGAACAACAACAAGAAGAAGAAGAACGACAACCAGCACACACAGGTAAGCAGTGCATGAATGAAGTGAATAAATGAATGAATGAATCAATGGTGGTGCCCCACTCATTGGTTGCTGCCACCATCCGCCATCCGCCATCCGCCTGTGTGCGATTGAGTGATTGAGAACTGATAAAAGAATAATAAAAAAGCCTCCCCGCCCCCTCTACATACACAAAAAAAAATGAAGGAACAATAAGAGTCTGTGGAACATACCCCACTACCCTCTAGCTCCAAGCCTCCTTCCCCCACTGCAGCCCTGGCCTGCTCAATAAGCAATTAATATGCACAAGTGTCTGCGAGGGCTGCCAACTGAACTTTTTGTACGTCTCGATAAGCAAGCAAGAGTTGGGGTTGGCCGGGTGCTGCAGCTGGCCCCGAACAATAAACGTTAACAAAACAACCAACAAAAAATTCGGAAAAAAATCTCTGCTCCCATTGTTTGTGTGGCATATTGTTTTGCTGTTTTTTTTTTTTGGTCGCAAATAACAAAGCGACAAAACAAATGTTATGCCGCACATATTCTTTTTATCATTTTGTACCCTTTCAGCGCCTAATCTAATTGCAGATTTCTTTAATGTTTGATATATATTTCAAATAAATAAACTTGGCATTGTCAACATTTCTCGAGATAATTTTGGAAATGTTTTTAAAGTTTTGCATGCATTTTTACTCTATACATTTGATGTACAAAACGGCAGTAATAAAATACATGTTCATTAAATCAAACTATCTAAATAATTCGACAGCAATTTTATTATAATAAAAAAAATATATCACAAATTCTAATGAAAGGAATTAAGCATTTTCAATCAATTCTAGTGATATAAATTTTTGTTGTTGTCTGCCAAAAACATTCGAAATTGTTAAGACGCTTTTCGCTGATTCGTTTGATTGTTATTATTTTTAGTGAGCGTAACTTGATTTTTACGGTCACGACTTGTCTGATTCAAGCCAATTTGTGTGCATCTTTGTCCGTTAAAAATGAGGAGCAAAAAATAGAAAAAACTATTGCTATAATCCGATGTCTGTCGCAGAACTTTTTCAAGTTGAGTGGAGTAGCAGAAAAAAGGAGAAGAGAAGAAAAAACAAGTATCTAAGGAATATATATATATATATATATATATATGTATATATATCTTACATGTGAAAAAATGCGTTCAAAGAAAAATAAAAAGCACAAAGGGTCGACTTGAATTAAGTCAGAGACAGAAGAGACGTTATCAGAGACGAGTCTGAGCTGAGTTTGAGTTTGAGTTAAGCTGTTGCCAAATATCACACATTGCATATATAGTAGAAGTTGTTATCGTTGCTACATATATAAATTGAAGTAAAGTTCAAATCAACAGACGGAAATATGCAAGCAAACAGACAGTCAAAGTCAACGAAGGCAGCAGGGCAAACAAGAAAACAAACAAAACACACACACACACAGCTCACACACAACAAATAATGTAAGACACAATAAAAGTGTCTAACTGTATAAAGAAATGAAAGTCAAAATGTGTTGTGCTTAGACACAAATGCGCCAAATGCCCCCTTCCCCTCTCTCTCTTTACTACTCTGTTGCTATTCTAAAACTCCTCAACAGCTTCCCTACACTGCCAGCATCTTGGGCATCTTTTTTTTTGGGTATTTTGTTGGCATCATTAGCGGCAATTGAGTTTTTGGCTAAAGTGTTTTGTCCGACACAATTTTACTGCCGTTTTTATGCGCTTTTTATCTCTCTTTTACTCTCTCTCTCTCTTTCTCTATCTTAAGTCTCTCTTTCTGATCTTCATTAACAACGTTATTAGCGGTTCGTGTTGATCGTGAACTCAAAAATATGTGAAAAATGTGCTAAGGTGCTGCCGTTGAAGAAATATGTTTTGAAAGACGAAAGTTTTGGCCTAGGTTGAGAAGAAAGCGTGCAAATCTTGTCTGCGTCTAGCTCAGTGTATCTCTCTCTGTGTGTGTGTGTGTGTGATCCGCTTAGAAAAAACAGCAGTATTAGCACAGTGGTCCATATTGTTAAAACTATTTAGAATAAGAATTTGAGTAATGAAAATGACAATGGCCTAGACAATATATGAAAGACACTCCCTTGATCATTTTTAGAGTATTGTTTATTTATAGATATATTTTATACTTACATAAATTTTATTTTGATTTTATTTATAATTAAATTTATGAATTCAATTTGAAATAACGTATTAACTAACTATATAATCGAATAATAACAGTCATATGTAGCTTTCACAATATCTACTTACAAATATTCGAAAGACGCACTAAAGATTCTATTAACAGTAATTCGAATTACATATTCAACTTTATCTACTTTTTATTTATTTGATTTTAATAGATAATTGTCACAATCATTGCTTGACTGACATTTTTATTTTAAATTAAAATCAAAACCCAACTAATGAACACTTTGTTATAGTAATAAAAGTTTTTAAATTCCACTTAATATTCAACTAATAAAAAAAGGAAAAAAGGTCAAATTTTGTAGTAGGTTATTTATTATCTTTAACTGAAACCTGCATTTTCTCACACTTATCATTTATTTTCCAATTACTCAATCTCTCTTACAACTGCACCGCCCCCTCCTCTGAGCAAGTATTTCCTGCCACAGGCACTAACTCAACTAATTTGCAGCTAAATTTCAAGTGCTATAAACCCACAATTTTTGTAATGTTGCCCATTTCCGGTAGCCCAAGAAAAAAACAAAAAAAAAACCCCAAAGTAAAAAATAATAATAATAATAGCCAAAGAGAATAGAAAAGTGTGTTCCCACTGTGGGATTGGGCTGCTCTCATAATTGAATTATGATCACCGACTGTGTCAAGCGTTCACTCAGACCGACAAACTAATGAACACGGCAAGCCAAGCCGGAGTAGGGTAGTCAACTGAAGCGCATGATAATGATAACTATGACTACGATGATGACGATGTTGCCAGTGGCAGATGCAAAGCGGAATGAATATATAAAAAAAAAGAAAAGCAGTGCAAGTGCCAGACTCGAACTCGAACTCAAAGCCAGAAACCGACTTTAGCTCTGTTTGCTGTGCGGCAATGAACTCTACACAGAAATGCCAGACAAGTAAAACAACAAAAAGGAATACAAAAAAAGGCCAGCCGCAGCAGAAGATAGAACAGCAACAGCAGCAGCAGCGGTGAGAAATGCAGTCAACAAATACCAAAGATGCAACATTATCAGGCAAATAGACTTTAAATCTTAACCGTAGCCGCAGCTCGAATTGAGTTTAGCCAATTAGAGAAGAGCATCAAACTGAACGCACTTTTATAATTTACACTCCCTCCTTCGCTTGTGCATTTCGTAGCTGTAGCTGCAAACAATTTTGGGTAAATAACACACCAACAAACAAGTTAGAATGCTTTAGTCGAGTCATCTCGACTACGACATACCCTAAATACAGTTGTTAAACATATCTTTATTTTTAAGTCATTTCTTATAGCAAGCAAAAAGCACTCAAATATAGAAAAAACCAAATAAAGCGCATATTTTTGTTTACAAGCCCGAATTGATCCCTAATTGGCTGGATAGAAACGCGTGCTTACATACATACATACGTACCAGCAGTTGTAGGTAACGGAGCTCTGCAGAATTCATACAAAAAATATATTTGCGCTCGCGTCAATTATCATGCCATCCCTTTCTTACACATGCGTTCGCATATTTATGCATACAGAAAATTCTTGCAGCTGCTGATAGAAATTATATCAATATGAGAAAGTATTTTTGACTATAACTTGACTTTTTCTTATTCGATGTTGATGAAATTTAAGCAGTTGATCTATATTATGTATATGCAAATTATGTGTTAATTAGAATATTCTGCTTTTATTGCTATGATATATCTAAATGTATTAATAATCGCGAAACTGAGGTAGTTATCGAACAAATTAAACAAATTTGATATGCGACAAATATGCGAGCACCTATATTCCAAATTGCAAGTCTTTAGCTCTTATAGTCTCTGAGATCTGCGTATTTATACAGACAGACGGTCGGACTGACAGACGGAAATGGCTATATAGACTCGGCTGTTGATCCTGATCAAGAATATATATAGCTTATGGAGTCGGAGATGTTTCCTTCTGACTGTTATATACATTTGCACAAAACTAGTATACCCTTTGTACCTATTTTCAATGGGCTCAGGGTATAACAAGAAATGTACACACAAACCAAAAGAGCAGGTCGCTCCAGAGTTGGTAAGAGAGAGGGCGAGAGAGAGAGAGAGAGAGAGACAGAGAGGAAGAGAGAGAGAATTCCAGCTGTAGAGGTCATTCATCCAGCGAAGCGTTTATCACGTTTATCATGCCGGCCCCAACGGACTGCGGTTTGATTAACATATTTCCATACCCTCTAAGCAAAATGTTAGCTTCAGCTGTGCATAATGGGTGGAACGAATATGGGAACTCCAATTATCAAAACTAGATATGCAGTTACTCAGTCACTGAGAACATAAGTGGATTAAAATGAAACCCACTTGAATATTGATTGACTTTTATTTAAGCATCGGTTTCTGACTGAAAACTGAATGCCGATGCTCCCATAAATTCAAAGTATAAAACGTGGTTCTATCGAGCTGAAAAATGCAAACATAAAGAAAGAGTGTCGCATTGGAAGGTAATCTTTAGTTTGGAAAATAGAACAAAGTTTGACTTTAATATAGTAAAGCAAGTCAAAAATTAGAGAGAAAAGTGATTGAACTTAGAGATACAACCCAACTTACGTCGAACATTTTCTAATGTTCTTAGTGATATCTGAGGGATGACTACACATTCAACTTATTAATTTAGGAAAAGATAATTTAAATACTTTTAATATCATATAAAAGAAGAAGAGGTTTCTTACAGCTGCTGCTACATTAAACATAAATTGTATTTCATATTTTTATGCTCATTTGTGTCATTTTAATATATTAATAGGCTATAAATAAATATATTATAAATTTGTACATGGTACGGCTTAGAGAATTCTATATAGAGTATGCTCAAGTGCAGCATATCTGCTTGCCACTGCGAGCCTGTTGATGACGTTGATGTTTGTGTTGCATTGTCCCCATTTCCTTTGCACGTTTTACGCGCTCGCAAAAGAGGAACCCAAAGCCAGAGTTATGCGTTGCATATACACAGTGTATAATATATAGTCGCCAGCCGAGACCCATTTCCACAATCACTCTTCCCATCTCTGCTCGGCACACTTCTACTCCCCTCCCGCTGCTCCGTTAGCTGTTGGTGACGCACAATTTAGTGGCTCTTATGCATTTTAGAATGCTTCATGTTGCCTGCTTTTGGTTACTGGTTACTCCCAGTTTGAGTTCTAAGGCTTCGGCCAACAGGAAATGGCCAACGTTAGACGCTTGGCACGTGTCTTCCACAGCTGCAGCTATATATTCATTTATATATATATATATCTCTATTTTTTATATGCCAACGGAAATGCGACAGCCAACATAATAACAAATGCATAAATATACAACTATAAATTTAAAAAAAAAATGCAACATGGAGTTGAAGAATACATTATCAATGTCATATGTAGTACTTTAAAAGCAAATGCAAGTCTTTAAATTTATTAGATACTTTCTCATGTGTTGAAATGTGGCACGTTCATCGCCTCTTAATGTTGCCAGCATGTTGTCACTGCAAGTTGCGATTGCGGGCTGACTTATGCCACGGCAAATGAGAGACTTGGTTGCACATTCATCTCATTAAACTGCTTCTTTCCATTGTCTACCAGTTCTAAAACTTTACTTGGGTATTATGAATCTGCAATGCAATGAGAATTCTTCTAACTTATGAAATACTTTTGCTAATATTTCTTATTTAGAATCCTTTTCCCTATATTAATACAAGTTTTTTATGCAACTATTGACTATATACAAATTATGTTAAAATATATATATATTTCACATGGTTAAATCAGATCAGTCTCAGCATAGGTTCTTTAAGATATCTTTAAGTCAAATTCATAAAATATACATATGATTCTAATTTAGTTAGGGTATTTAGTCTAAGGCTTGTGCAACATTGTTGCAACAACATGTTTCTTCTTTCATTCTTGTTCCTTCTCTCATTGCTGGCTGCCAATGCCGTTCAAAAGTCACGCTCCCCAAACAGTTTGTGCACAAGGTACATCATCTACACCCCGTACACCCCCCTTGTGTACACTCTGTTAATGCAACGCTGCAATTCTCATTCGCTCAACATTAACAGCTTGCAGCTGTCCTGGGGGGCAGCCAGCCTTTAATTCATTCATCATTGGTTAAGGCGATGCAGGCGAATCAAATAATAATAAAAGCAGGCAACTTTTCATTCCTTTGTGCACGTTTCACACTCGTTTTTTGTGCACTTCCCCTTTGTCCACTCTGCCCCGCTCTCACTCTATTCATCCATAGTATATTTGGTGTCTCATTTACATTATTTTAATTCATTTCGTTGAGGCATCCCTATAAATAAAACGAAATTTAAATTAAAATGAAAAACTTTTGTACACACTTAATTAATTTTTATTGGACCAGGTCTAATGAAAGAAAAACAGCAAAATGAAAAATGTGTAATGGAAAATATATACAACAGTGAAGCAAATGAAATGCAATGAAATCATATGGCAAAGTTGGCCATTCAATTTATGCTTGCCGAATGACAAATTGCCAACTTTATTTTTTTGGGGGGGGGGGGGGGGGGGCAACTGAAATCATGGAAGATAGTTTTACGCTACAACTTCAGGTAAGTGCAACGGAGCGAGCAGTGTGCCAGAATCAGAGGGAATCAGTCACAAAGCCATTGGAAACTTGGTCCTGGCGATGCCAGCAGGAAACTTGAAACAAATTGCAATTTGTTCCATGCCAGCACGCAATACATATCAAAGGAGGACGGTGGTTAGCCAAGGGGCAAGATGGTGGGGGGGGGGGCCTGCTTGTAGTTGACTTCGTGTGGAGCCTATAAATTAAGTGCAGCAATTAATAATTAAAATGTGTGTTAATTAAAGAACAGCACCAACATTTGCCGCTTAAGGCTAATTGCAATTTCAATTAGGAGCATTACAAATGCGCACGAGGAGACTTCTCTCTCTCTCTCCCTCTCTCTATCTCTCGCTCTATCTCTCTATCTCTCTCTATCTCCTTCGTAAATAGAATTTCACAAATCTAATCATCGCTTTGCTAAAAACGATCTAAAACTTGAAATTGCTAAATTAAATTAATTTCCACAAATTGCATTTATAAAATTACAGAAATTCTAACAAAATTGAATAAACTCCGAAATGCAAAAGTAAACAGAATTTCAGCAAATAACATTTATTTATGATTATGAAAATTTACGAAAATAGCTGAAATTCTGAATGGAAAACTGGCAGCAACAAAATAATTGGATTAATTGTGGGTTTGTTTTTTTGTAAAAGCATCTGCTCACAATTAAATATATAGCTCTCTGCATTAGTATCTGAATAATTTAGACATATTATTCGCAGATTATTCTTATCACATTTTCTTTTCTTTCGTTTTCTATTTGCGCACCATTTCATTTGTCGTTTTGCCCAACTAAGATTGGCTAACAGAGAGGCCGGGCCTTTTGGGCCTGACTCATATTTCATTTACCAGGAGAGGGGGGGGGGGGGTGGTGAGAGGGGGGAGGAGGATGCACCATGCGACTGTTTGTTATCCTGGCAACTGGCAACTGCTGACTGCTGAATATTTCAGCTGGTGCCAGGCGAATCAGTGAATCTTTTATTACTTAACACGGATTAGGGGCCTCTGGCCCCAACTTAAACTGTGCCTAAATGTCCCTCAGCTGCTATTCGTTCGTAGCTCCATCAGCACCACTGCTGTGGCATGCCCCACACGTTTCGCTCGTGTCCATTTGTTTTTCGACGGCGTAATTGTGTTATGCAGCAGCCAGCGCTGGACAAGAGTCGCCTTCCCTTTGGCAAACCCTGTTCACATATTGATATATGCATTGAATATTAACATCAATCAGCGTATTGGTTTTTATTTATTTATTTTTCCTCTCATTTTGTTTTTGTGGCACAACATGCAATTAGCTTGCAACACGTGAATCCAATTGCGTTTGTAAATTGTTTTTTTGTTTGTCTGCCAATTAGTTAATTAAAGCTGTTGAAAATATTTCATTTATTAAATAAATTAAAAACATCATCAAGCGCGGCAAATCAAAACACGTCTTAATCGCGTTTCCAGCTTTAAAATTGATTAAAGAATATCAAAATAAGTTTTCACAAAATTATTGCTCTGAAAGTATTCGAACTGACCCAATAAACTCTTTTCGAAAGTATCATTTTAACTTGCATTTCGTAGCTGTATTGCGTAAACTTTTAATGTTGCTTTTAAGCAGAGGTAATAAAATATAAAGTGCTGATTGTTGATAATTTTAACACTTTTACCAAAGCAATGTTTTTGAAAAGTTTCAATGCACGATTAAAAGGCAATGGATTTTGATAATCGAATCAGCTTTCACAAAGTTCTGATTTTCAAAAATCCGTAAACAGCATTTCTGGAGTATCAATTAATTGGAATTTCAAGCAAGAATCAGTTGCCAGAGTATGCAGCTGTTTTAGCAATAGTCATATTAACTAACTAAGTATTTTCAATTAAAACCATTGCAATCATGCAACTTCATTTCAAAGACTGCCGATTACCAATGGCCAACACTCAGATCGGGCACAGCATTAAATTATCGCGATTTCCAATTAAAAGCTGCATAATTCGAATTTAACAAATGCATAAATAAATTGCTTGTAGCATTTAATTGTTGTGCAACACGCTGCGTATGGGTAACATGTGCACAATTTTCATAAATAATCCATTTCCTCGACACTGGCTCACCTTGCTGCATAACCAATTCTAATTTACCAACTAAAATGCAAAAAAATGAAAAAAAAAAATAAAACTTCAATTCGACGAAATTAAATAAAATCAATTTGAGTTTGAAATAAAAACAATAATCCAAACAGAATTGTGATCTAATTGCAGATATTCAAATTAGTTGCAAAAATTATTATTGTTTTGTTTTTATTTTTCTTGTTAAATAATTATTATATATATATTTTTTAAAATAAGAATTAATTCAAATTTACACAAGTCTGTCCGACTCTGCCCACAGCTGAGCTGTACAGGGTGTTAAGTTGCAAGTGCAACAGGAGCAGTCTGGTTTAGTAATGTGTCTAATTGATGGCATGACGAACTGACTAACTGATGGATTGCTCAGCCGGATTGCAAAAAAAACCCACCAACCAGCAGCAAAAGTGCTCGACCCAAATACCGAGCGAAAGACAAAAAATGAAATGAATTAAAGCAAACACAAAAAAATGCTTCTAATGAGGCAAATTAAGCAAGAGCCAAACAATTAAAACAAAAGCAACAAATGAGCGCATAATTATTTTATAATTAAATTCCATTTAACGTAGTCTACACACAGTAACACACACACACACACACATATGAGACGGCTTTTTGTTGTTGTTGTGCAAATTGCTAAATTTTGTGTAAACTTTTGTGCATTTTTCATGGGTTGACTTAACGCCAAAGGCAGCGGACCAAAAGCGCAACAGGTGTAAATTACAACAGAGTCCGCCAACTGGCAACTAAGGGTTGAAAGAGCTAATGCGAAAGGTGGCAAGCGGCAGGTGGCAGGTGGCATGCGGCACATGGGGTAAGCGGTGCAGCGATAATCGCTGTAATCAACTCAATGAGCAAAAATTCGCTTGCTACCATTTTGTTTGGCAATAAAATGGCACACAAATTTGTGCTAGATGAAAGAGTAAAAACTTTCTACAGTTTGTAACCGAATCTGAAATACCCTAAATCTGTCAAACTGGATATTGATTTAAATTGACACAGTTTTAGTTCCTTTTTAATATTAAATAAACAATGCAATATGAAATTGTGCAGATAAAATTCGAACACAGAAATATTTCTCTGACAAGAAAACAATTAAAAACACGTGTTGCCATCACTCATAAGAAATAATACAAATAACAATTGTTATAACTATAATGTTTGTGTTGTTGTTGTTGTTGTTTTTGCTGTTGCTGTTGTTTTTGCTATTGTTGCGATCGAAGCTGCTACAAATTGGTGAAAGTCCACAAAGATATTTGCAGCAATATTGTAGGTTGTCTGTTTTTCTGCCATTGGCTTCTCAGGTGCGTGCAGCAATTTGTGCTGTGTGTGCCTGTGTGTGTATGTGTGTGTGTGTGTGGGTGGTGGCTGCAACAACAAAAACAATTTCAGGCTGGTCTAATAGGGGGAAAATAAAAGGAAAATGCCTGCCAGTCGAAACAAAAGCAACAACTTCATTGAGCTTCTTGAGAGTTGGCGTCGTGAACTAGTTTCCAGTTTAATAGCCTGTAGTTGTGTCGGCTGTGCAACTGCAACAAAGAGAGCATGAAATGTGCAACGAATTGTGGCAGCCACAGAGATTTATTGAAGCCCAATCGTAGCAGCAGCATTTTTAGCTACAGCCAAGGCTATTAACAAAATTACTTAACCAGCGCCCAACTGCCAACTGGGCTGCACCAGCAAATGCATCGCATTTTGGTCAAACATGCCGACGGCAGCAAACTACTATCGGAAACACTATCCCCAAAACAACAACAACAACAACAACAACAACAACAATAACAAAGAACAAGCAACGTGAACATCATAGCTGAATTATTGCCGGGCGGATGAGTTTTGAGTTTTGGCCGACGCGCAAACCCAAGAGCGAGGATTCTGTATGGTTTCTGAATGGATTTCTGGAGTTTCTGTCTGCCCGGGCGATATATATTCTATTTAATTGCATTGCAGCGCACGATGCCCGGGCATATCCAGGCACAAAAGCACAAAAGACACAACTGCACTGCCAGCCAGCAGGACACTAAGCTTGTCCCTAAGCCACGCCTTGTACCCCAGCCCCCCCCCCCTCCCCCACACTCATCCCTTCTGGCCATGTGCAGCGGCTGCTGGTTTTTTTTTTTTTGGTTTTGTGGGGGTCAGTAAAATGATAATCTCAGACTTAAGCCTGACAGCGAAAGAAGTAAAATGCGAAATGGCAACGAGTTGTACATAAATTCAGTAATTCCTTGATTTATATTCATTCGCCATGTGGAAACTACTTTAAGACAATTTTGCTTCCTTTGTAATGTGTCACATATAAAAAATGCATTTTAAATTAAAAGTGACTTTTATCAAAATAAATATGATGCATCGAGTTAAGAAAGTCATTAGGAAAATTGCAGCTTTTGTTTCTAAAATATTAATAAAACATTCTTTAAATAATTTTAATATTTATGTATTATTTCTGTTTTGTTTTGCAACTATTTTACATTTTTAATTACCCAGTTTTTTACAAGCCTTTTTTACTTTTCATTTAATTTATCTAAAACAATTTATAAATTAGACTTTTTTACATTATTATTCATGCATGCTTCACATTTAGATATGCATAAATATGCACTGCTAAAATGATATAAATTAAATATTTATTTGTCAACATTTTTTTAAAAGCATGCAAAATACTTTCACATAAACATATTAGCCAATTTGTTGAGCATTAGCCAATATTGAGAATATTTCCACTCCATTTTATGCGTATAATAAGCACTCGCTTGAATAAGATTCTTTTACATTAAAACTGCATCATAAATTCAATAACGAATAGTTCAAGTTGTTTCTGCTTAACATGTATTTGAAAGTATAATGAAATACTTAGATATTCAGTGCCTACGAGTATCCAAAGTATCCAATGCACCCAACTTAAATGGAGGCACAAAGTCAGCAACTTTTGCTCTGGCAAGTTTTTTTTCTCCTTTTTTTTTTTGCATTTTGAAATTTTTTTGAAGTGCAAGTCATTTTTATTTTGCTGACGACCCTGTAGAAATTTGCGCTAACGACGCCGCTGCCGCTATTGGTGCAAGTTAAAGAGGGGTTAGAGGGGGAGGTGGGGTGGTCATTTTCAGTCACAGTTTTATAGACAGCAACACACAACAACACACAACAACAAACAACAACCATGGCCACAACAACAGAAATTGTAGCTGCATTCGTGGTTGCCGCCTGCCAATCGGCAAAGTTGCAAGCGGCAAAGTTGATGACCGCAGTGACTAAAAAACAACAAGAGCAACAGCAGCATCAGTAACTGCAACAACAGCAACAACAACAACAACACTGCTGCAACATCGATGCAATTTGTTATTTTGAATTTTCGCCATTTTGTTAGTTCAAACTATTTTTATACGCAAGCAATGCACAAAAAGCAATCACAGCAACTTGGTTAAAGGGATCAACGGAGGGGAGGGAGTGGTCATGGTATGAGTGTGTGTTATGTGGCAAGAAGCAATACTCGACGCAGCTCCATTGTGAACCATTGCGAACTGCCAACAAATATTTAATTAACTGGAGAGAAACACAGCTCCACCTGGCGATTAACTATTTTTATTTATTCTCCAA
The DNA here is from genome assembly GCA_035042345.1 of Drosophila fungiperda. NCBI lineage: Eukaryota > Metazoa > Arthropoda > Insecta > Diptera > Drosophilidae > Drosophila > Drosophila fungiperda. The sequence goes on along the minus strand of JAWNLM010000293.1, from coordinate 1,913,078 downwards.
CACCCCAAATCATATGTCAGTGCCTGGTAATAATGTCCAGCCAAGGCCATTATTAAGCCATGGCATTGGATAATGATGGGTTCACAAACAGTCAATTAAATGATGCCTGGCTCAATTTCTTGAGCTATTATTATAGCTGGAGCAGGAGCAGGAGCAGCAGGAGCAGGAAACCTCTCCTTGCGCATCACTTTGTCATTCTCAGAGCACCTGGTTGCTTAACTGCCATTCCTTGTCAGCTGATTCGATTTATGCAGCTCTTTTTCGATTTTCTCTGAATTTCCTCCCATTTCACTCACACTGCTTTTAATCCCGCCACTTCAGCGTCAAAGTCGTTGAGTTCAAATTCCAACTCAAGGGCTAAATAAACTTTGTCGCGTGGCGCTGCAAAAATAGAGCACACAAAAAAAAAACCTATTTTTTTTTTAGCACTTTTGGCATCCCATCGAATCTCAATTTTCATACCCTGTTTGCCGTAAAGTGTGTAAATAATGGTTTTAATAGAATTTTGCTTATATATTTGCATTTTTGTTTATCTTTGCAATTTAAAGATGCTAGAAAATTGATTAAGAAAATGTTAATAATGTGGTCTTAACATATGTTAGTAATTTATTTTAGTACTATAACTAAAAAAATACTTAAACAATTGTATTATAAACTTATTATTTGTTTTTATAAATACAGGGTATCTAAAAGTTGTGTACACTTTCAAGTTACATTCTTGCTTCTTGTCCTTCATCTTGCACATATTTTATGTGTCTATCAATTTTAACTGAAGTCAGTCGGGCAGCAACCGCGCATCTTTCCTTTAGATAAAAATGTGCCCCAACTTACTATATATATATATCTATAAAGGATATATATATATATATAGATATATATATATATATAGATATTTATATATATATATATATATATGCCTGTCATTCTATCTTCGCACTAAGCAAAATTTTATTGAATTTAATATGCATATTGCAATAAATTGCATGCACTTTTCTAACTTAATTTTCATTGGATTTGCAGCATCAAAGTGAAAATTTGTTGTTATTTTGCAAGGGATTTTCAGTGTCAAATTTTGTTGAAATTTTATTTTATTTTCATAAATAAAGCTGAAAATGTTTTTGATATCTGCTGTGTTTGCTTTATGCAATTTATGTGCTTTTATCTAGATCAGTGAAAACAATAACAACTCAAATGGATATTTTACAACATTGACAGCAAGCATGTATAAAAACAAAAATCATTTTATTTATCGAATATTTTGTATATATTAAAGTTTTTGTATGTTGTCTAATTCAATTAGCTAAACTAATTTACTCTCTAAATTCTTGTCTCTTTCCAGGTATGCAAACTATTAAGTCGATGAGGAAAGTCAAAGGTATTTTAAATATTTGCTTCTATGTGACCCAGTCTCCCAAATTTCCATCATGGTCAGCTAATTAGTTGTGGAATGAGTGTGCTGTGTGCTGATCACTTTGGCACAAAGTGCTCACGAATGACCCATTAAAATAAGCCATTAATTTTTAGCCAATGACCCTCTTAAGTGCCAGGCTAAGACCCCAAAAAAAATTAGAAGCTGCCAAGCCAAATGGGAAATTAAAATAGAAAAGCAGGAGAAAACCTAAATACATATTTGGTGAAATTCACATAAAACACGTTAAATAAGCAATTAACGGCAAATAGCAGAACTCAGGGTTCTTACGATAAGGGGGCGTTGGATGGGGGGTGTGGCAGGGTGGCGCCATAAATTTGTGGCAAATGTAGTGCGAATACCATTAATTAGCTATAACGATTTGAGTCAATGTGTGGAGTGAATTGAAAGATTGAAAGATTGAATGATTGGCATGAATGTGTGGCATATGTGGCAGCCACATGTGGCGCGTGTCATGTGTGGTAAATGTCGCATGCAACATTTAAGTGCAAAGTACAAGAACAGGGCACAGAACATGAAACGCCCATAAATCCGGCTAATTGCCAACCAAATGGATGCCCCGAGGTCGGCTTACAGCCACAATTACAGAATACTAACGCACTACTAAAACATACGCACACTCACACACATGTACACACATACACACACACGCACACACACACACGTGCATAGATACATTTCGGAATTGCAGCTGCAGATACAAATCGCATAACTAATACTTAGTTGACATCTGTAAGTAGGCTCATAAACTGTACACGTAGGCGCATGTGTGTGTGTGTGTATGTGTGTGTGTGTGTGTTTTGAAAGGGATGGGTAAGAGGGGAGAGGGCAGCTTGTGCGGCTTTCGTGACCAGATTAACTGTTAATAGCATTAAGTTGTTGCCACGCTTTTTGATTTTTGGACATTTCGTTTACGTATTTTTTGTTGCTGTTGTTGTCGTTGTTGTTGTTGTTGTTGCTGTTACGCATTTTCCTCGCTTTTCTTTTTTTTTTGGTTTTTTTTTGGTATGCAACTCAACTCGATTGACTTGTTTTTCGTTTCATTTTGTTTTTAGCCCGCCTCTTTACGGTCAACTGCATAATGATGCTCATGCTAATCATGTTGCCAATAATGATGATGTGGTAACTTAATCGCCTCTTTGTCCGCTCGCTTCACTCCACTCACCTCAGTCACTTCAAAGCTGGCAATTGCCAGTATTTATCTGGTCATTTGAAGTCGTTTCTCTCGAGTTCGACTTCGATTTCGACTTCCAATTTCCAATTGAGTTTTACAGTGGTTTGGCCAAATACCAATCTCCAAATTGTGGTTTGAGATAATAATACGAAATGCGTCTTATGTAAAGGCTATTTAATTCAATTAAGTCGTTTGATGATTTGATATTATACAGATGAATATTTCAGTTTATTACACATCTTAACTAAAAGCAGACACATTTGGAGTAGACTAACGAGTACAAATTGTATTCACACTGATTAAAGTTTTAAATAGCAATTATAATCAACTAATATTCATGTAGAAGAAAAAACTTTATAAATACTTTCATGATAGAAGACTTCAGACTAATAGGTCTCCGAGCTAAACTGGGAATCCGCTGGGAATTAGATATAGTGGCTATGAGGAGGAATTCTCAAGACGTTAGAAATTCTTGAATTCCTATCAGTTTTAATGGAACAGAAAAATACTCATTAAGTCTAATTAGTTTGCAGTGCATCATCCCAATAATAATATTAATAAAATAATAATAAAATAAATGTTATTTTTTCTTTCATACATTTTCAAAGCATAAAAATTAAATGTTTCCCAGCTTTAATTACAATGCTTAATATAAGAAAAAAATGAGTAAATGTTTTTTTTTATTTTATTTTCATACATTTTTAAAAACATGAAAATCAAATGTTTTTCAGCTTCAATTACATTGCTTAATATTACAAAAAATTTATTTTCAGTCTAATTAATTTGAGAAAGCTTGTCCCAAAAACAACTGCAAATAAGCCAAAAAACAGTTTTGGCACTAAAAGAATTTTAGTTACCATATGAAAAGTATTTCAGTATATAAGTACCATTATTTTTATGGGTAATTGCAGTGTTTGTTTTTCGTGAAAGGTCATAAACGGGTTTATCATAATCAGTTAACTGTCTTAGAACTTGGCAAACAAAGGAGTTGACTGAATACAATAAATACTTTGCTTATTTGTTTTGACTTTCTATGAGTTTGTTTACACGTTCTATTGAGCACACTAAGTACAGCCCACGCACACACACCAACACACACACACACACCAAAACACACACACACAACATTCTGATGACAAACTGAGTTTTTTTCTGCTGTATTGCTAACAGATGAATTTCACACAAATCGCTTTTGGTAACTCGTTAAGAAAACAATACCAAAAAAGAAAGAAGCGGGTCTACAAGTCAGACAACAGTTACAACATAAACAAACAAACAACAACAACAACAACAATAACAACATGAACAAATTGAAGTCATGCGTATAAAATACAAGAAAAAAATAACACACAAAAAAAGAAAAGATGAAAAATAAATTCAAATAAAAAAAAACTGAGAAATAAATTCAAATCGTTGCGCACGAACAAATTGTAGGCAATCATTTGGAAATACACACAAACACACACACATGATGATGTGTGATGTGTGCATGTGTGATGTGTGTGTGTGTGTGTGTAAATATTGATAGTTAGTTATACATGTGGCTAAATAGCGCAACATCATCGCAACATATATGGCACTGATTCCGTATATAAATGTATTGTAACTGTGCTCAGTTGTCCCACTTGTAAATAATTTATTTGAAATCTGAGACAGACGAGGAATGGTGGGAAAGGAGGGGGGAAGTTTATTTAGAACAATCGACTTCAACTAAATCAGTGCAACTAACAGTGCAACCTGTTTGAAGTGCAACCAACACAACACAAACACGACAACGATGACAACGCTTTGAGCACTTGAAACAAGTTTCAAATGCCGGCCAGCAAATTGGCTCGCAAACTGCAGCAGATCCCCATCCTACTTCTGCTCCTCCTGCTCCTCCAGCTCAGTGCAACCGCAGCTTGTCGCGTGTTTGGCAGAGTGTGCGCCAGTGTGTCCAGCGAACGGGACACTTAACGTTTTGGCCATTGACAACGATTAAAAACATGTTTCCCCAGCAACATCCTCTGGCCTCTGTTGTGGCCCAAATAGACGGCACTGCTGCAAAACTGGTAATGGAAATGGAACCGGGACCGGGCCAACAGCAGCCGAACAAGCCAGGCGAACGGCAACCAGCCGCGACAACATTGCTGACCCAAATACAAAAGACATTCAATCGACGCTGAACTGTATTTTGTCTCATATTGTTTTTAACTCTTTCGCTCCTTTTTACGGCCTTGCTTAAGGTGGCGGGGGGTGGGGATGTCAAGCGGAGGGGATTTTTTATAATGCGATCATCAAGTTTTGAAAGTCTGGGCGACCGAAAAGCACCAATAACAATAAAGTAATGTGCACTCATCCTAACTGCTTATAAAAAGCATATCATTCCACTTTATAGCCAAGTTGCTTTAGCCTCAAAACTAAGAGCTGCATTAATTTAAGGTCAAGCAAATTTCAAATGGCTAAAAGCGAGTAGAAAGCAAACTGAATAGGCGAAAATATTATGTTTAGATATTTCTCATTTAAGATCTCTTTTTATAATTTTTTATTATTTTTATAAATATAAATTCCCTTTTTTAGTTTTTATTTATTTTAATATCTTGCTTCAAGTAAATTGCTTTTTTTAGTTTTTATATATTTTACTATATTTAAAATGCAGTCAAATTTCATATTAAGAGAGATATTATCAGCATAAAATATTATTTTAGGTATATATTTTCATTTAATACAGGCAGCAATAGATATTGAAATCTTTACAGCATTATAATACATTTTTAGTGAATAAATACAAAACTAAACTACTACAAATATTTCAAATTAAATTGATTTATTCAAACATTTCAGTTATGTCAGAAATGTGATATAAATATTACAGATAGTCAACAGTATTTTTACACACATAAAATCATTGTGCACACTCTGATTCTGATTGAAAATATGTAGATTCCATTTATGAATCTTTGAGGAAAATATATATAAATAAAAGCAAAGTGCAGAAATACGTCGAGGTGCAAATTGGAGTCTGCGATTCAGGTTACAAGTATAAATAAAATAAAAAAATACGAAAAAAATTGAATGGTGTTGGCAAATCGAGATAAAAGCGAGTTGCAGGTGCAGGGTCAGTGCAGCAGGTCGTGGGCGTGGCAGGGGACGGTGGCAAAGGGGAAAGCGTTGTGACTGTGTTGTTGTTGTTGCTGTTGTTGCTGCTGCTGCTGTTGTTGTGGCTGCTGCTGTTGTTGTGGCTGCTGCTGCTGCTGCTGTTGCTGCTGCTGTTGCTGCTGTTGTTGAATTGGCGGGCGAGTTTTGTCGTCATCAAAGCGTGCGAATACAGGTGTGTTTGTGTGTGTGTTGGTTTAAGTGTGTAACTGAGTGTGTGTTGTGTGTGTGTTGTGTATTCGTGTGTGTGTGTGTATTCGTGTGTGTGATGATATACCGTTGTGGCCACATGCACACAACAACCCCAACAACAACAACAACAACTACAAAGAGCGCCCGATGCTTTCACGCATTGGATGTTGAGATCTGGTCACCTGGATTCGTTGGTTCGTTCGTTTCATATCCTCGTCAGAGGCAAACGAGCTGCGGTTGCCGAGCTGGTTCACATTGCTATCTATGTTGTTGTTGTTGTTGCAATTGTTGCAAATGCTGCTGCTTTTGTTGTTGCAGTTGTGGCCATTTTTGCTGTGTACATTACAACGTCAGTTTTCATGTTGTTGGCTTGTTAGCAAATGTACGGTACTTTTGCTAGCACACACACGCACAAAAAGCAGCAATAGAAGAGCACACAAACGCACAACCACACACACTCACACACTCACACACATATTTATACACACACTGAAAACATCAAAGTGAAACAATTCGATTTTTAATGCATAATCAAAAGCTTAGCGAAATTGTCAATTTGTTTGTTATTAATTTGAGTAGCTTATTTTTAGCATGAATTCCATTACATAAAATGTCAACTTTTTGCTTAAAATCAATTATATTCAGTGCACTTTGCCATTATTGGTATTCTTGCAAACACATACAAAAAAATGTGGTACAAAAAGTATTTACATTTATTTTTGTTATTTTTTGAGGTGACTCAATTTGATTTATTTTTATGAAAAATATCTCGCACATGCCTGACGCGGATGCTGATGTTGATGATGAACTGTGGCGGGGGGTTGGGTGGGTTGGGGTCTGTATCAAAAAGAGCAAGTGAGTGAAATGAAAGAAATGGGCACAGTGTGCAACACACACAGGTGCTTGCCACGCCTACACTATGCAAAAAGTGGGCAACCGGTGCTAGGGAAAAAAAAAATAAATGTAAAGCGCAAAAAAAAATAAAGAAAGAAAGAAAACTAAAATGCAAAAACAACAACGGCAACTTTTGCTGCTTGAAAGAATAAAGGCCGCCAGTCATTTGCAGTTTTGAGCAGTGTGGATGCAAAAAGAGAGGGCGTGCCGGAAGGGGTGTGTGGGGGGGGATGGTGGGTTGTCTTCATGATGGTTAGTTGCTGGGGGGCTTGGCACAGCCCTAGTTGCAACATGAGTATTAGCTTCATTTTGAGCAGCATTTAGCCATGCCACAAGGCAAACCAAAAGCGGCACAACTACAACGCCCCCCGCTCCACCCCCCCGCCCCACTCCCTCAGCTCCTTCAGATGTGCCTCGTCTTTGTAACTATGTTTGCGTTTTTGTTGGCAGGCCTCAAATGAATTGAATGTGAAAAATTTAAATGCAAACAGCCGCAGTTTCAACGCAACATGCAACCTGCTCTGTGATGCTGAAGCAGCTGATGCTTGATGCAGATGCTTTCTGCTTACGTTGCATTATACAAGTCGACCTCCGACAACTACCCCTACACTCAGAAAAATTAAATTATAAAGACTGGCATTTCACTGATATATAGAGTAATTTATTTGCTTATTTTTTTAAAATAATTTTGACATTTACTAAATTTATTTCTTTTAAATATAAACATCAGTCATAAAAGCACGTTTTTTTTTAAATTTCCGGAGAGAATATATGAAAATCCTTATTATTAGTTGTCTTTGGTTTTTGGCTTTACAATGGAATATTTGACCTGTAACTCTAAAATTTGTATTTATATGCCTTTTCAAATTTATTTCTACATTTCTTAAAAAAAAGTAATTCGCAATTTAAATAGCTTAAATCATTAAAAAAAATTTAACAAATTTTGACTTATAAGAAAACTATTTTTAAATAGTATAAAATTAATTATCTTTAAAAGTTTTTAATAACTTTAATTGAATAACTTATAAAATACATAAAATGATTAATTTTGCCGGAAATTTCAATAGATTTCATATAAATATTTTTTTATATTTAATTTAGTCATTTGTAAAAATAAATAAAATTTTTACTGAGCATCAGAGAAAATCGCTTTCCTTAAATTGCCAATATTTGTATCTAAGTGTAACCCCCCTCCACGTCGCCGCTTCTATAGTACAAAATGCCCCCAATGCTGTACAAAGTTCATTGTACCGCGCTTAGGCTAAGAGCCGCAGCAGCAACAGCAGCAGCAGCAGAGGCGTGGCCGCAGAGGCGAGGCAGCAGCAGCGTCACAGTCGCAGCGGCCAAAAAGAAAAACGCCGCCGCTTTTGATTGCCAACGGCTTGTGTTGACAAGGGAGGGGGGGCTTGAGCAGTGGTGGAGTGGGTGTGGGGGAGTATGGGGGGAGGGGGGCGTACAGTGGGTGTGCTGCTATATAGTGGCATAGGTAGTCAGGTCATAGACTTCAGCGCCTCACTGTGCTTGTTACTTAGGCCTCCTCAACACACGCACAACATTTTTCTCATATTTGTTTTTGTTTACTTTTATTTTTGCCTTCGCTTTTTTTTTCTCATGAGAGATTTTTATTGTGGCTGAGTGTGTGTGTGTGAGTAATTTTTTTTTTGTGTGCGTTTTTTTGGGTGCGTGCTTATTTACTGTTAGTGTTGGTCGTTTGCATCAGTTGAATGGAATTTGAATGGATTGCCGGAGTGGAGTGGCTGAGTGGCTGAGTGACTCTCATTGAGAATTCTGTCCTGACTAACAGCTGTTAGTTTCCTGCTTCCCAAAAAGCAATAAAAAGTAATAAAAAAACGAAAAAAAGTTTGGGTTTAGTTAAGAGGGGATAAAAGTTCTACTTTCTATATATATAAATTCAGTTCGTTAACCTGAAATAAATCGCGACTTGTTTACTCATCAAGTTGCTCTTTCGAAAACTTTGCCTAACCAATTTTGTAGCGATTGTGTCACTTTAAAAGCCCAGTTTATGTGGTCAACTTATTGACTTTCATCATAGTCCAAGTCAGTGTGTTTACCTGTTGTGTACACACACACACACACACATAACCATATCATCAATATATACACACACACACACACAGTTGTGTTGTGTGCACACTTTAGCACCTTCTCTATTCGCTCCATTCTCTTTGACTTTGGCAAACTGAACTTTCTCGTGTTTTGAAATTGACGCATGCAAAGTCAAAGTAAACTGAAACCCTTCACACACACACACAGGCACACACATATATACACACGAATTCTGCTACAAAATTAGCACTTTAGAAACTACGCATGGACGCCACACATGCCAGCGAAATTAGCGAGTAACCAAGCCACAAAACCGAATCTATTCCTTGCCTCTCCTCCCCTCTCCTCTTCTCTTCTCTTTAGCTGCACCTCTCCTCTTACTTTTACCTACCTCGCCCCTATTCCCTACTCTGCCATCCTCTCATTTTAGTCGGTCTTATTTGTGGCACTAAATAATACGCCTTAACGCGTTCAGCGCATTTGCCAACTAGTAAAGAGTCTGCTATTCAAATGGTCTCTGCTACGCCTCTGCCTCCGCTTCTGCCACCATCTCATTCCTTGTGTTACCCCACATTGCTCGTGCTGCCACACTGTTCTTGCCACCTGCTCCACAAGCTGCTTGCCAACCCGCAGCATTTTCATTATGCAGCGCACGCCATCGCCATGATTCCTGGCAGTTATCTATGAAGTCCTTGCCACGCCGACTGCCAGATAAGCAGCCACATTAACACACACACACACACACACACCTGCCTCCACCAACACATCTCCCCTCGCGTTGTCTCCTGCAGAAACATTTCTATTTTTAGACGCGTTATTTGTGGAGTAAGAATTCTGCTTGAGCCTTGCACACAAATCTAAATCTCAGATTTTTTTTTATTACTTAGATTTAAATATCGAAACTAAGCAATAAAAAAAAAACCAAAGTTTTTCTATATCTGCCTACTTCAATCCAATTTCATTTACTTTGTTGTGAGTAAGAAAATAGCTATTAAGTTGATTTATATTAAACTTAAACAATTTACTGTCTTTGGATAAAATATATTAATTTTTTCTTTTCAAACAACCAAGTCAAAAACTGTTTATAATTTGCAGTTTTAGTAGTCTTATGTTAATAGCTAACCATAAATATTATATGTTAATGCTATACTTTGTCTATTAGCTTGTTTTTTATTAGAAGTAGTAGAATTTTGAATGGATGGATCTTTAGATTAGGGCCATTACGCAACGAATGAACTTGCCAACATTCCATTGTGCGATGCGTCATTCTTTTTGCTGAGTCTTGATTTCATTGCTTTCTTTGTTAACAGTTAATAAGTTGCTCGGCAGACTTTTCACTTGCAGACAATTCACACACAAACACACGCACACACACACACCGTCAAGCACACACCTACAGTGTGTATGCAAAACACATAAATTACGCACACGCCGCATTGGCCAGCCTTCCATAGTCTATTTTTGTTTGTGTTTTGCTGCTTTTTTTTCCTGTTGCCTGGCACTCGGAGTGTTGGCCATAGTCTCTGGGCCATTCATCATTTTTCATGTCGTTGACACTTTCACTTGTTTCAGCAAACAAACACACAAAACAACAACAACAACGACAACAACGACAACAACAACAACATGCAGCAAAGTTGACAAGTCAATTTTTTATAGCCAGAAGGGAGGCGTCTCCGACCCTTTTTAGTTGGAGTGTTGGTAACGCTCTGTCAAATTTATTAGTTTTATTATAAATTGACAACGAAAGCAATTTGTTTCGTAAATCGTTTGTGCTTTTTAATACATATGTTTTTCTTGTTAATATACCCTGTTAAATTCAAGTCATTTACATTTCTACTTTTTGCTATGAAGGCAATTCCTTTGGGAGGTGATAAATGTAAAAATGTAGTAAATATTCTACAATTGCCTTAAAAGCACTTTTTTATTATCACCTTGGGAGGTATTAAAAACGATAACAATGTGTTTTTGATTTTGCAATTGCAAACTAAAATCACTAGCAAATGCACACTTTAAATATGCAAAGTATTTGCAGCTATTTTAAGTTTTACATCGAATCCATTTTAAAAAAAAAGTAACTCAAAGTCAGGTCAGTTATTGGCTTATTTATTGCACTGTTGTCATCTTCTTGACTTTTTGAACTGTTTTTATATTTTGTTTTTTTCTTGCTGGGCATTGGCTTTAAATTTCACTCTTAACTTAGATTTATGTGCAGACCCCACCTGAAATTATCATAAATTGCCCCTCATTATGGCTATAACAAATAAAGTGTAGCAAAAGCAAAAGCAAAAGCGAAATGCAAAAATGTAAAGCACAACATAAACGAGCCGACAATAAATATGAAAAGCATTTTTCATAATGTGCTCAGTTCAGTTCAGTTGAGTTGATTTGAGTTGAATTGAGTTCGGTTCGGTTAGGTTTCGGTTTCGGTTTTTTTTTATATTTTTCAATGGATGCTGCTTTGGCAGTTAGTCAGTGAAAATCGCTTTCATCTGCAGCACGTAGCAAAAGAAAATTAATGGCAAAGTGTTGACTGTCCAATTGCTGCTCCAGCAATCCGAGCCGACAACAATTCAACAATTCCACACAATCTAAATATCTTTTAATGCCTTCACTTTTATTGTTGCCGACAGCATTTTTGCTTTGTTACTTGATGTCTTGATGTCTTCATTATAGTGCATTATTATGTGTAAGTTCAGGTAAATTTTTTGATGAACTTAATTAACATTTGACACGGCTCTGCTTTCAATGTCAATGGCAAGTGCAAAATTACATTTTATTGTCTACACTTACACGTGAAGAGCTAATTTCTTTTAATAAACCTGCGACAATCATGACAAAAAAGCCATTTCTTTTGTTCATTCAACGAGGGGACAATGTGAGGGTATTAGTTTATTAATATTGCAATTATTAAGGCATTGTTTCTATTTATATAACAAAGCTGGCAATTGGTTTATTTTGATGTTTGGGACTTATGCGGCAAACAGGTCACAGTTTGAATTTAACTAAAGGTTAACTAAAGAAGTTTAACAGTCAATGCACTCAACTTAAATGTTAAATGTGTCTTGAGAACTTTAAATTTACTCAGTTGCTTAAGCAGAATAACTACTGAATGGGTGAATCTGAAGGAGCTCGACGAGGAGATACCCTGAATAGAGTTTTCAAATAAATACTAATATTCGTTTCTATAATATTCAAATACGTTTTGGTTAGCCAAAATTTGTGTTACTTTGTCGATCTATAAAAAATAATAAAATTAATCAATTAAATGTCTAGATATAATTTTAAAGCTGTCGCTAATCGATTTGCATCGATATTCGAAACGTGTGCAGTTATCGATAAAACGAACGAAGTTTTATCTGCGTATACAGTATGACAAATAAAATTCCAAATTTGAAGTCTTTTGCATGGACGAACAGACTGTTTTGGCTAGATTAACTCACATCTTAAATTACTTAAATATATACTTTATGAAGTGGTAGATGATTTGTAACGCCTGTAAATTTACATAATTTCCCATAACTTTCCCCATTTTTAATGGGTGCAGTAACCAACTAGCATTTAATATTAACGCGTTGCGCGTAATCGTCTACCAAAATATAATGTTAAAGGTAAACGCACAGGTTATAATTTGTCATGGAAATGCAATCAATCTTCAAATCGAGCAAAACAAGTTTCTTAACTTCCCCAGGCTGCTGCTGCTGCTGCTGCTGCTCCCCATCCTTTGACGAAGAGCGAAACTGGCAAACACACATTTTACATTAACAATCAATTCAGTACGAGGCAATTCACTTAACTCTATTTGCTTGGGGAGTCTCGAGTCGAGGGTAAACTACGGCAATCTATCTATCATAAGCAATGAGCTCCATTCACCGTGCATTCCTATTTACAACTCACTTGGTCACACTTGACCCAAGCCAACGAAGCCAACCGAGCAAACCCAGCAAACCCAAACCGACCTGGCGACTCCTCGTTACGCAACTCGATCAGATGCCACTTTTGTGGCACACAAGCTGCACTTCAACGAGAGCCACTTCAAAAATAAAAAAATTCCAAAGCTATAAAATACAAAAAAAAAAAAAAATAGGTTTACAGCAAAGTTAAAAAAAACCTAACAACAAATTGTAAAATAGTCCCAATTTGTGGTTTTCATTGATTAGCTTGGTTTTGGTGCGAATGCTTGGCATTGCCAAGTGTGTTTCAACTATTAAAATGGAATTTTTAAATTACAAAAAAAAAAACAAAAAACATGCGAGGCACTTCCTCAACGCGAAATACTTTACTGCCCACATCATCTCCGTTCATCAGCGTATCTGCTATGAGCAAACCTCATTAACATCATCAAGATTTTGTTTTATTTTTGGCCATCAGACATCATTTTTTTTAATCTTTTTCACATATTATTATTTATTTATTTTTAATTTTACGCTTCATTGTTGAGTTTTGGCTTTTGTTGTTGCTGCTTTAATAGTCATGAAATTAACATATTGAATTTATTTACTCAGACCACAAAACTCTATGGCACATTAACAGAAACTTTGTCATTTTTTATCGTCAACTTACATTTGAGTTTGTATGAGTTCCGCTCAATTGGCTTTTTTTTTCCATATTCTTTTGAGTTTTGCTTGCCTCATTGTGGCACAAAATAACTTTTCGTGCAATTCTTGTATTCGATAAACAGGAAATCACAGACGAAATGTCTTTTCGATATTGACAAAAGTTGTTTGTGTTATTATTATGCTTGACTTGATAAATACATTTGTAATATTGCTTTTTATTTCTTATAAGGATATTGTATTTTCAAAAATAAGCAGCCGGTTTATTTAGCCGGTTTCTTAGAATTTATGCAGAATGCGTTAATAAACAGGTTAATAAATATTATAACTGAAGATGAGTAATATATAAAATCTATCTTATACTTGAGAGATATGAAAATTAAGGTGTGTCTCTTTTTTAATATTTAAATGGTTTTTCCAGCTTTGCTGATTTATTTAGCAAGTTCTCATTAGATTTTACGCAGATTGTGACAACAAACAAGTTAATAAATTTTAAAATTTAAGATGAGTAATACGATTAATATTAATTAAATTTTATCTAATGTCTGAAAGATATGACAATTAAGGTGTGTCTCTTTTTTTAATATTTAAATTGTTTTTCCAGCTTTGCTGATTTATTTAGCATGTTTTTCATTTCATTTTTTGCAGAATGTGACAACAAACAAGTTAATAAATTTTAAAACTAAAGATGAGTAACACGATTGATAATATATAAATTTTAGCTAATACCCGAGAGATATGACAATTTAGATGTTTCTTCAATATTCACATTTTTGATATATGAAATATTTAGCTAGATCTTTATTAGAATTTGAATAGAAGCAGACAATAAACAGGTGCGACAACAAACAGGTTAATAAATATTAAAACTAAAGATGAGTAAAATGATTAATAAAATATACATTTTATCTAATGACTGAGAGATATGACAATTTAGATGTTTCTTTTCTACTTCAATATTCTAATTCTTGGCACATGAAATATTTCTCATGCTAGGCGAATTAAAGTTAACAAGTTAATTTCTAGTTAGTTGAAAACTTTAACAATGATTTTCAACAGAAAAAGCTAAACTGATTGAAATCCACAACCTTGCGGAATCAGTTCAACTATTAATCAACCATTGAGCAAGAAATATTACTTTTCTTAATATATACAAATCATATTTTGATTCAATTTGGCATATGGTAAAATCACTTAATCAAAAAATCAAAGAAAAAATCAGTAAAGGGAGTAGCTAAATCACGTAGCAAATCACTTTACAACTGTCAAGCAAAACAATGCTAAACAGGAAGAGGACACAATAACCCCCAATCTCCATCGCTGCCCCCCATCCGGATACGCATCCCCAAACTCCTTGGACTGTCCAAGGTTTTGACTTTATCACACAAATTGATTGCATGCAGGTCCAAGGCATATGCCAATATATTTGATTGATAACTTATTAGTTGGGTTGCTTTCATGTCTGAGACTGGAACTGGAACTAATCCCCAAGGGAGCATATTTTGGACAGGACACAGGGCGTGAGATGCTGGCTGCTTTTGTTCCTGGCCATTTTCAACATTTTGCATGGCTATGCAAAACTTTTGTCTTTTCGCTCTCTTTTGGAACGTTTATCGACTTAAGCTGAACGCATGAATGAATGCCTCATAAAGATGAATACACTCTCCATAAACGAGTGTATTCACCCTCCTCCCACCCTCCTCCGTTAAACCATCTGGTTTCATAGCCAGAGCAAGAGACAAATTTAAATATAGATGTGTATAATATTTTGGTACTGCTTAAAAAAAAAATACAAGTTTTCTTTCTCAAAAATTTAAACGACTTTCGGGTAGCTGCAAAATTTATTGACGGTCCAAGCCAAATGCTAATACAAACAAGCGGATTTTGCGGTTTATGCAAATTGCTTGGCCCAAAGTCACAGCACAAAAATAACAACAATTTTGTGTTTTTTTTTTTAAACTATATACATATATTTACTTACGTTTATAGTCATAGCTATTTTTGTGTGTATTTTTATTTTTGTTTACTATAAAAATAAATAATCGTTAAACGTTAATTCGTGTGAAAGCCAAACAAAAAAATACAGCTAAATCGGAGCTGCATCTACTCAAACTAGCCGGATTTAAGTTACCTTAAAATAGTAGCCAGGATTATCTTAACTTTAATATTTTTTAAACCAATGAAAAATTAGAAAGCGAATTTATAATAATAACTATAAATAATGATTCTACAAAAGTAAGAAAATGACTAAGATTAAATTAAAATCTAAATTTATTTTGGCTGCAACATGCGTTCTCTGAAAATCTTTATACCCCATGGGTCAACTAGTCAACTAGTAGCAAAACTAAAGTTATTTTTTTGTTACAATATATTCAACCTGCATGGCCCTGTGTAAGCAAATATATTGTGTGTTTATATATATATATATATATATATATTATATATATTTACTTATTTGTTTCTCAGCTGTCAAACTGTGCAGTTCAAGGCTGCTGCTGGCCGACTGCCTGGCGGGATTTGGGATTGGCTGTGAGTTGCGTATCATTTGCCTTGGGGTCTCCTTTCTAACCAAAAAGTGCGGGTGGCAAATGCCATCAAGATAATGCCAAATGTTGTTTGTTGTTTTTCGGTGTTTTTTTTTTTATTGTTGTTTGCCGTTTGCTTGCTGTTTTTTGGTATTTATTTAAGAGCCATCTAGTTCTTGGCGCAGTTTCCAAAAATCACTGGGTATGATTAATTTTCATTTCATGTATGTTTTCTGTCTGTGGGCTCAGCCCACAGATTTAGGTCCAAAGTAACGCCCAACAGCAATAATTCATTTTGCAGGTCCTTCGTGGCTATGTCGACGTGTTGAATTTGATAGAAAAATCTTTTAAATTGAATTCATCGCTTCATACAACATTTGGTTAACATTTCAAATGGAAACATTTTTGCCCCAAACTCAGCTGCGCAATTGTGCGCGTGTGTGTGTGCGAGTGTGTGTGCGCGTGTGTGTGTGCGAGTGTGTGTGCGTGTGTGTGTGTGGATGCAGGTGTGGGTATTGTTTATTTAAGCCACTGTTAGCAATTCAACCGTTGTATTGATTGCATGCCATTTTTTATGGTACATATTTGAATATTTATTCATTAGTTCGTTAGATTGGTTAGATTGAAGCATGTTTTTGGCACTTCGGATTGCTTTTTGTTTACTTTTGCATGTTGTGCAAGCTTTTGCATTTAATATCTACGATTTGTGAAACGTTAATCAAATTTACGATTAAAGGGCAGACAATTTTGTTAGAAAAATGTAAAACTATTTCAAATTAAATTTCATCTTTATTTAGAAAAGTTTGCCAGACAACTTTGTTAAAAAGACAGACAATTTTATTAGAAAAATGTAAAACTATCTCAAATTAAATTTAATCTTTCTTTAGAAAAGTTGGCCAGACAAATTTGTTTGCTTTGAATATTGGAGAACTAATTCGATAAAGATAATCCATAACTTTGATTCTGGGTTTTTGTATGTTGAGTTCTCTTTTTTAAAGTCAAAAGTTTACTTATAATTTAATCGACATATTTCCCGTAAACAACATTCAAACGTTTAATAATAACTACAATCGATTTTTAAAGGCCAGTTCGATTTGAACTATTATTTGCATTTAATAGTTGTATTTATTTATTTGCAAGCACCGCATAAATATTCATAGCCGCAGGTCAAGTTTTAAACGATTGTAAATCTTTTGTTAGATACTTTCTGTTCTCAATTGCTTTGGTTTGACTTTGGCAACTCTTTATGAGAAGTATGCAAACACTCGTTAAAAAAAAAACAAAAGCCATTTGGGAAACGCTTTGACCATAGCCAATGGCAATTGAAATTGCAGTTGCTCCTCTGTTAGTTATTTCATTTCATTAGTTTTTGTTATATTTTATTATTTACGCTTTAGCTCGCATTTATTGTTATTCTCTGCTCGTTTCGACCGTCCCAGTGGTTATAGCAACGAGAAACTGTCAAAAAAAAAAACAAAAACTATTTTTTATCGTTCTGCTGGTGTTTCGCAGTTGGATCAACAGAACCGGCAAACAACTAAGCAAAACCACAAAACACTGCTGCAACTTGAAACAGACAAATACATAAATAATTTTTCCACAATACAAAATTTCTTAGCAAATAAAAAATTAAATAAATTTTCAACTCTATTTAATATTTATCTTTTCGCTGTTTTTTTCTTTTTAGGTAAGGCCCAAATTTAACATTTACAACTTTGGGGCTGTTTTTTTATTGAGTGAACACTGAATTCAAATCTAATGAGGTAAGTAAGACGTGGTAACTGGAGCCAATCCATTTTTGGCACGGGCCAAATCCAACACACTCACACACACACACACAAAATTCCCAACAATAGTTGACCTTCGTTGCTGGCGGAACAATGGGTGTAAGAAATGGCACTTGTCTATTGCAATTTGCTGGCAAACTACCCAAAAGATTCGCATCAAATTCTTGGGTATTTTTTTTTTTTGGGTCAGTTGGTCGTTGCCAACTCGATATTTGCAAGTATTATTAGCCAGTCGCTGATGTTTTTGTCGCTTTCCATGACACTTCCGCTCCAACAGACGCAAAGTCTACAACAGGTGTGGATTCTTGTCAAAAAAGCCGAATCCAAAAAAAAAAAAACAAAGTGTCTCTATATAGAATATTTAGAAAGCTGTGCAGAAATTTTCATAAAGATTTATTCTAAGCACATCCAACTGCCAAAAATATTTGTTATTCATATTTGGAAGCTATACATTTATCGATTAGTTTTGAGCAGATGTACCTAAAAATTATGCTTAAAAAATTGTATTGGAATTTTTAAAGAATTATCATGTTGTTTTCCTTCACTATATTTGAAAGTTTAAATTGGACTTTTATAATTAATTTATTGATTAGTATGAAGCAGAAATTTACATAAAAAATGTGCTAAAAATTTGTACTAAAATCGTTAAAGAATTATCTCGTTGGTTTCTTTTACTATGCCCCACAGCTATTAAATATGTATATAAAACATTTTTAAGACTGTGTTTTATTACTTTGTTTATTTTAGTTTTGAAATTCCTATAATGTTTATAGTGTTTTAATGTTTTATATAATGTTTTAGTGTTGTCCAGCTTAGGGGCCCATTAACACAATGGACCAGTCCGCCCCTGGTTAGTTCACAGTTAGTCTTATTGTCGCCGCATTTTCACAAGTTGCAGCCTTGAGTTGCCAGTTAGCAGCTACAAAAGACACGGCTCAGACCAAACTTGATTTCATCTAGCACTGCGTTGCAAGTGTTTCGCTGTTTACACTCATTTTCGTTGAAATTTGCATTTTAATTGGTATCTCTATAATACCCTAGCAGCTATTACTTCTGAGATACTATTTTAATTAATACAAAAAACTCGTCTTTAGAAACAGATTCACCGCTTTCGAATGGTTAGCTGTGGATTTTGCACAAAAATAAATATATAATGAAAACTTTTTATATATATCTTCCTTATATTAATATTTTATTTAAGCTCATTTTGTATTAATTTTAATTTATTTTATGCAAGAGCATTGTTATAAAATAAAATTATATATATTTTTCATTGGTACAAACTATATTTATTTATAATTCGTCTTTTAACAATTATTATTTTTATTAACATCTATCATTTGTTGAATGGCATTAAACGGATTTAACTTTAGCCTATCAACTTAACAACTATATTTATTTCAATTAATGCTAGAGTATTTTATCAGTTGCATGCCACGCTTAGTTCCCGTTTTGTAAAAAGACTCTTTTTGGCTCGTTGCACAATTCATGAAGTTGTCGCCGCTGTCTTTGGCTCTTTTAACATTTCGTTTTCCTCTGTTTTTGTCGTCTGTCTTCCGGCTTTGCCGTTTTCTTACAATTTATGCACTGACCTGTTTTCGTTGAACTCCCCGCTTGCCCCCCATCTTAACTGGTTGAACGCTGATTGTTACCATTAATTAATATTATAGTTGATTTTCAGCAAGGTGTTGAGTCACTCAGTCACAAAATGCGCCGATTTAATGACATTTGTCCATTGTTTGCATAACAAACAATTGTGATTACTTCATTAGAAAGTATAATAATAAACAATAAACGGGATTAAAATATTTAATGCTTAATAAATTAACGGGGAGCTAGAAAATCACTTTATTTTCGTCAACCGCAAACCGCAATTTTTTGCAAATCTACGTTGACCAAATCTGCTTAATAATTTGAGCCTTAAAGTTAAATCAGAACATTCATGGGAAAAATTATAAATGCATTAAAATGCCGATTATAAATCATTCACTTTACTTTCTCATTTATTATTATACGACCGATCAGCTTAAATTATTAATTCAGATTTAAAGCTAATTTTTTTTAATAATAATTCAATATTGAAATATATGTCAGACTCTGGAATATTTGTTTCGCTGACTTTTCCGCCATTTGTCAATGTGCACACGATTTATGGAAATGTAAATAAAATTTATATATATAAATAACTATATATTTGTCCTTATGCGCTGTGCAAATATGTTTATACATCCACACGTATTCATTCCCAATTATTTGTTGTTTGCGGCTCGGTTAATGGGTTTGTTGTGCACTTTTGGTTGCAATGAGATAAACACTATTTTATTGTGTTGTGGCAGCGAAAAAATGCATACGACAGAAGTGCTTAAAATAAATGATACGCATTGAATGCGGCTTTTCCTTTTTATATTAACCAAACAATTATATTCATGCATAAGGCATAATTCTTTTTTAAGGGGTTGCGAAAAAAAAATATGAATTACGAGAAAATGCAAAAATCTGATTCGCTTAATACGCAATTTCCTTGCAATGCGGTTTAATTTATTAAATTGATTTTAATTTTTTGAACTTTTAAATGTTAAATGTTGAATTTTATTTAAATATTTGTCAGTCGCATAAACCGGATTTTGACAGCATTGCAATATGCGCATTTTTTTATAGACAGCTGACATAACAAATTTAAAATGCTATCGAAAATGTGTCGCTATTTTATTTTATTTTATTTTATGCAAAATGTCAATCTGAATCGTATTTGGATTCCAGTTTGAAAGTATTTCATTGGTTATACAGCTTTTTTGGCATTCGATTTTAGTATTCAGTATTCTGTAGTCTAATAGAATATTTTCCTGTAACTCGCTTTGCAATCTTGCTCAGCTTTGGTTGCAATTCTGAATTTTTACATTCTGAACTTTATACACAATTTATTTTCATATTATAAGCATATATTTCTGCTCAAATATTTCCCTTTGGAATTATTTCAATATGATGATTTAACTATTTAAAACTTGGGCAAATCATCTGTATAATTTTTCATCTTTCTAAAGACAAAATACCAGATGATAAAATTAGTTAAGCTAAATTAGAGTGCACTTTATAAATGCTACTTTTTAATTGACCCAATTTCAGAGAATCCGTGTTAATTGTTTTACCTATCAATTTGGCACGCACTTGAACAATTATTTGAAAATTCGTTTGCGCCATAATGAAAAACGACAAGCCAAAAAACGCACTGAGACAAAACACACAGAAAACTCAAACAAAATGCCGAAACCTACAAATAATTGTAGGCAAGTGCAGAAAGTTGCGAAAACGGCAATAAAACTTTGCAGTTTATCATTTTGCATTATTGTTTTTTTCCTCTTCTTCTCTTCCCCATCTTCTTCTTCTCTTTTTTGTGTTTTATTTTTCTTCTGCTATTTAGCACCACCCCACTTCCCATGCCAGCTGACATTGTCTTGGATGAAAAATTGTGCATATTTCCGTCGCATGCTTGAGTGTGTGTGTGTTTATATGTGTGTGCGTGTGTGTGTCCCAATGTGTCTGTGTGTGAATGATGTTTGGGATCGCTGGCATCTGACCCCCCGCCCGTCGACCTGTGCACCTTAGTTGGAAGATGTCTCTTTCTGCTGATGTCTGCGCATAAATTAAAATGAAATTCATTTTAATTTTTGCACACAAAATCCTAAAGAGTGTATAATATTAAAAACCAAGTGCAACATGGCAGATAAATGCACAACTTTAACGCAATGTACACTTTTAATGCAAAACTGCAAAAACGAAACGATTTTTCTGCCTCGACAAACTTTACTTAAAAATTCGACATAATCTTTGCGTGGCCCTCAACTCGCTGCTGAACTCTGTCTCTGTCGCTGTCAATTCGAATTGGCATTCCAAAAGCTGAAGTTCCTCATTTATTGACAGCCAATTCATGCATGAATAGCTAAAGCCGCAAAAATAATACTTTTGTCTACCATGTTATATTGATGAAATTTTCATTTGCCATACGTGTTATTTGTATTTTATTTGGGAAATGTGTTGGGCAATCCGAAAATGTGCTATGTGGCTGATGAACCAACACATTTACAAATTAAATGCTATCCAGCGAGTTGTTCAACAAAAATCGAATTTAATCAAATTCTGGAGGAAAACTCTTTTGGCAAATTTCGTTTCCACTTAAATTTGATAGTTTAAAATAAATGTAATACGAATATTATATTAAATTCCTATTTGTTTATTGTCTAGTGCCTGTTTTTATAGAATTCAAATACTAAAATTAATTACAGAGTATCTCGGTTATCAGTCATGCAAACGACGCCAGAAACTCGGATAATTTTGCCGTGTAAATATCTACGATGTCAATCTGTGGCATATTCACAAGATGACGACTGATTGCGTATACGTAATGTGACAGTGAATGCAAAAATATGTTTCGTATGCCAAGCGGGTGTACACAAATAGTTGGGACTCGTCGTTGAATATAATAATGGATTTGGCAAGGCAGGGGTAGAGTCAGGGGCAGGGAATTTGATGTTGGTGTTGAGTCTGGCAGATGTGATTTTTAATTTTAGAATTTTTGACATTTACCTTTGCATTTATATTAGATTTTACGAGCCCCAAAATCAGATCAGGCTAACCAGACAACCCACATCCCAAACACACACACACTCGCACACACACACACACATACACACACACCCCGTTTGCTTCTTTATCGGGTCAATAGATAACTGATAAACCGAACGGGTCGTGCCACGAATCGTTGCAGGCGTGACAAATGGGATTTGCTTTAACTATGTGTGTGTGTGGCTGTGTGTGTGTGTTGCAAACATATTCCACACTCGTTCACATGCCAGCCACGCAGCATGGGCGTGGTCTATGTGTGTGTGTGTGTGTGTCAAGGTAAAACTAAATGTTCGAGCACACGTACGACACGGAGTTGCAGATAGCACTCGGTGCAGCCAGTGGGAGCTTAGTTGGCTGGTTCTGGCTTAAATGTTGACTGCAACTAATAAATTTCACCAGCAGACTTCATTTTGCAAGTGGCCATTAAGCCATTTTTTGGCACTCTGGCTTACGGCGACAACTTTAATTAAAACATTAAATTAAGTAAAATGTCTCAATTTGACTTCGATTTGCGGTCCGCAAAAAAAGTGCAAACATAATAAATGAATGTGTGTCAAGCGAGACAGCGACAATGTCTTGGCCTGCTGCCTGCGGCGTGCCACAGTTTGCTGCAACATCATTAATTGCAGCAGAGTACACAAAAAAGAAGAAGCAATAACCGCTGACAAACTGCGCTTCAATCAGCTTGCAACGCCGCCGGCGAATTGCTGACACAAAATGTTGTTGCAACCACAGCAGAAACAACAACTACAACAGCAAAAAAAAAAAAAGTGGCAAGCGACTGCAGCAACTTAATTTTAATAATCATTGCGTTTATTTAACGCAAGTCATAATAATTAAATGCTTTGACCAGAAAAACGTTAAGACCAACCCAAAATTTATTGTAAGCATTCATTTTAATGGTTTAAGAGCGAAATTAACATAAACATTTAACAGTAATTTTTCATTTTTAACGAGCAGTAAAAAAGGTAGCAGCAATCCCAAAATAAGAGGAAAACATTTTGTTAAATTTTCCTACCACAAATTTAACTTTATTTAGGCCAAGCTAAAGCTTGTAGCCAATTTTATAAATATGCTGCATGTTTTATTGAATTTTTTCAACACGTACTTTTAATTGGTTTTTTAAATAAACTAAGCTGCCAAAATGGAACAATTTAAGCTTTAAATTGGAGAGTTTAAGTCGAAACAAAAATTATTGCCACACACGATTGGGCCAAAAATATATATTTTATATATATTTTATTTTATCAGCGTCGATTTGGAATGCTGCCAATAATTTGTAACACAATTTGAGTCTAGTGTTTTTAAACAGGACTTTCGCTTGAAATGAACACAAATATATTTTATAATAGAATTTGCTGGAAAAACTGAACTTAAATTAAATTTGTTGCCTGCAGTCTGTTAAATAATTAGCTAAGAAAATCTGAATATGTTTCCACCTAATCATACAATTATAGTTAGATATATATATATATATATGTGTTTCTTTTTGTGTATTTAATCAATACAGTTGACATAATATTTACTCAATTGAAAAGTCACATTTCTGTGTTTGGATTAAATAATCAAATGATCAACAACCAATATGTAATATGTGAAAGCAATTTCTGTCAAAATTTGTAATCATAATGCACACAATTTGCTAACGCAATTTGAGCAACAAGAATACACACACACGCACACACACACACACACACACACACACACACACACACACACACACGTACACTCACATGGTCGATTGCACAAGCCCAAAACTTGGCAGCATCTTCAGCTGCTGCTTTCCTGCTGAGACTCCTCGATTCCGTCGCCTTCATCATCGTCCTCCTCGACTACATCATTATGCCGTTTACAATAAGTCGTAAAGTAAATTTAAGCGGCTGCCGTTTGACTTTTGTGTGTGCGCCTATTTGACTTGGTTGCCCCTGCCTCCAGTGCCTGCGTTGCCAACGTGGCAACGTGGCAACGCTGCCAGACAAAGAGGCAACCAACGGTTGGCTACAAATCTCAGCAGCAGCGACGACAGCGACGACAGCGACGTCGATGGCGACGTCAAGAACAATGGCCAGCTATAAGCGGCAAAAGCGCAATAACATTAACCGTTAGAGACAGCGCTGTTGCCGTCGCAGCTGCAGACCAAAAATGCGGCATTTGACCCACTTCTCGCAATGCGTCCCAAAACTCTTTCAACGGGTTTTTGGGGAGCACATTCAATCGTCTGCGTCATTGGATGGATAAAGCGTGGGGAGAGGGGGGAAACGGAGGGCAGTTGCTATGTGGCGTTTACTGTGGCAACATTGCCAACTTTATCTGCGTTGCTTTGGCCATATTTGGCACACACACACACTCGCACACACACACACACAGTCACACGCACTGTTTGCCCAGTCAGGCATGCGTTGGTCTATCTCTTAAGCACCCAAGCAGTCACTTATCTGTGAGTCTGGCTCTGTGTGTGTGTGTGAGTGTATGTGTGTGTGTCTGTGTGTGTGTGTGTGTGTGTGTAATTGTGTGTGCTTGTGCTTCGGTTGGTGTTTGTGTCAAAGTGTATGTGTCTGCGTGCACTTGTGCCAAACCACTGACGTAATTTTCTTGAGCTCCAAAATGCACTTTTAGCCAGAGATGAAACCAAAGTGTTTGCGATAGTTGCATGAAATTGTATCTTTAAAAAACACAAAAAAGTTTTATTTAGTAATTTTTGAGGTTCATTTTATTTACATAATAATAACCTGACTTCAGTTGGGATACTGTTAAAACATATAGATAAAATACTTAGAAAATAATGTTTTTGTCTGCTTTTAATACAATTAAATTTTAAGGATTTTCTTATGTTTCTATCTAGATATTTTTGGCAGTTTTTTTTTAAATTTAAAAATGTATATAAAATAAATAAGACAATTGAATTTTAAGCAAACCAACTCAAATGTTTATGTTAACTGCTATATTTATTTAAATTTATTTTCATATAGCTTAGCTCAAAGATTATATATTTAATTATAGTTTAGCTCAAAGTTTCTATATTCTAGCTATTATTTATTTATTTAATTATATTTTTTTTTTAACTAGACAAAGTTTCTATATTATGCGATTGATTTACTGACAGATTCATCGTTGATTTTTCGCTCAGCTCTTTCACTTCCAATTTCTGACCAAAGCGTTGTCCGCAACTTTGAGTGTATCTGTATCTGTGTATATATATGTGTGTGTGTGTAAGTGTTTCTGTGTGTGTGCATGCCTTAACAGTTGTTCTCCAATTCAATTTCCAATTTGGGTTGCCCATCGCTACTCTTTTTTTTTTATATCAATTTGACATATAAACATTAAGTTCGCCTTGCACGTTTTGCGCTTCTCGCTTGCCAATTTAATTAGCCATTAAAAAAATGCTTTGGCCTGGACCCCTTGGAAAATCGGTAACGTGCAGACATTTTCATAAATTATTTCATTTTGGCAGCACTCTGGCATTTAAATACCCTGCAGACAAAAAACAAATATACTTCAGCTGGGGTATCCAAGTTTTAATAAGTATTTAACTTGTTTAAAATATAGGCTTTGTTAGCAGTAAAATTACATTAATAAATATATTTAAATAAGTCACATATGAAAGTTATGAAAAATTAAATAATGAAGGGTTATTTTCTATATTATGCCTAATATACCCCATAAATTTTTGTAACTTTACTTTAATCACTTCAATCAGATAATAAATAAAAACACTATTCAAATAAATAGCTTTTGGAGTTCATTTTTGTGCTGCACCATTTACAGGATATATTGCCAGTTACTGACTATCAACAGCAGTGGCAGTAATTCACATATTTATTATTCAACTTTTGTTGGGCTGGTTTATTTGTTGTAATTTATGGGGATGTGCTGGAAATTTACGCAGATTTCTCGACGCTCATATTCCTGGGGCTTTAGCTCGTATGAGTGAGTTTGCCTCATCATCATTTGCCGCGTCGTTGTTGCCACTTAACACCTTTTGGCAGCATCTGCCACGCCCCAGTAAGCAATGTTAATAAATGCTTCGTCCTTCTCCATCCGGCCCCCCCATCCGACACCTCCCCCCGCCCAATGCTGCTATCTGCCGTCATCTCTCATGGCTTGTTGGCCGCCCCGAGACACGCGAGTACGAAGAACCGAGTTGATCTGCAAAAACCCAAAAATAAACAACAAAAAAATAAAACCAAAATAAAAATAAGAAAATGTATGAAGAACCTTGCAACGACTTCAAGTTTGCCCAGCGTGGTTTTTATTTTTTTGCACAGAGTATAAAAATAAAGTTTTTAAAGCCGTTTATAAAAATTTAAGCGAATACAGCAAATATTTTTCGCAGCTTGTTTCTTGACAAATATATACCTATATATCATCTAAAAAATGCAAAGCTTACAATGCTGATATCAATAATCCTATTATGTCAGAGGAGTTATGGCAACATGTGTAAAGTTGAACTTTGCATCCAAAAGTTTTAAATATATTTACACATAACAAAATTGAGCTGATTATGCGGCTCAAATAAATGGAACCCTTTAGGCTAGTATTATTGGAATCACAGCTGGTTCTCTCAATATTTGTTATATATAAAAAAAAAAATATATATATAAATGATTAGCCTAAAACCACTTTTGTGGCCTTCGACAAAGAAAAAACTGTTGAATAAATATTGATAGATTTGATTAAAGTAGCAACTGAAAAAGACTTCTGCTAAATATAAATAATTGCCAAAGCGGATATTGTTGCAAGTTGAATTTAAATTTAAAGGCCATAACTTAAAAGAGTTTGCAAAATAAATTCATAGACATGCGGGTGTTAAATTTAACCCACACAATTTAAATTATAGGCACACGCACTCACACACACTCACACTCACACACACACACATCAAAGATGGCTAATTGCTGGCAAACAATTGGCATCGTCAATTACAAATATTTGCAATCGCTCTTCG
This sequence comes from Drosophila fungiperda, assembly GCA_035042345.1. Classification (NCBI taxonomy): domain Eukaryota; kingdom Metazoa; phylum Arthropoda; class Insecta; order Diptera; family Drosophilidae; genus Drosophila; species Drosophila fungiperda. Next base: position 1,885,754 of record JAWNLM010000293.1, on the reverse strand, counting down.
CCTTTTCTCAAGACAAGTTGTTCAACCTTGTTTGAGTATTTTGAAGTACTCTTGTGAATATCTTCATGTTTCCACATTCCAAAACTCGTAAATTACACACACACAGAGAAACACACACACACACACACACATCAGCGTCAAGTGTTTATTTATGCACACAGCAAAATTTATAATAAGCTGCTTAAGATTGAATTTAAGCCAGTTTCCACTGACAAGCCTAATCAGACAATGTGTTACACCTCTTAAAAAAAAAAAGAAATAAAAGAAATATACACACACACAACAAATTTACAACACCCATTTGACGTAGCTCACCTCAAAAAATAAAGGTTGGGCTCAATTTGTATTTTCTGCTCTTTGGCACGTTTTAATCTTAATTTGAGTTGTTATTCATTTTTTTATGGCTTCTTTTTTTTTGCTGCGCTTGTTATTAATTACTGAGCTGTGAATCTTATAATCAAAGTTCAGTTAAAGTGAGTTTTAATTTTTATATCTTACTTTTTACTATGCAAATTGGTGCAGCTTCGCTTGCCGCACGTTTCCCACAGTTGTTTTTTATGCGCCATTGTTGAAAATAGACCTGCAAATGAAATGCTCTCGAAAATATTTGCTATTGCTATTTCTTTATGCAAATGACGACGATTCCACTCTCTATTTCATGCAATTAGATCTTTGAGAGCAAAAGAGTGATGAATACTGCACCCTCACCCCCCTCACTGTTAGTGTATAATTCAAGTGCAGAAGAGCGTAAAACCCATTCAATCAATTCAATTAAACTAAAAGATTTTTAAGAATTGTGACAAGATGAAAATTGTATGTTGCAAATAAAATCATTCATTTTTACTCCCAGCTACTTTTCAATTTGCAACCAATGCGAATGTGGCTGTCGAAGTTCGAATAGAAATTGAAAATCTCAACAAGTCCTTGCAGCTTCATCTCTCTCTCTCTCTCTCACTCACTCTCTATCTCTGTCTTGCTTTCTCTCTTTGTAGGTCTTCCCAAGTCTGTCTGTTATAATTCAATTTTCTGTGCGAGAAAAAAAAATAAAAATGCTTTCATTAAAATTCAACTCCATCAGCAAAATTGTAACATTGGCCACACACAACACGGGCACACACACACAGAAAATAATGCAAGTGTGTGTGTGACTGTGTGTGTGTGTGTGTGTGTGTGTAGGTACCACAAAACCAGGAACAAATCATTTGAAATTGAACTTCTCTATTCAACGGCCATTTCATGCCAAATTGATTGTGAGAATTTAATTAAATTTTTACCATATTATTGAAAACTACCGCATTGCACATTTATTGTATAAATTGAATTGAATATCATCATGCAATTAATGTCATATCATATTTATAGTTTGTGTGTGTGCAATTTATTTTTGATTTACTAACTGGATTTGCATTTATGGTGTGCAACGAGCATATTTAGTGGCATGCATAACGCGAAAGCAACTTTTGCAAATGCTTTTAGCCGACAACCAATACATTTGGCAGCCGTAATAAATGCGATAATTAAACTGGTAAAATGTAGTTAATATATTAAGTCTTACTTCAACTTTTTGCTATGCTTTTTATAATTAATATAATATTTTTAAAATATTTTTCGCAAATATCTCAACAAGTATTTTTGCTTTTATTGAGGAATTTATTTAAGAGGAATATTTTGAACATTGAAGTTATAAATACGAAATACTTAAACCTGAATTATTTACGATTTTTAAGCTTTTGCATATTTTTGGCTGTTGTTGTTGCTTAATTGTTGCACGAACTGCTGTGGAAGACACTTAATTTTCTACACCGCCTCCGACTCCCAGCATGTGCACAAAACAATTATAGCCCGTAAGTAATTTAGTGGCGCAACATTTACGAGTACCAAAAAAAAAAAAGCGCAAAAAAAAACCAGAACTAAAAACATAAAAAAAACAACAAGCATGAAAGCAAAACTGGAAAGAGAAGAAATGTTTTATGTGTTGTGGCCGTGGGGGGGAAAAATGTTGCTTCAGCTATGGCGACGAGAGCGCTTAAAATAATTTCTGTTAAACATGGCCAACATAACGAGAGTTAGTTTGGGCCATCACACACACACACACACATACACATACAGTATGGTATTTTGAAGGAGACGCCTTTGGCGCAGTCTTGGCGTTTCCCCACTTGGTCTCGGTATGTAGGCAATTTTCATGTCTGCAGCTGAAGTTGCGCAGTTGAATCCAAGTGCTGCGATGCCTTCCTTGCTGCCGCCTGTCATTCGAGAGTAAAGTTTTTTTTTTTTTGGGGTTGCTTGGCTAAGATGCCTTTAGGCAACTGGCTTAAAGTGCCACACAGCCCAGCCAGACATTTACTGTGGAAAGTTGGGGAGGGAATAAAATAATTATGTGATTAGATGCGGTTGTGTGTTGTACACACACATGTAAAATGTAAAGTGTAAAGTGTAAATTGTAAAGTGTAAATGTTGTCTTGGTATAATTGATATTGATTGTAGGAAACAGTTGCGGTTCACAATTTCACACAAGTTTATGGTTATAATTTTATTGCAATTATGTTTACAACTTAAAGTTTACAATTATGTTTACAACTTAAAGTTTACAAAAGCACCAAAATTACCAAAAAGAACCATTGAAATATAATATCAAAACATATGCATACAGATTAAAAGCTATGAATAGTTAATTAATTGGCTTTTTATATAGTAGATATATCGGATATATTTGTAATATATATATTATATTATATTTTATATATTTATGCATCTAAACAAAAGTCGTGCTCTCTGTGAAAGCACCACAAAGTCTCAATTTATCGCCAGTTATAATGGCTCGCATGAATTGTGGCCCCAAATAGAGACCCTTTTCGCTGGACTGCGTGTCACCATCCAGACGAATCACATAATCCTTGCTGATCAAACGATTCGATATATCCTGCTCCAGTTTGGGACTTAGTATATCATATAAAGTGCTACCGCTGCCCATCAACATATCGCCTGCCGCACCCCGCTTCTTGTCGACAATTGTGCAGCTGTTCTCATTCCGAAGTATTTCCTCAAACTGACGCTTCACCTCCGCCAGAGAGCTGCGTTTCGGATAGCCGGCGAGTCGCTCAAAGCACTTGTACTGATAGAAGCGGCGCTCCAGTTCGGCCAGTTCGTCCAGCAGGAATTTCACGTTCGGCTGCTCATTGGAATGGGAGCGCGAGAGGCGGCACAGATCGCCCAACAGCTGCTCAATGTGTCCGGCAAACAGATCCTCCACATGCGCATTGCTGTAGATATCCTGTTAATAAACCAAATTGATAATCAAAAGAAATGTATTATAAGTTTTACCACTTCCCACAAAGAGTTAATGGCTGTAAATCATATCTGATTGGGTTGATATGCTTTGGGAATTATCGTATGATTATCTGAGATTTCTGGAAACTCACAATCAACTTGAGTATGGCTGTGTGCAGAGTTGGTATAATAGTCAGACCATAAATCTCGCTCATGTTGCGCGTCTCCAGATAGTGTAGCACCTTCAGCGCCTCGTTCGTATCATCGAAGAGGCGTCGCTGCCTGGCAACGGGCACCACCTGTGCCTGCTGCCACACCTTCTGCCACGTATTGCCCTCGGTAGTCATGCGTACGCTCAACTGATGCTTCGGAGAATCTCCATCTGCTGAGTAGTTTATAAAATTATATACCAGTTAAGCGACTGACTTGTTGCACTTACCTGACTGCACCTCCTCCCAGTCCTTGGGACTGTACCAGCGTATGAAGTCTTCCATTTTGCCACGCGGATTGGCCGCCTTGAATGCCTCCATGTCGGACATCAGCGATGTGCACATCATTTGTGTGCTCAAGCCCGAACCGGGTCCCAGTTTCAACATAACCTCAGCATCGTCATGCAGCTGATCCTCAGTCTTGGGCACCGGCTCCTGAGTTTCGGGTATATACAGAAATTCATCGGGCTCATCGAGCAAACGTTCATCGCCCAAACGCTTGAGGCGACCCTCTGGCTTCAAGCTCAGCACCGCTTTAGTTGGAGAAGCACTGGCAGAAGTGGGTTCATCGCAGTCATAGAACTCGCCATCATCCTCCTCCTCCTCCTCCTCATCCTCGCTCAGCTCTTGCTGCTCCTTTTGTTGCTGCTGTTTGCGTTTGCCAAGCGCTTCGCGTTGCACTCGCCGCTCCACGCAAACGTTGAGCATCTGCAGCTTCTGGTGCAACAGACAGGTGCGTGTGTCCGGAAAACCAGGTGCAATCCTAAAGAAGATATTAAAATAAAGAAAAACAAGAAATATTAGCAAAGTATTTGTATATTGAGCTAAAAATTTGGCTTATATTTGAAAACATTTCCCCAAACTAAACTCATTTGAATTTCCATTGTTGCAGAAAAGTTAGAACTGAAAAGCATTTGGAAAACCTGCTTTGCAAACTATTTGCAACTTATTTGACAAATCAGCTTTGGCTATAGTTCAACATTTGTACGTGCTGATATTTATCTGTATCTGCAAAAATGTGTTTTACTATAAATAAACTGAAAGCCAATTGTAAACAGCGAACATTTTTGCATACATTGAACAAAGCAGCCAATTTAAAGTGAGTCCCGTTTTCGAGCCATCATCAACAATATGATAATGTGGGCTCTGACGGTGCAACTTCATCATCATCATCAGCTGACGGCAGTGACAATGACAACCCGCACATGATATATGTGTACTCGCTGATATATATATATACGATATCTGCCATACATGACACGCACTGTCTTAAGGCGGAGTCTTTGTCACAGTTGCCGCTTGCCACTTTTGGCCCATTTGGTATTCAAGTTGTTGCCGGCTTTGTGAGCTCTGCGTGGCTTTCGAGTTGTGCATAACAAATGAGTTAAGCGTCTCTTAATGGAGTTGGAAATGGTATGGTGGGGGAGGGAGTGGTAGGGAACAGGGGGAGCATAGCTAGTCCCGTGAGTCATGGAAGAAAAAAGAGTTTATTGAACCCTCGAACAGTTATACGCTTATTTTAGACAGAAGAGGAGCTAACTTATTTGGCCAACAGCTGCAAACGGCGGATGTGTCCAGTAAGTAGTTACCAAAAACCTCCAACTATACCTCCCACCCACCCCACCCCCCTTGTGCATTTGCATAAACTTCGCTTATGAGTTTTATGCGTACAGCTGCAGTGGCTGCTTAAAAGCATTTTGATCCAAACTAAACCCAAGTTGACAAGCGTTATTTTGGCCAAGTTTTGCCTTAACAAATACTGACCACAATGGAATCTTCTATGTGCTTGGCCAGTAGTTTAAGCCCAAGTGCTATGCACATCATTAATTGTTAAGGATGGCAGTGGAGTGGACTCCAGTCTCATCATCACAATGCCCAGCCAAAAACTGGCTCAAATATATATATAAACACATATATAACGTTTTAGTATTGTGGCTAAAACAGCACACAGCAATTTGTTTTCGGTCATTTTATGTTGGCCTAGTCACTTTATAGTTCTATTTATTTCCAGAGCCAAGATGTGGGGCATGAATAAAGAGGCAACCACATGCGGAAATTGCCGGCGAGGTCTTAAAGACCATTTCGAGTTAAGAGACTGTGACAAAAAGATGTGCACAATAAAATAAAATAATTTTTATTTACTTTGGGTATTTAAGAGGCGCTCTCGATTAAAAAGATAAAGATAAAGTTAGTTGAACTTAATAGTCATGTCGACAGAAATAAGCACAAAATTTGGCAAAGTTAAAGTCATGCCAGTAAAACGATGATGACTGAAGGTTTTTTTTTTAAAGTGCATTTCATTAACACTAAATCAATTCGAGTTAGTCTTAAATTATAAATCACATTTTTTTGGCAATGATAGCGATTCATAAAAGTCATAAAAAACACAAAACTGTTTAACATATTAATTTAGCTTACGAAAATGTTTTGATTAATTGACTATTTTTATAGCTCATTTAATCTGTCTGAAAAAATCATTTGAAAAATGTGTGAAATTTAATTTCCCTTTTATTGACTGATTTTATAATCATTAAATAGGCGACTGCTGTGAAATTGAAAGTACAACAACCAAACCTGACGTAGTTTCCAACTTATCGATGATGTCGAAAATTGTGTTAATTTTCGACAAAACCCAAAATATGATTTATCAATGGAATAAGACAATTGAGTAATATATATAGTCCTATATACTTTTTGTTATTGCGGCAGGTGGAATTGGACATTAATCTAATCTTTGGCTATATTTTTTTTGGTCATAATGAGTATATAGAATTCTGTAGCTGGCTGATAAAGCCAGCTACTTTCGATAGATCCTTTGATATAAAAGCCATGAAAAGTCGACAATTGGAATTGTTTCATTGTTTAGTTTGTGGCCAGTTGGCAAACGGAGCAGAACGCAAAAAAAAATAAGAAAAATGAAAGGTAAATTTTGGATTCGAAATTAGTCGAGTGAAAACTTGAAATTAAACCTATTTGCAGTTAGCAGCGGCCTTTTGGCTTTAGTTGTTGTTTTGGCCATCTGTGGCCTGGGCGAGAGCCAGCGTATTGGTGACATCTGCGAGCTGTTCGCCGATAAGACAGTCATCCGTGATCCCGAATCGTGCAGTCGCTCAATAACCTGCCTCAATGGCCAGAGCACCTACAGCACCTGCACAGGCTCCAAGCCATATTTCGACAAGGACAAATTGGCTTGTGTGGCTGCGTTAACGTCTCAGGTTGGTTGCGATGTGTCCTGTGTGAACTCGACGAATACATTCGTTGCGGATCCAAAGTCCTGCTTTGGCTACTATTACTGTGTCGATGAGCAGACCGCCATCCCCGGCACCTGCCCGGATGAAACGCACTTCCATGTGGAGTCACAGAAGTGCCTGTACACCAGTGCATCCGAGTGTCATTCGACCAAGTTTGACTATTGCGCCATCATCAAGAATGGCGTTAAATTTGATAATGTGCTCGGCTGCGATCGGTATCATGTCTGCACCAAGGGCAAACTGGTTGACTCAACCTGCCCGAAGGGCTACTATCAAAAGAGAACTGGTGTTTGTGAGTTAAAAACTTCAGTCTTCTGCGAGTCTCATCCACTTCCCAAAAATGTTTGCGGCACGGGAAAGATTCCCAAGAAGAATGTCCGGGTGCCAGATGGCGCCACCTGTCACGGTTACTTCTGGTGTCAAGAGCAGATTGATGGTAGCCCCGATCCAAGTCCGCGTTGGGGTAGATGCACTGATGATCTGTTCTTCGACAAGACCACACAAACCTGCATTGAGCCAAACAAAGTTGTCTGCACAGAGGATCGCTGCCAGGGTCGCACCCTGCCATTTGTCCTCAGTTCCACCAAAGGTTGTCGCCACTATCTGCGCTGTGGCAATGGTCGCACCATCGATGAGAAGAGCTGTGGCAACTACTACTTCGATGAGAGCAAGGCAATGTGTGTGGACATGTTATTGACGTATGCTGTTTGCTAGTCTACCCAAACTATGCGAAATCATTAAATAATATCTTATTTTCAAGAGCACATTTTTGATTTCTATATTATTAGTAAATAGGCACGTATAGATTAAACTAGAACTCAAGAAAAAAATTAAATTTTGTTGTCTCTTTAGCTGTTTAATTAAAGAATAAATTAATTTTAGCCTTGTCATACTCATTTTTTCATACCCCAAATGCTTTCTATAACATTTTGCAGATTTCATAGAGTTAATTAAATCGTCGACAATAACTTAAGCCACTTGAAGATAGCCTAATCTTAACAATAAAACATCATAAATAGTCCAATATTTTGTTTCTTTAAAGGCGTCACAACAATTGAAATATCTATTGATCACAAAAGCTGATTATGAATCGCTATTTGTTATTTTTAATTTATAGAACAATTAATTAGCTAAATATTACTTCTAGCGACACATCAAGTGGCTAATCTAAAGTTAAACGAATCGCTTCAGCAAAATGATAAGTAACAAATTGATTGTTTTTTAAGGCTCGGGCAATATACAACAATTTCAAATATAAATCAATGCAAAGCCTTCTTCAAATTTGATGACCATTTAAAACCAATCTTAAATTTTTAATATAATAAATCATCGAAATTAAACAGCTTATCTTTTTTTACCAACCTTTAGTTGCCTTGCAAAATACCTTCGTAAAATTAACTTTAATAGATTAAACACAAATTCACAAACACACACACACAGCCACACACACACACAAACTCACGTCAGAGAAGTTTTCAATTTGACAAATTTTCATCTTAAGCACACAAAAAAAACACCTTTTTTGTGCACCTGCAAATTCTAATCTACTTATATGCTTAACAAAATTATCGTGCGGTCGTCCAGCCACGCCCACAATGTGGCAAGCCACCCAAAAAAGTAAAGAAAAGAATAAAAAGTGTGGCAGCAACAACTGCTCGCCCTTTTGTTAAAAAAACTTCAATTAAAACTCGTTTTAAGTGAGACTTCGACCCTAAGGGAAAAATTGTTTGTAAGCTGCCCCAAAATGAATAGAGGGAAAAAACGTGGTTAAAAATGAAAAAAAAAAAAAATTGTTGACCCGCCTCTGATTCTTTTGGTGGTTTTCTTAAAAAATGCAAATTTGGCAACGCAGCCACAAAAATAAAAGACAAAAGGTGAATAATTATGCGGCAGGAACACAATAGAAAAACAATATTAAAAAAAATATACATTTTGCACCTTGAATTGGTGAGAAAAAAAAATGATTAATTCTTCTTTTTCCATTCTTTTTTAATTTCGGATTTAACTGAAACTTTGTTGCACAACTGTACTTAAATCGTTTTTCATTCAGTACTTTGGTGTCTTTGTAATTTTCGCACTTTCGCGCATTAAAAAATTTTAGTGATGCAATTAATTCGACGGACGGGCATCAGTGGAAAAGCTCGGCATGGAAAAATGGGTGCAAGAATTTTTTAATTAAAGTTTGCGGCCGGACAGACAAATGAAAAATGAGCGGCTGAATGGGATTGCACTCTGTATGCAATAAGGAGGAGGGGGCGAAGGGGTGCTGCTCAAGGGTGGGCTCAAGAGGAATGCACACTCAAGCGCAAAATATTTGTTAGCCACGTAATGCAATTTCGACTTGAAGTGTACAAAACATAAGGAAGCCAAATGGAAAAGAAACAAAAGAAGCCGCAAAGAAGCAAAGTGGCAAAAAGAGATGAACAAAAAAAAAACGCAAATCGCATGAAAAATTAAGTCAAGCGAAACGACATTTTGAGCCACAGGCCTGGCAAAAAAAAAATAAGAAAAATAATAATAATGAAAAACAATCAATCAATGGACAAAACGTTGATTAACATTATGAGGAAGCGAAGCGTGAAACTTAATTCAGTTATTATTATATTTATTAATTTATAGATATATTTTTTGTGGTTTTTCGAATGGCAAACAAATCAATGAAGCATTTGCTGTGGCATGCGCAGGGAATAATGCAATTTGTGGGGGGGTTGTTGCAATTTTACTTTTACTTTTGCCTTTAAATAATTCAGGCAAAACTGAAAGTGTATGAAATGAAATAACCAATTCATTAAACTCTGGCATTTGATTGAAGTAAATATAAATACATTTAAATTAAATTATATTTAAAGAACAATCAGTTCTTAATAATAAAAACAACATAAAATATAAATTTCTTTATTTGTATTTCAAATTATAACAAACAAATAATTTTAAGCTAGGAAAAAATCTTTTCGCTATTTGTTCATTGTGAAATTTTTAAAGAAAAAAAATAATAATTACAGTGTAAAGAATACTAAACGAATTTTTCATTTTTTTTGTAATTTTTTAAAACAAATGTTACAGTTATTATTTCAACTTATTGCAACTAAGTTTGGCATATAATCGTCTTAAAGTTTCAAGTAGTTTTTTGGCATTGTTAGTTGGTAGCAAAAAACTTTGGCAAATTGTCATTGTGCCACTCAAGCGTTGACCTTTCCCCTCGCACCACACGGCGAATACGTAACATTTATTTAACGTGCATTCAACCCGTCCTCGCTTTGTGTGCGTTGAATAAGAAAACAATGAAAATCTCCGAAGTCTAAAAATACAGACACCTCAAATGCGAAGTTTGTGAAGCCTAAAATTGAGTGCGACCATAATTCATGATTATGCAAAAAGGTCAAAAGCTTTGACTGGACCAAAAGGGCCAGCCACTTAGCTATTGTTCCGGGTATTTTGATCGGGGGAGTGGGGAGTTGCAGGGTTTTTTTTTACTTTTTTTTATGACTCGCCTGTCGCGTTGGCAAATTAAATTAAATGGGTGTCCGGCACACACACACACACAAAATGATTTTGCCGCTGTTAAAAAGGATGCAAAATTCTGCTTTTCGTATTTTATTTTTTGCTTTTCCATTTTTATGGTTCGTTTTTTTTTTATGGGCAGGAGAGTTTCGCACCGGGCCACTGACAGACAAATTAATCAAACGAAACTGCCAAAGGATCAACAAGAGAATGATGAGCAAAAAGATAGGGTGGGGGGCAAAAAGGACAGGGGTCGCAGGACACGCACAGTTTATTGCTTAACGAGTGTGAAAATGAAATTGAGAGTAACTGGGAAACTGGACAACTGATTGATAAAGCTATTCTATGTCCAGTCTGTCCGTACTGGCTTTCCCAACGATGGTGTGTCCTTTTGATCAACTGTTTTGGGCAAATATGTCAAGTGTTTGACAGCTAGCCAAATATATTAGTCCTTTGCATCAATATATTAAACGCATTCCACTTTAATTTGTGTCACTTGCAGCTCTATGCCGGCACCAAGATGAGACGCAACAGCATTCAAACAGCGACCACGTCCACAAATCGACAGCTTTGGCTGCCGTCGCTGCTTTTACTTTTGGCCAGCAGCAGCAGGATCAGCGCACAATGTCCTTGGCAACGAGAAGTGTCCGATCTCCAATCAAGCTGCATCTGTGCCTACAATCTGGGACGAGAGCTCAGCGTACAATGTGATCAGGTAAGAAATTAGTTGGCTAAACATTTATAACAAAATCAGAACTCAACTTTTATTAAAGTTTTTACTTTTTTTAATTTGCTACATTAAATATTTAACTGTTTAAAAATGTTAACAATTTGGTCAATCGAAAACCAAAATGTTTTAAATGAATTTCAAATCGAACTTTCTATTCTCAAATTACCATCAAAATTTCTGTGCATTTTCAGGTGGACTTCTCGCAACTGGTGGATGCGATGAACAAATATGCGAGACTGAAACCGGTGGATTTGCTGTATGTGAACAATGCGACCATTGAGGAGCTGCCCGATGATATATTCAGCAATCTGAGTCTGCACAATGTGCAGCTATCGAGCTGTGGCATCAAAAAGATATCCAGTGGCGCCTTCAAGGGGCAGGAGTCAATACTGAAGAATCTCAATCTGCAGGATAATCTGTTGAGTGAGGTGCCTGTGGCAGCACTCCAATTGCTGGGCAGGCTCAATCTGCTCGACTTGTCGCGCAATCAGCTCACCCAGATACCGGACGATGCCTTCAAGGGTCTCCACAAGCTGTCCACGCTGAAGCTGAATGACAACAATGTAACCCTGTCGCCAAACGCATTTCGTGGTCTCGAGCTGAGTCTGAAGAATCTCAATCTGAAGGGCACGAAGCAGCGACGAGTGCCGGAAAGCATACGTGGTCTGAAGAGTCTCGCGTTTCTGGATCTCTCGCAGAATGGCATCAAGGAACTGCCCGGTGCTGGTGGCATACGTGTCTTCGATGGCTTGGATGCACTCACCGCCTTGAACATGGAACGGAATCTCATCCAGAGCATTGCGGAAACTGCATTTGCGGGAATCCGCAAAACGTTGAGTTCGTTGAGTTTACTCAACAATTTGTTGGCCGATTTTCCCATTGGTGCTGTGCATTCGCTGAAGGAGCTGCGTGTTTTGGATATTGGTTTCAATTTGCTCACCTCGCTGCCGGAGGCGGCATTCCGTGGCAATCCGAGCATTACGCTGCTGGCCTTGGACGGCAATCCACTCAGTACGGTGCCTGAGGGCGCATTTGGCCATTTGAATGCCACGTTGCGTGGACTCTCCTTGGGCGGTAGATTCCTCCATTGCGATTGCAAACTGCGCTGGGTCGCCGAATGGATACGCAACGGTGACTTGCAGGTCAGCTAACCGGCAATATTATTTTAATCGATCTGTTGTCCAATTTTAATTGCTTTTTTCTTTTTGTTTGTTGCTTTTTAGGTCACCTCACGCGAACGCAATCCTCAGTTTTGTGGCACACCGCCACGTTTCCGTGATCGAGGCTTCTACTCCATACAGCCGGAGGAGTTGAGTTGTCCCGAGATTGCCGATGCTGCGCTTCGTGGTCCTGTCGGCCTAGCCGACAATCTGAAACCCACGTTTGCCTCATCACCGGACTCGGTGGAGTTTGAAACGGGCTCTGGCACTGGCACAGCTGCCGCCTCGTCGCCGATTGCCAACAGCATCAGCACCACAACACCAAAGGCAACAACAACAACAACAATAAAATTAACCACAAGAATCACAACAACAGCAGCCCCAACAACCACTTCCAGCACCACAGTCAGCACGGTGAGTGGTTTTTGATTGGGGCAAGCAATTTGTTAACGAGAAACCTTTTTATTCTTCCTAAAATAAAGTTGATTTTCAACGATTTAAAAAGTTTCTCGGCCCAAAAATAAATAACAACTTTAACGAGTGACCAGATTTTCAAACTGACAATATATTGAAAGCCATTAAAATTAACTGTGTTATTTCTAATAAGACTAATTAAATTAATATAAAACAATTAATTTGCAGTCAGGGATGAAGCTAATGTTAATTAGTCTGAATATAAATATTCCCCTTACTAATAGAGAATTTTCTGCAAACAAAGTTGAATTAGTGCTGAGTTCAATGTAGTGTTTTTAAATATAAAACAAGTGTCGCTGTCTTTATCCCAGTAAAACTACAAATTTCAATTAAAGCACAATTTGAATTAGCTTCTAATAAATTTGGCAGTCAACACTTTCATTTTACCGACGACACAAAACACTAAAATCCGCAATCCTTGCAACTAACACGAAAAACTAGCATAAAGTGAACATTTACAGAGTAAATTTAAGAATGTCAGCAAGTGATTTATGCAAAATTCAACAACTTTGGATTTTCCACAGACTCGTCCGCCCACAGCAGCGACAACAGTCACAACGAAAGCAGCCTCATTGCCAACAGCTGGCATCAATGGCACTGGCAGCGTTCAGGCCACGGCCATTACATCGACAAGCAGCAGCAGCAGCAGCAGCTCCTCGTCCTCCTCATCCTCGGCTACATTGCATACGAGTGGGAAACAGGCGCCGGGTTGGCGTCAAGGCGCCAATGGATCGAATGGTAGTCAACACAAGCCACAACGGCCACCACTGGTGCTGGGCTATCCGCCGCAACGTGGCACACGGATCGATGATGCCAACGAGGTGCAGGTGAAACATGCATTCCGTCAGGACAGCGCTGTCATCATACAATGGGACTCGGAAACGGCCAATATATTGGGCTTCCGTGTTGTCTATCGGCTTTTCGGCGAGAAGGCTTTCAAGCAGGGTCCGCCCCTGGAGGCCAGTGAGCGTGAGTTCAAGATCAAGAATGTGCCCGCCCAGGAGTGCATCATTGTGTGCGTCATTTCGCTGGAGGAGCTGCACGTAACGCCCGAAACGGTGCCATATCAACAGTGTCGCGAGGTGCGCACCGTCTCCTCGCAAACGTCCAACATGGATAAGATAACAATTGCGGCAAGTGCCGCCATTTGTGGCACCATCATTGTGGCTGTGATTGTTTTTATTGCCGCAAGCAGGTAAGCATAATTTCAAGCGTTTATTAAATATACACTCGGAAAAAATATGTGAGCAAAAAGTTAACTATTTTCCAGAAAGTAAAAACCAGTAATTTTAAAACTTTATATTTAAAGCTGTAGATATTTTTTTTGACTTCTTTAATTCTTCTAAATTTTAGAAATTATATTTTTTATATTTTATATATATTTATTTAAACAGTAAATATTTATATAAAAGACATAGATTTAGAGCAAGTACTTGTAACATTTTGAATCAATAACTGGAAGCAAGGATAACTGGTTTTCATTTCCATTTTATTTTTTTGATTGTACAAAGGGTACTGAGTGTGTTTTTATTCTGTGCTATTCTTGCTAAACCTATTTTGTATTATCTGCATTCGAGCATTATCAACATCTGAATATATCTACTTTTTCCCCTCTCTCTCTCTCTCTCTCTCTCACTCTTTGATTTTGAAGGCGCTCGCGTAAGCTGCAAAATAACCAGCAAAAGAGTCCATTGCCAATTGGAGGTTTGCCCGTTAATTGTTGCGGTCCAACCGGTTCGCCAGGACCACTTGGCTCCATTGCCACGCTATCAGCATTTAACAATCACAAGGTGAGTTTTTCACTTGCCAATTGGCTATAAAAAAAAAATAACATAGAAGCTGACTTTTTGCCCGAGGTTATTGCTAAATTGGCTTGCGACTCGGAAATGGCCGCAATTGAAGGCAACCTTTTTTTTTTTTTGTTTTTTGCCTCGATATATTTTTATTTATTGGCCAACAAATTAAACTGCTACGTTTTGAGGTCGAAAAGGTAAAAGGGACATCGTTTTTATTCTTATCTATATTTCAGATGATTTTTAGCTATCTGCCAAATAAATATTTAGTGGACTTTTCAGAAATGCTTTCAATTTGACAATAATTATTGATTTATTTAAAAAACGAAACTTTAAAATGGTTACTGAAAATGCTATTACAGAAATTGCATATATCTTGAATATATTATTCAGTGAGTTTACTATTCCTTAATAGAAAACCCTAAAAAATTACAAAATCAATCTATTATTTAGATCCGTTGAATATTTTGTGTATAGAAAACTTTGAAAATTCACAAAATCAACCTGCTAGCCAAAAAAAAGTCTTTTACCACCAAAATGTCATTTAGCTAAAAGCTTGAAAATTCTAAAATGAAACTTTATAAAAAGTGACTTTGACTACATATTTTCAACAATGACCTCGACTAACTTTCTGCGCTGCGCTGCGCTTCTCTTGCTTTGCCCCATAGGAATGGGATCAAGTATCTGCGTACAGTGGACGCTCGATACCGCGACCACGCATCTATCCCGTCGAACAGCCCGACGATATGCGCAGCCATTTCTCTGGCATGCCCGGCAAGGTGGCCAAATCAAGGTAAGTTGACAAGTCAAAAAAAAAACATTAAATATTCAACATGCAACATGCAACATGCATCGTAAATCATTAAAAATGTTTCATAAATATTTGCTTGATTTTTGCGATTTAATTTATTTATACACTTTTTATTGATTTAATTTTAATTTCATATTTCATCATGTTTGTTGTTTACCCATGCACAAACACACACACACACACCTCCCCACACACACACATATACACACACATATACACACACAACACACGCACACACATGCGACTGCTACAAAACCAATCTCGGTCAACACCAATAGCAGATCCATAGCCGATGGTCAATCGCAGCACAGTTTCTCGAATAATTCGCATCGCGGCTATTTGGGCAGCGCCTTCCCCACAAATCTGGTCAATTCACGCCCAGAGCTAAGGCAATCCCGCCAATCGTTGGCTGCTGCCTCCGAGCGCATGTCACGCGCCTCCTACGCTGGCTCCATACACGGCGGCGGCGGCGGCGGCGGTGGTGGTGGCGGCCTTGGTGGTGGTGGTGGTGCCATGGGCGTTGGCGGCATGGTCAATGCCGGCAGCTTGATGGGCATGAGCGGATTGGTTGGTCCCGGCGGCCCAGCGAGCATTGCATCCAGCAATGCAAGACGCTCACGTCCGCGCTCCAGATCACGCGATCAACTGAACACAACGCACATACATAACCATCGACCGGGAAGTCGGTAAGTAGAACGACGCTACTAACCCATGTCTGGTACATGCTTAACACTCTCACACACACACAGACACACACACACACACAGCAGCATTCACACACTCAATTAGCAAACACACACACAGCTGTGAACAACTTATGAGCAGCTCAAAACATGTCGCTAATTACAATCGTAAAACTTTCAATTTTTTTTTAAATTTCATTCGAAAGTTGCAAAGAAAAAAAATTTGTTTTTATTGGCATCTTTTTTTATTGCGTGTCATTAAATTGTATTAACAATTGGTGCTTATTAACTAGGCTGATATATAAAATGAAAGAAATTTCATCTCTTTTTTATAAGCGTATTTTAGAATTACTAATTTTGATAGTATTATGAAAATATCGAATTAGTTTCAGATTGCTAGGCTGCTCAAGGGAATCTATTGAAAAATATGACACACCTTAAAAATATGCATAAAATTTGTCTGAGAAGAGAAGTTGTTGTAATAAAGTCCAATTTTTTAAGATAGAAAGTGCCAAAAATCTTATTTAGCAGTAAAAACAATAGCAGCGATTTTTTAAGTATGCAATTTCAAGAATTTTTTATAACACCTAAAACATGAATTAAAACCATAGTTAATGTTGTTTCCCATTACCACATTTAAGTCGTGACCAACATCAGGGATATTGTGTACGAAACTGTGTTAAAATCAACGTTTAAATGGATAAAATATAGCGCACTCTCAGCCATTATTAATACAATTTACAAGCCAACTCTGTTTAACCCTGTGTTTATTCAATTACGTTACTCCCTCTCCGCAGGCCATTTGGTAATTTTTGAATAATCGAACACAACACAAAGTGTTAATTTAATTCATTTAACATTTTTTTAAGTGGTTGTTTGCTTTGCCCACTGTGTAAACTTGTTACGTTCATATTATACAAATATGTTGTTGTTATTATTATTACTTATTATTTTTTTTTAAATTTCATTTTGGCATACAACAATTTGGCACAAGTCATTAACCGCCTTTCTCATCACAACTTTCTACACACACGTTAATTGCTGTATTTGTAATCGATGCCTCTTCTTCTCCTCCCCTTCCCACCTCTTCACTCCGCCCGTTGATAGATATTCGCAGGCGGGTTCAACGCATACGCTAAACAATTATTGCGATACATCGGATAATTGGACCGATCATGATATGGATATATATATGGCGCGCAATCCGACAACGCGCAACGGTCTGGTGCCATTATGAGGGCGGCTTATGTTATCCTGATATTTCAATGTTGTATTAAATTTGGATGGCATTTTCTGACAATATCTGACGCCGGCCATTGCAGCGGGTGGCAATGGTGGACGGCGTCAGCAGCAACAGCAGCAACAGCAACAACAGCAACAACAACAACAGGAACAGCAAAGAGCTGTAGCACAACAGCAACAACGACATAGAAACAATCAGCAACAACAGCAATTGCAACAGCCATATCAACAGCAACACCATCAACAGCAGCAACAACAACAGCAACAACAACAACAGCAGCGTTTACAATACTACAATGCAGCGGAGACACAGCGTTGCACTTCGCCGCCCGATGTGGTGCCCCGTGCAGCCAATTTCCATAATAGCAGCAATAGCAACGCCAACAACAGCAACAACCCTAATCAGCAATCATTGCCGTTAGCAGCTGTTACTGCATCAGCAGCAGCAGCAGCAGCAACAGCAAACGTTGGCATTGTTGTTGAGAACTATTTTAACGAATATGAGCGTCAGGAAATCATTTATCATCCAACTAGCAATAACAACAGCAGCACTATCAGCAACAGCAGGAACAGCAGCAGCAGCGGCGGCACGCCAGCAATACGTTTGGGCAGCCGCAGCAACAATGCCTTTCGTTTACAGTTGCCCGCAACGGCAACGACGACAAACAATATTTTCTATGGGCGAAAGAATTATTCAATAGATGCAACTAATGCGCATACATTTAGTGATAACTGTAACTGTACTTGTAATTGTAGACTAAGCGAAGAGCAGCAACAGCAGCTGCAACAGCAACAGCAACAGCAGACAGCAACCACAACAACTGACAGCAGTCACGTTGACACACAAACAGAAGCATCATCCTTGGCGCCCAGCACTTCAGTGTCAAGCATTGAGCAAGTGCAGCCAGCTAAGTATGAGCACGAGACGGCAACAATTGCAACAGCAGCAGCAGCAACTGACACAGCAGCAACAGAAACAACAATAACAACAACAACAACAACAGCAGCTGTGGCCTTGTCTGAACTGAACTTGACATTGGCTGACATTGAGACGGACTTGGACTTGGACACGCTTTGAGTGGAATATACTATTGGTCTTGTTGCTTCTGTTGTTGTTGTTGTTGTAGCTGTTAACCAAGTTGTTGTCGCTGCTGTTGTTGTTGTTGTTGTTGCTACTGTTGTTGTCGCATCGCAAGCAATTTGCATTAAACAATTTAAATTCAAGTTAACTAACTATTTTTGTATGCTGTTTAAAAAAGTGCAATGAATTACTTATACACATTAT
Organism: Drosophila fungiperda; assembly: GCA_035042345.1. Classification (NCBI taxonomy): domain Eukaryota; kingdom Metazoa; phylum Arthropoda; class Insecta; order Diptera; family Drosophilidae; genus Drosophila; species Drosophila fungiperda. The sequence continues at coordinate 1,867,345 of JAWNLM010000293.1, read as the reverse complement.
ATATTGTTTGTGTACATAACTGTAATTGTTATCTATTATCTGTAATCTGAAATCTGTATCCGTTAACTGTATTAGCGCTTTTTTTTTTTTGGTTCTTTGTCGTTGTACGCGTTGTTCATCTTTCTACTCTTTTTTGTTTGGTTAAGCAGCAAATGTTAAGCAATCAAAGAACTAAAACGTAAGTCAATATCTTATAAAACGGTACTAAAACACACACACACTCAATCACACACACACACACATACAAACACTTTTACTAGCTATTAAATCACTAATCTATAAAACCACATTATTTAATATAGCCTAGTAAAAACGAAAAAAAAAAACAACAACCTTTAAAAACTGAGGTGCGACAAATATAGCAAATTTAAAAGTATTCACATTTTATTTTACTATAAATTAACTATAAAAAAAGAGATTGACAGATTCTAAAAATGTATTACACCAATTTACAAATGTATTTAAATTTATTTCAAAAATAAGTAAGGAATTTTCTTTCCTATGCTTGTCGCATCGAGTAAAAACAAAAGTGAATCAAGAACATTCCCATAGCTCCCAAAGCAAAGAGGAGCGTTTTACTGCCTTGAATATTAGGATATCATTTGGAGAAAATTAATTTTCTCTCGTTTTTTTTTTTTGCTAAAAAAAAAGTATATCAAGCAAATAATTGTTTTCTTTTTGTAGAGCTCAAGAATTTACTTTTTGTATAAAATCTTCAGTCGAAACGTTTGTGTGCTAAGTTGATTTAACAATTAATTGTTTAATTTTTATGTTTAATTATAATTTCATAGTGAGATTTTAATAAAATTAAATATATATATATATATTAAAATAAATTAAGTGTCTTATGATTTTTATTTAGTTTTGTCTTTTTATTTAGTTTTGTCTTTTTATTGAGTTTGTCTTGGGTTTGTATATTGACTCTTTTTTTTAATATTTAAACATTTTTTTTTAATTATAGTTTTAATGAGAAAACTTTTGCTTGTTATTAGATTTCCATTAAATGCCATCTGTAAATCTTTGTACATAAATTAAATAGTTAAGCTTAGAGTTGAGTTTCAAGCATTTTTAATGATGGGATTTGTCAGAGTGCAAATCCAGGAGAACACAGTTGACAGTTAACAATATTTAGTGCCGATGGGCAGGATGAAGGCCAAACAAAAGGCAGAACCCAATAACGCCCATGTCTGGCACTAGATAACTTAGTGAAGTAAGACATATATACAAATATAAATTAGAATTCGTTTTAGGAAGAAGTTAAGACAACGCTTTGAGCATTAGACAAGTAAACACAATTTTGATGGAAAACGGGAGCAATTATTTAGAACAACAACAATAAAATTATAAATATATACATAAAAATATATATATATAATATATTAAACAATTGTAGGCAATAAATTGAAAGAAAAAAAATGTAGATGAAGAAACAAACACCCAACAATTTTAGTTATAATATAAAAGCAAATGCAAATGTTTCACTTGTAAAGTAAGCAAATTAATTAATATTAAGTACTCAATGTATCGATAACACGATATACAACTGCGTTATCGATTCTAGTTATAGTCATAAGAAAATTTGAAATCAAACCTAGTATTAAGCTTAATAACAATGAATTAAATTAATTAACTGCCTTAGCACCAGCGAAAAATGATTTTAAATAATTTAAATGACGAAGACGAAGGAAGAAGGAAGAAGAAGAAGCACTTGCTTAGTTTTTAGTTTAGCAGCACTTAAGAGAAAAGAGTTGAGCAACCTTATACACAAATACTGCCAAACAGCAACAAATTATACAAAATCACAAATTCGCGTGACATTAGGCCTGCTATATATGTATTTTAATACCCTGAACATATTCAACATGGTTAACAAGAATGTAATCAACTTAAGCGAAAGTATGCAGCAAAGCATATCCGACCCAGATATATATACATATATATTTTCAATCAGCGTCAATGTCTGTCCGTGAACAAGTCGATATTAAAGGCTATAAGAGCTAGATAGATCTTATATATGAATTATTATTTCTTGTATACCTATAATTAATTCAACTTTCATTAACTTTATCAATAACTGCACCTGTTTTACGAAAATCAACAAAAATCTATTACCAATAGCAATAAAACACAAAATTCCAAGACATATTACTATCAACTGATAGGAAAAATTGTTTTTGTTAATCAAAATAAAAATGAACATTGATCGTTAAGCCGACTAAGTATTTAAATGCTGGGATCAGGGTACTTGCTACTCAAACTGTCTCGACTGGTTCAATTTAAATTATTTTCCTCTGTTGGTAATACAAAAAAAAAAACATCGTTTTTGAAATTTCTAAAAAGTTAAAAGCATAGTCTTTAATTTTATTTTCCAACGCGTTTCCTTGCTTTAATGTCACGTTGAAACCCACTCAAAAAATTATATTGAAGTAAACAACAAAATCAACAACAAAACAAACACGATAAACACCATCCGATTTTAGATTTTAGAACGGAATCAAGTTACTCAAATCTTACCATAAATGTGCGTTAAATTGTTAATATATTAATTAAAGTGTTAACTTTGCGGCTTCAAAAAAATATATGATATATATATGTATTAGCAAAAGATTATTAGAAACAAATTTTTGCCAAGTTTTTTCGTTTGTTGTATTGAAAAAGAAACACGTTTTTTTCGCCAATACGCATCAAGTTCCAAATAAAGCATATTTTTGTTAAACGCTCAATTTTTTAATATTTATAGTAAGGGAATGGTGATATTTACTCACCCGGGCACCGATAGGGAATTATCCCATAACAAACGCAATTGGCGTGTAAATACTGCCCACAACTGAGCCATGCCCTCCGCGCCGCCCAGGTGGGCGTGGCAAGTGGACAACAGGGAGCTGAGACGACAGACCAAAGAATCAGCAACTGCGCTTTTAATGCGCATCGGATCGAACTGCAAACAAAAATTGTTTGTATAAATAAAAACAAATTTTAATACAAATAAAATATGAAAAACGTAAGTTATTAAATCAGCTTACTTTGTCCTTACTGCTCTGCTTGGCATAGTGAAAGAGTGCCAGATCGGGATGCATATCGGGAAACAGATAGGCGAGCAGCTCGGCCAGCTCACTCTCTGTCATTGGTCCCGGCAGTCGCTTGGTGAGATCCGATTGCGAGGGCAGCTGATAGTTCTGATGCTGCTGTCGGCGCGTGGTCAACTTGTGCTCGGTAAGCTTGTTCAGGGGATTTGTGTGCTCGGCACCGCTGCTGGTGGCCGAAAAATTGCGACCCACATAGGAATCAAGGGTGCGTGTGACTTTGCCCACAGCCTGATAGTCGCGCAGGCAGCAGCTGAGATAGGAGGATGCCTCCACAGATAAGTAGATCTTGCCCAGGGGCGCCTTCGAGGGCACAAAATCTGTGCGCAACTCGCTGTCAAAGGCCACCGCTTCTGAGAGTTCGGGCCACGTGTAAACCAAATAGCTTTCCGTACAGGATTCGGGTGCATAGCCATGCGGCAGGGAATAGAAATGCTGCACATCCAAACGTTCCACATCGCCATCGATGACAATGTCCTCTGAGCTTGGTCCGTGAGCGAAGGGCACATACAATGGCATACGAATGCGAACCGCATCCAGCGAATATGTGATTCTGACCGATACTCTCGCATCTTGGGTATACGATGCAGGCAACTTGTCATGGAATAGCGTCAGCAAACCCATTAGATAACGGCACTCTGGCGGCGCCTGCTCCAGTCCAATCAGACGAAAATTTGTGCGCAAAGCAGGTGCCAAGGAGACACCAGTGTAAAAATTCCACTTGGGATCGTAGATCTGCACAAAAATTGGAACCACGCTGCTGACTTCAGCGGCCACAACAGCCGCAGCACTCAAAAAGAAATTGAACTCTGATGTGGATTTCATGTAATTGCTGGCCGCTTTCACCGGGTGCAGTACGATAAAGCGACGCAGTCCGTAAATCCGAGCCAACGTATGCAGCTCACTGGAGTTCCTTATGGGTGGACCAAAACTATTTCCACTGCACATTAAATCGTGATGGCAATTTGTGCGCTGTAAGCAATTGCTGACTGCTGCTGGTGCTGCAGTTGCCTTTTCTTGGGGCAACTGTGCTTCGTAGTAGTCGACAGCGATAACGTTGCGCAGCATCTTCAGCGTCTCGGACTCTACATGCCATTTGCATTTAAAGAGCTCCTCGGGCTGCAGTGGAACGCCAACATCGACGGCCACCTCCCATTTCTGTAGCAATTCGCCGAGCTGCGCGTTGAACACCTCCCAGTCGGAGTCGGCACTGAAGTTCTCACGATAGAATTCGTTATCATCGATTTCCTCGGCCATTGTTTTGTGCCAAATTAACGCGTATTAATAATCAAACGGCAAACAAACACAATTAAATGAAAATAAATGCTGCCAGCTGTCGCCTAGAGTTGCCAGGGCGCTGCAATATACCAATGCAGCTACAGACGGATTAAAACCGCCAAACGAGAAAACGATATAGTTGTATTAAATATTCGTAATGTACATAATAAAGTGAATAAAAATATTCGTTATATTGATAATAACAATAAATAAAAATTAATTTAAAAATTTACAATATTTAATGAAACAATTATAGTTATTATCATATAATGTTCACCATACTATGCACACATAAGTTAGCATTGCCAGACTGCTGAATTCAACATCAACTTCCAAGACGAAACGCTATTTATTAATTTCTGCCTATCGCTTTTTTTGGAACAACATTATAATGGAAAACAAAAGAGGTGAATAATAATAATAAAAATAATATTGAACAATTAAATATATATCAATTCGATAACAAATATCAATTAATGCAGTTGGCAAGCGTTTTCTGTGGAACCTGCCATTGACAAAACTCTTTTTGGAACTGTGGAGGGAGTATACCGAAGAATTGCGCGGCTCTCGAGCAAATAAGCAAATCTACATGGAAATCGCCAACAAATTGCACAAATTTGGTCCAACTTACGTTGCAGTCAAGACCAAAATGGACAACATGACCAGGAAAAACAGGTGTGTGTGTTCTCCTGTATTAATTAAGTGTATAATATTCTTGTTATTTCTGCTATTTCAGAGTAGAATTGAATAAATGTCACGCAACTGGGCTGCCATCGAAATGGGAACATTTTAAAACAATGCAAGAAATATTAAATGAATCAATATCGGACGAAATGAATTTGGTCATGGCTAACAGTCTGGGTACTAACTTAATAAACCTTATAAATTTGCATCTTGAATAATGTGTTACATTTTATTGCAGAATATTCGCCATTTGAGGAATCTGAGAGCAGCGATTTCGACAAAATAAACTCGCCAAACAGAAGCAACTCTCCAACAATAGAACCAAGCAGCAATGCTGAAATCTATCAAAAACTTGATTCAAAAAGTCCTGCTTCTCAAAAAAGTGACTCGGCGTATTCAAAAAATACTTATGAGCCAGCAGAATTACTGGATTTTAAAAGAAAAAAAAGAAAAATTGAGGAAGCTAATTTAGTCATACAAAGGGAAAAACTGAAGGCCCTGAAAAATATGGCCGATGAATTATCTTCAATTCACAGGGATTTTCGCAAAGTTTACAAAGTTAATTCTAAGAATTAAGCTTGACGTGTGCCTTGGATTATATTACAAATAGTTTTTAAGTCTTAAATATGCACAGAAACTAACAAATGTGTAAAAAAAAGCATTGTTTAAATGAGAGAAAAGGATTATTTCTGTTTCTAAAATTGGAAAACTTTGATTCTCACACAACAAGCTGTCTATGAAAAATGATAACTTGTTGGAAACGCTAAACTGATAAAGCGAAATATTTCTTTTGTTAATTGCCTTCACATATTTATCGACTTGACAATCTCGTTTTAATTTTCGCAATATTGTTTTGTTTTTAATTTTAATTAAATATTGGAAAAGCCTAATGCTTGCACATATTGGTAATATCATAAAACTGCAACTAATAAGCTTGTAGTTGTATTTTTTTTTTTTTTGTTTGGTTGTTTTTATTAATTTACATCAATCCATTCACTATTTGCTGTGGCGCGCGGGGCTTTGCTTATAAGGTAAACAACACACTAAACTCGGGCTTCTTAGCCAACGACGAGGGTGCCTTCGTTAACGAACTCATGGGCGGGCACCTCCAAATTCAATGGGGCCGGTCCCTTACGGATGCGTCCAGAGGCATCATAATGAGAGCCATGGCAGGGGCAATAGTAGCCACCAAAATCACCAGAATTCGCAATTGGCACACAGCCCAGATGCGTGCAGACGCCAATCACAACCAGCCACTCGGGCTTGATGACGCGTTGCTGCAGAAAAGCATGAATTAAAGTCATAATCGATATATATATATATATATATGGTATACGTACATCATCAGTTTCGGGATCTCGCAGCGTGGATGTGGGCACGCCCCGCTCTGTCTCGATCTCGGAGGCGGTGCGATGGCGAATGAAGAGCGGCTTTCCGCGCCACTTGAAAGTCACCGATTTGCCCTCGGCTATGTCGGCGAGTTTGATCTCGATCTTGGCCATGGCCAGCACATCGGCAGAGGCGCTCATGGAGCCCAGGAAGGTGTTCACCAGACCCTTGGCCGCATACACACCGCCAACGGCGCCGGCACCCACCAGCATATAGGAGAAGGCCTTGCGCTCCTCGGCGGACTCGTTGCGGCGTCGCACATCCTTTACAGAGTCACGGCGATACGGTGAGAAATCGGGCACCTGTAGATCGCTGTGCGCCTGCCGAGTGGCTGCAAGAGAAAAACAAATACATTAGTCAGATTTTAGCTACAAATTGGATTGATTGACGACTGTTTTAATGCTCATAAAACAGCAGAAGTTGAAACCTCCATATTTTGGCCCGGGCAAAGCCGGACACTTTCATTCATTGGCCAATCAGCTGTTTGCAAGGAAGGAGGTTATGTAGAAATTACGTAAGGAAATTGTCCACTTGGCCCATTTGTCGATTAAAAACATTGCGGAAAACATTTGAACTTGAATTTAGATGGTGCTCCACGTAGAATTCCACAGAATTGGTCAATAATTATGTAACTGCAGCTCCAAATTTCATTGTTGATGCTTACCAATGGCATTGACTGCAGCACCGCTCGCCCGCAGGCTGGTGGACAGCGCCTGTGCGCTGGTTCGCACATAGGCACAGGACACGGCTTTCATCATTTTGTTGGCTGGCGTTTGTTATTTCTAATTGTTTTTGTCTATCGAAAAAATATCGTTGACTGTTGATCAACGTCGTCCGTCTGCTTGCTATTGCTGTTGAAAACCAGAGTGACCGTGCGCCGCAAATGTGAAAATACCAAACAATTTTACTTACATATTTAATTAATTCAATACCTAAAAATGTCTGTTTGACAACATAGAATCGTCTACATGGGTGAAAATATACTGTTTTGTTTACCAAAATTCAAAAGCACACGATGTAGTAAAGTACAATAACTTAAATTTGTATTTTGACATGACGTAAGCGCAAAGTGAGCAACGTAGCTCGAACTGCGTACCGCTAGCGCAAGATACGTAAGCAAATGATGGTTAGCGCGCCAAATTGTACTCACTTTTAGCTGCTTGATGGTGCTCGAGTAGGAGATTCACTAGACGTAATCATCTTAGATACGTAAAGTCGACTTGATAAAAAATGCACGTACTTGCATAGCATTTAAAAGAAGAGTGGACTTTTTTTTGTTAATACAGCCTGGAGTCCGCAAGGCACGTGACGCTGGCTGCGCTCAAAATTTGACTTACCTAAAGTTGGCTGCGCGTAGAATTCGACTCCGCCAAATTTTAAAAATGTGCGTAATTCAAAATAACTGAAATCTATTTGAAGTAAAAGATTTTTCTTTTTGAGAGATCTACACTTAGATTTCAAATCTAAATTCACTCTACACTAATTGCTGTTTATATGGAACAATTATAACATAAAAACAATCTCTTATTTTTGATTTTGTTACAGCTTCCACCTTAATGAGAGTATTTCCCAGCGAATAATACTTAACAGACTCATCGCAATCTCCCACCCGCTGTGTGGCTTGGCATCAAGGTAAGCAAGCAACCCCTTTTATGAAAAGTTTTCCCTGCTAAATTAGAAACTGCAACACTTTAGCTTTCGCCAGGAAAACATAAAAGGGTTTTCATGGAAAACCGGTTGTGCACCACCATAAAAACCACCACCATCACAGTCAGTTTGCAAGGTTTTTCCAACTGCATTTTCTCTGTTCGATGTTATGTCAGCGATTTTTATCCTGCGCCTTTAAGTTATCTCTTATAAAGTGGGACAGGGATGGGGATGGGAGCTGATTTTCTACATTAATTTATTATACTTAATTAAAAAGCTACTTTAAAGATTATTTACAAGCAAAAAACGTCGAATCGTTTGTTTTGTTCTTCGCTGACCTCATCGCGTTCAACCGCAAAAACAATAAACGCATAAAATGCCAATAAAAAATGCATAAAAATGCGAAACTTGTCAAAAATAAAAGCAAAACAAAAAATTCACATTATTTATGCGCATAAAAGTAGGCAGTAGCAAAACCAAGCACACCAACAATATTCGCCAAACTTTAAAACCCAATCGGCAAGTGGAATATAAAAAATGAAGCCCAACAACAAACATAAAAAGCAGTAAAAAAAAAAACCAGCAACGCGCACAGCCGGCAAAAGTAATTCCTTTGGCGCCAGGCCTGTGATTATCGAAAGTAGTTCTTTTTGATGTTGAAAGTTTTTGCCTCCCTCGCCGCTAGTCTCCCCCGTTAGCCACCCACCAGCTACCCTCTCCGTCGCTAGGTGGCGTAGAGAAAGTGAAAGTTAAAGGAGAAAGGCCTGCTGCTAGCGGCGTCCGTTTCAATATCCAGGCAAGGCAATCTGCGCACATAACGGTGCCTCTATGTACTTACCACGACACTTACACACACGCACACATAATGCACACACACACATGCATATATATATATATATGTATAAACTTACTAACGTTCACATAGAGGCGCACAAAAAGTGCGTGAGTTTTTGAGCAAAACAACAAACAGCAATTTTTTGCCAACGAACTGAAAACACACTCTGAAATTGCATAACACTTTGAATATTTTTTTTAAGTCGTTGCATTCTTTTGATTTGTTGTTTGCATTTGAGTACGTCTTCAATTGGGGTAAACAACCCTTCAAATAATAAAAAAAAAAAACTGTAGTCAATCAGTAAACTGATTAAAATAAGCTGATTGTATTATTATATTAATTAAAGCTTTTGAATTAAAGAAAAGTCTGCTTGTCTCTTAAACAACAGTTAATCACTTTGTGTATAATATAATAATTGAATGTATAAATTTGTTTAAAATCCTTGTCAAGGTGAACCCAAATGCAGAGCATCAAAATCGTATCATGTAGAGTAAAAACATACGTGTCAAGAAACTCGTCTTTAATTAAAGCAATATTATCAGCATTATAATCAATCAATATCCTTATTAATATTGTTATTAATAAATAATATTTTGATTGTTTTCTTACCCTTATTATTGTTATTATTCATTTTATTTTTATAAATATTATTATTTTTGTAATTCTTATCAATTTTATTTAATTATTTTTTAATTTTAGTTTTGATTTTTCCTTTTTTTAGTTCCTAGCTTTTATAACCGTATAAAATGATACAAAGAATAATCTAAATACGGTAATCTCTTAAGTCTGCATCTCTATTATTTTCGTTGCCAAACTTAATGGCATATTCAACTATATAGCTCAACTGAGAGTGTATTGCAACAACACAGTTAAAACTATGCCGCGTAGGCGACGCAGCAGCAGCAGTCGAAGCACCAGCAGCAATCCAGAAGCAGTGAAGAGCTCCCCTTTTTAACCAACACACAACGGCACACCATAGCAGCACAGCACACACCATCTCTTCTGGCGTTAACTGCGTTACACTTTTCAGCAACTTTTACATTGGGCAATGGCGCCAACTACAACATCAACAACAACAAAAACAACAATTTGCTTTGGCTGCCTATTTTTCAAGCCCGCCCCGCCATCTAAATGCCGAGGGCTGCTTTGCTCTGCCAGCTCCACTTTTCTGTGTGTGTGTGAGTGTGTTTGTACGGCGTGTGCAGCGTTGCGGCTGCGGCTGTGGCAACAACAACAATGACAACGACAACGTCGACGACAACAGCAACATTGCCTGCTCCAGCCGCTTATCGCAACATCAGCCAAGCATAAAGCTCAATACGCACACCCAACTCAACCCAAAACGAACCGAACCGAACCATTCATCCACCCACTCTCACCACCAACCACCGCCCTGCAACAACGACAACAACATCAACAAATTTGCCCCCCCCCTCGCCGACGAAAGTTGAAAGTGGAAAATTGTGCGTGGCAGCCAAAAAGTTTCAGCTGAACTGAGCTGAGCTGAGTGACGGCCTCCTAAACTGACTGACTGACTGCCTCAGCGACTGACAGTCGAGCTGACGCCCATGCACACCACATTATCCACACCTCTCCACTACTCCTCCCCCTAACCCTCTTTTTTCTGGCCTGGACTACCTTGGCATGCAAAACCCATTTACTCCTTGGGCGGCTTCTCTGAAAATTAAATGAAATAAGCAGCTAGCTCTGTGCAACTCCAGCAGTGTAGGCAAGGGAAGTGCGGGGGATTGGTGTTAGAAAAGTGGATGGAGAAGAAGAAGGCGATGGGGGGGTGGCATGTGCAGCCTTTAAGATGGCGCGGTCTCGGGTCCCTGGAGCCGCAACCAAATGTAGCACAGCTGGCAGTCATTTTCTTAACCGAACTCTCGGTTTGCATTTAAAGTTATTATGCCAACGGCAACAATTCAGCTTGGGTCTGCACATAATATATATATAAATATATCACATATATATATATATATATAGCCTAATATATATATATTTTTATATATTTTTTTTTAGGTTGTTGTTAGCACATGCTTAGCTGTGCACTTTGTTGCCTGGCTAAGGTTTTTCGACTGGACCCAGTCATAATGTCTGTCCTGCTGTCCCAAACGGCGTCTGCTCGACTTTTTCCTAAGCCATTTTGCCAGCCAGGATTAGGTGACCATGACAATTGTTTAGTGAACAACGGGCAACGAGGCTCTGTCCGATTCCTTGTTTATTTGGTGTGTCCCAAACGACAAGTTGAATTTTAATGTGCCTAAAAAAATATATATTTAAAGATGTGAATACTAAAAGAAAGTAAAAATTAATTTTTTGAATTGAATTTAAATTAAGTAGATTAATCATGATTTGACATGTTTTTATTTAATTTGTATTTATTTATTTCTATATATCGCTATGTGAAGAAGTAAATCTGATTTATCTATTTATTTCTGGGTAAAGGTGTAAAATGCGTATAAGAAAGTTTTGAAAAACTACGTCAGGCAGAAGGAAAAAAATCAATTTAGGTTAGCATTAGAAGATACACCTAAAAATAATTATATTTCCGATTAATATACAAGATCATATTGGGGAGCAACTATACAATTTAATTAAGTTTAAATAACAAATTTACATTTTGATAACCCAAACGTATTTTCATGTCGAACAAACCACTATCTAAAAACCCAACCATATATTTAAAAGTTGGATTACGAGGTTCTACTAGTTTAACTCTCAGAAAGATCATTCTAACTTTCTACTAATTAATGTCCACAAAAAGTACTTCAATTGCTAATCAGCATAAAGAGTTACAATAAATTCTTATAAGGTTTTAAAATTAACTTAACTAAAGAATTTAGGAGACATTTTACAATTCATCTGTGATTTCGCGTTCGAATAGTGTCACCTTCTTGGGCAGCAGTGCATCATCGCCGCTCCAAGCTGCATCTCGGTTGATAGCTGGCTTTTGAGCACAATTAATGTACATTTTATGGCCACGATTCTTATCAACATCATCTAGAAACTTGGCCAAGTTATCGAGTGTAAATGGCTGCTTAAATACAGCAAATTGCATTTGTTCGCAGTTGACGGCAACCAATGCGGGATAACCCCAGAATGCCACTTGCAGACCATACTCTAGCACCGGCTGTTCTCCTGCCTCGTTCCACAACCAACCGAAGGACTCCAGTTTAAACTTTTCGCCCAGCTTGTGTAGAGTATCCAACAATCTGTTGCGACATTTGGCATTGCAGTCGAGCAGTGAGGGCAGCACCGAAATCACACACCATGCTTTCTCCTCACAGGCTCCATACAAACTGGCCTCATCGATCAGTTGCAGCAGCTGTGGCGCCTCAGTTTCCCGGTCTTTCTTTAAGCTATTTTGCTCTTCTTTGACAGTGACTTTTTCGGCTACATCTTCTTGCCCCTTGATGACCCGCTGCAACTTCCATTGAATCTCGTCCACAACTGCCTTGGCAATCTGTTCAGCGTTTGGTGCACCAAAATAATCGCTGGGTTTTGCTTTATTCGCTCCAAATATTTATTTATTTCGTAGTGCTGCTCGCCATCGAATACGCCCACCTTGGCCACGCCCTTTAGTGCCATTGCCAGTTTTTTGTACTCGGGCACCATTGCCTTACAATACCAGCACCATTTTGCATAGAATTTCACAATCCAAATGGCATCGTCCTGCAACACTTCTTGCTCAAAATTTGCTTTGGTTAGTTCCACAACATCATCGTTGGGGCCATAGCCAGTGTGACCAGCTGCGAACATGGACAGCATCAGAAAACTGCCCAATATTGCAATTCCCGTCATTATTTTGCACCACAAATATATCAGCTCTTTCCAATCGTTCTTACTCATTGTATTTGGAGAGAATCAATTTTCATCAGAATTATTGTTGTCCTCCGTAAAATTTATTTTTTGTGTTTAAATTTCAATTTCAAGAGTGACTTTATTCGTTTATGTTTGCTTTGATTTTTAGTTTTAGAGTTTTAGAGGAATCGATAGTTAATAAATATATTTTTGAAATTAAAATTAAGGAAATAATAATTTAATTGATTTAGTGCATTTAGTGCAAGCAAAGATAATTATTATAAACTTATTGTAGAAATGCATAAATTTGGGTCAAGGATTCTTCTCTGATAATACTAACCAATTGCCCATAGCTTTGCTCTGTCGACTAATCTGTTTATTATTATATGCAATATATTTTCACTGGCATTTTTCAAAGAAAACTCTCACAAAAAAATGCCCACCACCCACTCCCTCTCTCACACGTTGCCGCTCTTCATCTAGCACTTTAAACTTTGTTGACATTTTTCAATTTACGGCAAACTTTCAAGCTAGAAACGTGAAAGTTTTTTCTTTGGTTTTTTTATATATATAAGAAGAAGAGGAAAAAAACGTTGCCTAGAAGCTGAGAAAACACAAAAAAGCAAGCAGAAAAAACCGTCAATGAAACCTGCCCTAAATTCGCACAAGCGGCTTAAAACAACAACAACAAAATAACAAAGACGCAAGTAGCGAAAATATGAAATAAAAACAGGACACAAAGCTTGGCAAATAAGAAGGAAAAAGCAACAACAACAAAAAACAACATCAAGCATAAGTCGCACAGCGGGCGAACAGCAAAAAAAAAAAAAAAAATAGCAGTTGAATAAGAAGAAGCAGAGGCAGCAGAAAAGGCAAAAAGGAAACGTCGACGCTGCGTTTTTCTTTTGGGGTCCTTGCTGCGTTTTGCGCTCGTACGCGCAGGACACGCGCCAAAGGAGAAGGCGAGGCGCAGCACGCATAAATCTAATGCCAAATTACATTATTTTGTCATTTTGAGGCGATGCCACCCAAAGCCCACCTCCACCATGCCTCAGCTTAGCATTGCTGCCGCTGCAGTGCCCTGGCCGCAGGGCATAAAACACTGTCAAAAATAAACTTGCGCCAAAAGGAAAAAAAAAAAACCAAAAAAACAGCAACAGCAAAACAAAAAAAAAATAAATAAAAAAATGCAGAAAGCTCTTGGGGTAAAAGTTTTGTTTGCCTGACAGAAAAGTAAAAAAAAGAGAAGAGAAACGAAACGAAACGAAAAGTACATTATATGCAAGCATGCAAAGGGCGGAGTGAGTGTGGGGGAGGGGGGAGGACGAGCCGGATAATGTGACGTGTATTTTGTGTGTGTGTTTGGGTGGGGGGGGGAGGGGGTTTGGCATTGGGTCTGGGGTTGTTTGCCAAGTTCGCGGCCAGCCGAAAGTGAAAGTAAATGCAAGCGCCGCCGCCAAAACGAAGCTCACGCGTCGCAGTTCGCTGCCAGCGTCGCTGTCGACGTCGTGCGTTTATAGCAAATATCCTTCGGCACATTGCTTGGCCAAGGACATTGCGGCCATTAAAATGCTGGCATTCAAGCTTTTTCCAGCCGTTTTCTTGAGACGCGACTGCAGCAGCGACAATGCCCTGCTCTCGCCAAAACGCACTCCCTCTCTCTCACTCTCTCCCTCTCACTCTCTCTGTTTCTCTCTCTCTCTCTATCTCTCTCTCTTGCGCTCTGTGCGTTTGCGCTTTGTGCACAACTTTCACTTTCTTTGCCTTGTCCTTTGCCTTCACAGCTTTTCACTTTCGCTTTTCAAACACCCTGAAAAAGTTCGACGACGTCGCATTTGTGTTTGCTCTCTCTCTCGCTCTCGCTCTCGCGTTCTCTCTCTCGCTCTGTGTCTCGTTCTGGCACACATGCCTATAGATGCGCTCACTCTGTCGCACGCACGCACTGCGTGACTTCCTGTCTGTGTGTGTGAGCTTCCGGTTTTGTTTTTACAACTGATAAGGCGTCAGCCAGGCGACGTTGGCCCCAAAAAGTATGCTATGCCTTTTTACATTTATATGTGTGTGCATGTGCGTACGCTTGTGTATGTGTGCTTGTGTGTGTTTTTGTGTTTTGGGAAGACGACCAGCAGGCGCCCTTTATGGTTGCTGTTGTTGTTGCTGTTGTTGCTGTTGCTGTGCGTTGCAAGGATCAAGGACGTTCAAGTTAAATGAAATGGTCGACTGCTCGGCAACTCGGCAACTGGAGCCAACGCGAATACTAAAAGAAATGCAGGGCGTACATTTTCATTTACTTGGGCGGCTCGGCTCTTATTCTTCTTCTTTTCTTGTTGTGTTTTTTTTTTTGTATTTTGGTGGTGGCTTGACTTTGACACGGGTTGTGTGGATGGGTGTTGTTTTGGGAGCCTTTTGCGTAGCTGGATGGCTGCAGCTGCCTCGCAGTACATAACAGATGTGCGTGAGCGCCTCTATATATATATATATATATATATATATATCTATATATATAATTAAGATGGTGTTTCGTGAGGGGGACAAGGGGGATACTCTGCTGCGACTGCGGCTACTGCTGCTGCAGTCCTTTATTGAGCCGACAACCACCCAGTAACCACTTTGGCTTCAGCGACAGAAGCCAGTCAAAATGAACTACACTTAACAAAATCTTTGCCTTAAAGTGCCCAAGACTTGAAAAACATTTTTAATTGTATAATAACAAATAATATGTTAAAATTATGAATTGAGTTTTGCGTTTTATTTACTTATAACAATAAATTATTCTTATTGCTTGCCACATCGAAGTGACTTAAAATATTTAGTTTTCTTAAAATATTTATATAATTTTAGAATAATAAGAGTAAACAGCTTAAAAAAATAGTTTTTATTAAAATGTACGTTAAGATAAATTATGAGCCTGAAAAATAATATTTGTTCTAAAAATTATAAAATAAATTTAAGTAAAATTTCAAAGAATTTATTTTTTTAAGTGTATCGTATAAGCGACCGACCGCTTGCTGCGTTTGTAATTTTGGCGCTTTTTGTGCGTGTGCAGCGACCGATGGAGAGAGAGGGTTAGGGGGAACGTGGCAGAAGGGGCAGAGAATGGTGGCGCTTGGGAGCGGCATTGTAAGTGACGTTGATTGTTGTTGTTGTTGTCGGGGGCTGTCGGGGGGATTGTGCGTGAGT
This sequence comes from Drosophila fungiperda, assembly GCA_035042345.1. Taxonomy (NCBI): domain Eukaryota; kingdom Metazoa; phylum Arthropoda; class Insecta; order Diptera; family Drosophilidae; genus Drosophila; species Drosophila fungiperda. The sequence continues at coordinate 1,851,445 of JAWNLM010000293.1, read as the reverse complement.
ATATAGCTTGTGTATATAGATGAAAGCTTAGAATTTGTTGTTGTTGTTGTTGTTGTTGTTGTTGTTGTTGTTATTGCTGCTGCTGCTGGTGCTTTTCTAAATTGCTGCTGCTGCTGGTGCTTTTCTAAATTGCGTAGTTTTCGCAGTGCACAAGGCAAAATTTTCATTGCCTTTTGGCATTTTCCTGCTGTTTCCTTTTCGCTTGTCCCTTTTTTTGCCTCGGCTTACTTATGTGGGTCGCAGCGGGTCTCTGGTTTCCTCCTTCATGTGCGGTGCATAGCAATGTGAATGAATGCCTTTTGTGTGTGTGTGTGTGTGTGTGTGTGTGTGTTTGTGCGTTAGTTTAAAGTTAAGCAAATAACAAAGTTACTGGCATTTTCCTTGGAAGAGCAGCCGCTTTTGAGGTTTGCCTTAGCCGTCGTCAGCTTCATCCTCCTCTTCTAATAAGAAAGTGCGTGCCAAATGTCGTGTGCGGTCTTTAGGCGGTTAGATTTCGTTTCCTTTACTGTTAATTGCCAACTTTAAGCTTTCAAAATGGGCTTCTATAAATATCAGTTGCTTGGCAAGACAGAAAGTGAAATTAATTTCAGCGATAATGTTCCGTCAAATGGCAAAAACAAATTAAGTCGAGCCTAATTACGATAGAGATGCTAAACCACATCTTTGGTTATTCTTTTTAACTGGTGCTCAAAATAATCAATAAGAGTTTATACAAAAATAGATAATTTGTTTTAAATTTAATAAAATAAATATAATAATTTAATTATATATTATCTGTATTTTAAAAAAGATCGTTCGGCTTAATTAGAGCTGTTTTTTAATAACTAGAGTTCAAGATTTATATTATACTTGAAGTATTTTGAGGATTTATCATTTCAACAACAATATGTTATGTATGATTTTATAAACGACTTAAGGACTAATCCAAAATTATTCTTTAAGGTGTTCCATTTGGAGTTTAACGCGCTTAATAGCCGTAATATCTAATAATATCCAATTTAACTTTATTCTTGTCGTCTCCCCAGTCGCTGTGTTCCACGCACTGAAATTCCCAATGCGTATTCATCATTTGCATGCAGCGTTGCCCCATTGCTCTAGTCTCAGCGCTGTGGCAGCATTTATCCATTCAAAAATGTGCTCACTGACAGCAGCTGAACCCATCACCCCACAGCACCAACCAACCACCCAACCACCCATCCACCCAACCATCATCTCGAACACCCACTCACTCAAGTCAACCCCGCCTTTGCTCCTTTCGCTTTTCATCTTCACAATCTCAAAAATGTCAATCAAAGCAAAATGTCAGCCTGCAAGCGCCTCGACTTCAACCCCAACTCCAAACTCATCTCTAGCCTCGCCTTTGCCAAACCCAACCCACCCACCCACCTGCCCATGCTTAAGTTTAAGCGCAATTGTTTCGCATTTGCCGTTACGTTATTCCAGGCTTTTTAGCCGAACAACAAAAACAATTAAAAGAAAAACATTCTGGATTAAATGTATTTGTAATTATGTATTAGCTAGCCAAAGAAAAAAAAAACATATAAAAAACAATTTTTGCCTCTGAGCTTTGAGCTGCTGACGCAGTTAAAGTTACTGTTTTTTGTTGTTTTTGTTGTTGTTGCTGTTGTAGTTGCTGTCATGCTGATAACAAACACACACACAGACACACCCACACACAGATACACACTTACAGCCTATTGCTATGTAAAAGCCATTTGGTACATAGAACGACAGGAAACACGCGCAGCAGCGACGCCGACTGCAAAGTCAGGTCCCCGAAAATTTGTTGCATTAGCAGACGCAGCCTACGCACAACCCGCACGTACAAAGACACACACAATTACACACACAAGCCCAGACTCACACACACACTTATACAGCTGCAGAGTAATTATGTTGCCCGGCATATCTACTATGTTGGCCCCCAGCCACAGTTTTGGTGAGCTCGCTCTTTGGTATTTTTAGTTGTGCCTATGTTTTCATTGCATCCCACCCCCAAGCCTTGCCCCCCTCATCAGCCATTACTCTGCTAGTTGTGCGTGCCTTGACGTCGACGTCGACGTTGACGGCGCTGCGCTGCGCAGCTCATTGAAATTTGAGGATTTTTGTCTCAGTGCCCTAATTAATTTTACGTACCATGAAAATCATTGTTTGTTGCTTTGCTTTTTCTATATTTTGTTGTTCCTCTTGCTGTCACTGTGTTTATGTGTGTGTGTTAATATGTGTGTGTGTGTGTGTGTGTGTGTGTGTGTGTCAATCGCATTGCGGAGACCTGTTTGAGCAACGCCTACATGCAAAAACATCAGTTCGCCGCATTTGAAATGAATATCTTTTTGCAGATTTTCTCAGAGATCTACACTGCAATAAAACACGCAGAAATCATGAAGAATTATAAGAAGTATTGCTATGGTGGGTATATAATAAAAATGAAATATAAGATGTTTTTGCATTTAATTTATACATGCAAAACATAAAGGTGAAATACACTATAAAAAAAATATATATAAAAAATATTAAAAATAAATTGATTAATTAATTTAAGCTAAATAATTGTGCACTAAAAACAACCTTTTACTGCATTTATAGTAAGTCACCTAATTTAATTTTTGTACCAGAAAATATCAATTAAAATGCACTAAAAAAAATGAATGTACATTTATTTAAAACAAGTGATTTATTTTTGCACTCAAAATAACTTTCACTGCGTGCATCATTTAAAAAACTTATCTGCTTTTTCTGCTTCTTGCTTCAATAACAACCAGTGACTTTTGTCGCAGTGCACTACTTCCTTCCACGACACGACGCCCCCTCCGTCTGTGCTCCTCACTTCTGCTTCTTACTCTTGGATCGCACTTTAACTGCGCCATATTTTCCTCGCTGTTGTTGTTATTGTTGTCCGCTTTGGAAATTTGAGAAAATTAGGTTTTATTTTCGCTGTTGCCAAAGCAGGCAAGGCACATCGCAATGTCCTGGACACGTCCTGGTCGCCTAACCTGTTTTTCCTTTCTCTTTCGCTGTGTGTGTGTGTCTGTCTGTGTGTGTGTTTTGTTATTGTTGTTGTGCTGAAGTTGCCGCCGTGGTTGGTTTGGTAATTAAATGCTGCGTTGCTGGACCACAGCGACGGCAACATGAACAATGTACAAAGTCGATGGCGACGCAGGCACCTAATCAGCAATCCCAGCGATGCTCGAATCTGAGCCAATGTTGCTTTCACCCCATCCCAACCTGGGGTGGAAATTATGCAAATGTCTGTTGCCAAGGTTTGAGGACCAAGCGCAGAGCAGTAACAGGACGACGGTCGTTTTGTCTGTTTTTTTTTTGTTTTGACTGTCAAATTGTTTTTCATTGCTGCATTTAAAATATGCTCCAGTTCTCATTTGCCTTGGCTACAAATGGGTCGGCCAGTTTAATTAAAATTTCACTTTCGATTTGCTTTCTTCTTCTCATTTTTGCAACCCCCACTTAGATGACTTAACGAAAAATGCATTACAAATAGATCTCTAGGGAAACATCAGCAGAGCAACATACAGTTTTTTATTTAGAGAAACAAATTTATAAAAATATTTACTGGCAATATTTGATTAGTATATGAAAACAGTGTAAGGTATTATTTATATGGTTAATCATTTAACATATTAATACTTCCAAACTTTTCGTATTCCTCATTCTAATATTAATCTTAGACCACATTTAATAATTAAATACATTTTGAATATAAAAAGTTCTCAATTAGTTTTAATTTGATTTGCCGACTTTAATAAATAAATAAGTTATTTCATCTGCTTATTTATAATTTTTAAATTTTTGCATTTTCCTTACAAATAAATATGTTTGCCATTTTAATATATCCATTGTTATTTCCGTTTTATTATTAAGTGCTTCTTACATGTTTTCTTTTCATATTTTTTGAAGCACTTATAAGTTTTTTCATTCCTTTGTCTTCTTTTATCTTACATAACTCCAACGCCCAACTACAGCTCCAACTTGCCAGCAGTTTGTATGTTTTTTGACTTTTGAGTATTGCCCTGGCAATCTGAAATCCCTCGCATTTGCTGCCATCCATTAGGCTGATGCGCCTTTAGAGTTGCTGTGGCTAATTAAGTGCTCGTTAGGCCTTAATAAATATCAATTTTATTTAATTTTTTTTTAGCCAGAAAATGACTGAAAATCTAACTTAGATTTGAAACGCTTTGTCATTCTGTAGGAAATTAGGAAATTTCAAAGCAATTGCTTGGGGTTTCTGAGAAGACTTAGTTGTTTAGTGATTGTTTAGAAGTTATGTAATTTGGATATTAACGGCATTTCTGAGAGCACTTCGTAAGTTGCCAACATTTTTTTGAACTTATAGTTAGACCTGCAATTACCAATGTATTTTGGCTATAAGGAAACCGAGTCAACCGCATCGTTTCACTGCATTGGCTGCTGATTTATGTGACCAAATTTGTTTGCTGTGTGTCGTTGTGACCATTAAATTAATTGCAATTTATCGATTTTTAAATTGCAATCTCAACGTTGGGCCATAAAAAATATTGCGCATCACATCGCACCGGTCCCCCAAAAAATGCCGCAGCACTCGACCCACAGCGATAAGGGGTGCCGTATTACCCGGTCTAACCTGGGTCCATATCACAAGTGGGGGACCCACCCAACCAGCGCGAAGCCATCGTCCGTTCGTGTTGGCCAGTGCCTGGGGCAGGATGCAGCCGCGCAATTCGTGTCCTTTGCTGTACACAATATAAATTTAGCCCTGCCACAGACTGTGTGTGCGTGTCAGACTGGCATGCGCTGCGTATACGTAACGCGGCATTTAGAGATGAGTCGGTGTTATGGATAAGGAGATGAGCGTATTTTCAGATACCTTATTGTACAGGGCTTATTAGTGGCAAGGCAACTTTTGTATAGTTCACTGCAAGTGGTACTTTTTCATATGAGAATAGCTAGTTCTTAATTAAATCTACTCTATTGCATATTTAAATATTAATATTTAAGTGTCTTATTGAACTATGAATTTATATTTTTACAAGTACTAAACTTATGTTTATAAGTTAATTAAGTTAAAGTTTATTATTAGTTAAAGAGTGATTTATATTAATAAGATATGATTAGAAAAATAAATGAAACTTTATATTTTATTTGGAAAGCATTATTTTTGCGAAATAAATACTCAATAAATACTCTTACATATGCAATTTAGATAATTTGCACTATTAACTAGAAATGATTAAATAAATTAAATATTCTTAATGTCAAGTATTTTTTACTTTTTATATATTAGAAGTATATTTATCAAATATGTACTTAACTTATTTTGTAATTCATATAAGTCATAAATCAATACAACTCATATTTAAAGTAGCTCAAATACTTAAACCGATATTAACTCAATTTCAGCAATTTACTTAACAATCTCAGCAAAATATGTTAAATATTTTCTTACCTATAAATACTGAAGTGCTTCGAATACCAAATGAACGAACTAAATATTTATTTTTATATATGACATTTTTAGCTCGATAAAATTGCAAATTATTTTTAAAGTACAGTAAAATATTCGTACATTAAATTTGCCACAAATTCACTCGTTTGACTACCTATATTGCTTTATTTCAGTTGACTGTTGCTTTTTATTTAGTGGCAGCAGCAATAATGAAAAATATATGTGAGCACCATTAAAATACATCAGATAGGCATAGATCACACCACTCCCCCCTCACTCCCCCTCTCATTCTCTCATTCTCCTACTCCGTCTGTCACTGTCTCTCTCTCCTGCTGGTCATTTGGTTGGTTGGCACATGCATTGACATATCTCGCACCACTCTTGTCTTGCCACACACACAAACACACACGCACACACATGGAATTTGTTGTTGTTGCCTGTTACTGCTGCCGTCGCGTTATCTTTGCTGTCACAGCAACGTTCATGTGTTTGGCTCCCTGGGCAATCTCATCATCATGTGGGTGTCTGGACAGTCTCTGTATGCGTGTGCATGTGTGTGTATGCGTGTGTGTGTGCAGCCTTATGCAGGTTGTTTGTGGGTGGCTTGTTAGCGCGATGTTACTTTAATGAGGTGTTGCCCCACAGCAGTTGAATGTGAACCATGATGTTGCTCAGTAAGCCGTTGGAGTGCACACACCCCAATAACCTTGAGTGTTATGGTTCCCCATGCTCCCCATATAAGTCAGAGGCTCGATAAGCTTTAATTACAATGGAGACCCGAATTCAATTAAATATAAATAAATATTTTCCTGTAAATTATTTATTGAACAATTAGTGGTATTGAGCATTAAATAAAAGTAAATCACAAATTAATAAATAATGCATTCTTTTTGTCAAAACTATTAGTTAATAAATTTAATTAAATTAATCTTAAATAATAATAAATAATAATAAAGTGATACATGTCGATAAAAGTAATAAAAGTATCAGAAACAATCTAATTAATAAAAATAAATCTGTCAGTTAATAAACAAAAATCAGATGCAAGATATCATGATTGAGTGCTGATTGATGGAAAACCAGTTTCACACAAGCAGGTGGTGAATAAACCTGTTCATCATCCTGTAATCAACGTCGTTCCAAGAAATGATAAACAACGGAATATTTGACTGATAAACAGCAATTCAAATTGAAACTGCGCTGCTTTTCGGCTCACTTGGCCAGCGATTGATCAACACTTGTGAAAGTTGACATCATTTCCAAGAAGAAACAATTACCATGGCATTTAAGTGCTTATATCTAGAGACATATATGTACAATGCTTATGTGCTTAGCATCGATGCCACTTTAAACTCAATGTCTAAGCAACATAAATTGCGATGCCAAGTCAGGAAGGCAACAGGAAGGGAAAATAAATTTCAAGTACTTCTTGAGTTGGCCTACTTGTTTTGTAAATTGGCAACCGAAAAGAAAAAAAAACATAGATGCAGGGCAAAGGCAGGCAAAGAAAAGAAAAATGCGAAGGTTGAAGTAACTTTTGGTTCGCATGTGTTTTGGTCTTCCATCACTGCCCCAAAAACGCTGCTTGTCTCGATGGGTAAATACGAGCATCAAGTATGCGCACCGTTGGCCAGGCATAGAAAATCTACCAAAAAAAAAAACGCCAAAACAAAAAAAAACACAAGCTGCTTCACTAAAGTGAGCCTACAAATTGAGCAGCAGGAAAAGCACCCTTCTCTCTCTCACTCCCTCTCTCTATCTCTCTCCTGCACCTAAAAAAAAAAAAACAAGAGGCGTGGCAACTTCTGGCAAAAGTGCGTGTGTCTGCATTGTAAAACTTTTAATGGCCTATAGCTGTATAGCTAAAGGATCTCGAGTTTCCCTGCATACAACACACATGTGTCCCGCAGGTGTATGACTACCTGCCCTCCGCTTCCCCGCTCCCCTGCTGAGCATTGTCGGGCCGTTCTTCAGCTCGTTTATCGCTTGCCAGAGTTGCCATAATCATTAATGTTATTGCCAGTGCTGTGCAGCTGCTAAAAATCTGCTTTGTGAATTACATTTTTGTTTGGTTTTCTTGTTATTCTCGCTCGCAAAATGCATTTTCAATATACACGAAAGCGTCGCCAATTTATTTCCACTGCCTGCTTTTTACACATAAATCAAAAATGCGTAGAAATTTATACGTTATGCGAGGGTGGGGACTAAGTGTGTGTGAGTGTGCTTGAGTTGGTGTGTGTTTGTGTGTGTGTGTGTGTGACACAGCCATCTACTTCCTATACTCTTGCTTTGGCAGCCCCCGAAGGCAAACCCCAGGCCCATTATCATCATCAACAGTCAGCAAAATGGCCCCAACTTAAATGTGGAATGGCAAACGGCAACAGCAGCTGCAACAACAACAACAACAACATGTACAACAGCATTGGCAACAACAATTACAACAGCAGCAACAAGAAGAGGAAGAGCAATGGCAACGACAGCAACAGCAACAGCAACAAGCAGCCGCACCTGAAACTGGTAGCAAAAATAAATATCTATTTTTTTTTTTTTTTTTTTTGCTTACGGCGGGGCGAGCAAGTGGACGGCCATGTGGGCGTTGGCAGTGGGCGTGGTGATGGGGTGAATTGAACAGTTATCTGTTGTTAAGTAAGGAAACAATATGTTACTTTTATTTATATAAGTTCAGTTTCATTTTATCAGTTGCATTAACAAAATAAACTCAGAATTTCGCAAGAATGCATTTATATTTAGTTTACATAAAAACTGCGATTTCTACTAAATTGCAAGATGATCGCAAATTACTTCTGTAATAAAACTAAATAAAAAAAATTTAAAAAATGTATTTATATGTATATATATAAAAGAATTATGTAATTGCTACCATCAAATCAATATATTATAAATTGTATAATTATGTGTGTTTTCAAAATCAGATTAGATTTAAAAATTCTTTAATAAGTTTTCAGATTTTTATTTTCTTTTCAGTGCTTATGCTAGTACGGCTAAAAATAAACTATTCACAATAAATATAGAAGAGTATTTTAGGAATATTAAATGCTTATTTACTTACATTAATATCAAGTTTAGTTAAAATTTAATAATTGCTTTTTTTGAAAAATATTTTAAATCCAACAACAAAACTATTAAAAAGTTTATAATTATACATATTATAAATATAACTACAGCAGCAAAGACTCGATTTAATAGGTTTAAAACATTAATATTTTTATATTATATTAAAAATATAAAATGTTTTCTTCTTTTGTTAATTCATCGCCAATTTTCATAGCTCAACTGGTTGTCAAAATTTTCTACCAGCACATTTGACATCCTTCGTCGCATAATTTCGACAATATTTTCAGTTGACCCTCGTCTTACCACCCCTTTTATTGTGTGTGTATTTCGGCAACGACGTTGCAGCAACAACAACAACCAACTGTAGCAAAGGCCGCCAGCCGTCGCTACAAGTGCCTTTGGCCAGAACCAGAAGCTGCAAGAAACCAACGCAAAACAACAACAACAACAAAAAAAAAAGGTAGCAACAGCAGCAGCAGTGGCAGCAGTGGCAGTTGAAGTTGGGGTGAGTGTGGCGGCCAAGCGGGACTGGGGAGGGGAAAGCGCAAAGGTGCGTACAATCATTTTATTGATTTATATGCCGAAGCTATTACAACTGACATTCGAATTTTCCAACACAACAACACAAAATGCGGCCCAAAGTTTTTGTGTACATGGCCAGAGTTAGAGGGAGGCAAGGCGAGGGTTGCGGGGAGGGTGGGGCATGGACAGGCAGCTCTAAGGCGGTAAGAGGGCGTAACGTGATTCCAAGCCAAAGACTATTGCAAAACGGATATCAACGACTGAGATATACTCTGCAAATAATAATAGCTGAAAAAGGGTGAAAGTAAACTTGTTTTGAATTTAAGGATTTCTTAGATTCAAATGTTGATTTTGTTGAGTCGTTTTTTATGTGAATTGTGAGCGGAATTTGAATTTTTCTATATTTATATGTAGTGCTTAAAATGCATAGCCTGTTTGGCAGTGAAAAGTTCTGAACAAATTTACGAATAGTAAAATTTCAACTATTTATAAATATATCTAAATTAAATATATATAATTTAATAATAAGAATTTAATATATAATTTAAGTATTGCACAAATCTAATATGCTCCATTTGGTATTGGTTAACAGAGCATAAAAACCTTTTGTCAATGATTTTGCCATTGCTGCTTCTTCGGCTGCGGCTGCTGCTGCTGCTGTTGTTGTTGCACTTGGCTGAAGCCTAAATTCGTGGCCATGTTGAGCCGCCTGCCAACAAGCGTCGCCGGGGCAACCTGCAAAGATGAAGACGCAGCAGCAGCAGAAGCAGGAGAAACAGCAGCAGGAGCAGGAGCTGGAGCAGGAGCAGCTCCGACCGGGCCGTTATATACTTTTGTGCCTTATGTGTAGCATACTTTTAGGCGTTGCTTTTGTCTTTTTAGTTTACTTGCGTTGACGCTCGACTGCGCTGGTTGGGGGGGATGGGGAGGCGAGTGGGTGTGGCTGACAGTCTTGACAGCGTACTCGTTACTTTGACAACACAGCAGGAAGGCAGCACACCACAGCACAGCACAAAGCCCCCACCCATCCCACCGCATCCCAGCCCGTCATCCACTCCATTCCCGAGTGCTTGCTACAGCTACAGCTGGCAGGCAGGATCCGATTCTCAACAGTTTGTGTATCCGTAAGATACTTTTGCGCTGCGCTTTTGCACTTGTCGCTTCATTTTGGTCCCCCCGAAAAACTTTCGCTCTGTGAAAATCAATTTATCACAAGCTCGATTTTCACGCAGACGAATCCTCTACAAAATTTTGAGATGAATATCAAGTAAACAGAAATATGTATGTGTGTGTGTCTGTGTGTATGTGTGTTAGGGAGAATGTCACTTGGCCAAAAATTAATTAAGGCCAAAATGAAACCCTGCTACAAAATATTTGTTTCTATGCCGCCTAGACTGTGATGTATGAGTGTGTGTGTGTGTGTGTGTGTATGAGTGTGTTTGTGTGTGTGTGTGAAGTCTAATTAAAATTTATATATATGCGCAGTTGATAAGTTTTTAGTGGCTTACTTGTTGATGAGTTGATGAGCAGTTGAAGCAGATATCTGTTTTCTGAGCAGAGGAATTCCATTATTGCTTAACATAAATATTTAATATTCTGACTAATAATTTGACAGCAATGTTAGCTTAAACTAGTTAAACATACATTAAAGGAAGTTTTAATATAAGTAAGCCATTAAAAAAAAATAGAATTTTGCTAATAATATTCTTCTCTAAAATGTGTCCTTTTGGCATCCACTTCCAAGTGTTTCATATTAAATAATTATTCTGTCAACCCTTGACCAAAGAGAAGTTCTAAGCACGCTTGTGTGATTATTACTTAGGTCTGCTAGCCAAAAAACTTTCTTTTTGAAAATACTCACATCTTTAATTAGTGTATAAACAAATCCCAAAAGTTTCAGCTACGGTCAGCTAAATAGGAACAATTACAGTTGCTGGCTGCTCACTGGCCTGGAAGCCGAGTGACCAACATTTATGACAAATTTTTAGCAAATTGTAATCCAATTTGACATATTAATTAAGTACATTGTTAATTTGTCGCATTACACATACACACACGCACAACACAACTCAACGACACGACAACAACAACAACCCCCATAAGGCCAAAATACACAGTCCCATCTATGGCTGTGACTGGTTTTACCCACACCAACTCCTCCCCCTGCCGCACACTCGAAGCACGTTGGCCAAATTCTGGGCTCTAACTCTAAGTAGTGAAAGTAATAGCCAAAAACTTTTTGACACACTTTGCGCACTGCGGGCCCACAAACACACAAAAGCACACACACGCACATACGCAGACGAAAGTAAATTTGGGACAGGACAATGGACGCAGAACATAAGAAACAGGAAGTTAGTTGAGTATATTTGTGTGTGTGTGTGTGTATGTGTGTCGAAAAAAGGGATAAACATGTGGAAATTTATTGTGCGCGTTTTTCGCTATATATATACACATATGTCTTTACATATATATATAAATATATATATATATATATATGTGCGTGCTTGTGGTCGGCGAATGCAGCAAGCCAGCCACAGGACACTGGCCTAAAATATGCTCAGCTGAACTTACTCGTCCTGGCGTCAAATGCGATATATTCAAGTGATTCGAGATGCTTGTAAGATAAGTAAAAATTAGGGTTTAACGACAACAACTGTTTTTGGGCACCTTTTTATACACCCTGTTAATGTACACATTTGTTCATAAAGGCTATAATAAAGTCAAGAGTTTATGTCATATTGCAATCAATTCTGGGTTCGTAAACTTAGAAGAAATTGAGACACAAAATGCACACATTCAATATTTAAAATATTTTTTAAAGTTCTTTTTATTTCCTACATATTAAAAGTATTAATTTTGATTTGCTATTATTTATAATTATATTTAACTTACATAAATAATACTTAGTTGCATGTACAGGGTATCTTTAAGTCCAACACACACACAACTAGCTCAGCTTTACTAGCTCTGATTTACCGCTAACCCGAAGTATATAAAAACCACAACAACAACCAGTTTGGGCAATCAAAGTATGTGAAAATAATGCTAAAGGTCTATTTTACATACAAATGGAATAAACGCCAAATTTGGCCTAGCATCATTTTATTTGCATATTGCGCAAAACTGGGCTAAAAAAAAAATTGGACTGGGTATAATTACTTGCAGCATCTCTGGAACCTTACCTCCTTTTTTTGTTTTTAAATCTCTGTAGATTAAAAGTTGTATTGCTCTACATATTAAGTGGGTCAGTTGGCCTTCAGGCAAATTTGCTCAAAATTGCTTAAAGTAGATTTGAAAAATATGCTGCATATTTTGCGGCGCCAGACTAAATGGGAAATTTGTTGTGAAAAACAAGTGAAAATATCTAAAAATAATAATTAATAACCAAGCGATTAAGTAGTCAAACTAGTCATTTAACTTTATATTTATTTGTGAACATGAAGAAAACAAATTATACACAAATAATACATATATTCTATTAATAATTCGAATTGGTTTCTTAAACATTTACTTTATTTTTAATATTAAATACAAATTTAACTACAAATAAGACATAGCAATCGACAACTTGTTGAATTATTTGATTTAGTTTTAATTAGTTTATCATTTATTTTTTATGTGTAGGTGTCAATTACCAACATCAATTAATTATTATCTCTACTTTGTTATTTTCCTAACCTACACCAAAATATTGGTTAATAAATGTCCGAAAGCTGAAAAAATAAAAATAAATCGCAAATGACAGCTGCTGATGGACAAACATGTCTAGCGGCGTATTCCCGAATACGCACACCAGACAGACAATATATATATATATATATAGGTATTACTAGACAGAAAGCGAAAGAGTGATAGAAACTGTCGAGCTGCTCGTCACTGGTAGATGATATCCAAAAAACACCAATAAAAGTAATAAAAGTCACTAAAAAGTGAGTTTCTGTTGCTGCTGTTTTGCTTGTTAGTTAGTTCTGTGAACGATCCGACCAGATTAGATAAGGCCGTGCTAAAAGCTCCCATGTCAAGAACTGAATTTACAAAAACAATTTAAAGCTTTTTAGACATACGCACTTTACGCACAAATAAATATGTATATATATATATATATATTTCTCTCTTTTTATTTGGCTTTGCTTCGCTATTTGTTGTTTCGCTTTGCTGCCTATTCTGATCGCACGCAATGCTGAGAACATTTGGCTTCCCTATCCCGTCTCCCGAATACCCCTTATCTTCACTCTGAATCAGCAATCAGCAATCAGCAATAGTTAGTGTCATATCTGTGCTTTAGTTTTGCTCTATTTTCTATCAGACCTTCGTCATTTTGTGCGGTTTGTTTGCTTTGTGTTCTTAATTTAATAGCACATACCTTGAACTTCACCGAATTTTCGCCATTTGTTTTGATGTGTGCAAAAAAAAAACAAAAATAAAAAAAAAACTTGATGTTGCCATTTTGATTTCGCAATTCGCCTATTTTTATATATTTTTGGTTTTGTTTTTTATTCCTTTTGTGCGTGGGGGTTGTGCGAATTATATTTTGATTGACGTCGATCCGAGTAATCAGAACTATTTTATTGGGGTTGCCTAATGCAAAACACGGTCGGTTTTTTTTTTGTTTTTCGTATGAATCATTCCGTTTATTTAACTATTTAATTAGTGGAGATATGCCAAATTTACATCTGTTGTTTAGCAAAGGTGATTAAAGATATGCAGAATCAGGTAGAAGTGATAAAAATATTTTTTTCCAGTTAGATTTTAAATTATCGCATTTTTATTGTTACATATAACTGAAATTGTTAAAATAGTTTAATAAATGATATATCTTACTTATCTTAAACTACATATCAATCATATACTTAACTATTTTAATCTTTTAAGCAATTTAATTTTTGTGTTGCTAACATTGTCAAAAATCCCATATGTTATCGTTGTAAAAATGCCGATATGATTGTAGAGCATATCATGTCTGACGTTGCACATAATTGTCAGATAAGAATAAATGTCAGCAAAGGGGACACAAAAGCAAATTACATTTTGCTTTCGATTAATCTGCAGCCAGTTCCAATATTATGCACAACTATAATTAGCTGGTTCTCGGAATTAGAAATTGTCATCAGATAACATGCTAAACACACGTGGCCTGATTCGACTAGTTAACAGAAATAAAAGTTGGCCATAAATATGCGGCTGTTCAGAAAGTGCGTATATATTTGCATTATAAACCATTTCGCAGTGACCGGCGACTAGTCAGCAGTTAGCCTCAAGAACCTCTCTCTATCCCCACCTATTCTCTATCTACAACTCTCTCTCCCTCTCCCTCTCCCTCTCTCTCTCTCTCTCTCTCTCTCTCTGTCTATCCCTCTTTTTAATTTATTTCGTGTGTGTTTTTGCGTGCAGGCTAGCAAAAAATAAATTATGTTATTTTTGTGCAAGTTTTTTCACTATTTTTTTTTGTTACTGCTGCGAACTTTGGCGCTGCGTTTCGGCTTATGTTTTCTATTTTATTTCTTTTTGGTATTTTATTTGGCAGTGGCGTGAATGAACTTTTCAAGGTGAAACTAGCTAGAATAGGAATAGTGCGACGCAGACGACAACAACGCCAGCAGCGACGCTGGCTGCGACTGTAGCAGCGCAAAACAAGTAAGAATGCTTAAAGCGACGGAGTTAGCTGAGGAGATACCCTAGAAATAGATTCAAATCAAATCAAATAGACTATATGCATTTAAAATAAAAAAAACTTTATCTTATACTAATTCACTAATCTAATTCCATATGTTATTTATAAAATTTTACAAATATTCTACAGTCGAATACATAAGAGATGCTAAGTAGAGTTTGAGTCTTTATTTTTTTATAAATTATCAAATTTACAATTCTTTATAAATCTCGGTAAAATTGATATCGTGAAACCGCTGAAAGATGCTTGAGCGGTGCCATAATGTTCAATGTGTGTAATCAGGAAAAGTCATGAATAGATCACTATTTAAGTAACCCAAGAATTTAAGTATACTGATACAACAAATATTTAAAAATGCTTAAAAGCATTAATAAAAGAAGGTAACACCAAACATTAAAAAATCTTTTTAATTTCTACCCCTGCGATCCGGAATAATTAACAATTTGGCTTATTACTTCTCAATACCATACCGAACCATTGTTATATTTTATATTTGCTATAAATTAAACTTACTTATTTTTATTTGATTTTTTTTTTTTGTTTTTTTGGCTAAATTGTTGCATTAATTTAGTCAGTATTTGTAGAATATTATTATAATATAATTAAATACAATTATTTATTAAATAAATGATCAATATTGGCTTTCATTATATCTATTGGTTCTAAAGTTATCTTCCTTTAATATTTTCTATTGTATAAACTGCATTAAAAAATTCCATCAAACACTTCAGTTCCATTCAGGTAAAGGTAAAGGGTATTCAAATAATACAAGAGCTTGCAAAAGAACAGGAACAGCTCTTGTGTGTGCCGGGAAGCGAGTGATTGGCGCTGCTGTTGCTGCTGCTGTTGCTGCTTCAACAACAACAACATCAACAACATCAACAACAACAACAGCAAGAAAAACAGAGCAACAGCCTGAACAACAATAACAAAATCGCACTCGCATTCGCTGCCAGGTTTGGGACGGGTTTTGAGTTTATTTCCCCTATGTAAAAAGAGCCAAAGTCAGCCGCTTGCAAGTCGCCAACGTTGGATACCACGCAAAAAAAAAAAACGAAACAAAAAAGAAATAAGAAATAAGAAGAGATGAAATAGAAGAGCAGAGCTGAAAACCCGAAAATATCCAGAATTGCTAGACACAAATTTGAATGAGTCCATAGAAAAGTTTGGCTTGATTGTTCTTCTGGTGGCTGCTTGTTGTTGATGTTGCTGTTGTTGTTGTTGTTGGTCTTCTTGGCTGGAAAGTCATTTTTGTGGTCTCTGTTGTTACTCAGCTGCTTCTTGACATTCGTGTTTTTCTTCTCCCACTCTTCTTAACCGCTTCTGCCCAACTCAACCCTGCCCACAGACATTCGACGGGTTGTTAATGGTTTGCACTGCCTCACAATTTGCTCACTTGAAGCCAGGCTCGTTTTTTTTTTTTATTATTTTTTTCCAGCATTTGTTTGTCTATAATTTACAAATCATTCACATAAAACTGAGGGCAGGTTGATTGAATATAGATGTGTCTTTTTTTGCGTTCTGAAACTGCTTCATCTACAAGAGTTTTGCGTAGCTCGATTTTCTTATTGTCTTTTTTTGTTTGTTGCTAAGTTTCAAATGTTTATAAATTGAATTTCATTCTATAATTTCAAACAGTTTTCATACATATTACATGGGTCCATATATCATGTCTGTTTCATTCATTACAAATTCCATTTCCAATTTGATAATCATATTTTTTACAATTCCATTGTATCATTTTTTTTTATAATTACTTACTATTTATTTCTCAGTGTTCTATTTCATTTTAAATGTATACACTTTTTGATTTAAGTTATACATTTAATTTATAATCTCTACTTTTGTCTCATAATAACATATGTCATATTTGTATGTTTTAAATAAATTTGTTTCATATTTTTATATTTCTACTGCTTCAAAATTCGAGTGTGGCATTTGCCATTTATTCTATTTGTTTTGCTTTGTGGTTTTTATCGCATCTTTTCGTGCCACTCTTCAACAACTCTTACACCTTAGTAAAGTATTCTATTAAGTACATATATGGCATTATTATTATGTGCCTACTGTAGTCGAGCAGTTTCCACTTGAAGTACAAGCCAAAGCACGACTCGAGTGCTGCCAAGGCCTACGCTTATAGTTCTTGCATTGTAGTTGACGTCTTGGCCAGCTCGAAAGTATCGAATGGCTTGCCAATCAATTTACAACATTCACAATATACAAAAGCAACAAAAAAAGTAAAAAAAAAAACAGTTGCTTAATTAATTGCTTGGAGCGCATAGAACGCACCATCAATTTATTCAAAACTACAACGCACACACAACGCGCATAAATCGAGCCTATCGATGGATATTTTGTTTGAGTTATATCTCTCTCTTTCTATATGTATTTTATATGCAGAGAGTGGAATGATCGCATCTACAACATTTCAAGGTTAACATTGTCTTGGGCCTTGTCGTCCGACGCCGTCGAATCATAGACATCAATTTATGCTTAGGCCCAGGCTAGCCAACTCTCAATTTTTAGCTATGGAAATTAATCTGATAAATTATATGCAGAATTTAGGCACACTTCTATAGGCAATTAGTAATTAGACATTATTATATTGACATTGACAAACACCCAATTTATTTAATTTTAAGTTTTCTGATTAACCAAAGTGTTTATTTACATGGTTTATAGGCAATTAATAAATCCATAGGGTATTCGATTTGTCTTCATATTCTCTGCTTATTTCATTTAACAATTTGTTAACTGATTTGCATAAAATTGTGCGTGAAGTCAGCAAACTATTTGTTTGTTATTGCTGCTGCTGCTTTACTAATTGTTGTTATTTTTTTTTGGTAGGCGGCCGGCAGATAAATTGAAATTTATGCCTTGCTAATGTATCCATCTGCATAATGAGCAGCATTAATTGAATAATAGTGAGAGAGAGAGGGAGAAAATATATGCAGATCGTGTGACAAATTGGGCACAACTTTGAGAGAGTAAAAGACACACATTGGATAGAGAGTAGAAAAAATACACCTAAAGTCAAAACGCCAACGCCAGCGACAGCGTTGTAGCTGATTGGTGCACGCCAGCAACATTATACGGCGACAGCAACAACAACAGCAGCAACAACGGCAGCAGCACCAGCAGCAACGTCAAGTTCTGTTAAATAAATATAAATATATATATATATATATATATATGTATTTGTATAAACATTTCTAATGAAGTCAATGAACTTTGTATGCGCGCGATGCGGTAATTTTTTTTCACTCGCGAAATTTCGTTTTGAGTATTATCAACAAAAAAAAGAAAAAAGACTACAATAAGTCAAGCTCAAAGTTGCTGCTGTTGGCTGAGTGCAATGACTGCTACAACAAAAGCAAATAAAAAATAGCACAAAAATAAAAAAATAAGACAAACAAAGCAACAACAACAACAACAGCTATAAATAATCTTTGTGGGAGCAACAAACAAAATCTGATTAGCAATAATACCAACGAGGCGTATGCGAAATAAAATTATTATAAATACTATGAATTAAACGGAAATCAAAGTCAAATATTAGCAATGTGCCATATGAAAATTTAAATGTGGCACAACGAAACTGATAAAAAGTGATAGTGTTCAGTTTTTGTTGTTGTTGTTGTAGTTCTTGTTGCTATTATTATTTTTATTATGTATTTCAGCTCTTTCTTTCTTTTGCTTGGCAAACAATGCTAAAAGCTACTTTCGTTACCTTTTTTATAACATTCTTGCTTTTATTTTCTTTAACAGGAACGTGCCACAAAGGTAAAAAAAAAAAAAAATACACACCAGCAAATATCACAAAAACAAAAGTTAGAAATACACGTTCAGCAGTCAAAAATATTCGCTAGACACTTTTCAAAGTGTGTGTGCATGTGTAGATTGTGTGTGTGTGTGTGCGTGTGAAAAGTAAAATTAGAATTTTTGTGCGTACGGCGCGAATGGCTAATCATAACAAAAAGCCTAACAACAACAACAAAAAAAAATAAAATACATATAATTTTTTTTACTTGGGCATGGACAAGAAAAGCCAAAAATATACAGCCCCAAAAAGCCTTTGTCAAGGTCATGTGAAACTTTTACCTACTAAAATAGTGCTCATAAATTTACATTCAGATAATAATTAGTTTGACAGCATCCCACAAACATATCATTAATGAGGGCGTTTATTTACAGAGTGGCCAACAAATTTGACTCTATATTATTAATGGATTATATATAATCTTTATAATGTTTACAATAATTCATACTAACAGAAACAAATCTTAACATGTAGTCAAATATAATAGCAAAAAGTAAATAAAACATACATCAAAATAAAGTGAAGATCATTTTGTCTTGTGTTTTGGTAAGATGTAAAAAATCTTGACAAATAATCATTATAATTATTATTAAGCTTCAACAATTCTAATCATAACAAACTGTATAAATCATAATAGTATTTAATAATTTGATAAATCTACTTAATCTGTGCCTGGAATAACTAAATTCAAAGTCAAACAATTTTTAAAATTTCGATATTTTTTCCATAAGCCAATAATATTATACAAAATGTGCATATCTCAAAGTTTTGCAGTTTTAGAAACAGAAATTTTTTATATATGTATAAAACACAATCAAAGAACCTCTAAAATTTCGATATTGTTAATGTGACATATTTGGAAATTGTGTTTATATTTATATTGGATAGCAACTCGAAAATACTTTAGAGTCAGCTCAGCCTATAAGTATGCAAGTTAGTATTAGCAATTTAATTATAGACATATGCAAATAAGCTAAGAACTAATATATAATTATTTATACACATGCATGGCTATCATCATTAAGTTAATATATGATATATGGTTGTGTTTCCTATACAACACGATATTCTAACTTCATTTGGCTCTTCAGTTTATTAAGTTTTGTACCTTTTGCCAGTTTGTAATATTCTTCTTCTTCTTTTTTATTAGGTTTTATGTTTTTTCTTTGCTTTGCTGGTCGAGCCAATTTGTTGTTGTCTTTCAAATGCAAAAAACTTGTTAAGTGGACTTTGATGAATCGCCATTTTCAGTGCGTGGTTTTTGTTCTTGTTTTTGTTCTTCTTGTTTGCTTTTTGCCTATTATTCATGCTATGTCTGCCCAAACCTCAAGCTCCGCTGCCCAAAAATCATCCCACACACACACAGACACATATGTTGTTGTTCTAGCGAATTCGAATTAGAAGCAAAAAGTCGCCGAAAGCAAAGTGCAGAGTGCGTGTGGCGAAACAAAGAACAAGCAAGAATCAAAAAAATGAAATGAAAAAAAAACTGACGCCCGAAAAATAAAAGAGTTGAAGACGTTGGTTTTTGTCGAAGCTTTTGCTATTGTTACTGCTGCTGCTGCGGCGACGTTGACGTTGACGACGCTGAGCAAAATGCGTGTATTGCATCATCAAATTTAGAAAAACAAATTTGAACGCACAGCAAACTAGCAACAGCCAGTTGAAACGATTTAACGAAGCATAGCCGATGGTTGCCTTCGTTTAAAAGTGCGCTGCGCTCGTTCGTTTCGTTTTGATTCGTTTCGTTTCGTTCGGTTTCTAGCTGCGACCGAAACGCAGCGTTGCTGCTGCTGCTGTTGCTGCGGCTAATGCTGGCTGCTTTCGCAATTTGTGTGCATGTGTTCGTGCTCATGCCTGTTTGTGTGTGTGTGCCTTGCGCATTTATGTTGATCATTGAAAGTTTTTTGCACCAATACACACACAGTCGCAAGCACACGCACAACATTTGCGCGGCTGGTTTAATTGTTGTCGCTGCTGCGTCGTTGCGTCGCTGCGTTGCTTACTGATTTTTTTTTCTGGCTCGCTGATTGTCTTGTTCTTTTTTTTTGTAGTTGCTGTCGCCATTTGAAAGTGCAATAACCTCGCCAAAAAAAAGTTGCTTAGTTTTACATACAGAAAAATGTTTGCGCAAATATCAAGTTGCGTATACGTAATTTTTGTTATATTTTTTTAGCTAGTTGACGCAGGTGTGCAAATAAAACGAACAAACTAGAACACCTAAAATAGATAGAGAAATATTTTACTGTTCAAATGTAAGTAAAATATGCGAAATTTGCTTGGTTTAAATGCAAGAAAGAAAAACACTGATGCGGCTGTGTGATTATTGTTTAGGCCACCAACTCTACTGCCAGAGCTCATAATCGTGGTGAGGTTAATTTAACTTTGAAGTTGGCTGGGCTCACATGGCGTATGCTCGATTTTATCAGCACTTCAGATGTGAGTTATTGCCTAATCAATGTACATATTTGAATATTCTTAAACAATTTTTTTTATTTAAAATACTTAAGGATACAACTGTTTCCGTTCTGATTTTCCCCTCCCACACACACACAC
Source organism: Drosophila fungiperda (assembly GCA_035042345.1). NCBI lineage: Eukaryota > Metazoa > Arthropoda > Insecta > Diptera > Drosophilidae > Drosophila > Drosophila fungiperda. The sequence continues at coordinate 1,830,361 of JAWNLM010000293.1, read as the reverse complement.
ACACACACACACACGATACACTTGACTTATTCTGCTTTTGAACTTAATATCTAAGAATTCTTCTTCTTTCACTTTGGGAGCTGCGGTTTAGCTCATAAGGCACGCATTCATCACATGATATGCGGCTGCCAAAATTTCATCTAATGCCCATGCACACACACACACACACAAACAAATACACACACTCACGTACACACACATACATGCAAAGTGGCAAAGTTGCTAAGCAGCGTGAATGCTGCTGCTGCTGTTGCTGCGGGAACTCAATACATTTGCCCATTTTAGAACAGTTCTCAGCGTTTGCAGCACACAAAAGAGCAGCAAAAACAACAACAACAACAACAGCAACAACAACAACATTAACCATAACTGACTAAGTTGTTTACGAAAGTGCGTGTAAAGCGAGCAATGGGAATTATTCAGGCATTTGCCAAACAGCGCACAACAACCAACAACAATAACACACAGCTTGCCATTGTTGTAGCTTCTCCATCGTTCTACCTGCAACGTTCCACACACACACACACACACACACACACACACATAATAGCACAAATCGCATAGAAACTACCTGTCATTATTATTTGTGCCTTTTTTTTATAGTTCGCCTTCGTTTTTTCTCTCATATTTTTATTTTTTCTCTCTTGTATTGCGGCTCTGCTTCTATGACAATTTTTTTTTTTGTGAATGCTGCTGCTGCTGTTGCTGCTGCTCTTTTCACTCCGCATTGCGACTGGAAATCAAAATGCGAAAAAAATGCTCAATTAATTTATGGCTGTTGTTGCTCTCTCTAAAACATAAATGAAAAAAATTTAAGAAAAAACAACTCATAGAATATGAAAGAACTTTGTCAATTGTCAAGCCGCAAATTACATACCCTTGTAGACCGATTTAGACTTTTTTAGATTTAGATTTTTATTATTACATTTTTAATGTATGTATTTTCTGTATTTTGTATGATTTTGCGCTGAATATTTCTTATTTAATCTTAAAAAGAATTAAATATCGACGGCTATCTAGAACGCACATCTAAAACCATTTCTATCGACCGATTATAGCTATATAGTGTCCATCAAGTAAATATAAAATATACAAATATAAATATACATAAAATATATTTCTGAACGTTTTTTCTTCAATCCGTTACACATGTCACGACAAATTTATAATACTCCCACAGAAGAGCATAAAAAGAGGGGAACCAAAACTGTTTCTATCGCATTTTTCAAAGTCAGTAACCCTCTAACCTTGAATGTTTGCTCCTATGATTCTATGCCATGCCGACCCAAACTGGGCTCCCTCCACTCCCCTACCTCCCCCCTCCACCCCACGCAAGCTTCTTTAGCTTGGGCCATATTCCAGTGCGTATTTTTTGTTATTCTTTTTTTTTATGCTGTTTTTGTAGTTCTTTCATTATGGATCGCAGCGGGGTGCGTATAAGTAGAATCCAACAGCAAAAAATGTATTAATGTTAGATCTGCTAAATATGTATGTGTGTGAGTGTGCGTGTGTGTGTTCGACACACACTCTAAGTTGCAAGTGTATATAATTAATTGCTATTTAAAAGTCGCTTAGAGCGCATACAGGCTAATTCTTATTCTTATTCTTATTCTGACTTTAATAGCAACTAATTTTTAAAGGCTTCCTTTGTACTTTTGGGTTTGAAGCCCAGCCCTTTGTTCCAGCCAGTTGCACATTAATTAGTATTTAATCTCACATCTTTAAAAATCCTTATTATTTGATTTTCCTAAAGAAACACATGCCTTTTACTTCAAATCAAACATGTTTCTTTTTAAAACTACTTATTACATTTTATTTCACTACAGTTTTTAATGTATAAAATATATTGTTATAAATATAACATTCCATACACTTACAACATTCTACACATTTTCAATTATATATATAAACTAATTCTACTCCTTTTACACCAGAATTAGAATTGTCTAGTTTTGGTTAGTTGTTTTGCTGTGTTGCAAGTGCGTATGATGAATATTTATCCTTGATATTTATTATGTCTATTTTTACCTATGCCTCATTAATACTATTATTTTTTAAATGTATATAGTTTTTTTTTTTTGGCTTCTATCTTTAAGTATTTCCGTCTGCTAATGACAATACACCTTTGCGGCATTTTTGTGATTTTCTCAGTTGCTTTTTATTATTAATGTTTATGGGTTCTATTTCAGCGCAAAGTGCGTAAGCTGCATGAGGCAACAAAGGCAACAAAGACAACAATAATAGCAACAATAGAAGCAACAACGAGTATAAAATTATAAACATAAAATGGCGCTGCGTGTCTCAAATGACAGCTGTCAAACGCTGCGGTGCGTTCAGCATTGATTAATGCCTTTGTCGCTTGCTAATTTTAATTTTGCATTTAAAACATTCACACACACACACACAACCACACACACATAGCCAACAAACACTCACAATAATCACTTACACACACTTTGGTTTGTTCGGTGAGACACATCTGTGAAAATATTAGATGACATTTTCTTATGGGTGGTCCTCTTTCACTCGATTCATCTGTCTGTCTGCCCTGACTTGTTTTCTTAAATATTCTGATTTATTTCGAAGGTGCTTTCGGTTTCCAGTAGGGGTAATGTATTTGGTATTTCATTGACACATTTCTTAGAACTTAATTGTGCAATCCTTTGAAATAATATACAAATTAGTTGCGCTGCAACATATCGTTTCAATATATCTGGAAAATGGACTCTGGTCATAATTCTATAATCAATTTGAGATATTTTAAAAGCGATAAATAATTAATTTTTGATATATCTATATTTATTATGTGTCTTACATTTGGAGTATTTTAATGGAAGGGACTTTCAATTGTATATTTATACTGTATAAATATATATATATATATATATATATTTAAAAGAAGATAAATGAGTGCAATCCTATTCGGCTACAGTATTCTTTTAGGTTCTTATATGATTTTCAAAACTAAATTGTTTTATTAAAAGTTTAGTTAGCTATTTTTAAACCCTTCTATATGCAGGTTGTAATATAATCTAGTATTAGTAGGAACCATTTCTGACACCATAAAATATATGTATTTATAATCAGCATCACTTAACAATTTGCCATAGTCAAATCAGTTTTTCCATCCGTCTGTCAGTCTATCTGTCAGTTTTAATGTAAACTTCTCAGTTTTAGGCAAAACTTCATAAAACTTGACATCTGAATCAGATAAGCTGCCTTAGAAACGATCGTTCAAAAGATTAGTTCTTGTAATAAAATACTCTTTTTTATAATTTAAGCAAACTAACATAAAAATCGCAACAATTGGACCAAAAATAATTACATTACTACTATATCTATAACTTTCATTGATTCAATCTGATGGTTTGCTGGATTTTGTACATTTTTTACAGCAGTAGAAAAAAATTAACATATTTTTAGACTATTTTTCCTCGAAATTAGAACCAGCAGTGAAACTTCTCTTTTTAATAAAACACCAATCACAGGTGATGCGTAATTTCGCTTATAGAATCTGATTAATTCAGTTAACGAAATTTAGTTTTTACTTTAATCTATTAACCAAGTTGACTACTTGCAACTAAGGCAGCTTGGAGTGCACACGGCATTTTGTCATAACTGTCAACTTAATATCAAAAGCAAATAAGTCAACGTGACACTCGCATGGTAATTAGAGAAGTGTAATTAAATTCTATGTCTGAATGAGCCGAATGAGACGAAGCAAAATACCATAAGAAAGGGCATCCCACACAAAAGCCCACAAAAATCCAAAAGTGAAGTAGTCGCCACAGAAGCCAAAATGCCAAATAGACAAAAAACAGATGAAATGAAACGAGTCGCAAAGAGTCAAACTGAGTTGACAGTCGCGTGTGTGTCACACCTTTGAAATGGGCTAGGAAAGCGGCAAGTGTGAATATGTAATTAAATTGTATGAAATAAACTTGTAAATATGTGCACATTTAACATGATACTACACATATATTATAGGCACACCTCGACCAATTTTAAGTGCCTCTCGCCTTGCCACCTTCTCCTCCTCGTCCTCCTCCTCCTCCTCCTCCTCGTGGCGTATACGTGATTTTCTATTTACTCTTTTACTCGATTTTAACTCGCGTGTAACTTTGTGATTTATGCATGTTGGGAATAGATTGGGTGTGTGTGTGTACGTGTGTGTGTATGTGTGTGTATGTGTGTGTGTGTGTATGTGTGTGTGAGTGCTTGTTCTGATTACAGCCCCAAATCAGCCGACATTAGCTGAGTAAATAAAGATTAGCTCATTGAATGAAATCCGAGTTTTGATTTTATTCAAAAAAGATTAGTGCATTTTAGTTGGCAACACTATATTTTTTTTTAACTTAAAACTATGATTTGCACAAATGCTTTAACAGATTATAAATTAACGAAATATTCGCCTATTATGGTCAATAAAACCATATTTTTCTCATAATCGAAAATGGCTGGTAAAGTTAGCTGCCATTTTTACTAGTTTAATTTGAACATACAAAATTTATTAAAAATTTTTTACTATCTTCCAAAATAAAATCAATTTAGATATATTATAATTTTGAAAAAGACTTGACTTGTCGGATCAGTTTGGAAAAAGTTTGGTATATTCACCAAAATCACTTTTAATTTCGAGTCATGGAATGAGCAAAGATCCCTTCAGAAAATCGAATGTAATTGTATGGAAACTTCTCATCAGTCCCTGTAGACACTTTTTAGCATTATAATTTTCTCATGTGAGCCAGAATCGTAATTTCAACAATAAATGTGGAAGTTTGCTAAAGGTCAACATAATTAAAAGACTTGGTTTTTGAACATCTGAATACTTTTGCCAAAGTTATGACAGAAAGAAGTTTGGGATCATCTCCATTTCAATAGTTTCTACGCGTTCATAAAAACTTAATATTCGTAATTTTCTTTGAAATATCAACCGTATCACCCTAAAATCGGAATAACAACCACACCCAATAGTTGTAGATCTCAATGGTCTATAAATGGTCTTGATTATTTATTTATTTATCTTTTCGTCTACTTGTTTAGAATGTGAATATTAATTTCACTTAATCTCAATGTAAATGAAACAGTTAAAATGTAAGCGATTAATTAGTATGAAAACTTGTATTTTCAAAATATATGCACACGTGTATAACTTTTGCATTTATTTCTACTAAAAACATGCATTTTTAAGTAGCATGAAAATTTTATTTCCTGTGTCAAAACAATAATATTAGCACCAAATAAGATGCACACAATGCAAATTAGATTTTTTGAATTCAAGTCAGATGGCTTCATTTCGAATTCATGTGCATATTAATAGATTAAATTAAAAGTGTTGATTTTTAATAGGGTTTTGCTGTACGTTCCAATGCAGTCAATGAATAACCAACAACTAGTTAACAGCCAGAGGTCAACTTGACCACAAAAATCGAATATTGACCTTGAGAATGGGCGTTGAATTTACAAGTTACAATTTACAACTCAATTTGAATATTTGAACAGTGCCGCGAGGGACGTTTTCGATTGTTTCTTTTAATTTACTTAAGCAAAGTATATAATGATTTAAGGTAAAACAAATTAATTAATGTTACTAATTATGTGTTATATATTTTTACATTTAAAATTAAGTAATCTGATGAAAAAGTCATTGAAAATTATGTAAATATATTTTCAAGATTAGATTATTGGTGCATTAAGAATGTTACATACATATATACAAATACACATATTTATGTACATAGCTGTATAAAAGTATAATAAAAATATATGATATATAATTTATATAATTAAATAAATAGAATACACAAAAACTTTGATGAAGACATTTCTGACATATATTTAAAGTAATTGATTTAATAACCTGGCTCAATATAAAATATAGTCTTTAAATTAAATTTGTTAATTTTAAGAAATTGGTAAGAAATATATATGAAGAAAATTAAGTGTGTGTTAAGCTTATTGAAACTATAAAGGTTTTTATTGAAAAACTCAAATTTTATTATGCTGCACGCAACTTGTGCACGCGTTTGTCAGTTGTTAAAAGTCTCATGTAAGAAAAAACACAAAATGTAAAAATCGTAGGAAGCAAACTAATTGATTTATATATATAATTTAGATGACCTTGGATCAGTTCAATGCTTCCTGCGCTGTGCCTGCAGTCTTTAGGCATGTACAAAAAATTATGTATATGGTCGATTCAGCTAAAAAAGTTGTTTAATCAAATTTATGTTATGTGCGCTGCTGCTGCTAATCAAATGTTTAGTGCGGAAATGAACGCAACAATAAAGAAAACGACAAGCGAACAACAATAACAACAACAACAATTAAGCTCTATAAATGTAAACTTGATGATTGAAGGGCCTCGACAACAACAACAGCAACAACAGCAACAACAATAGCTGTATTTAATTGATATACGCATTGATAGCGCAGTCCGCAGCTTTTTTTTTTTTTAGCTTTTTTGCTGCTTTGAGTTACTTTTATTTTCTAGAAGGGCAACGCAATGCTCGCCTTGGTCACTGTCTGTGTGTGCGCGTGTGCTTCCGAGTGTGTGTCTGTGTGTGTGTGTGTGTGTGCGAGTGCTGCGCTTGTTGTTGGGGCCCTTAACGAACTACTCTGGTGATACTTGTGCGTTACAAAGTGCCCAAGGTCAGCAGCACCCAGACAACAACAAAATAAAAAAAAGCATAAAACGTCTGTCGACACCAACAAAAAAAAAAAAAAAAACAACTGAATACATTTACCTAAGGTAAATTTACAGCTTATAATTTGTATTACATCTAAAAAATTTGGGCTTATAACTGCAAGTCGGTTCGAAACGAGTTCTAAAAAAAACCTTCACGCCCAATTTATAATCATATTTTTTGACATTTCTAATCGATAATGGGTAAGAGGTATAAGGGAATTGTGCAAGCGAAAGAAACCATTTCCGTTTACATAAAGTATATATATATATTCTTGATAAGCATCAAAAGTCGAGTCGAGCCAGACATGTCTGTAGCTTGTCTATATGAAAAAGCCTATCTTAGACCTTATAAGAACTAGAGAATTTTAATTCTCTTTTACCTTACTTCGTTTTGGTATTTGGCGAATATCGATAAAAATCTATGTCCGATAGCAATGAATACTACAATTTTAAATTCTTAACCATTATAAACTGATAAAAATTTATCAAGATCGATTAACATTCACTGAAGAAAATTATGTATTCATTTTTAACAAATTACACAACAGTAAGCGCAATATGATAATACAAATTAGAATAAATTATAATTCTAATCCTTACTATTATTTTTTTTATGTTTTATATTCAAATTTTTAATAACTAAATGTAAGACTTTAAAACTTTGTTGATCAATAAATTGTTTGCACATTTCCACCTGCTTTTCATATTCAAACAGCGCAATCACCAAACATATATCTAACCATAAAATGCTAGTCATAAAACTAGAAATATAAAACTTAAAGAATAGATGCCAAAAGAATCGAAGATGTAATTGTTTCAGCCTAAGCCAAAGAAAATCGAATACTCAAATACAGAATCTGTTTAATATTTGTTTGAAAAACTGTTAACTTCTATTTAACCTTGCTGAATATGTAATTGGCATTACCACAACTGATATAATCATTTTAATGTTATATATAGATATGACAACAGTTGCTATGTCAAAAATGCCTGAACATTAAAAAGTATCTTTTTGTGTCTGTGAATTGTGGCATTTGAATACACTTTGCACTGCAAATACAAATCAGTTGCGTAAATAATGCGTATCGTCAGTCGCTAAACTACAACAGCATTTATAACAAAAAACTACATTTTTTTACTCATTTTTTTTTTTTAAATGCTTGTTAGGCATTTATAAATTACAGCGTTCGACGGACACGGAGAGCATTAGGCATTTTGATTAGCAGCTGCAAAAAAAAAAATAGAAAAAAAAACAAACTAAACACTCAAAAAATGACTACTAATACAAATACACGAACGCACTGAAAATATACCTGAGCTACAACAACAACAATAAAGTGACAAACGCACTAACGAAAACGACAAAAAAAAAAAAACAACAAAAAATCGAAACAGAAATTCGTTTGCCGATGCGTATAGCCCTGAACATAACCTTGAATAAGTTGCGTTCAGTGTGTAAGTGTGTGTGTGTGCTTTTTTAAATTTTTTTTTATTTAAAGATTGGTTAAGTTTTTTTTTTTATCAGTCTAGGCTGTTGAATAAATGCGTTAGAGCGAGGCGCAGCGAGCGAAGAGCTTCAACAAACAGCAGAAACAAATGCGTTACGCATATGAGCAGAAACACACACACATAAACACACACACAACACATTTACATGGCGAGTGCGTGTGCGAGCGAGAGAGAGAGAGAGAGGAATAGATATTTCTGTACTTAGTCGCGAGCGCATGACACTTGGAGAATTATGCGTTGAGCTTTTGTTTGGGCTGCGTGGGCAGCTCGTATGCGCTTCAAAAGCAGCAAATTGTTGAGAATTGCGTAGAGAGGCGTGACAAGTGGCATCTTCATTTGTCATCTGCATAACAATAGCGAAAAACACTCTGAATTAATCATTTCATTTGCGAGTGGGAATTTTCTTTATGTTATTATTATTATTATTATATTTATGCTTAAAGTATCTCTTTTAGTTTTAAAGCGAGATAAGTGCAGATATGAATCCATCTTTATACCTATATATATATAATAATATTTATTTAATATCAACTAAAGTCAATCGACACAAAAAATACAGAAAGCAAAATAATAAAATTTATTTATATATATATATAATAAAAAATAAGAAATATTTATAAGATTTTTAGTTTTTTTAGTTTATATATACAATAGTCGGGATAGTAATAATTATATATTATTATATTATTTATAAAATATATTGTATTCATCATTATTTTTGCAATGATACAAAATGGATAATGTTTTGCAACTGAAGGCTATACCTTTATTATATATTAGAAATCATCTAGTTTCTATTTTTAACAACATTTTTTAATTTCTGTTTTACTAAAGGTGTTCTACCTATGACTGCCAGCAGTCAAAACAATAAGCTCAAGTTTCTCATAATATCAAGTTTTAAATAAATCAATGGATGACAATGACCTTAGATACTCTGGCAACATTTCTGAGTAGTTTTGAAATTAATTTTATTTATATATATTTTTTTTTTTCAATTAGTTAGACAATATTTTGAAGTGTTTGACTAGTTGTAGGGCACTTTAGTGTTTGAAAAGCTCTCCACTCTGTGCTGCTCAAGAGTACGAAGCTGAAGCACAAAAGGCAACAGCGAATGACGAAGAGGCAGCAAAGACAACGAAAACGACAACGAAAACTTTGCAAACGCATAAAATTCTGCGTATTGTGTGCGTTTTGTTGCTAGATTTTTGTTGTTTGACCGAGCCGAGCCGTGCCGAGCCGGGGCAAGCCGATCTTCGAAACAGGGCCTATAGTGGAAGCCAAGCCAATTTTTCTAGGCATTTTGTATGCGGCTCAAAAGCTGACCAAATAAAAACCAGTAATTTTACTGTGAGATCAGCATGCGCTGCGTGTTGCCAACTGTCTGAATGTCCGTCTGTCCAACTGTATGTGTCTCGATGGCTTTGTGTGTCTATCTCACACGCATTTTGTGCGTAAGGTCGCAGCCTCAGCGGCGCATTTATCTATGAAGCGTACAATAACCGGTAATTATGTGGCCAAACATTGGCTCCAAAAGCATGATGACGCCGCAAACTCAACAACATCAGTTGGGGCATGAGAAAAACCTTTTTCTGGTTTTTTTTTTGGTTATCAAACTTAAAGATATCATAAATCTTTGGCAACTTCCGCATTTCAATTGCCGATTGCCAATTAAAACTGATTTGTTTTGCGGCCATTTTGCAATTTTCAAAAACTTAACGTTTTGTTAGTAACATATTCAAGCTGCAAACCAGCCAAACTTAACGAACCTGTTTGCTTTCGTTCAAATCATTGCCCGGCAGTGGCAATTGCACTCTTAGCTGCTGTATTATGCTTCTCTTCCGATCGTTAAATCGCTTGACGAATTGTGCAAATTGTCTAAATTACCTTTTCACCAGTTGCACTGACTTAACGATCAGTGCGAAGAGACTGCAGTAAACAAATAAACGAAAAAACTCCCATTAATTTCGCTTCATGGACAATTGCACTCTTTGTACTGCGCTCTTGCTGCCAGCGTACAACACTTTTGCTTTCGTTCAAACTGAACGATCTTTTGAAAAGAGTCATTGGAAAAAATTTCCCCTACCTCATTTGCACTTTCATCGATTGCTCTTCCCTGTGTTTGCTGGCTCTCTTCCAAGACTCAATCGAATTTGCTCTTCGTTGAGTTGTTAAATTAATTATGCATTAAACGTTTAAGTTTATGCATAAATTGATTGATTTATATGGTTTGTCACATTTTTCAACAAAGTTTCGTTGATTTGATGCGAAATGTAGTTCATTTTTCCACTTTGCCTTTTTGCCTATTCGTTTATCAGGCTTGTTTTCGACTCTGCTGATAGGCATATATTGAGTTAATTACAGAAAAGTGTGCGTTATGTCTGATAATAATAATTATTACGTCTGCCTTGACACCAACTGCACAGCAAAAATAACAACAAGAATTAATACTAATATATTTGTTCTATCAAATTAAGTTGCCGCATTAATAATGGATGACATTGTGCCTGAGAAATGTCTTAAAATGTCATATTATTTGACTGTTTTAAACAGGTTCAAGACTATTTTCTCACAAGCTAAAAACGTCTTTAAAAAATTATATATTGACTCGAATTACTCGTTAAATATGGGGGCATCAATTAAATTAAGTGTGAGGTCCATTAAGGGGAACCTTTGCTGCCTCAAAAGTGAAATGGACCCACTAAAAATGAGGAAACAAACAACATGCTGCAGCACAGAAGTTGGGGTCGACACTTCAACAACAACTTGGCAATAAATGTCAAAATATAAGACTGAAAAACAAAAAAAAAAGAAAAGACAAGAGAGCACTAAGCTAAGCCAAGGAGCCAGTGGACGGCCAATAAAACGGCGCTGTCAAACATACAAAAAGTTCTAATGACAGTTCAAAAAAGGACAACCGGAGAGGAGAGGAAAGGGCGAAACCGAGCAAAACCGGAGGGGACAGGACAGAACTGCCAATGCAAAGACATTAACATGTGGCACACACAAAGAAGCAAAAATAAAGGGAATTTGCGGAAAGACAGAGAGAGAGAGAGAGAGAGAAAAAAAGGGAGAGCGAAGACAAACAACACATAAATCGGGGGCAAGTGACTTGAAGGTCCTTCTTTCCATTTCTGCCAAACTGAACTGGGTCACTAGATAGCAATACGTTAAGTACTTACCACCCCCACCCTGCCCGATCTTCATGACTTTCAACTTGCCAAAAATTTGCCAGGCAGAACTTCTCTTTTATTTGATTGTTTTTGTTCAATGGCCACACAAACAAATTGCCGCCTTAATAATGCCGACAATAATAATAACGAAAACAACAAAAATTTGACGCCACAACAAATATCGACCATAGTCAATAAAAATATGTGTAAATATTTCTGATTTTTATTATGCCTGAGCACAAAACTTTGCTTGCAGTTTATTTGATGGGCAGCTGAAAAGGGGAAACCCCCTAATCAGTGAATTAATGGCAACTTTAAGTATGAAAAAAGATCTTTACCAAGAGCAAAAAAGAACAAGTAGGAAAGATGTAGAGAAGTGAGCTCGACTACGATATACCCCAAACCTAGCTGTTAAATTTATTCTAATTGTATTGGCAAATTTCCCTTTTAAGAGCACACACATGTGCGCAGGCTAAGTCATTTCATATAGTATGCTCAGGCACTGTAGAGTAACAAAACGCAGAGCTTATTTTTATTCACAAGCCCGAACTGATCCCTTATTGGCTGGCTAGAAACACGTGCCTACACATACTCGCAATCGTATGTAACGGGGCTCTGCAGAATACTAACAAAAACTTATTGACGCCTGCATCGATTATAATGTCACCTCTTTCTCACACATGCGTTCGCATATTTATGCATACAGTAAAAGCTTTCGACTACTGAGGGAACTGAGATCAATATGAGAATTAATATGTTTGATCATAACTTGGGTGTTTCTTATCCCATCTTGATTAAATTTGAACAGTTGATCAATAATATGCATATTATATGGAGATAAGAAGACTGTTCCTTAAAAATTGTGGAATTTTTTGTAATCGAATTGCAACATATACATACAGAATCGTGAAAAAATAAAATTGAAATTTGATTTGTTTTCTGCAAATATTATTTTCTGCATGGGAAATACTTTTGATTATCTTTCATATTTTTAGTTTGCGCAAAATTCGTTTAAATATATGCATAAACCACTTCTAACTATTATTCTGCACAAGTTCTTGAATTTCTATTGAGTGGCATTCAGTGAAGCATAAAAACCCTCTAACCACCCCCCAAACCAACCCGCTAACAACTTTCACTTTCTAACGCACCCCCACTGCCCAATGTTTGTGTGTATCTCTATCAAGAGACTGGCATCGTCGTTGAGGCCATTCATGCAGTTTCCTAGACAGCCCCAAAACATTTTCCTTATCAATTTAATGGCCAAATGGCGTCAGGGAGCGAAAAAAAAAAAAGCACAAGAAATTGTGGAGAAATATTTTACAAATGTCACAAACAGCAGCAAAAGGGCAAAAACCGGCAATGTCAGATGCGTAGGCCCAGTGCACTATATATATATATATATATATATATATATTAATACTTAAATATGTAAGCTGTACATAGGCGAAGCATTAAATTGAAGATGAACTGGCTCCAGTTCCAGTACCAGTCACATTTGATTTGAGCCCCGTCGCCAGAATGCAATAACTGTGTCTGGCTAAGCGCAAAACAAGGTCAAAAGATTAAAAACAAAACTCTATGCGTGCGATACACATACATGCCACATGCCTCATGCCACATACTAACCGCTAGCAGGAGTCGCCATATTTTGTTATGCTGCGAATTCTTAGAATTGGTGTTGCCTTAACCCTCAAAGAGCATTATATTTGTGTTAGTAAAGAAAGAATTTTATTTATTTTTATTAAATTTTATTTATTATTGAATTTATTTAATAATAGTTAAAAAACATAATATTTATAACTGATATACATTTAAATATTGACAATTTTAGATATGGTTTAGGTATTTTTATTATTTATTTATAAACGTAATATTAAAATTTACAATTTTTTCAATAACAAAATTTAAATAAAATATGATTATGTTTTTTTTATATATCTGCCATACTGATTATTCGAGTATTCTAACTGAAGAGCATTCAGAATGCGGTATTTCTCTATTAATTTATGTTTGCTATTTTCGGGCTGCGTTTTTATGGTGCCGTCTTCAGGCGCCAAGAATCCTGCTTCCTTTTCATAGGCTCTGCTGTGGCAGCAGTTTTTTTTTTCCTTCACTTGCAACATTATCAGCTCATTGTTGTTATTGTTGTGTGGTGATTGGATTGCTTTGGTCTTCTGTTTGACGCGCTGCCTTTGTTTTTCGCATTTTTCTTTAACTAATTTGAATGATTTTAGTGGCGCGCTTGAATGAATTCCTTTCTTCATGTTGCTGTTTTTCTATTTTGTTCTTGTCTGTCATATAAATTTCTAGTTTTTATTATCATATTTTCTCTCACAAGATTTCAGTTTGGTTGTTATTGTTGTTATTCGGTTGTAATAATCATAAATTGTTATCTGCACAAATATTATGCATAAAATTCACAATTTACAAATTCTGAAATTAAGGAAAGGCTGCGTCAGGATTTTTTTTACATTTGTGCCATAAACTGTATACGAGTAGCAAAACTGAAAAACAAAGAAAATGAGAAATGAGTATCTACTTTGAAATTGACAATGTGAATATCGATGCTGAAAATAGATAACTAATAAATGAAATTTGAGTTGCTACTTGATAAAGAAAAATAATATATATCGTTTCAGAATATAGCCAAGCAATAAAATGAACCTCTGTTTCTACTTTATATACTCCTATTATATATAGAATATAGTTATAGAACACAGCTATTTATAAAAATAAATATTTTTTACATATATTAAACATTAGTTATTATACACTGTTTCCATTAAATATAGAAAAGGGGTTTAATAAACTTCTTTGAAAAGCATGTTAGAGGCAAAATGTGACATCTCTAATATTATAAATAAAGTATAAATATCCAAAAATGTCTTTAAAATCGAAAAATAAATACCAAGCTTATTAAACAGAACATATTTACATATTGTATAATTTATTTTGATCTATTTAAAAAGCAAATTCACTGACTTTCAAGTCGAGTTCTCTCGACTATAGCAGTCTAACTTGTAGCCTTCTTTCACATCTGTCAATTTGGCTTATTACATTTGAACTGCTGTCCAGTTGCTCTGCTTTACCTGGACTAACTCGATTAAGAACATTACATTACATTATTCTTAGAAATACTCATAAACATATATCATATTGAAAAATTTGCATATTTCTGGGACAAGCCTGCAGCGAATAAGTTCCATGAATTATTTCAAAACACCTACCCCCCAACAAGCCAAGCAAGCCTCCTTGCCACGGGGCACGCAACAAAAGCCAATTGAGGTTAGCACCAAAATAAAAAAAATAGAAAAAATAACAAGAATTAGAAATGAAAACGCAATTTTGCAATAAAAATCCATTGAGGCAAGTAATGAGTCGAGTTACAAATTCGAATGCGTTGTCGAACCAAGCCTCAAAAATACAAAAAAATAACAAAACTAAACTAGGAAAGTAATAAGAGAAAATTTGGAAATTATGAAATAACTTAATAGTGCTCAGAGTATTTTCTGAGAGGTGGGGGAGTGGGGGAGTGGGGGAGGGGGTTGGTTATGTTATTGTCATATTAGCGGCACAGAAGGTGGTCGAATCATAAACGAAGCGCAAAGAATAAAAAGTTCGCCTGTGCATGCAAGAAATTAACATTAAAATGCAATAAAGGACACACAAAAAACACAAAAAAAATATATACCAAAGAAAAAACAGCAAAACTAACTATTTGTAGTTGTGGGCAGAATTAGATTTATGACAAAATCATAAAATTAAAAGGCTGAACGGATATGTTGTGGGCTGGGCTCACAGTGCGTATGTATGATTTCAGAATATACGCATTCTTTATAGTTTTCTATGGTCATTAGCAAACACACACACACGCATACACACACATACACACACATATGCACTGCTTGACCCTAGCGTAACCCATTGCGTATACATAATAAAATGATTACGCATACGCCCCGGGCTTGTGGCGCTTAGGCGCAGTGGCAAGCAAATAAAAAATAACCTCTTGCTAACATTTCCTTTGTTTCTGATATATGTTCTTGTAATTCTTATGTTTTTTTTTTAATGACATTCGCTTTGATTTGCTTTTTCGGGGCATGTCCGCTTAGCTGCATGGCAGAAAAGGTGTGTTAACACCGAACAAAAGGATAATCAAATAGAGAAAATTTGTTTGCTAACTATTGTTCATTTTTCATGGCCTTTATTGTATAATTTAGCAATTTATTATTATTAAGCGGAAGCTATTTTAGAGTACAAATCAAAATTGTTTCTATTTAAATTTAAAAACTTCTTTAAAAATGTCTAAGTTATTTTATATATATTTTTATAAATATTCCACAATATAAATGTAATAAATTGTCGTATTTATTCCCAGTTTTTAATCGATTTCCCCTGCCTGTAAAGAGCATTAGCAATTCGTCTAGTTCAAGGCATATTTTGCGCCTAGTTTGATTTATTATCGTATTAGTTTCCACGAACAGTTTTTTTTTTACAACCTGCTGAAAATGCAAATTACAATAATTATGTGTGGTTTTTCGTAAAATTCTTCCTTTTGTTTTGGGTTGCGTGAAGCATTGGTTGACGCGCTGAAAGTTGAAAGGACTTGAGTGCAGCACACACCCCTCTTGACTTTCACCTTGATTCACATTTTGATTAATTACATAAAAAGCGAACAGTTTTTGAGGCACAATTTACGCATTTGGAACATTTGTGTGGCTCCATTTTATAATTGCCTGTAACAACTGGAAAATAAAACAACAAGCAAAAACAAGACACATTTCCGGCTATTATAAAAAAGTGAACAGATCCCATATGGATCAAGAGAGCGAGAGAGAGAGCGCAAGTAGAAGAGAGAGAGAGCAAATGACCTACCATACAAAATTTTACATTCAGCTCAATTCGATTGAAGCAGTTGGCGCAGTTGAGCAAGCACTGAATGAAGAAGAAGTTGAAGAACATAAAATAACCATCAAGCAGGTATGGCGACTGTAAAATACCCTGCAATAGTCTCATATATGTAACATATTTGCTTACTACTTAATGCAGAAAGTAATAATTGAATAATCTCAGGCTTGTCAATCAATAAAATACACAAAGAATTTCAATCATAATTCAAAGTACGTCTATTATATTGCAATTTTAAATCTGCTGAGGTTAAGATCTGATTAAGTTTTAAATTGTGTTTATATATTTACCAAGCTTTATTGAATTTATCATTTGATTTATAAATATAATTTAATTTGATCTTTTTACATAATTTAATTTAATTGATTTTTTTTATATATGATATTAATTTTAATTTTTGAATACCTTTGGTTTTGAATAAAATAAATATAAACAAATAATATATTTACACATCTTCTTTAGGGTTGTGCACGATCATAACCTATTTATGGAGTACAGTTTTTCAGGGTATTAAAGATGGAAGCAGCAAAAAGCAGCAGCATTGCCAGAGATCATTAATTAAAATGTTGCTGGACCAGTTCTTGAGCGCAGCGCAAAAGACTTGCAAAGGCAAAGGACGCGGGGAAAAGCACAAATTACAGCAAGCGCAAAAGTTTCAGCCGCAAGAGCAGCGGCGCAACAGCGCAGCAGCAGCACCAGCCGCAGCAGCAGAGGCACTCACAGTCTCAGTCGCAGTCGCCGCAGCAGTAGCAGCAGCATAAATAAAAGATCGCATGCTTTTTTAATCAGCACATAGAACATAGACACACACACACACACACACAACTGTGCTTGTGTTGGTGTGCGTTGGCCTCTAGCATACAAAGTGCGTTGCTTGCTCAGTTCTTTCCCCCCCTTCCCCCGCTCCCATCACCAACAACGCTCTCTTCTTCTTTATATGCGCGCACGCATTCCATGCTTCGCTTTGGCTCTGCGCTTTTTAGTTTGTTCGCCTGCTTTTTGGCGCTGACATTCGCTGCGATGAGGTAATCGCCACATGCGTGTGTGTGTTGTGTGTGCTGTGTGTGTGTGTTTTAGTTGGAGTGCGTGAGCGCAAAGCTTTGTCGTTCACGTTGCACGTGCTCCCCTTCCCTTCGCACCATCGTCTTCCCATGCGTCTTTCCTTCGCTTCCCTTTGCTGCCATACCTAAACGCTCGCTGGCCTTCCCCACATACACGTTTAGGTTCTGCTCTAGCATCGGCTGTTCCGTCTGTCCGTCTTTGCGTCTGCCTACTTAGTCGCCAGTCTTAGCAGCAGTCGCCGTACAGATTATGGCCCTTTGACATCCCATAAATTTCATGTCCACGCACAGCGCACAATTTCCAACATTTTTGGTAGATTAACGCAAATCAAGCTACAACAGAAATGCTCAAAGCTTAAAAACAACGATATTTACCTCCAGCTATAGCTGCAAACTGTTTTAATCTGTACATACATTACATATACATATATATATATATATTTATGTATATATATTACTATTACTAATTATAATTTTCGAGTAATTGAAATCTTTTTCAAAGCAATCAGTAATGATTTTGTTTTTGTTAAATCTAATTTATTGTAATTTTAATTAGTAAATAATTCCTAACCTTTCTCAACCCAACTAAATTTATTCTAAATCAATATTATATCAAGATTAGGGTATGAGTATAAAAAACAATAACAATATGTAGCTAAATACATATGTGGAAACCTGTTTGCCACTAAAGATTTTTAATATATAATTTAAATATATGTATATATTATATATACATATTCTATCTGCAGCTGTTGTAGTTGGATGCGCCTCACTAAGCATAACGCTTTGTAAAAACAACTACATTTTTCAACTTAAAAATAAATACTGTATGAATCACTACATGATAAATAATAAACATTTATATGTTGCATTGGTTTGAAAATTCAATCTTTGGTATAGAATTTTCGCATGCATTTCAAACGAACAACTAATCAAAAATGAGAAAAATTCGCTTCACTTTTGTGGCAAAACTTTTCTCAAAAGAAAATTCAGCATTCTTAGCAAAAAAAACTCGAGTGCAGCTTAACTGCATTATAAATGTCACCACTCAACTCAATTCAATTAACAGTAACACATACACACAGATTGCACTTGATTGCAAAAATTTACGATCCGATGGCAATCGCCATTTTTGCGCATCCAATGGGAAACCAGTTGGCACTCATTCAAATGCGCTATCTCGCTTGCACACACACCGTTGCTGCAGTTGCGAGCGTTAAGCGAAAGCTTTTGCGAGAATTGCAATTTGAGCATGTGTTTAATGTGTATGCTAGCTGCCTCGCTCGCACTGCAGCGATCAGTGCTGCTAGCTGCTGCGGCGAATACTCAAAGAAAACTAATTAGCTACAAATTGGCAGACACGATAGAAAATCGTTTTTTGTTTTAGTTATTGCCGTTGTTGTTGTTGTTGTAGTTCGTCTTCGACTTAGGTTTTTTTTTTGTTTTGTATTCTGCACATCATGTAATGGAGAAAATGATTGATTAACTCGAGCCAAAAGGGCCCTGCAGGCCCAACTATACAAAGCTTCTTTGACCTGCTCAAACTTGGCAACCGAAAGATGCGCAAAATTTTGTTGCCTAGTTCTAATTGTTGTTGCTGTTGTTGTTGCTGCTGCTGCTGCTGCTCATTGCGGCAACTTAACCAAAGTCATTAATTTGCAATTAGTTTTGAGGCAAGCGGCACGCGTGGGAATTAAAGTTGGAATTGAATTTGGAATTGCTTGCGATTTGCTTTTGTGAAACTTTTGAGCAGCGACTCATTTGAGAAATAAACAAAAACAAGAAAAGGTTTGCAGGCAGCAACAAATGTTTATAATTACACGCCCAACCCAATGCCAACCCCCCTTTTGTTTGGCATTACTTTCTTTTAATATTCACAATTGCCTTTTTCGTTGTTGCTCTTGTACCCCCTCCCCTTACACATCTTTCACTCAATTGAATTCTTCCGGTTGCTGCTGCTGCTGCAGGCCTCCACATCTACAATTTATGCATAATAAACAAATAAAAATTCTGAAATAAATACGAATGCTCATCTTTGTGATGCCCTATAATCAGATTAAATTGTATTTGTTAAATTTCAACTGTGAAGCTCAGGTTTTCCCATGCAAAAGCAAAAATATTATTTGTTTAACCGCAAAAAAATAAAACTAAAAAAAAAATTAAAGACACAACAGATAAAAATTCCCTGTTTTGCGTTTATTACAGGGTATTAACCGATAAACGCTTTAAAGGAGCATCTTCACTTTTGGGGTTGTTCTAGCCATTAAATTGTTCAGGTTTTTCAGCATTTTCTGTTTATTTTCATATCTCTTATTTTTTTTATAAATAGATTTTTATATATTTATATTTTTGCATAAAATAAATATAAATAAACCATGATAAAACTGAAGACAAAGCTGTGGTAAGTAGTTGGCATTTGTGGGTTGCAAATGTTTTTTTTTATGTTTTGGTGGTTAGTTTTTCGCTGTTTTCTGCTTAACTTAATTTATGCCTAACCTTTCTGAAGGTCTTCTAATGGAATAAAGTACTTAATGTTCTGATGTGATTATGCTTCTTATTTGTTATGTGTTCTATTGATTTGCGGGGTGAGTGGGGTGAATACAAATGCTGTCTCAAATGTAGTTAGCTTTGGGTATTAAACCAAGCGTGCAACAAGAAGGGGCACAGATGCTTGATGTGTGTGTCATGTAAGCAATAAATATTAGAATTTATTTGAGTAGAGCATAAATAGTTAACAATACTCAAAGGCTGCTAAAATGCGTAAATCAATATTTGTTGGTCTTCAAAATAATTATAAATATTTTTCAAAAATTTTACAAAATAAATTTTTTTTTTTTTCAAGTTAATTTAAATTCTAGCTCTGAAATTTAGTCTTAAGTCTAATATGAATTTAGCAACTATTAATAAATATTAATAATATATTTATATTATTCAAATATTTGTCTTTTTATAAGAAAACTTTCAACTTTTAATTTCGCTGTTTGTTATTATTATTTAACAAAGTGTGCTGCAAATGTAAAGCTTTCACAGCTGTTGCCTTATCTTTTGCCAGCGAGACAACCCCTGCCACATCAGCTGCCACTCGACCAACTCACAACACCCACCCACCAACCACCACTCCCCCGCCACAATCGCTTCGTACGCTTCTTTTTTTTTGGGCAATTCGCTCAGCAGGTTCCATGGATTACATAATTGCCTGGTGGTTGCACACAGACTGAGGCAGCTACGCGTACAGCGACAGCGACGTCGACGTCGACATCGACGCTGACGTCAATGTTTGTTAATTTGCCTCTGCTGCGATTGATGGATTGCATTCTGACTGTTGCCACACCAAGCAGCACAGCGGGCAGAGCGACTTCTTCAACTGAGGCAGGCAAGAGCAAAGATCAAAGACAAAAACAAAACAAAAAATACATTCAACAGAAATTACAGCGGCAACAAGAGCAGCATTGGCAGCAGCAACTGCGCCATCATTAACATTGCAACATCAACTAAAGCACAGAGAGAGGCAGACAAAGAGAGAGAGAGAGAGGGAGAATGGGGGGAGAGCGCAGCACACGAGACGCACTTTAAATGATATGCATTGACCTAATTTTAGTAACCAAAAAAAAAAAAAAACGAATACAATTTTGGGACCAGAATTGCATAGCACACAGAAAAAAAAAATGAATGCGCCGGTGAGCTAGAAAGAGAGAGAGAGAGAGAGAGAGAGATGTAAGAGTGTGGCAAGAGATCAACGTGCGTCAAGTAGATGCAAGGCGCAGTGGAAGCCAACCTATCCACAAAACGCATAACTCATCAACAATTGTGTTTTGCTTTAGTTGTTGCCCCAGCGAAGTGTCAACTTTGGGGCACAGTGACACACAAATAAAACTGAAGCTGTCTGAGAAATGTGTGAGACAACTGACAATTGGAAATAAATTAAAATAAAAATAAAAATAAAATTAAATAGTAATTAATATTTGAATGTTTTTATTGAATGTCATCAAAACTTTAAAGTAACAGAAATATTTCAAGATCAATTAAATTGTTCATGTAATGCAAATTTTAAATTAAAATTATTCATTTATATATAGTATATTTTATATTTTTTTATAATATAAAATATAAAATATATTTTATATTTTTATATAAAAATAAATATTCGGGAAGTTTGTTTATTTAACATATTTTAAAGATTTTAAATCCACGTGCAACAATTTTGTGTCTTCCTTTTATAAAGTTTTTACATAAATTTTATTCGGTTTGCTTGTAATTTGCATGCGTAATCATTGTCGCTGACTGTCTGCCCCATTACAACACGATGCGTCGCATTGTCTGCCACAAATTGTGTTGCCTCTGCTGATATCTCGCATTAAGTATCTAGTATCTCGAATCCCACATCTGTCTGTCTGTCTGTCTGTCTGTCTGTCTGTCGCTGCGTGTATTTTCGACAACTGCGCAGCTAACTGCAACAACTGATGACAAGCAACACATGCGTGTGTGACCCAATTTCAATATACCTCTACCCCCCCTCTTCCCCTCTCCCCTGCTGGTCTACTCACTCTCCTATTCCCCTTCTAACCTAAGCGCGTTAATAGAGCAACGATTTGCTCTACTTCACAAATTGGCCTTTTTGAGTTGCGGCGCAACGACTAAATTATAAACATATAAAAAATGAACTGTGAAGCACTATTTTTTTTCGCGTTGCATGCAACTGGATTTGCTTATTAATTATTATTATTTACATTTTTTTTTTAAGTATAAGTTGGCGAGTAAAAATAGTGCTTGATTAGCTTTGAAATATGTTGAATTTAATTAAATGCCAGCTTCTAGTTATGTTTTCCCTAAATTCTCGTCAGAAGGAGTCAAAAAATATATAAAGTTTTTATTGTGTGTGTGTGTATATATCATGTTTATTGTGAATATACACACACACATATATAAACTCTGCGAAATTCGATTAAAGGCACTCGATTTTTTCCCTTATCAAAATTGTAAATAAAATATTTTTAATTTTATTTTTGTTCCACAAAAGTTAGTTGTTTAAAATACAGGTTTAACTATAAATTGAATTAAATTTCAAACGGTATTACTATATTAAAAAAAAAATATATATAATATATATATAAAATATATATTAACTTTTTTTATTTAGGTTAGGTTAAATTGCAAAATGCGATTAAATTTGTGGCAAGGACTCTTATTATATCTGGAATTTCTTTGAATTGGATAATAAATATTTATTAAATAATTGATAGGCAGAAACATATTAGTTACATACACACACATTACTATATATATATATATATATATTTGATTATCATGCCTTTACAAAAAAAAGCCTGCGACTGCTGATAGTAATAAGATTAATATCAGAATATATGTTTTACTACAACTGGCCTGGTTTTTTGTAGCGATTTTGATCAATAATAGTTCAATTGGAATTGAAGACCTTTGACTGTTTGTTGTTTTTATTGCTATCAGAAATCGATTTGTATTAATTTTCGCAAAATAAATTTGAACTCCACGTGATATTTATGAGAACCTATAGACCATTATATTGAAGAGCTGGATCGCCTTGCACTTTGTTGCTGATCAAAAATATTTGTAAATTGGGAGTTCGTCAGGACTATCTTTTGATATTTAATTTCGATTATTTGCCCATCGTGGTCTAAACTGGAATACTAAATACTAATCACATCTAATTTGCCTATCGAACTGACTTTTACTAATCGTTCTCTTTCTGATGGCTAAATCTTACACATACTAATAAATTTGAAGATATTATTATTTCAAATAATTTAATTTGTTATTTATTTATAATTATTTATTATTTATTAATTAGGAGTACAAGTAATGTTATACCTTGTTATACAAATTTTGTCATCCATAACACATTTTAGATCCTCTGCTTCTTTAAAATAATTTAATGTTCAAAAAATTTAAAGTTACTTCCTGCTTCCTTTTATATACCAATGCTCAACTTTATTTAAATTAAAAATTAAATTTGATATTAAATTATTCATTTATATATTTATTCAAAGCCAGCTAATGTCAGTTGACACAAATAAATACAAAAATATATTACATTAAATTAAAAAATCAAATTTCAAATGAAATTTATTCATTTATATATATATTCAACACCAACTTAAGTCAGTTGACATAAAACAATACAAAATATATTATTATTATTATTATATATATATATAAATATGAATAATATCCATTTTAAAAATTTTAAACTGTTTCTTAAGAATGTTCACTAAACTTTATCCATACGAGCTAAATTATCAATTATTATATGTAGAATATATATTAACTGAATCTTTGACTTACGTGACTTTTAGCCAGTTCATTCACCCACAATGTAATAATCGATTGGCCTGGCCTAATAAAAAACAAAATAAGGTAAACAAAGCCGCGCAACATTTGAATTTGTTGTCAGGCTTCGAGTTGAAACGGGAAACGTGTTGGGGGGGGGGGGTGGTTGGGGGGAGGGCTAAAGGTAAAAAAGGCAATCAATTTCGTCTTCCTAGAAGTGCTTTTACCATTTAGATTTTTTTTCTCTCTTTTTTTTTGCTATTATATTATTATTTGAGTAATCCGTACGCGCGCGCTCCCCGCGCTCATTGTGCGTAATAAAGCGTGAAACTCTTCAAGCAACAGCCTTTTTTTTTTATTGTGTATTCTTCCTCTGCTGCTTTGCCTTACATTATTTTATTTTTATTTTATTTTATTTTCTTCCTTTTGCGCCACTTTAAGTCGAGCAAATCAGCGCAAGGACGTTTTGCAATCCTGGCGCACATCTTCAACGGAATTATTACATTAGCATTAGCCCAGTTTTTGGGGAGTTTTGTCTCTGTCTGGCGAGCGTGTAAGGTAGTAAAAATTATGTGTAAAATGTCCTTGAACCCCTTTTTTGTTGTTGTTGTTGTTGTCGTTGTCTTGCCTTTTGTACATCTGTGCTTGGTATTCAGTACCCCCTTTTTCGCATTGTTTTTCCATCTGCTTCGACTTTTTCTTCGCCGACTTTCTGAAGGATTATTTCGACTGCGTCATTGTTTTCAAATTATGTTAAAAAATAATTTTTTTCTTTTTTGCTTATTTTTTTTTTACAACTCAACTCTGTCAACGTCACAATCTGTAATAAACCCGACCACCCCCGCCCCTGTATTACCACCAGCATCCCACCGGTTGCAGCTACCCGTTGGCTCTCAGCGGGTTTGGCGGTTTGCTTTAAACTGTTGCCCCTAATTCAACGGGGAATTTTTTTTATATTTCCTTTTTTTTTGTGTTTTGCCATTTAACTTTGTTCATTTTTGTTTTCCGCTGTAAAACGTCAACTTTTTTTTAGCTTTGATGTTAGTTAAAACGATTTTTGTCGTCTACTTTTTCTTGCGTTTGCGGTTTTATTTCTAGGAATCCGGCAGCCAAGCGCATATCTAATCCCAAATGATGGTTAAAGCGGGATGTTTTCATTCTTGCCTTTAATAAGGCAACTTGTTGATTTCAGGCAAAAATTCATGACTAAAACTGAGCGCAGAAATTACTTTGAGTTAAATTTAAATTAGAGCACAAATAAATATATAAATAAATAAATATAAACTCATAAATAGACTAGCCAGGTTTAATTCTTAAATAAAATTATTGTAAAAATTAATGTTATTAATTTAAGGAAAGGTAATTTAAATTAATTGCTAATATTCAGAAAACTGGATTAGTTGCCATAAGAAATTAATTTTTATTTGAGTGCACTTTAACTGGTTGCGTTGTATAAACTATTAAATAAATTATTGCACAAAAGTATTGTCCTCCGACATTTATTAATGTTTGTGTTAAACAGCAACAATTTAGATAAATTAAATTAATTAACTAATTAAACAGTTTTCGAATGCAAAACAAACAGCAGCAAATCAAATAAATGATTTGTTCTGCTTAATAAAATAATAATTATTTAATTAGTATTAGTAAAGCATTCTGTCTCTAAATAAATTATGCAATTGAAATTTATTACAAACATATATTAAGGACATTTTCTTAAGTTTTTAGAAATCGAGGTACTTTAACCTTATTTTAAGCGACTTTTGTGCTTTAAGTTAACTTTTTGAACGATTTTTGGTTGAGAATGTCTCTTGAGTAATGCTGATTAGACATTCATTCAACTCTCTCCCTCTCTCTCTCTCTCTCGTTCTCTTTCAGTATGTGCCTCTGTCCATCTGTCTCTCTCAGACACTGTGCAACATAACTGAACGATATTACTTCATCTAATTAGCACAATCAATGCCCTAGACACAATTCTACGCACAATTCATACATATATACATACATACATATATATATATATATATAATATATTTTATGTTTATGTACAATATGTAATGTCTAGCACAACATATGAACAAATTTCATTGTCAAGTTTCTGTGTTTGTTTGTCAGTTGCACAAACTAGTTTACAAAAAAAAAAGAGATAAAAATGTTAGAAAGCATAAAACGCATTTATTGCAAGCGCGCAAGTTGAGGGATCCGTTTCTAAATTTAAGTACACAAATACAAATACATATTTACACATAAATATACATGTGTGAAAATATTTGTGTGTTGTGGCGCAACGCATACGAAAACATGAATGTGCGCCAAATGCCACAAAAACAAATGATATCATCTTATCTGAAAGCGCAACAAAAATCCGTCGAAGCATTTGGATATGTTCATGAAAAATAAATAAATGTGCGTAAGTGCGTGTGTTTGTGTGTGTGTACATTACAAACACAAATACAAACAGAAAGCGAAACATTTGTTGTTTGTGCAATTGAATAGCTTTGTGGGTGGGTTGGAATTGAGTAAAGTTGGGTTGGGTTGGGTTAGAAGGTAAAAAAAAAATGCAGTATACACACATAACCGACAAAAGTTTTTAGCAGGGACACACACACACATAAACGCACACAAATACATAGCTACACATAATTGCCAGATAGTGTATATAACGGGCCTACGCAGCAACAGCAGCAGCAGCAGCAGATACGCAGCAGCAGCAGCGACGCAGCAGCAGCAGCAGTCAAAATGCTCGCACATAACAAATAAATGCTAAAATTTCACAAAAGCGCACACCCAAAAAAAGCAAAACGCACAAACGCACACACACACACATACACACACAAGCGCAAGCTGCAAAAGTGCGTTCGTTTTAATGCTCAGTGCGAATGAGTGTGGGTGAGAGAAAAGCAGCAGCAGGCAGCACTCAGCCGTCAGCAGCAGCAGTAGCAGCAGCGGCCTGGCGCTAAAAATGTGGAGCATACATTTATATATTTATATATATACATAAATATATATATAAGCCGCCCCAAAAAACTGTACATAGGCCAACAACAGCAGCAGCAACAGAACAAGAACAACAACCCAAAAAATTTGCTGTGTAGCAAAGCTAAGCAAAAAGTGCGTGCAGCACTGCAAACGCAAAACGACGCCGACGTCGACGTCAACATGCTTGGCGGCCATGCCAAAATACGCAATACATATACAATACAAACATATATATATATATATGTGCGTGTGTGCGTGTGTACATCGTGCATACACGCATATAATGGCCTGCATTGGTGTGTGCGCGCAGCAAACGCACAAAGCATTTTCTTATTGTATTTCTCGTAGGCAGCATAGGCAGTAACAGCAGCAGCAGCAGCAGCCACATAAGCGCCACTCACAATCGCACACGCACAAAGATAGAGCGTAAGCGCAAGAGAGAGAGAGTGAGAGAGCCGCGGAGCCGCGCCAAAAAAAAATAAATAAAAATAAAAGCACGAAAAATGCTCTCGACGCTGCGCTTGGCTGCGTTGACCGCGCTGCTTGTCGCTCCACGTGTTTGTTTGAATTGCGTAAACTTGCTGCTGCGACTGCGACTGCGACGACAACGGCGACGACTCTCTGCTGTTTTTGTTCTCGTTCTCACCGTTTTGATTTTTGTTGTTGTTGTGTGTGCACGCAGCAATAAAATGGCAGCGCCTCGCTGTAGTTTTACTTATTTCATGTGTTTTTTTTTGCACGCGGTTTGCGCTCTCTGAGCGACATGCGCGCTCCCAGCTGGGGAAGTGACATATGCCGAAAAAGCTCAAGCTCCCTCTCTCGCTCTTTCGGCCCTGCAAAATGAATGCGTATTGTTATGCTCGCGTGTGTGTGTGTGTTTTTTTGCTTTTGTTTTGCCACTGGAAGCGTGCAGGAGAAACGAGTTTTTCGCTCAACAGCAGCAGCAGCAGCAGCAGCAGTGTCAGTTTCTGCACTCAAAACTGAACGAGTGAAGAGCGAACATTTCTCATTGTTTCTTTGAGCGCTTTTTGGAATCTATTAAGACTGGTTGCTAATAATCAAAATTTAATTGATAATAGAAATGCGGCATTTTTTTATAGAGTTTTTGAATACTTTTTTATGGTTACATTCCAGGCACAATTACAAGTTGTTTTGTGTGCAAAGGAATTTGATATTTTTGTGGGAATTACAGTAAAAATATTTTCACAAATATTGTAAAACCCTAAATTAACGGTTATTGTTTTCTTATGATTCTTTTAGCTCTATTATTCTTTTAAACCTTTGAATTGATATTCTAGTAACCTTTAACATAACACTTTTTTATTAGCTCTTATTTTAACATATTAATGATTAAAAATGTTAATATTTAATTGAATTAGTTTTATATTAATTTCCATTTATTATCTAATTAATTTTAATACTGGTACCAAATGTATATTTTATATATTTAATGATTAATAATTAAAATTTGTTATATTGAATTTAACTTGGCAAATATGAAATGCAATACATTTTCTATCAAGTTCAATTTCTAGAATTTATTAAATGTTCTAAGATATCTTTTCTAGAATATAAAAAAATATATATATATAGTTTTTTTTTATAAAAAAATGTAGCTCTTAAGCTGAACAGCTAAAAAATTCTAAGGACATTTTAAACAATGTGAAATTATATTTAATTTGCATAAGAATCGCCTTGGAGATAATCTAAGATTTTTTTAAAAAAAAATTCAAAAGATCGTCGAATTCCCTTAAAATAGCCCAGTTAATTGTAAAGGACTACACCTGGCCAGCTGATGCAATCAGAGTTCACTTATCTCTCCCCCTTCCCCCTCCCATACAGCCTTCCGCCCTCCCGCCGGACATCCCCTGCTGTGTGGCAAAAGCAAGTTTCTATTTTTGAAGCCTATTTCACATTTACCCACGAGCATTTTCCACATGAAGGACTTGCAAAGGACTCTCTCTCTCACACACACACACACACACTCTCGCGCGCTCTCTCGCTCTGTCTCTCTCTTTCTCTCTCTCTTGGTGTGGTGATTAGCTCATGCGACTTATGCAATTTGCCTGCACAGAGTGCGTTCTCTCAACAGTTAGAAGAGAGCCAACTGCAAAGCCGAGTGTGAGCGAAACTCACCCCAAATAAGGAGAAGAGAGGTCCTGGAAGGGGGAGGGGGTGGTGGGAGGGGGTCAGCAGTGCATACACACAAAACATGCAAAGTTGCAGCAATGACATCATAAATCAAGCATAAGCAGCAAGTTGAGCTTAAATCGAAGTCGACAATAGTAAAGCTTAATGTACAGTTAATTGTTGCAGAATTTTAAATTTTCATATTTCCTATTAGCCTCTCATTCACTGTAAACTCCATTGAAGATTGCAGGTCCGTGCATTCCAATTGGATTGACAGCGCAAAAAACATTGCACAGCCGCTGCGCAAGTGGTTGCACAGAAGAGAGCGTGCCAGAGAGTGAACGAGTGAGCGAGCCAGCAAGTATGCTAGTGAAGAGAGCGCTCGACAAAGTCCAATAAGAGAACATGAAACTCTCTCGCACACCAATGCAAATTCTGCATTTGCAACGCAAAGCGAAACAAAATCAAAAACAAAAGCTCACACACACACACATCCACAGGCAATGCAAAATGGGCGCACTCTCGCAGCAGTGGCAGCGCTAGTGGCAGCGACACCAGGCCCCAACAGGGAAACTTGTTTTTGGCGACGAACGAGTCGGGAGAGTGAACACGAGAGCGTACGCGGCGCTGCTTCTCAGTCCTCTCTCAGTTGGTTTTTTTTCGCTGCGCTTTGCTGCGTTCGGCTGCGTTTTACTCTTACGCTCTTGGAGCTGTTGCGCTGCTACTGCTGCTGCTTGCTGCTCCTTGCTGCTGCTGCTGCTGGTGGTGGCTCTGCCCGCTGCCCGTCACTCTTCCGCAGTTCGTTTTTGTGTGTGTGTGCGTTTGGCCGTGTATGCGTGCATTTTGTATGCTTGTGTGCGTCGACCGCCGCCGTCTCAACCAGGCGATAGGCCATAAACGCAATTTTTGAATTTCATGCTCGTCTATTCGGCGCTAGGTTTCGGTGGTGCGCAGCTCGCAGCAGCAGCGTTCGTTGTGTGCATTTCTCGTCTCGTCTCTTAACATTTCCCCACAACGGCAACGGCAACAGCAATTGAAACAGAAGCTGATTACAAAAATAAAAAACATAAAAAAACGCACAAAATTAACGCAAAATAACATTTTCAAAATTAAGCAAAAA
This sequence comes from Drosophila fungiperda, assembly GCA_035042345.1. Lineage (NCBI taxonomy): Eukaryota > Metazoa > Arthropoda > Insecta > Diptera > Drosophilidae > Drosophila > Drosophila fungiperda. The sequence continues at coordinate 1,800,490 of JAWNLM010000293.1, read as the reverse complement.
TACGATTTATAAAAAATATTACATCAACGGCAATACCGAAATGCAGAAGAAAAATAAATACAAATCCATTTGATATAAATTGCAAGCAAAAACCTAAATTCAAAGCCAAAAAAAGCGCACAAATAAATTGTCCAAAATAACGAAAGTTTTCAATTGAACTCTGTTTTAATTTATTATTTAAGTTTAGTTTATGTTTTAAACAATAACAAAATATATAAAAATATATTTAACAAAAATAAAATAAATTAAAACAAAACCAACAACACGTCCAAGGCCGACAACACATACATATACTCACATAAAAAAAAAATACAAACAATTTTGGACGGTGTATCTTTCTACGTGTGTGAGTGTGTGCGAGAGTGTGTATGTGTGTGTGTGTGTGTCTATTTAACAAGTGATTGAAGGTAATTTCATTGTTTATTGTTATTAATCAATACAAACGATAAATACAAAATGTATACAATTATGCAACAACAAAAAAATATATATGCAAGCTGAATAATAATCAAAAAAATGCAATTAATTAAATATAAATAAAAAATAGTTTATATTAATTAAGCAGACAAAAGAATTTTATTATGTTGCAAAGCTAAAAAAAAGACAAATTAATGTTTAATAATAAATATATATAAATAGTTTTTAGTTAAAAATCTAAGTTTTGCTGTGTCGAAAATGTAAAGCAAAAATAAAGCAAAACTTTTTTCGCGCTTTTAAATCTAACTTCAACAAAAAAAATGAAACGATTCGTGTAACAGAAAAATTCAAGTGCATTTTTGTATCTTTAAGATACTTGAATTGTGATTTTGGTTGGAAGTAGTTTTCCGATTCTCAGCTCAGTTCCTTGACAAATCCATACAAATGCAATTCGCATTCGCATCCCAATTCTGACTATGCGTAAATAATTGCGTTTGTGTGTTACTGTGTGTGTGTGTATGGTGTGTGTTGGGTGTGTGTTTGTGATTTTAACATTGAGCAATTTGGGGTTGCTCTGCATGCAACTGAAACTGGAAAACGCAGCAGCAGCAGCAAACCAGAAGCGAAAACTTCTGCATTTTTAATCAAGCAACAACAATGCCTAGAACAAAAAGCAACAACAACAATAGCAATAATAACAACAACTACAACAACAACAACAATAACAATAGAAAAATGCGCCTCAAACAATAAACAACCCTACCCGCTCCGCCCCAAAAAAAAAAATACCCAAGGCAAAGATTTTGAACTACCCATAAAAAAAACTGAACTAGAACCCCTTTTTGCGGCACGTGTGTGTGTGTGTGTGTATGTTGTGTGTGTGTGAGTGCAACATGAAAAGTGCATAAGCATTAAGAAGGAATAAAATAAATGTGTTGGGATATAAAATATGCACTTCAAAAAAATACACTTGTTCTGCTCTTTAAAATTAAAAACTAAGAACTTTATTATTTCTTAAAAAAAATTAATAATTTAAATAAATAATTAGCAGTGAAATATAATTGATAAAAACTTAAAATTGTCTGTAAAATATGAAATTATTTGAATATGCAATAAAATAGCAATAAAAAATATGTTTATTTATATAAAGCTTACTTAACCAATTCTAGCTTATTTAAATTAAAGCTTAATTTTAGGCAATATACATTTAAGAAGCTTATTAATCTAAAAAAGCTGATTTAGGCATCAGCCAGTTGCCAAATACATTTTATATGAAATGCATTTAATCATTTAAATCCATTTTAAATAATTGGTTACAAAATATAATCAAAAACGTCGTATTAGATATAAAAGCAAGAATAAATATAAAGCACAAATAAAAAAAATATATATATATATATGTATATAAGTATATATATACAGTTAAATATAGGCCAGACTTGAAGCTCACAAAAATTTGAACTAAAATCATATTTTTTTGCATCTGCATAGTATTTGTTATTTTTTTTCTCTTATTGAGCGATAAGCGTTGACAATTTCCTGAAACAAAGCACATGTTTAAACGAGTCCCCACAACAATAACAACCACAACAACATTGAAAAACAGAAAAAAAAAAACAATAGCAACATTTTCGAGCGCGATTAAAATTGAAACATTTCAATGCAATGCGTTTGAATCTGGGGTTTCAGATTAACGAATTAATGGAAACATGTTAGAAAACTGATAAGCCCCATTAAAATTTTAAATTATTTGGCTCATGAATGAATTTTGTTTCATCAATTAAGTAGAACGTTTCATAAGTGTTGCAATACAAAAGAATAAAAAATGATTAAGTTTTAGATACCCTTCCAAAGAATATTTTGTGCCTATCTAGTTTTATTTAGAGTATATGATATACAAATCAATAAAAAAAATATATATATATGTTTTAACCAAGCAAAACAACCAAAATTAAATCTAATATATATTTTCAAAAAATATTAATGTTTATTTCTATTGTATTTTGCAGGTCCCAAATGTCACTGTGAAAATGTCTGCACAAACAAATCACGACAAAATAACTGAAAATTTGCGCATGCAGCTCGATGCAAATGCAAAAGCAATTTTCGCACATTTAACTAACTAAAAATATCTAAATATTTTACTATGTTTTCTATGAAACAAACAAAGAACTAAAAACAAAAATGAACTGAAACAAAAAACCTATAATGCAAAAGCAAAATTTTAAATTGGCAAAAATAATTTAGGGCTACAAATTTCAAAAACAAAACAAAACAAAAAAAAAACTATTTTGGCAAGCTGCGTGCAAAAAAGAAAAAACTTAAAAATATAAATTCGAAAAAAAATTATTTGGCTAACTGAAAAAGTATAAAATAAATGCAAAGAAAACACACATAACTCTAAATAAAAAAAATAAAAGAAATTAAATGTAACATTTAAGGGAAACCGACAAAAAATCAACAAAACAAAATCAGCTAAGTAAAAACAAGGAAAACCCGCAAAAATTTAAGCCAACAACAAAATTGGACAACTCTTCAAAATTATTGGTTCGGACAAAACGCAATACTAAACACAGCAACACAACAACAACCGCAACTTCAACAACAACAACAACAACAGCAATCACAACAATAAGCAGCCACAAAAACAACAACAACAACATCAACTACAACAACAACAACAAGCAGCAGCAGAAAGTGTGTGTTAGTTTGCATAAAAATTTCGTTTCGATAAAACATAAAAGAATTATTGAAAAAATTTCAACAAAAAAAAGAAAAAGAAAAACAATTTATTCAAATAAACATTAACAAATATTTATAAATACATATTTAAACAACTATTGCTTAAAATTATATAAGCAACTATTTGGTAAACATTTTTGATAACAACTGAACTGTAAAAAACAACAGAAATTGTAAAAAAGAATTGATAAACTTTTGGTATAAGTGCAGTGAAGTGCATATAAATTACAAAATATTGTAATTTAATTATTATCAACAAAAAAAAAGAATACAATTTGTAAACATTTTTTACAATTAAAAAGTAAGGCATTTTTTGGATTAACGCGCAAATTTGCAATTGGAACTTAAGGTGAGTTTTTGCAAAGAAAAAAAACCCAATAATATTTTCCCTTCTTGAATTGTGAGTGCTATGCAGTTTTTTTTTTTAGAAATAGTCTTACCAATTTAGGATTGTTATCTTCTAAATAGTTCTACTTGTGCTTTAAGCTATTTTCTATAAGACTCTCTTGCAATGTAACCTCAAAAGAGAAAAGTTCATTCAATATTTATGCTAATGACGCAGCTCATTTTCCCTTATACAACTAACCAAGCATTATTACCACACCCTGTCCCCTCGCACCTTAGTTTTCTATAGTCCATTACCTGCCGCCACTCTTAGGCCTAGACTATAAAATATTGTCACACTCAGTTAAGAGACAAAACTTGAGTTTTTCGAAAGTTTTTGTGTCTGTTTTTTTGTGTGTGTTTTTTTACATGTCGCGATGCGTCGCAAACAATTGCAAACATTTGCAGACGCAGACACATAACGCATGTAATTATAATAACTTATAATTATAATTTATGCAAAAAAGAAAAGTGCTTGAAAAATGAGTTTTGTATTTTCTACGCACTTTTTTTTTTTTTTGTGCTATATGGTTTACTAATGAGACTCAACGTTGCATATTAATAACAATTAGGCCTCAACTGAAGAAAAGCAAAAGTTGCTTGCACACACACACCAATACACACACACACCCAATTGTACGCAACGCATAATCATTTTTTTCTTCTTTGCATAAATTAAACTTTTCTTATGCTGCTGCGTCGCAGTCGCCGCTTCTGCTGACACGCAACCCCCTTGCGGCATTTACGCTGCCGCTGTCGCTGTCGGCGTCGCTGCTACTTTGACCTACTTTAAGCGCAGCGCGTTCCAAATATTTTTTTCTGTGCGTTGTGCGTTGTAGTACACGTTAGTTGCTGTCTCGCTCGCACTTTGTGCGTGAGCTTAAGTGTAGTTCTTGTTGTTGTTGCTGCCCTTTGTTGCGGGTCTTCCGCATTTAATTAAATGCAACAACAATTTGGTTTATTTTCAACCTTTTGTTTTATGTGTTTGCTTCGCTTTTAGTGTTTGCGTGCTTTTCTTACAGTTATTGTTGTTGTTGTCGTGTGTTTGTTGCATTTTCACTTGTCGGAAGTGCGTTTTTACCCTGCTCACCTTTGTTTTTCTCCGTCTCTCATTCCCTCGCGGTCGCTCTCTCCCTCTCTCTCTCTCTCTCTCTCTTTCACAGCAAACGCGCATTTGCACAATCGTTAATTTTCCTAGAATACACAAACACACATACATACACAGAAAGCTCCTTACCCCAACTACTACTCACTCAGTCTTTCTCCGTCGCCCTCTGCCTAACCCTCTCTACGACGCAGACTGCACGGCTTTTGAAACTGACGAAATATTTCGTCTCTTATTATTATTTGTTGTAGTTGTTGTTGTCGTTGTCGGCAGTTGCGCAAAGTGCGTTCGTTGCATTTGACTGTTGCGTCTTATCCCCCACCACCCTTGCGCTCATTATAGCCGCTTCATGTTCTGCTGCCCGCTGCTTGCTGCTGCTTTAATTATTGTGGCATTTTTAATGAGTAGCCACTGCAGTTGCTCGAATTTAATGTGTCACTCGACGACCAAGTAATGGCTTAAGCCGCGCTACTCATTTGTTATTATTACAGTTGTTCAGCTCATGTTGACAAAGCTTCGTGTCAGAGAGGGGGAGGCGAGGCTTTTCTCACTCGTCTCTTTGATCGCTGCGTATGCACTTTAAGTCCGGCTTCGGTTGCCGTGGAAGCATATTTTGCTTATGCAGACTTCTTTCAAGTGGTCTCATAAATTAGCTTGATATTGGTCAACAAATGCCAAATAATTAATAATTGAAATTCGAAACCACTCGGCTTAAGCATGAAATCTTATATATAACTGCATATTTCTCTCGCACACTCAAAATGGCAGCCTGTCAACCATTTGAATAAGCGAAAACATGAAATGCGTTTCTATTTGTGCAAACACACACACACACACATATACACATTGTATAAACATCACTCGCCCACTCTCTCACACACACATAGCAGCCAGAGGGCGCTTGACTGTTTACCGCAACTCTATCGACTGCATAGAAAAGTTTTGCCAGCCCATTTGCCATAAAGTGCGAGAGTGTAAGTTGTAGTGCGAAATATGCGTGAGCGAGTAAGTGAGTGATTAAGAGTGCGTTGGTGTGCGTGTGTATACGTGTGTGCTTTGGCGAAGTGGAGCAAAAGGCAACTAGCAATTAGCAGCTGGGGAATAAATAGCTACACACAATACGAATAGTTTGTCAATGTAGCATTGCACAGAGGCAGCGCCATATCAACAAAAACAACAACAGTGTGTACACACATACATACATACATACATACATATTTACTCCAACTCTATGCTCTCTCTTGCACACACACACACACACACACCTACACGCAGTTTGCAGATAGCAACCATCATATTTGTTTGTGTGTGTAGGTAGGCCTGGCATATGACCAGCTCAACTGTCCAGCAACATACATTTATATATATATATATATATATCTATATATCTGTCTGTGTTTGTGTGTGTATATTTAAGGCAACAATATGAGAAAGACAAATACAATGAGTGACACTGGCAGGTTTTCACTGTACTGGAATAATATTTAATAAAAATATTTATTCTCGTTTTTTGGCTTTTCATTTTTAATTTTTCTGTTGGTTTTTATAATGAATTTGTCTGAGCGTTTTTGATAAGCCGAATTAGCACCACATAAAACCAGTTGATTTCGCATTTTATTTTTTATTTCTTCTGAGCAGCAGCACATGCAAGTTTTATTTCTGGCACGGAAATATATATTTTTATAATGATATGCAATGCTAATCATAAACTTTGTGCGTGTTTCCATTTTTATATATATATATATATATATATAGTTTTTGTAGGCCATGTAACATGGCAATAAAATTGCATATAAATTAGTATATGTTTCAGGGTGTTAGTTTGAGAAAAGTTTCGACATGCAAATGAAATGAGTCACAAAGCGGGTGGCAGGGTGGCACAGTGTGTGAGAGAGAGGCCATTAAGAAAAAATTGCACATGATTATTTGCAAATGTTATTTTTTTTTTTAAAAAAGTAATATTTATAATTATACTAAAGTCATTATCTTAATCTATAGTTAGAAACAAACCAAAACCACATTTGCTGTAAGCTAAATACTAAGCAAAATTAAATATCTCACAATTCTGCATTAAATTTGCACTGAAAAAAAATAAACTACAATTTTTATTGCATAAAAAAAACGCAAGCAGTTATTTAATGATATAGAGTTATGAACACAAATTTGTCAATCAAAGCACTAAAATGGAAAAAGGGCTGTAAAAAAAATTGTACAAGTATAGTACAAGAAAATAAAAAAAAGGTCTATAAATAGTGTTAGTTTTACACAAAAACTACACACACATAAATACCTTATATACATAAGTGTATGTGTGTGTGTGTGTGCAAACGCGAAAATATTTACGTATTTATTTTTTATTGTTCGGCTATTTGTAGATTGTGTCAGAGTCGCATCAAAATTATTGAGGCCTACAATTAAACGGGCTGAAAATGACTGTGCAAAGGGTGAGGTTTTGTTGTGCGGGGGTAAAGCGGGAGGCGCAAGAGGGCAAGCAGAGGCCTATACGCTCTATCGCCAACGCCTGCACAGCAACAAATAGTTTCAAAAAAATAAAAAAAATATACAGCAGCGATAGAAAAAACCTTGAGTTCGCACAACATAATTAAAAATGTGCGTAGACGCACACACACACACACACATACACATGTACTTTTGCAGCGCGCTGAGCTTTTCAAATGACATTCACGCTCACTACAATCCAACAACAACAAAAGAAATTAAAAAAAGCTCAACTGCAACAACAACAACAACCGCAATCACAACTACAGCAAGCGCTAAGGAAATCTAAAAATGGCTACGTCGCAGTGCTAGGCACCGCCAAAATAAATACACCAACAACTACAGCAACAATAAAAAACTAATTTCATAGGCCTACATATTTTTTTTTTTTGCCGCTCTCCCACAAATGCAAAAGCTGGCGACGCTTTTGCGCTCACACACTTTTTGTTGTATTTCGGAGCTTTAGGGCAAGCATCGTGTAAAAGCTTTTGCAGTCGTTAAGATCGCCATGCGGCTGGGCTGGTTGAGATCATAAACGTCCATCATAAAGAGGCGTAGTTGAGGTTTCTTCTTCTTCTTTTTCTACTGAACGAAAGCTGTGTACAGATAGGTCAAGAGAGTGGGTGGAGTTGACCAATTGACCAGATATGTGGCATGTGAAGTTAATTGTAACACAATCGTTATTTGCAGAACATGTTTTTTTGATTTTTACTATAAATAGTTTTATTTAATTATTATAATAATTTATAACTATTTTTTCTTATGCTAAAAGAAAATGAATTATGAAACTAGTTTTTTTAATAGATTTTGAAATTCAACTAAGTTTCAAGTTAATTTGTCAATACGTGTGGTTCTAATTGAAAGAACTGCAATAACTGAGTCACTTTTCTATTAATATTCCTTTCTTAATTAATTTTCTGTAACCTAATTTTCGAGATTATATTATGACGTATTCAGTAAAATACTTAAAAATATATGCTTTATATATAATGGGAACTGTGAAATATTGCTTTTCGCTTATCGAAGTGACGCACAAATATCAAAAATTCGCCAAGTGGAGCATATTCGCAAAAAGAACGTCTAAAATTAGACAATTTTAATAGGTTTAATTATTTATGCTAATAAAATTAGGAAAAAAAGTTATCTCTCCCGCTACTACATTTTTTTTTAGCTGCATTCTCAACGAATGCAATTGCTGCCAGCGCCCACCTTCGAATCTGTTGAAACGGAAGAAAAATTATTATTTAATTGTTAGGAACCCTTTTTGTGTGTGTGGTTTGTCTTTTTTTATTTGGCTCTCGTCTCCCAATTTGTTTTTAATAACAGCTTATTAAGTCAAGTATAATATATACGCACACTTCACAAAACGGAATAAAATCTTGACTTCTTCGAGCTCGATGCTGTTGCTGCCTCTGTAAATTGCCCCAATCTTTGAGCGCCGGCGTCAGCACTCTCAAACATTGTGTGTCACATGAGGTTCTACTTCACACACACACATGCATATACATATATATTTATATTTATATATATTTTGATTTTCCGTTTGATTTTTTTTTTGTTTTTTTTGGCTACGCCTTTTACAAGCCTTTTCTTCTCCCTCACACACACACACATATATATATATATATATATGTGTATAAACCTTGGGAGGCAAGTGAAGCAAAGACGTTTGGAGTGCACTCGTCGCAGTTATGCGAACAGAAGTGGAAACACAAAAAGCACAAAAGAAATTGTTAAGGAAATTAAAAAGCATAAAAACAACAGCAACAGCTTCCGTTAAAACAAAGAACAACCCAAAACAAAGACCGAATTAGACTGCACAGAGAGAGACAGGGAGACACGGAGACAGTGAGAGTGAGCGAGTGAACAAGCAAAAGGGGTTCCCAAAACAAAAACAACAAAAAAAAAACACGCAATCAACTCACATATGCAGCATTTACCGTTAGTACGCCAGCACGCCAGGAAAAGCAAAGAGCTCCGCTTAATTGCTGGCTTGGTTACGCGACTCGATTCAACTCCGACTCCAATTCCGACTCCAACTCCAACTCCGACTTTGAATCTTCAGTGTATGCAATACCCAATACTTAATGGGAAATAAGTAATTTTCATGGCAATCTGGCTGCTGTTTCAATTTTGCTCGAATTTAAAGCACGAACTAACTGTACATAGCACATTCATAATATATTTTTAATACAGCTAATTCAATTATAAAGTGGCTAGACAAAGTTAACTGTTAATGGAGAGGAAGAAGAACAGAGAAAATTTAGTTAGAATATTGAAAAACGCAGAATTTTTACTGACTTTACATGTAGACTCAATCGATGTAGGATCGGGTGTTGAACCAATATGAATTCGAGTTAAGATTATAGTTATTAAAAAAACGATATTATTTGCTGGATTCTTCACACTTTGAGCCAGAAGCGTAACCCGAATTCATTTCGCTGTGACGCCTTGAATTATATACATGGATTGTATATTGTCCTTAAGTAAACTGAATAAACTACTCAATTTTATCTAAAAGAATTTCAATATTTAACTTTTATTTATTTTATTTAATTTTTATGTAAAATTAGCACTAAAACTCTTATCTTAATCTTAATTAAATATTGCGTGAATTTGGACACTCTTCCTGCTCGCAGTGGTTTCTGTATTCCAGATCTTAATATATTATTTAATAATATTCCCTCAACTTGGTTCTTTCTTACTTTTTAAGCCAAACTGACTTTGCACTAATTTTCCCCGTTTAAAAACACATAACGACGCCAAAGACAAACCCGATTTGAAGCTACATTCTTGTTCCTCAGTTTTTTTTTCCACCAATTCTTTTTCACAGCGCCTCTAATGAACTCTTCAGAGTGCGCCGTAACCCTGCTCCGATTTCTCCATACCCCATGCTGAGCCCTGCACTTGCAACAAAGTCAGGGCTCTTCGTTCGTTGCCGTGGCTGCATTTTGGTAATTAGAATGGGTAACTAGGTGGCCAGCAGCAGTAGCACTCCCCCCTCCCAACCCACCTTGACTACCTATCAGCCGTGCAGCCATGTGTGCAGTTAACCCTTGCCCCCCTCAACGAACACTCCGCCCCAACCACGCCCCGGACTCCAACGAGTGCGACGCGGTTCGACGTTGAGTGCACTTCAAAGTAGCAATTCAATTTCATGGTTACCAAGATTGCCGACGTGTTTCTTTCTTTCTTTTTTTTTGTTTTTGTTTGTCGGCTGACTTTTTTCTTTTTTTTTTTTGTTGTCTACAATTTTTGGACTGGTTCTGTAAATTGCGGCCATAAAACTGCAGTTTTTTGTTACCCATTTTATGGGCTCATTCACACCGCGCACAACTGCACTCGAATTCATTTCAAATTTTCTAAGAAAAAAAAACCCAAAAATATGCAAAAGCAAAAAAAATGAAATAGAAAAACGCTGCAGGCAGTCGGAGTGAGCTGAGTGTAATTGAAGTTGGGATCACATAACATTATCGCTGATCGGCGCAGTGTGTAAATGAAAAACACCTTGCAGCTAAGCCAAGATGAGGGCCAGTGGCAGGGGCAGTGGCAGTGGCAGTGGCAAATGCAACCACGCATAACGTTTGCCTGAGAAAAATGCATAAATTAGTCGCTGCAGAGAAGAGCACAAAAGAGCTCCCTCAACTGACACCTGATTTCGTAAGAGCCACCATCCAAAAAAAAAACAAACGAAAAAACAAAAGCCGCAATAGAAATGCATTGCTTCATGTAACACTCACTCACTGCCTGCCCCCCCACAAACTCCCCCCCGCTTTGCCACAACACTTTTAAAGTGTGACTTACAAGCGAAATTAGGCAACGAAGCGTAAAAAGTTAACTTGACTGCGACTTTTGAGTCAACAGAGCGCAAAGTGGCCCAAAGCCAGTGCCAGTATCTGGCTTAAAGATGCGTTAACTGCACTCTTGACTCTATGACTCTATATATATATATATATATATATATATACACACTTTTATTGTTGTGCCTGGTTGCGTTCCGACACAGCCAGCTTGGCTGTGCAATGGTCTGTAAATCGGATCTGGCAGCTTTGGGGCTTAAATATAAATATGGAGCAGGGCAACATTTCAAATGCAAAGCTCCACTTAAATGCATAGCCAAGTTAGTTGAGTTGGCCGAAACGAATAGGTGCTGCAAATAAACTAAACTATTTGCTGATAGTTTGCAGATTTTGTGATAGATAATAATTAAAGATAGAAATAATTAAAGCTGAATTGCTTTCATAATATTAATGCCTAAATATATATTTTTTTTGTATATAAATTCATAACATAAATTTAGTTAAGCAAAGGATTTTTCTAAATTTTAAAGTAGTTTTTTTCTATATGACAAATCTTTATTAAAATTGAGAAGAATTTACTTAACAACTTTTAATAACAAATGCAGAAATTCTATAAATATTTAAGTCTTAATTTTGTGTCATTTCTTTCAGACATAAGCTACTTAAAAGCTATATTTATGTATATATATTTATATATATTTTCCAAATTAATTTATGCAATTTTCTTTTCGCTTTTCTCCATTTTGCTTCCAGGTAAGCGAACGCTTTGTGTGCCAACTAATTAGGCCGTCTAACTGCACGTAAGTTGTTGTTCTTGTTGTTGTTGTTTTGCCATTTTTCAGGAATTTGTTTTTGTTTTTTTTTTGTGTTTTTTCTTTTTGCTGTTTTCACGCTTAAGTTTTGATGTGGCGCCTGCGGCATTGGCCAAATGGCATTTTAGCTGTTTTGCTGCTTGCCGGATTTCTAGTCATAAATTTTGCAATTAACGACAAATGTCACTTTGTCTGCGAGGAGCAAGGCGACTGCAGAACTGCAGAGCAGCCGACCTGCTGCATGCAGATCCATTAACCCCGCAGTCCGCGTCTAGCATTTGGCCAAGTGAATCTGAATGCTTTTAGCCACGTCCACTGAGGCGTGCTCTGCTGTGCCCCACCCATGTAAAACCCATTTGGCACCCAATGCGCCGCCCACTTACGGTCTGGTTCGTTCTGCAATTGCATTAAAAAGCATAAATTTACTTTAGCATTGGACGTTATAAAATCCATTTATGCACTTCACTTGCTTCTTTTTTTTACCAGACCTTTTTTTTTTCTTTTTGTATTTATATATTTTTTTGCATGCCAGGGCTGTGTTTCAGAGTCCTGTCGTTGCATGCTGGTCAGACATTGTCCGTTCTTGCCTACGCCGCCACCCGCCACCCATCCCCCACCCGCCACCTGCAATCTACAATAATTTCTGATTTCCTTGCTGTCCTTTTGCTGGGAAAATTGTTGTTGTTGTTGTTGTTGCTCTTGTTGTTTTTGTACTACTACAAAAAATTCCAATTTCTGCAGCTGGCAAAGCAAAAAAAAGGGCCACAAGCAACAACAACAATAACAACAACAACAGCAACAACAATAATGGTCTATGCAATTTTTAGGAAAAAATTCCCAAACGCCCATTGAGGCGTTTGCCACGCCCCGCTGCGGTGCGCTTTGTTTGCTTGCCTCCGCATTTCGTTTGTGTTGATGATGATGAAGTTTAATTTAGACACGACTCGAGTGGCAGCCACAGCCGCAGCCTCTGCCACTGCCTCTGCCCATGCCCCAGTTGCCTGCAGACGTCGGCGCCCGCATATCCCCCCAACCCATCCAAACCTCCAACTGGCATTTTATTGCATGTCCTGTCCCCAGTCTCCCCACATGCAATCCAACAACAACAACAGCAACAACAACGAGAAACTTTTTACACACAAGCCATTTTGCATAAGCCCCCATAAAATATATTCAGCCATTTGTATACCTTAACTAGACTATATAAAAATCTGATATAGTATTCAGATATTTATTCAGTTATATATTTAATATCAACTAATGTCAGTCAAGAAATATACCAAGCAAATTAAATTAAAGTTTAAAATAATATATAATATTACATATATAAATTTGTACAGATAATTATATATTTTTTTTATTTAATATTAACTAAATTCAATCAAAAACACAAAGCAAAAAATTTAATTAAATTTAAATTTAAAATAAAATATAATATTAATTATAAAAATTCAAAAATATTTAAAAGATTTTCTTGGGTATTTAAATTTAAAATAAAATATAATATTAAATATAAAAATTCAAAAATAGGAAATATTTATAAGATTTTCCCGGGTGTTTAAATGCAAAATGGTTCAACATTTGTTGCAAATTTGCAAATTAAAATAGATACATATTCAAGTTAAGGTCAGGCTCAATTTTTCCTATATATATCTCGACATATACTATATATATCACTGATGAGCAACAAGTTGATTTAAGACTTAAATTAAAATGCAAATAAGCAATTTTTATAATCACTTAATTAAAGTCATTCGAGCAGCTTTTGAAACTGTTTTAAATTTTTAGTGGTTTCATTTGACACTTAATTCTAGATTAGCTGTTATAGATCTACTATATTAAATCTACCAGCAACTTTTTGTACAGGTTTCTTAAATAATAATAATACTATAATATTTGCTCTGGTAGTACTTAAGATGAATAATATATGCAAATCTAGAATATTATTTGCCACTGAGTTGGATAAATTAAATGCAACTATGAAAAGATATTATGATCCATCAATACTAGATATATTAAAAGAAGAAGAAGAAGAATAGTATATGTAAATTAAGAGGAACAAATGCTGCAAGGTTATGATAAATTAAAAAAATAAAATCAAAATTTATTCGACTAGGAAATCTTTCTATCAAATGTAACTGAATATTTATTTATTTATTTGTAAACTTTTTATAGTTAAAGCTATTTTGTAGAGATCTGTTCGTTGACAGTTATTTGGCATTTAATCGATTGGAAACATCTCACCGGAAATAAACGAATAATTGAGAATACTTCAGTTTCTCTAGTGTATACAATTTTGCATAGTGTCCAGTTTTGAAATAGTTTTCTGCTCGTTGCAGTTCTATTTTTCAGTTTCCACACTTTTCCACTTTACTATTCTTTTTTTTTTTTTTGCTCTCTATTTTTCTTTGCTATTTTGCTCTTTCTGTATGCATATTTTCAACATTTCACTTTTTGCATCTATGCTTTTTTTACCTCCCACTCGCATGTCCTTTTTCATTTCCGCTTTGCTAGTGGCTAATATAATTTCGATATTTGACTGGGTGTTTTCTGTTTTTTTTTTATTTTTTATCCATTTGTTGCCTGTGTCGCCTAAAAGTTCGTTTCCTCTGCACGTTGTGGGGTGTGGCTGGGGGGGTGGGGGGTAGGTTCACAAAGTGCTGCAGTGACGCCTTCTGCACTGCAGTCCAAACAATCCGCAAACTGCAACAACAGCATAAAAATAACATTTGCCATTTTCTATTTTTTGCCATATATGTTTTTGCAGCAGTTTCTGTGAAATTTGTGTCTGGGTTTTAAGCGTCGCTTTTTGTTTGCTTTTGTAATTTGTTGTGCCTGTGTGTGTGTGTATGTGTGTGTATTATTGTTTGCATGCGCTTTTCTGCAGAATTTTCGGCAATATTCCATTAATACTTTGGCGTTGCCTTTTATTCGTCTTTTTTTTTGTGCAGGGATTTGCTGTTTGTTTTGGCAACGTTGAAAAAAACTTTTTAATAAATAAATTTTACGATAAAGTGCAATGCTGAATTTTTGCCTTGTTTCCCTAGCTTTTGCATGTTTTTTTTTTTGTTTTCTCTACAGACTTTGACTGTTTTTACAGCATAAATAAATCATCAATGCATTGGTGGATTTATTTGCCGGTCGCTTTTGGGTTTGCTTTCAATTTATTGAATGTGCACTCCCCCTCAAAGACCCCCCCTCCATTGGAACACCATGTGCAATCCACAATCGCAATAGGAATTGTAGTTTTT
The DNA here is from genome assembly GCA_035042345.1 of Drosophila fungiperda. NCBI lineage: Eukaryota > Metazoa > Arthropoda > Insecta > Diptera > Drosophilidae > Drosophila > Drosophila fungiperda. The sequence goes on along the minus strand of JAWNLM010000293.1, from coordinate 1,785,480 downwards.
TGTATGAAAAAAGTGGTTATTAAGCGTAAATGGAAATGCATGTGTCAGGCTTTCATTTTTACTCTTAATCTGCCTAAAAAAATGGTTGAAATAAGTTTTTGGTTATTTCTGAATTTAATTGTAATCGTAAGTGGAAAGTATAAGAAATTTAAGAGGTAATATTATAAGGAATAATATAGAAGAAAACAATACAATTTTAGATCATAGAAAAATAGATAAGAAATAAATACAATAAAAACAATTCTGAAACAAGAATAAATGGGAGATCAAAGAAATATTTAATTGCTTTATCTGTAGTATATTCAGCAAATAATGGAGACCTTGATTTGTGTAAAGACAGTATATTTAATGTAGATGGGTTGAGTTTGTGCCTAGCTAAGTTACAAGACTTTTCCATTAGTATTTCTTGAAAAAAGCTAATTGCAGGCAAAAAACCAAAAAAAAGCATCTATCAATTTATTTGAAATTACTACTCCAAAGCGGAATAAGTAGAAGAATGCAATGCAATTTCGATTGACTCATGGCCAATACATATGCATTCATTTGGCTTAGACAATATTCATTGCTTTTTCAGTTCGGGGCGAAACGCCCACTTGAAGGAGTTATAGCCACAATGCCCATGCCCCGTGAACAACAGCAAATCACACAAATTAACTAGCAGACAAAAGTGCCGCAGGAAGCCACACACAAACACAGTAACACACACACACACACACAAATATACACACAAATTTCTAATGAAAAATACGTTGAGCTGGGAAAAAAAAAGCCAAGCTGCAATAAATGCGATAAATTGCTCAAGTGCAGAGACTGCGCAGCCACAGAAAATGGATAGAAAGAGCAAAATGCAAGCAAATTATGACCCCAGCACAAAGACAGAGATAGGTATATATATAGAGAAAGGGAGAGAGAGAGAGAAAGAGAGACAAAAGAAAGCCACAGTCATTTGGGCTCGATAGTAGTAAATAGTAGTAGAGCGTAGTAGATAATAGTACTACGATATACACTATATACCAGATATATATATATATATATATATATATGTAGAGAGAGACACGGTCCAAATGAATTTTCACTCATTTCCTTATCGTCTGTGATTTCCTTGCCAGACGGCAACACACACACAAACACACACACAACTACAACATGCTGACAATTTTAAATGAATTTGCTATGCAGGCAGCAGCTACCACAACCCACAACCCCCCCTCGCGTCTGTCGCATTGTCTGCAGTCGCAGAGAAAAAATGCAGTTTGTGTTGCCCTGAAACTTGGCTTGATTTTTTTTTTTTTGTTTTGTTGCCCGCCCGCAAAAGGCAAAAAATCAATGAAAATATAAAAGACAGAGAGGGATAGAGAGAAAGAGAGACAGAGAGAGAGAGAGAGAGAGAGGTGCATGGGGGTTGAACCTGCACAACGTCATTGTCATCATCATTCTCATCAACACGATGATGATGATAATGATGATGATGAGGCAGCAGCAGCATCAACGTTTTTGGCTTGTCATCATTATGAAACACAACAACCCTCGGCCTGCAGCAAGGCAAAGGGACGACGCCAGCTGACTGCACAACCCACCCAGAAACAAAAAAAAGAAAAAACAAAAATCTAACAAAAATGCAGAGTCTAAAAGACAGCATAGCGCATAACACACACAGCCCCCCACACACACGCACACACACACACGCACACACACACACATGGAGCACCGTCATTGAAAGGCCAAAAAAGGAGCAACAGAAACTTTCACTTTTTGCATGTAGATTGCCTCATGCGGCATTTTTCGCATAGTGCAATGCGCCAAAAAGCAGACGAGACACAAGTACACAAAAGGCCAAAGCGAGACGGGAGCACAAAGAGAGAGAGAGAGAGAGAGAGAGTGAGAGAGAGAGAGAGGGAGAGAGAGTCAGGAAATGAGTGCGACTGTAACAGGTTTTTAGCAAATGCAAGCAACCCTGTTATGTAGTTGCAATTATTTCATAATATTTCCATTTTCCAAGTGCAGCGCCACAAACTATAGCATACTTTGTAGCTGCCACACTGAGGGGTTGCAAATTGCAGCCAGTTGTGGTTGTGTGCGGTGTGGGTGCGGGAGGGGGCGGAGTGGCGGGTTGGTTTTGGGTGGCTTGTTGAAAACTTTCGTTGTACATGGCAAGGCGGAAATGCGAACGCTTGGAAAAACTTTTGCCACCAGCTGTGTGTCTATGTGTGTGCGTGTGTGTGTGTGTGTGTGTGTATTTTGCTGCTACAATTGCTGAGGGTTGTTGCATGCTACGTGCACGAGTGTAGATAAAAATATTTTAATTTATTTTACTAACGGCTGCAGCAAACTCACAGACAGCGCAGCAAAGAACCAGCCAGCTTTTCACCATCCAACAATTTCCACTTCCAACTTGTTTTCTTCCTCGTTTTGTGTTTTTTCTTTTGTTTTTTTTTTTTTTGGTTTCTGAAGCTATGCATTCTGTTTGCACTGGCATTGCATATGTTGCCACACACACACACACATGGGAAGAATATGTTTCCCCAGATTGGACGCGGCAGATAGGAAGTGTGACACTGCTGCAGCTAAAACTGCTATAGTTGCTCTAGGGAATTTTATAGATTTTAATAGATATATGCAATACACACGAGGCATATATATATTCACAGATTATACCCTGTAAATAAAGTTTTTAATATACAAACATACAAAATAGAATAGAATTTTTTATTTCTAGCCTTTTATTTTGTATTAAAATATATTTTGTTATATATAAACGACTTTATAGCCAATTACTGGGTATGTGTCTAGTCTAGTTAGCGGTTTTGGCCAACTTTGCAGCTGCATTTGTCGCATGCAACGCCCCAAAAATTGAATTGGCCAACAGAGCGTTGTCTGGTTTTGCGACTCGTTTGGCTTGTTTGTTTTCTGCTTTTGCAGTCATTTTATTTATCTTTGATAAAAGGTTTTAGTTTTACATCTACGGGAGTCTGAGTGTGTGTGTGTGTGATAGAGTGGCCATCAATAGTGGCTTAGGTTAAAAGGTTTTTTGTTAAAGGGATTTGACTAAACTCGCTCTGACTTGGCTGCCTCGCAAAACCGCTTAACGCAATCTGAATTCAATTTACTTAAAGGTTTTTAAACTTTATCTTTAAATGTTACATGCTGCATTTGCCATTTGATTTTTAGCTAGTTCAACAAAATGTATTTCCCAAAAGTAATTTATTTAATCTACAAACTATGATTTTCTTCGAAGCTAAAAAGTGTCTCTTGCAATTGCAACAATTCAATTTATTTTTGACATTATTCAACAGCTATTCATATTCATAATCAACACACATATTGTTCGAAAGGTCGCCCACAATAACAAAACAAACCACAAATGTGAAATGTTTATGAAAACAATTGATTTTTAATATATATTATAAACAATGACAATAAGAAGAAGACAAAAGAGAGTCAAACATTTCTTTCAGCAATGACGCATTCAACGACGCCTACGACAAACAACAACAACAAAAACAACACACACAATTTGCCACACACACTTAAACACCCACAAAAATACAATATATACACACATTTGTAGGTACTTTGTTTTGTGCACAAATGCATAAAGTATATTTGTATATTCGTATATATATATATATATATATAACTATGTATCTATATAGGTATATATGCAAAGCCGGCACTCAAATTTGTCCCAGACGCGTTTGTCACGACTTCAAACTGACACAAAAGACGCACAAAAAATACAGCACAGAAAAAAATACAAAAATAAAATAAAACCAAACGAAACGAAAATGTCGCCTGCAATTTACTGCAAAAAAAAAAAGAGAGATGAAAAAAAAAAGAAATTTGCTTTGTCGCATGACTTTTACTTTTTACTTTGAGTTTCAGTGGGTATGTTGGTGGTGCACACACACACACACACATACACAGTGAGAGAGACACACTCGCACACTTTTTATTTATTACTGTTGCCTTTATTGCTGTTGTTGCTGATTGCGTGCAACAACGTGGCAAATGCGACGGGGACCTTTGAGGGCCGACACTGGCACTGGAGACACCCAACTTTGGCAGCGTCGCCGTCTCAAAGAAACCGAAAGTTATGGCATTTTGGCAGCCAAACGAAAGTGCGACGCGGCCTCATTGTACTCCAGAGTGTGTATCAGTCTGTGTGTGTGTGTGTGTGTGTGTGTGTAGGTGTTAGATTTGTATCTACAAATTGCAGTTGTCATAACGCTGAATTGTATAGTCACAGCTGTTGAAATTCAGTTCACGCTGTCACATTTCTAAGGATATACATATATTTATATATATATATTCTTGGTTACCTTTATGTATATATATATATATATATATTATGCCAGAGGTATATATTCTCTTATTTATGTATATCAAACGGTTTGTGCTGACTGACAGACTGAAAGCTGATTGCTGACCAATGAACAGCATTAAAGGTTATTCCACAGCCTCAACTGAACCGATTTTTAAAAGAGTTCTTTTAATCATTGTTTGACGTCTAAATTACAATTTTGATTCTTTTTAAAAAAAAAAGCGTTTTATTGCTTAAGATTGATTTTTGTGTCGTGTTTATCTTTGTCAAAACTGAATCTTTTTTAAAAGAAAGGTATTTTTAGACATTCCAAGCTTAAGATCACATTTAAAATTGAAAACATGTTTGTTTTTCAAATTCAGGCAAAGAATATGTTTACTTAAATTTATACTTTGTGTTGGGTTCAATCGTAACTTGCTCAAAACTTAACTGATTTTTGTTTGGTAACTTTGAACTTATACACAAATTGTGGCCAACACAATATTGTCATTGCTCCACTTAAAGTTCAAAACTTGACATTTGCTAATATAATTTTGAACAGAGTAATGTAAAATGTATTATTATAAAATGAAGCTCAAATTGGACTGTTTATATGTAAATACCAAATCTCTGCCCATAACTGTGACTCATATAAATCGGTTATAATTTCTTTTCTTGCAACATTATGTGATGTGAAAAGAAAGAAAGAAAAAAATAAACGTTTTGGGAGCACAGCTGAAAAGAAAATCGTTTAAGCAGCAGCAAAGCTTCCACTTCATTCAGCGGGCTGGCGTTGACTGTATGAATGAAAATATTTATGCATATAAAGCAGCAACAAGACACAGATACACACACACACACACACGCAGACACATACACACTTAGACAAAGTATCTGCGTTGCTGTGCGGGCATGTAAAAAAGCAGCGTAAAAAGAAAAGGAAAAAAAAGGCAGCTGAAATAAAATAAAATAAAATTTATCTTGAACTTGAACTTGAAACGAAGGCATCGAAGTCAACGTTGGGGGAAGCGACGACGGCGACGTCGACGTTGAGGTCGTCTTGTCTGCTAATGTTGTTGTTGTTGTTGGTAATACATTTAACGGCTATCTGTTGTGTCAGATGATAACGATAATGATGATGTTAATGTTGATGAGCGCTTTAATGATGTATTTTATTTTGCTCTCAATAAGGCAAGCAAATATCAAAGAAATGCTATTGTTTATTACGTATATATATATATATATATATATATATATATAACAAATATAATAAAATATTTTTTTAAATTCAAGTGCACTGCGCAATTTGCAATGCAATGAATAAGAAATAAAATTGGAAATACCACAAAAAAAAACAAAAATTATACAAAAACCCGCATTTTTTGCAACAGCAAATTTGCAATTAATTTGATTTCATTTTCTGTGTGTGTGTGTGTTTCTCACAATTGCCCCTCTGCCCGTGCATGTGCTGACTATTTGTGTGCTTTGTGCTTTGCGCTGAATGTCATCAGCTCAAAGTCTTCCAATTGTGACTTTGAAATTGCGCCAGACACACAACAACAACAAAAAACTGCAGCAACAACAAAAACAACAACAACAACGAAAAGAAACCCGAAAATGAATTTGTTTTGTTAAATGTCAGTCGGGTTGTCAGACTGCAAGTGGGGCCTGTCGTTCAGGGGTAGGGGGTGTGTTGTGCTCTTTGTTTTTGTATTCACTGCGCAAAAGGGGTAAAAATTGAATGCATACAAAATGTGTTTTAATGAGATAATCGCTAAATAAAATATATAAATGCGCTTAACTCTGCAAATGCTCGACTGCCATACACTAAATATATATGTATGTAAATATATATATATAAAATTTAAAATTGCATATAAATTCAACCAATCAGCATCCTCCTAACCCAATGTGCTAATCGAGGTTTAACTGTATATAATTTACTCAAAACTACTCAATAAAACTGTAGCTTAAATCTGCTTAGTTTTTAATAAGATTTTTGCATTTAATCAGCTCAGAAAGAGTTTTTTTTAAACAAATCATTTAGTGGACTTTAAATTATAAATAAATAATTAAATTATGTTTAAAATCTGAAAATTATCTTTTACAGTTTAAAACTTTTCCTAACTTTTACATTGCCAAGAAATTCAAGAAATTTAATGAGTCACTGAATGTATTAGAATGCTTCCGCAAAATAGATTTACTGATAAAAATAAAAATTAATACAAAATTATGTCAAATGACATAACAGTGCAAATAATATAAAAAACCCAAAAAAAACAAAAATAAAAAAACAGTAAACAAATACGGTGCGAAATGCAAAAGTTCATAAATTAAGTGATATAATAAATAAAAAAAATATATATAGGCGATAGATATGTAAGTGTGTGCTTATATATATAAATACATATATATACAGTTGCACGACGCCAACGCAGTAAAGTGCAAATAAAGAGAGAACAAACAATTTGTATATATTTTGCGACAGTGTGCAAAATGTATCTGCAGCTGTCTATCAGACGCCATTATATCTATAACTGTGTGTGGATGCCGACGATGAAATTTCGCGGCTGTGTTGTTGATTTTTTTTTTTTTTGCTGATGTTGTTGTTGTTGTTGTTATTATTATGTATTAGTGTTATTTTTTACTCGCTTTGCCGTATTTTTCGCTGAGTGCTATCGTTGTGGAAGCAGCGTAGAATGAAAGATTCGTGGAACTGGGACACTTGTGTGCAGCGTGTCTGCGCCTTATTTTTTTGTTGTATTTTATTGTTGCGGCGTTGCTGTTTTCGGTGGGTTGCGCCTCTGTTTGCCCCGCTTCTACACGCTTGCTGCGTGTATCTGTGAGATACTTTTTTTTGGTGTGTTTGCGCGTATCTTTTGCAATGCTGCAAAGTCTAAAACGCCGCCCAGCCCAGCTGCGACTGGGTGGCTCTCTTTCTGTCTCTCAAACAGGGCTGAAAATAAAAAATATCAAACTAACAATACCAACAGCATCAAATAAAACACATTAGTATTTTTTACATATTTGGCATTTGAATGGAAAACTGTTGTTGTTATTTTGTATTACGAAATTTTGATTAACCATTTTGGAAATTTGTTAAGCGCTGCTCTTGCAATTATACATTATTAATTTAAATGTCATAATTTAGCTGGGATGATGGGGCGTATGATTACTAAATCGTGTTTAACTGCAATTGCCGCGCTTCCGTTTGATCAGCAGCTGTAGAGTTGTTTGCATATCTAAAATGCAAATAATAAATTTTGCAAAAAAAAAGAGAAAAAAAATAAAACTTGAAATGCGAAAAGAGTACGGCCAGAACAAGACTGATATTTTTGCCAAACAAAAAACACACAGTCAAGATTGCAACCAAGGTCAGCAATGACGAATAACAGCAAAATGCGCTGCTGCTGCTGCTGCTGCTCTTTGTTGCTGTTGCGCTCTGTACCAGTCGCAGATCTGAGCAAATATACACACAAACACACACTCTCACACACACACACTGTGCATAGTCAAAGAGTATGTGCAAACGAGAGGGCCAAAGCTGTTGCTTGTGCAACAGAGAGAGCACTACAAATGCGCCTTTATTTTACTTATTTTTTTATTTATTTTTTATTTTTTTTATTTTTGGTTTGTCGAACAAAAAGTAAATAATTTTTTATTTGTCAGCGCGAGTCAGTCCGAGTCCGGGTTCTGTGCGCGTACATAGAGGTTCTATACACTGCAAATGTTCATATATAGTTTCTATATATATGCTAGCGATCCGTATTTATAGTCGCAACTTAGTTAATGTGTGCTTTCAACATGACGACAGCAGCAGACAATTGCGAATTTTCGTGAATAAAATCAATTTTCGCATCCTGCGCAAAATTACTGCATGTGAAAAAGATGCAGGTATTTTTGTTAACATTAATATAAACTTCATTAGGTTTATAAATGATATTATTGGTATACGGAAACAGTTTAGGAGCCCAACTTTAGTTGTCCATTACAGAATTGATTAAAAGTAAGCTATATAAATATATTATTTAACTGCTAAATAAGATATAATTTAGGATCGATCTCTTGTTTTTTTTTTAATCACGTTTTATTGAATAAACATTTTTCAAGTAGTTTAAATGTAAAGAGAGCTTTTCCAAAGAATTTTAGAATTTCGACTGCTAAGTCAAATTGAAGTTCTTCAGATCAATATTAATTTTAAGTCTATAACTTTAATGTATTTACATTCGTAAGCCTTTTTAAATGGCTTAGTCATGCTTGCTCATGAAAATCTCTCTTATGTGAAGGTCAATCCGCACGTCGAAAATTCCACATTCAAATTTTGCATAATTCATATGCATTAATTGCTTAATTGAAGACACTGTGCAAAGCGCGCATTTATTCAATTCATTCAGCAAACAAACACTTCAGCACACACCCATATATATATATATATATATGTATATATGCATATTCCAATAGAGAACCACGCGCAGAAAGATCTTGAAGTTTCAGTTCTCACCTATTGCATGCTCGACCAATTCCTGGAACTCCTTTCAATAACTAACACGAAGATCTCGTTGCTGTTGCTGTTCTCGTTTGCTGTTCGCACATGCTCAGCAAACAAAGTGCCAGAGAGAGAGAGAGAGATAGAGAGAGAAAAAGGAGAGAGAAGAAGATAAAAGACCACATCGCAACGACGACGAATATCCTTGAAAAATGCAAAAGCCGATAATAATAATAATAATGGCAAAAGTAAACGCAAGGAAAGCTTGCGGAGCAGGCGCAGAAACTGCACAACAGCAGCGGCAACAGCAACCACAACAACAACGGAAAAGATAAATCAAACAGTTACTAAACACACAAACACACAAACATACATATATGCTGGCTGCTATGCAACAACTGGTAGTAAGAAATGTTATCTTATTTATTTGTACATACCCTGTTAACATAAATTATTAACAGAAATAAAATAAAATTAGTTGAAAGGCAGCTACACTCCACAAAAAAGAAATAGAAAATTATTTAAGATATTATATTAAATTAGATACGTTCCACATTTTGAATGATCAACGTCAATTTGTATGATCTGTAGAAGTTATGCAACAGTTTGTAAAGGGCATTTGCCAGTCGAGTATACCTTCCTATGTATCATCTTTTGTTTTTTTTGGCAGTGCCAAATTTGCCGACGTCGACTGAGCAAATAACTGCATTTGACCTTGTTTTGCAGTGCGCCTGTGTTGGTAGCTTAGAACAAACAAGATATGCCGATTGTGCGCGAGTGTGCCAATGTGTGTGTGCCGATATACATGCATATGTATGTGTACACATATATATATATATTTTTTTTTTGCTGCTTGTTTGCTTTGCTTCGCATATTCGTGAAGAATTTAAACTTGCTTTGTTCCAGTGTGTGTGTGTGTTAGTTTCAGTCTGGCACAAGTGTATTAATTCAGCTGCGCATAGCACACACACACATACAAATGCAGATGGAGAGAGAGCGACTCGCAAACTTGTAGAGAATAACTTACTCAGGCATAGACGCCTGCATATGCTATAGAAAGTTTGCCTAAAGCGGAATCTATACAACTGAAAAAAAAAATCAACGCAAAAAGCGCTTACATGCGCTCTCTCTCTTTCTTTCTATATCTCTCTCTGTTTCTGCTGCTCGCTTCCCCGGGCCTGCACTTTATTTTCACATTTCGTTTTTTGCTGTTCATCGCTTTTGCCAAAATACAAAATGTAGGTTAAATTTGCGGAAATCACGCGAGTGCGCATATAAAAAAATAATACGCAAAAAAGAACATAGAGGAATTAATATATATATATATATACATATCTATATAGAGTCTATAAAAAACATATACGTGTGCATATAGCTCACACGCAGACAAACGCTTATTTGTTTTTGTTGTTTGCTCTGACGTGTTTTTTGTTATTCTGTTATGCAATAATCACTAATTGTTGACTGATATTCATTCGCTGAATAACAAAGTGCGTAACTGCCAAACAGGTGCTATAACATTTTGCTCCATACGCTATCGATATCTTTAATATTTAAAAATATTACCATTCGCTATCTTGATTGATGTTTTGTTGTGTCTGGCTCGTGCCTAACGCACATCTTTATCTGGGCTTAGCATTCCTATTATAAAACGCCATTTATACGCATTCAATGCGTCCAATCAGAATGCACAATGCTGATATTAGTGTGCATACTAATGCGCTCGTATGAGTGCACTTTTTTGCAAGTTCGAGACAGAGACAGATATAGCGAAATGAGAGCGAAATATACGACGAACGACATTGGGATGATCGTTCCGTTCAGTTGGTTCGGCAACTGTTCGGCTCTTACATGTCGTTGTTGTTGCTGTTGTGCTCGCTGCAATTTATTCGCATGCGCTTTTTGCTTCGTCGTTTTAAGTTCGTGCATTGCTGTGAATTTTAATTCGTCGGCTTTGTGACTTTTTGTTGCTTGTTTTTATTTCTTTTTTGCATTTACTTAGTGCACGAAGGCTGTTCGTTAAATAGTTGTTGTTGCTGTTTGCTATATAAGCATTACATGCGCCATCTCCCATTGGTCAGCTGCAGTGTAAGCGGTTTTAGTGTGTGTGTGTGTTGCATTCGTACTTGCTCTGGCCGTGTATTAGTCAGTCTTTGTTATAAAAGTATAAGTGAGCATATGAATAATGTAGATAATTAAATAAGATTTGGTGTTTTTCGTAAATGTTAAATGTGAAATATATCAAGGATTTAATAAGGAATGAAGAAAAATTTACTTTGTTTTAAATGTAGATATACAAAGATATTTGCATAATTATTTAAGTATAAATCAATTATTACAATGAAATGTCAAACTAATTAATCTCTCTTTCTTTCATTGCAGGTAACTAAATGTTTGCATAACAATTAACTAAACACTCACAGTCAGATTAAGTTCGGTAAGCGTATGTTCTTCTGCAGCTCATTATCGATTTTGTTAGAATTACATCCCTGTGCGCAGCATTCAGGTCCCGGACAATAACATCATAAACATATGCCAGCAATGCCAAACCGGGGCAATTTCATTGTACAAAGCGAGTAAAAATGTTACTTTCGAGTTTGTTAACACCCCATCCCGAACAGCATAACAATGTTAGCCCACCCATAGCAACCACCACACCATCGAAGCTCAACAGCTGAATGCACACAGTGCCACCTCCTCCTCTCCCCTTCCCTACCACTCTTTCTGCCACATTGACATGCAACCACAACAACAACAAGCAAGTAAGGACAAAAAATGCAATTTCTTTTGAAGAAAATTCGAGTGGAAAGCGCCGTCGTCCTGGCAACCACCTTTGGCTCTCTATACAAGCGGCACTGGAAAAAAGAGGAAAAATCTCGGACACGCAACGAGTGCAGTCTGCTGCCAGTTAACTGTTCCCTGTTTCCTGTACCCTGTGTCCTGTGTCCTTGCTTTGAGGCACGTGCTGGAAATGCGCTGCGCTGATAATGAAGCCAGCGACTCGCTGCACACGCTACTGCAACCCTCTCTTTCTCCCGCTCCTGCTCCTACACATGCCAAAGGCCAACAGGGTCGAGAGTGGCGCCCCTTTGCAAGGGGTGGATATCGCTACATAATACCGTACGTTGATTTTGTTGCAGCTGCAGAAACAACAGCAGCAACAGCAGCAGCAACGTCATCATCAAAAGCAACCCCCGAATCAGTGAAGTGCAACACTGCGCACTGCGCTTGCAACCGCGGTTACATTTCATTCTGGGGTCCAGTTAATTAAGCAACGTCGTCAGCATCTTTGTTGCAATTTTTTGAGGAAGGGTTGCTTTTTCCTTTTCTTTTTCCCTTTCTCTTTTACTGCTGTTAAGCTGTCAAAATCGCTGATGTGACAGGCGTGTGCCGTTCCCAACTAATTGCAGTTGCCACAAACAGCCGCTACTTTGATATATCCCCTTGATATCCTTAAACCGGTTTCTTCACCATGTCGCAGCCCCTGCCTTCTGTCCAAATAGGTGTTGTACTTACACATAGATCTCAACTCCATGTTGACCAAGTCAGATTTGTCAAGGCTTTTCTCATTTGTCACTTTTTGGGGGTTGAGAATGTGCCTTGAAAGACTGAAATTGCCTTTTAAGCGATAATTTTGAAAGCAATTTGTACAAATTGTACAGCTATCGCTTATAATTGTGACATTTGTTTGGATATTTAGACGGTCTTCGGTCTTTCGACAGACTATTTTTTTAATTCAAGCTAAATGTTAAGTTTATTATTTAGCTCTAATTGTGTCCGAGTTCAATGTTCTTAAGTTATTTTCCTTTTTATTGAACTCATCCCTAACCCTTTCAGAATTATTCTTGGGTTTTTATATACTAACAATTGCAACAATTCTAGATTGTCTTATCATTTATCTGAATTATTTATTTGAAGCTGCGCTAAAGTATTTTTTATTTATTATTTTTGTTGTTTTTTTGCAGTCCTGGTAAGAATTAAAACACCAAATTATTTTAGTCCTCAAGGCATATGTGAAGCAACTTATTTAATTAGCTTGCTTTTCCTTAAGATGTCAACTATTATATAATAAATCTTGAATCTCTAAATAATATCTGAAATTAAGAGATAGATTTTACAACTTTCAGCTTTAATAGCTAAATATATGAAATATTCTCAATTATTCAACTATCAGAACCCTCTCGAGCAGCTAAACGAAGTAAGCTATTATGAAGCAGTGGCTTTATATGTTTATAATTTACATATTTGGGTATCCCATACAATTTTTGGTTATACAACAACTTTTAGCTGCTTTTCACATAACCATTTTGTATGTCGACATATCAAATTTACGGACCAAAATTGCAGACGATCTAAAAGTGACAATCAGCTATGCACAGCACGACAAATTAGGGTTTGGGGCTGGTGCAAGCACAATATCTAAAGATGTCATTTGTCTTCATATCAATACCCCCAACCCACAACCCCCCATTCACAGTCCCAACCCTAAGTCTAAGTAATCCCAGTTGCCGTTGCTGCTGCAAATCAACTCAAGCAAAAGTGTCAAAACAATACAAACGACGCACAGGCGCATACTGCCTCCAATCTAAAGCACAACTGGGCACATACACAACACACACACACACACAATCACACACACAACACACACACACAACACACACACACAAAGAGGAGCCGCATACGCACATAATTTATGCCCAAGTACGTGGCATGAGAATGGAGAGTTGGAGAATTTTTGGGAAAAGGGACTCTCGAAACTTAGAGAATTGCGTTTTTGTATGCGAAGGCCTCTCGCAACGCACATAAAACGCAGACTGCAGCCGAACATAACTGCGGAAAAATCAATTTTCTTTTGTGCTTAAGGGTGGCTACAGGCCACCACATTGGCTGGGGTAGGGGGTAAATGCCAGCGGGCAGGGGGATGACAGCAACAAAATGCTCGAAATGGGCAGCCCGAAAAAAGCATCAACATTTATTTGGCTTTTGGGGGTTGCACACACAAACACACGCACACACACACACACACACACGCACAGCAAGCAGTTACGCATTTGTGCAGCAAATTGTCACCCAGTTTTGGGCATATATTTACCCAAACCCTCCCCGCACCGCTGGCAGAGTGAAAGTGTGGAGTGAATTGTGTTGGCAGCGCTTTGAAGTGCAAAAGTGCAGCATAATTTTTGGGGCTAATGCAATTAGGCAATTATTTATTGAAATAATGAAAAAGTGTGTGAGAGTGTGTGTGAGTGTGTGTGGGTGTGTGTATGTTATGTGTGTGTTTACTGAGTACACACTGGTTGTGTCCTGCGGCTGCTAATTACTCATGCCGCACGCATTTTTGGCGCACTGGGGCGTATACACAATAATTTACAGCTAGGCCGTGAAACGTGCAGCGAATGCGCAGAAAGAGATTGCTAAGAAAGCGGAGAAAGTGAGTGAAGGAAAACGAAGAAGTAATAGAGAGAGAGATAGAGAGAGAGCGAGGGAGATGGAGTATGAGGATGAGGCAGCTTGCTTGGGGGCAACTGCAGCATTTTATATTTACACAATTGCCTAAAATAACAGGGGAAAAATGAAAAAACGCAACAAAAGATATAAAGAAATGTCATTAAATGGCGCAGCAAAATGCCTATAAGTGTGTATTTGTGTGTGTGTTTTGCTGTGTATGTGTGTTGCTGTGCTTGTGTTGCTGTGTGTGTGTTGTTGTGTGACACGCACAACATTAAAATACAAAAAAGGAACAGAAAAAACCGAAACGAATTTTGCACACGCTGCCCAAAACTCAAATTGTTTAAAACTTTTAAAATCCAAGTGTACATTTTAGCTAAGAATTACATTATTAACTGTTGCTGATAAAGAATTTGTAGACTATATTTATATATACATCTTATGCAATTAATTGACAATATTTAACTGCCCTCAAAAAGAGTATAAAACGCAGTTGCCAAAAAATTGTAAATGCGTTAGCAGTTTGGGCAATGACGTCAGTGCCAGCATTGCCTAAATTGTTGTTATTAAAAAGTTGCCAGTTGATCCAAACAATGTTCATATTGGCCTTATTGTTGTTGTTGCTGTTGCTGTTGCTACTGGGCAATTGAACACAGGCGGTGGCAGCAATACAACAATTTCTGTTGCAGCCCCACAAAAAAAAAAAGTTTTTTGGGTTCGCTTGTAGACCCAAAATAACCCAAAATTGTAGGCACATAAATGTTACGGCTGCTCTGCTCTATCTGTCTCTCTTTCTCTTTCTCTCTCACTCTCTCTGTCTCTCTCTCTCTCTCTCTCTTTTGATAGGGATAAAAAATGAGTGTGCGGGCCCTGACACTGTTGGAAATGTGTCAGGCAATAGTTGGGGTATTTGACAGCACAACAAAGTGTACAAAAATAGGACTGAGTAATAAAATAAAAGTTGAAATGGAATTTTAAAAACTATGTTCTCTGCCTAAGTTCTTAATTACGAGTTAAGTGGATAAATTTAAATAAATTGAGTTTTATCTAAAATGCACAAAAATATAAGAAATAGTTTTAAAAATAGATTTCATTAGTGATGCAAATTCTCTAACGATAGTTAATCATTGGTTTTTTAAGACACACCTTTTATATATATATAATATCTTAGTACAAAGTTTAAAGTTCAAAGTAAATCGCATAAAACTTGTTTAGACAAAGAAATTAAGAGAAAACGAAACTTAACAAAAGATGTTTGAATTAATTAAGTATTAAAATGATCTATTGCAAAGGATTGATTTTACTTAAGACTCTTCCGTGAAATAAACTTATATTTTATATATTTTATATTTCATATTAAATATTCATAAATTTCACGCATTATTTAAAGCGTTTTTTTTTTGGTAGCCCTTTTTTTTTTTGGTTGTTTGTTGTGTCAACCCCTAACGAGTTGTGCGTGTTGTGTGTGCCACGCCCACTTTTTAGCAAATCACTTGACTTTTTCATTAATAAAATTGGAGTTAGCTGATTTTTTCGTATTACTCTTAAATTTGCTGTTGATTAAATAAAAAAAAAATCATCAGACGCAAAGAGTTCGAGTGGAATTTTGTATACCCTTCCCCGCGCTACACCCCTTTTTGTGTGTGTGCGTGTGTGTGGCATTAGCTACACCCATGCGTCTGAACCCTTTTGCCAAACACACACCCACCCACACACACACACACACACTTTGTTGTTGTTGTTGTATTCAATTTCATAATTTTTTTCCGCATTTTTTTTGCGTCAACTGAGACACGCAAAATGTGGCTTACCAAAAAGTGAAAGGATATGCATTGAAATCGCGAGTTCCTTTCAATAGCAACCGAACACACACAAGTTTGCCCATACACACGCACACCCACACACTAATGCATTACAACCCTCAGCAAATTCATAACTTTTTTTTCGCCCAAAACCCACAAAAAAATTGTTTTCCATACGCATTAATGCAGCAATGCGTGCGCTTTGAAGGAGTTTCATAAATTGAGTGAGTAGTGGAAGGAGATCCTATGCGAAAGGACACAATTGCTGCGTGGTCCTGGACATGATTCGCTGGCTGCACTGCCAGTCTCTGATATGCGTTTTGGGTTCCGCTGAGTTATTACTTTTCCACCCGGCGACTGATTAACGGTCGTCTTTTGTTTTAGTTGAGTGTCCCAAGGAATGGGAAGCAAAAAGCGGTCTTGAATATATATCCATAAATAATATATATAAATAATATATATAAATATATATACATATATACATATGAATATTTATGTAGATGCGTACGAGCATTTAAAATGATTATAAGCAACAAAATTTGAGAAGTTATCGGAATCGGAATCGTGCAACGTTTTTAATTTAAATACTTAAGCAAATTTGAAGAAAAACCTTGAGTTTTTCAATTCTAACGGATCATTTCAATAAGCAATTAAAAATCATATCAGCTTAGATAAAGTTATATCCGCCTTGATAAATCATCAACTTTTCTGAAAGTAGACTTTATAATTTATTAAAAACTAAATTCAAATACTGTAAGAAAATAAATAGCTCCATTTCTTACTGAAAGTGAAAGTTTTCAAAAAAGATTTTTAGGAATTTTCACTAATGTTTGCCGTCAAAAGTTTCCAAATTCATGGAAATTTAAGTTTTCTTTTTGAACAGTCGCCAGTGCTCAACATTTTTTAAGTGCTGCTGACAATCCGTGCAAATCGCCAGCAGTTTTTGACTAACACACACACACACGCACACATATATGTGTGTTTGTGTGTGTGTAAGTCGCGTCACTCGTCAGATCGCTGTTCAAAATTCAATGAGCAAAGTGCCGCATGGCCGTTGAATTTATTGAAAAATCATGATATGTGCCCATCAGGCCAGACTCCAGGAGACTGGCAGCAGCCAGTAGGTGGGGCAAGAGATTGGGGCACGAGGCAGCAATCCTTGGCATGCAAAAGCGTCGATATGACAGCTTGACTGAACTAAAAACCGCGTTCCATTTTAGATGTCGGGAAAGGGTGGGTGGGGGAGGGATTGTGGAATGGGGGGCAGGCGATGCTAGACAAAAGCCCGCACGCATACACGGAAATATGATTTTTTTTTTTTTGTTCGTGCTGCCTGCACAGCGGGTGCTTGGGCGGATGAGTGGTTGGGTGGGGTGGCTGTTAGGTGGAAGTGGTGCTTGATCTAAGTCTGAGGCTGATGCTGAGTCTGAGCCTACGAGCTGAGCTGACCCGCCCGCACCCCCTCTCCCCAATGCTGATTGACGTGCCTTTTATTGATGCTCTTGATTGGTTTTTACCTTTTACACACGCACACAGACAGATACGGGCTAGCAAAGCTGCTCGTTACACTTAGAGAAAACTGATGTGCTTAATTTAAGTACCGCTCTTTAATTCAAATTTGTTTATTATTTATGGAATATCTAGAAGTTAATCTCAATCAATCCACAATTTTGCCTAAATTAGTTTTAAATTTCTAGACTCGATTATGACGAATCTTTATAAAGTTAATCAAAAATCAAAATAAAATATTCTAGTTAACAATTAAATTACAAACATTCTCAATAAGTATTTTGAATATATTTTATTTTAAAAATTCTTGACTTAAGTTTGAATATTCTTTGTTAAGTAAATGTATACTTGAAATCTAAATTAAATGTTGTAGTTAATAATTTAATAACTAACATTCTCAATCAGTCTTAAGTGTATATTCGTCTTAAAATTCTAGACTTCAGTATGAATAATCATTCTAAAGTAAATTTATACTTGAGAATAAAATAAAATGTTTTTTTGCTTTAACAATTAAATAAGTAACATTTTTGATCATTTATCTACTATCAGTCGTATAACTTTCGATCATCTAGATAAGGTTTAAGAATTTAAGATCATCTTCTTCAATTGGTTGGAATACTTAAAATAAAAATTAAGTAACTTTTACAAAGTATTTAACAAATACATATTTGAATAAAATTTTGGAATTTAAGATCATCTTCTTCAATTGGTTGGAATACTTCAAATAAAAATGAATTAACATAGCTTCTATAAAAACATATTTGAATCAAGATTTTGGTTGTCTAATTTTTATTCCTGATCAGATTTTGTACTTGAAGTAAGTTTAAAGCACTCACTATTTATGCTGAGTGTATTCACTCGCACCCACACTACTCGCTACTCGTTACTGGCTACTCGCTACTCGTTCCACTGCTGATGCTGCTGTGACGGTCGTTAGCTCAATATGTGCGTATTTGTGTATTGTGTATTTTGAGTAACCACCCAAAAGAGCCACCCACACACACACACAGAACAGTTATGATTTTTATTACAGGTAAACGAAAAAACGGCGAACTGATGAATTGTGTTTGTATTTGCTTTGGACATTCGTCGTTGTTAATTTTTTATGGGCATGGTTAATGCCAGGATGCCACTGGTGGCATCGGTTGGTATCGGTGCTTGGAGTGTGTTCGTCGACTGTTTGCGTTTTTAATCAAATGCTTGAAAAGCGCGTCCAGAAAGCAATACTTTTGGACTTTAGTCCTGAATCCGTCGTATTCGCGTATCGCTTGCTTGTTTAACTTTTATATCGTAATTGCATATCACAACGAGTGTGAGTGTGTGAGTGTGAGTGTGTGTGTGTGTAAGTGTGTGTGTGAGTGTGTGTGTGAGTATGAGTATGGCAAACAAACTAATCAAATGTCTGCAATCGTTGCTTGGCCAGTTTCCACTTCCGTTTCCGCTTGTCCACAGATCAATCTCTATCTAACAGCACCTCCCCCCCCCCCTCCCACATCACTCTCTCCCTCTCTATCTCTGTCTCACACTTGTCGAGCCTTTAGCTTCGCACGCGCTAATGCTTTAATCCTTGGCCAGAGAACCTTCAGCTTCTGCTGTCCGCGTGTATTAGATCGATGAAGTATTAACGACTTAATTGCATGTTTGTTAGCCATTTTGCATCCACTCTTATCATTCCCACTGCACCCTGCCTCCGCCCCCAGCTCTTCCATCTGCCTCTTTCATTTTTATTTTTGTATTTTTATTTGCCAATATTCCTGTTTGAAGTTTATTAAATTCCCGCACAGGAGGCGTTGCAG
Organism: Drosophila fungiperda; assembly: GCA_035042345.1. NCBI lineage: Eukaryota > Metazoa > Arthropoda > Insecta > Diptera > Drosophilidae > Drosophila > Drosophila fungiperda. Next base: position 1,766,139 of record JAWNLM010000293.1, on the reverse strand, counting down.
TTGAGTCCTCTTCCGCATTTGATACTGTTGATATTTTTAGTGTTGTTGTTGCTGTTGTTGTTGTTGTTGCTGTTGCTGTTGCCTCATTTGCTGAAACTCACAAAAATTCGATTAAAGTAATGGCTTTTTGAGCAGCTTGCTTGTGGTTAAACGTTGTCAGGTTTGTGTGTTGTGTGTGTGTTGTGTGTGTCGGTGAATGACCAGGATTATTAGTTAGTTAGGGTATTAATCAAGTTATTAAATCACAGTTTTTGTTTTTAGATATGATATTATTATTTACCATATATGCTAAGAATTTGTTTAATGTACACATAAATTTTAGTGTTATTATATCAAAATCCGCTCACTAATGGATCTCTTTAGATTTGACGCTTTTTGCTTGTTTTTATACGCATTGACATCTGTATAGATTTGATATACGCAGACATTGTCCATTGTACATCGAAAATGTCAATTTAAATTCAAATTCAATCCCTTATCATTGCGAACTCATTCCGCGGACATCTGTGGCAACAGCAAATTAAATAAAGCTCAATGACAAACTTCATTAGCCAAAAAATCAACTGGCCAACATGCCAAACAACAAAAATAACAATTTGCCTTTTAGCCCACACACACACAAACACACACAGCGTACCTCATGCCACACAATGCTTAAGCTTCAGCTGGCTTTCACCCCACCCCCTTTCCCAATATATTTTTTTTTAGAATGCTAGGCAAACGTTATGCCAAAAACTAAATTAAGATTGAAATGTAAAACTGAAAACGTTTTACACAATTATTGAACGCTGTAGCCAAATCGAATTGTCCTAGGCGATGGATGGACTAAGGGGTGGGAGGTTGGGAGAAAGGTTACATATCCTCGACATATAACAGCCTTAATCGTACAGCGAAATCCACTCCAAAAAAGGCTGTCCAGTTGCTAACCCTTGGACATTTTGACGATTTGTGCGAATCATTCGACTGCATAACTTACAATACCGTAAATATAAATTCTTTGAAAAACAGGGGCGTAGCAAGTAGAACCGGGGTGTGTGTGTGTTGAGGGGGGAGGTGTGGTTGTTTCGTTTGTAGGCTGGCCGCGTACTAATGAACGTTTTTTCTCTCTTTTATTAAGACTGGGGCCTCGTCCGCTTAGCATTATCACTCCAGCATGCATTTTGCAAATGAAACGATTTCAGTAAACCCAACCAAACTCCCCAACTCCCCCCAATCTACACAAATGAAAGCAACCACTCCCCTAACCCCCGCGCTTGCACACAAAAGAAAAAGTCAATGTATGGAAATTTTTGTTCAATCACAAATCCAATGATGTTCGCTTCGACGCATTTTGACAGTTAGACAGACAGAGTTGAATAGAGAAAAGAAGAGAGAGAGAGAGAGTTAGACAGTTGGGGAGCGAAGTGGTGGGGGACAAAGTTGAGGGTCACTTTGATGAATTCAACTGTTTCTGCAGCGGCAGCAGCAGCAGCATCAGGCGATTGTTGTTTGTTTGAAAGGCTGCTGCTATTTCTTCCACTTCTATGCCAACTGCATGTCCTGTTAGCTTGCTGATAGGCCTCGTGTATTTTCCTATGTTCTCTTTACCAATTTCTGTACCCCCCTCTCTCTCTCTCTCTTCCACGCTCCTACTTGATGCACATTGTCCATTGATTTTCGTCTTTCTTTTTTGTGTTTGTGTGTTTCTTTCGCTTTCTTTTTTGCATTTGGCCTTTGTGACGCGTAGTGCATTGATTAGAATGTTTGGACTTGGAGTACGTAAATATTTTTGCTTGCTTGTCAATTAGTGCGCTAAGCTCTTCAATGGCACTTGAAGGGGGTTAAGAAGAGGGGTATATGGAAAGCAATGCTTTTCAGGCTGGCTGAGTGCTTGAAAGCCCCGGCCAAAGTGGGGTATTTTTTTTTAAGTGAATTTAAAGTTTGAACTTAGCCTAAAATGAAACTTAATCAATATGAAACTAAATATTATAATAAAAATGAAATTATTAAAATATATTATATTAAAATATATATAAAATCGCACAACAAATATAATTTATGATTTTTGTATGCAACTTATCAAATTTGGTATTTGAATAATTATGCATAATTTGATTGTTAAGAAAAAATAATAAATTATAATTAACTAACAGAAAACGACTTCAATTAAGAACTAGATTATAGGATGAGCAACAACAGAGGGTAAAGTTGCCAACACACCAGAGAAATTTTGTCTGTCGCACTCTGTGCCACATTCCACCATTTCAATTAGCTGTTGTTAGTCAACCCTTTTACACATTTGACACTTTGCGCTTGCATAAGAAATAAGCAAGCGAGGGGAATAAAAATGCATTTTATGTAAAACTTCAGTTAAACTCAAACTGAGCTGCTAAACTTTTTGACAGTTTGCAAAATTGTTAAGACAATTTCAGCTGTCAGTGGCTGCAGCAAAGTAAGGGAGAGACACACACACACACACATACAGATAGCGAGACATATACGCACACCTGTCGCATTGACAGGGCAAACAATTGCGCATACGACCCGTGGACTGCGTGAAAATTGCAACATTACCGCATGTAACGCAAATATCGTGGCCAACGTCCTCGCTGCCTGCTGTCTGCTGTGCCTGTTACCTTTTTGACATTTGATTGAGATTTGTTATCGGCGTATTCATCAATGATATATACAATAAAAATACACACACTCACACACACACATACACACACGCGCCAGACTCATTGAAACAAAAACAAATCGAAAAATGGTGCCGTGTCCTGTGTGTCCTTCGTCTGATGTGTTGTTGGCCGGCTGGCAGCACACGCCCACAATTCACAGTAGTTATCGTGCGGGGCACAGTGACATTTTTAGGCATTTGTTCAATACGTGGCCAGGACGTGGCAAGTCTAGTCACGACGAGCCCTGCCCTGTTACTTCTATTAGATTTGTGACGCTGGCCAAAAAAAAAGAAAACAAAACAAAAAGGAAGAAAAATGAAATGAGAAAAGCAGCTGCTGTTTGCTGTGCTGTATTCTGGCCATCAGCAGCTTCTGGCCAGCTCCTGGCTCGTTGGCTGCCCCTGTGTATTTTTGCAATAAACCAACGCACACAAACTACATATGGGGAGGGGGTCAGTGGAGCTGCCAAACTGGCCATGCGTACCTTTCGATCCTTGTGTGACATTTGAATTCGCAGAATGAATGTAAACGAGTCGGTGGCAGGAAGCCTGCAGTCCACTGAGCCGCATCAGCGTCTGTGTGTATTTGTGTTTCTTTTATAGAAGTTGTGCTCAGCCCCCAACCCCCCGCACACCCCCTCTCTTAAATTGCTCAATGCCAGGCAAACCAACCCGTTTGCGTATCTATTTTTTAATTTTGCTGACGAGGCACGAAGAGTGGAAAACATACAAACGCAATTGTTTCTCGGTCCACAATGCATTCCATGGCGGCTGTCTACTGACATGTGTGCGTCTCATGCTGATAAGCAGCAACAGCAGACGCCCCACATACACCCCCCTCTTATTCGATTTGACGAGCCTGTGTCCATTCTCCGTGCTCCACTCCGCTACAGCTCAGCCGCGAAATGAAAAGTTAAACTGTGTGACGCGCTCCAAATGCGTGGCATCGGAAGGGGTTCGAGTTCGAGTTGGCTTCGTATTCCTTCTCAGTTTGAGGGGAATCCTAGCGGGGAGTGGGAGTGGAGCTACCTTTCGTTTTTGGTTTGGCGTGATGAATATTTACTGCGTGCGCTAACTGCTAACTACCTACAGGTATTTCCATTTTTTGACATTTTTAATTGGGTTTGAGCAATGCACACAACACAATCCAACACACAACACACAACATACAACACAACACGGCGACAACACGTGGAGAATTTGTCGCTAGAGCTGACAGTTTTTTGCCACTTGACGTTTTGTCGAGTCGCGTTCTTGATATATGTATGTATAAACATGGGGATTGGGGTATGCAACGGTAATGGAACCCCCTATTAAAGTTTGTGAGTAAATTTTAGATATTGCTCACAATATAATAGGCTGTTAGCAAAGTTCATTTTAGATAGAGCAGAGAACTTCCAAATTTTGAACTTAATTCTGATACTATAGCAATTTTAATAGGTTTTTTTTTTAATAGAAAAGCAACTAGAGTTTTCGCCTAGATCGCTTATTAGTCCAAGTATTCCATTGTATCTTTTCTTAGAACAACAAGTGTTGATTGAAAACCATTAAATTAAATAAAATATTATTTTTAAGTAAATTCAATCATCTTAACTACTATTTACCACTATAATTAATACTTTTTACTCCAGTTTTACTCTATTATTAAATCTAATATTTCTTTTACGCTCTTCTTCTTGCAGGTAACTATGCATTGCCAGACATTATTTATCGCAGTGTATTGCTTTCCCACAATAGAAGAACCAACTGCTTTCATTCCGATTTAGTAAGTGCACAAAATGTTTGTTCCCATACTAATTATGCAATTAATTGGTTTACGCTCAGATTCTTGTTTTATATAATATCAAAACAATAAAAAACAACTGCAGCAACAATCACAATCAAAATTACAATTACAATTACAATTCATAATTGTGACAAGGCAAGCGTATCTTGAAGATACGCGTAAATTAACACACAATGTTTTTTTTTTTCAGTTTATTTCTACATTTTCTTCATTTATTATTTTTTATACACTTTTTTTCTTGTTGTGTGCAGCGTTGCGTAAACGCATAACTGTCATCTGTTCTGGACTGCGTTTTAATGTAGCCTCATTTTTTATCAGTCACTTGCATTGCCATCATCATTCTTTGAGCTGCAACACGTTGCATAACTAATTAATCAAGTTGGATTTTGACAGTCTGCAGCGAGTTAACTAGTGACTGAACTTTACTTAGATATTAAATGATAAGATGCACTTTCTGTTGTTCAGAATTAATGAAGAAAAAGTGTAAACTTTGTATGAACAAAATACACAAAAAACTATTAATTAAATTTTAGCTAAAATACCTGATTTCCTTTGACTAAGTCCCTTTTATCAATGGCAAATGTTTTTATTTTATTAAATAAACAGCAAAATTATAATTGAATATTAATGAGTAGGAATGCAGCTACATTTGAAAATATAATTCAACTCTGACATTTAAACTGTTATGTCAAAATGTTGTCATCAGCCTGGCTGACAGATGTCGTTGCCACATGCAGAATGCCTGTGAATTTCGCATGCCTGTCAATTGCAGCAAACTTGAATTACTCAATTGTTACCGCACACACTTGAACACCAATTTCTAGGTTATGATATCTAACGGTATTCGGTGATACACGCCCATTTTTTTTGCCTCCAAGCAAGAACGCACACCCACTGCGATTTTGGAGGCATGTCATAACTCAGAGTTTGCACTCCTCCGCCGCTCTCTCTCTGATAATCCATAATGCGTGCCCCGTTTTATGCAATATGCCACACAGCTTCGATATACACTAGGCTTTGATGTGTGCACCATGGGGCGCCACAAAGCACTGCGGTAAGTCTAGCTATGCAACATTTATTTTTGGGCAATATTTTTGCGATTTTCTTAACTTATTTTTGAGCACACAAATGTGCGGTAACTGCGATTGCGACTGCAACTGCTACTGCTGCCTCTGGCATAACTGCAACATTATGCGAACATGTGTAATATATATGCTTACATGCCACACCCCCCACATGACCTTTACAAGTTGCGACTTGTCAAGTGCAGCACTTCCTGTGCCTTGCTTTTGGATGTGGACCATTGCCACTGACAGATGCTACCTGGTTGCCAATCAGTCCCCCTTTTCTTTGACACACCCACTTCTTGGGAGGCTTGTTCCACAGCCAGACCTAAAATACTTGTACTAATTGGTGAACAACTTGGCTAGTTGGTGAATCAGTTGAAAATTATAAATCGTATTTATAATTGCTTATTTTTAGCTTCAGATAAGTTTAATTATAGTTTGACATTATCAAAATACAGAGAACAAAATAATTAAAATTTAACATAATATTTTTTACCAGAGTTTATTATTTTCTGATTTCTCATAATATGTATAAATATCTCGTTAGTTAGTTCAAATTCCTAAAATCCCAGAAAATAGTTATAGTTTTCTTACTTTCAATAAATGGTAAAAATTTGTTTGTTTGTAAAACTATTACGCAACCCGAAAGATATTTGATGCTGCACAAATTAAAAACTAGTCTTCAAATAAGACAGAAATAAAACACTTGAAATTGCATTTTATTGAAGAAGAAGAGAAAAATAATAAATAAATATACAAAAATCTGGTATTTCCTAATAAAGTGCGTCATAATTTTGAATAAACTCATATTCAAATCAAAACAAGCGAATATGGCAATAAAAACAAATGTGGAAAGAGAGGAAGCAGAAGAGAGAAGGAATACAAACACATGCAAAAAAAATAAAATATTAAAAAAAAACAAAACCAATAGAAAACTGGCTTCAATTTACGGAGTGCAACTTTTGAAAATGTGAATTGTGTGATTTATGTATTTGTATTTGTATTCTTATGGCCATATCAAAGTAGTGCACAAGGTCAATTAGTTGAAATACCAGAAAAATATAGCAATTAAATTTTATATTTTATTTATAGATAAAATTGACGTTTTTTTGTTATGTATAATTTGTATATTGCATTTGCAGCGTTGTTTATTGTATTGTTTTTTTTTTTTTCTTTTTGATTTTAGCGGCTATTGCGTAATTTGATTTTGCAGTTTTGTTTTGAATATTTATTACGATTCCATTGTTGTTAGAAAAGTGCGTTTTGTCAGAGAGAACAACCCCCAAAACGCAATGCGAATCCCTTCCTGTTCCTGTCAGAAGCCAGAAGACAACAACAATTCAAATAAAATAATGCGAAAAAAAAGCTGCTCAGCTTCTTTGTGTGTGCGTCTTCCAGGAGCACACGTTGTATATTAACATGAGTGTGTGTGTGTTTGTGTGTGTGTGTGTGTTGTATGTGTGTGTTGTATGTGTGTGTTGTGTGAAAAGGATTTAAGCGTTGTTATTTTGCTTGTACGTTTCGCACATGGTCTCAAAGCAGATAGCTCAACAGATACCTGAGAGCTATTTTGTCTTCGACTCGATAAAGGTAAAAAAAAAATATTCCCAACTGCCTTCAGGTGTCGTCATTTGGTTGGCAAACCACTGAGCTGAGAATTGAAAGCTAAGCAGAATCAGCAGCACTCAGTGATCCTATGGAATTTGCTCTATTTTTTTTTTGTATCAGATGCTGCCTCACATTGTTGTTTCTTGTGTAATTGAAGTAAAAAAAATAAAGCATTTCATATGCAGCTGCGTAAATTTTGGATTTTTTTTTTGTTGCTCGTCAAGAAGTACAGTCGATTGCAAAGGCTTACATAGGAATTTTTGAGAATATGCTTTTGAGCTGTAAAGTGCCTGGCAATGCGCATTAGCTTTATGGAAAAATGTTTATTCTGAATTAAAAGTGCAGATTGAAACGCAGTAAAATATATAAAATGTAATAGAAATTTAAATAAGCTAGTTTCTTAGAATTCAGTCTCTTAAGGTATTGAGTGGATTTATCTAGATCAGTGATAGCAACAGTTTATATTCATATTTGAGAGTAATTTTTCTAAAATTCATCGATTAATCTAGCTAATTTAACAAGCACATATAAATATATAACACTCGTCCAACAGCTGTCAAATGTCTAATTTGGCAAGTCGAAACTTTGACCAATTTCTGTTGTGGCCAAAACTCTGACTCACAAAATATCCGCTAGCATTCGAGCCAAATTGACGCTGCTGCTGTTGTTGCTGCTGCTGCTGCTGCTTCAGTTAACAAAACCTAAAAAAGAAGTGAAGAACACAACTGCAAACTTCCCAGGAATTTGTTAATAGCTTTTTACCGATATCTTTTTGGGGCCAAATCATTCAGCGAGTCGACCGAAACCGTTGATTTTGAAACAAACACACACACACACACATACAGGGCAATATGGCCTGAAGGCGAAGAAGGTTCTGACTGTTGTTTCCACATAACAGCGCAGCAAGCAGAGCGAAGTGGGGCGAGCCGGAACGTTGCAGAGTTTTTGGGTGCAGGCAGACACAGTCAAAAGTGAGCAGAAAACACAAAAAAAAACCAAAAAAGGAAAAAAGTGGCGCGGTCGCATTTTTCTAACGATTAAACAAATTCGAGGAAAAAAAGCGCATCCCATGCAACGCGCAGCCGCAACAGCGGCAACATCCTCATTGACTTCTATAGTATCCGTCACCTGCAGTTTCCAGGAATCGAGCTGAGTTTGGCCAGCGTCCAAGGTTTTAAGACACGCAAAGGAGGGAAACCGTAGACGAGGACTTCAGCAAAGGCGCAGCGAAGAAAAAATGGAAAGAAAAAAAACCTGCAAAAAGAAAAGGGAAAAAGTTTTGGTTGCATCGCTTGGCGGCGGCATTTTTGAGCGCGTCTAATTCCAGGAATTAAATCGTATATCTTTTTCGGGTGCTCCACTCTAAATGCTCGATTAATTTCTAATAAATTGGCTGCTGGCCTTTCTGGCCAACGGAAATACTGCTGCAGTCGCAGTCGCAGTCACAGTCGTAGTCATCGCCTTCTTCAATATATATAGAATTACGCATACAAATGCATTTCGTTCGATTTTGCCTTGCGACTTTGAAATTTGAGGCTTCTAAACTTTTTCTCAGAACTTGACGAATCACGAGGACCGCGTGAGCGAGAGAGTTCGCATGTGTGTGTGTGCGTGCGTGCGTGTGTTTGTGCTTGGGAAGCTGTGTGAGAGCGAGCTTTATGTCTTTTATGAGCTTTATGTGTTGTTGTTGTTGCATTTTACATTCGGAATGCTGAAGCTGAGAAAGTGCAAAGCTAAGCAGGCACTGAATTTGTCTTCAATTGAGATTTGTCAACAACGCATCATCTTAAATAATCAAAATAAAAAACAATTTCTCTTTCGTCATTCTCGTTGCAGCATTTGTCGTGTTCGGAGTGCGCTTCCTAAAATTGAACTGCTCTCTCGCTCTCTGTGAACCAAGCAAAACCAAAACAAAAAAAAAGAATTCGACGTTGCAGCTAAATAAATCATACAAAACAAATTGCAACTAAATAAAAATAAATAAAAATAAAAATAAAAATAAATAATTGCATGCGCAAGTCATTGTCAACGCTCGACAACAAACGCAAGAAACAATTGCAAAATTCCCTTTGGCTAAGAATTAATAGCGGCCAAATTGCTTTTATGCAAAGCCGGCTAAACAATTCGACGAAATTCCATTTTGGCAACATTAGAAACAAAGTTAAAATTAACTACAAACAATTCACGCAATATAACAACAACAACAACAAATCGAACAGTCTGCAAATTGTGGACAGCAGCAGCCACTGCTTTCATTGGCCCTGGCCCGATCCATTGACCAACCAACGAGCGAGCGCCACACAACAAGAACAACAACAACAAATAAATCAAGAAACACAAAAAGATAAAAAAGTACAAGCAACAAAATGGATCCACAACAGCAGTTTTGCCTCAAATGGAATAGTTACTCGTCCAACTTGGCAATAACGTTCTCCAATCTGTTCAAGTCAGATCTGTTAGCCGATGTCACATTATCCTGCGATGGTAAGTGAAACAATTTTTATATTTTCTTCATAAAATAAGAATTCAGCATTGACATATTAATTTATTGAATTCATAAATACTTTTGTTATTCAATTTTTTTGTTATTATTTGCAATGTGAACTGCGTTGCTTAAGTGTTAAATAAAGTATGAAAATATATATTTAGCTGATTAGCTATATTAAATTCATTCATTATTGGAAACTTTAAGTGTGGTTCACATAAATCGCGAAATTATTATAAATAATAATAATAATTTAATATAAATAATAATATATTTAAGCTTCGATTGTTTAAGTAACTATTTTAAGGCACAAGTGGAAATATTATTTTTAAATTGTTCTGAAGAAATCCAAAAATCGTATAATTTTAATTGAGATATCAGTTTTGGTTTTATTCTTTTAATTTTAATACTCGGAGGCTTGTAAAAATATATTCCTTCCTTATTTGATGTTTGAAAAGTTGCAAATTTGACTATAATTATAAATTCAATCAATATATCTATATAAAATTCTATCAATTTCTTTGTACGCCACAAAAGTTGCAATTATATATAAAAATCAGTTCTTTATTCTATGAATTCCACTTTTATTTCAATTCCCTGGTGTATTGATACTTAGCTAATGTGTGGAGGAGGCTAAGAAGACATTACCTGGTTTTTAGACATAAGTTAGAAGCACTTAGCATGGCTAACAATCAATAAATCGACTTTGTACTTCTGTAATAAACACGCAATGCCAGACATTCTAAGAGGTGGACAGACGGAAGGGACAGACCAAAAACATAAACAGACAATCGGACAAAAAGCACATAAATTCAGTTCAGTTGCTTTCTTATTTATCTTTTGTTTTGTTTTCTATTTGGCTAATAAGCCGCCAAAGTGGCATAAAAGCCAAATGGCTACCGGCAACATTTTTTTCTCCAAGCGCCCAAAAGCGGTAGACATTGATTTTTCCTTGCGGAGCTTGAAGTGAAAAGTGGCGTGGGTTACGGGTTGCGGGGGAGTCGTGTTGCTCAAAGACGCGGCTCCTTTTTATGGGTCGTCTCGCTGTCTGTTGCGCTATATATGTGGGTGTAGGTGTGTGTGTGTGTGTGTGGGGGTGTATGTTTATGTTACTATTTCATTTACAGCATTTTACTACAGTTTTATGGCGGCTTATTAAATGAATATAAATGTGGACGAACTCTCGTTGGCATTTAGCTCAAATACATACATATATATCTATATATATTTATTTTGTATATATGGGTTATGTATAGGTCTATATTTTGCCAAGTAAAATCAGAAGCCGCTGCTTATTGTGTAAGGTCAGTAATTTATTTTTGCCGCTTTGCCGGCTCATTTTCATTGTTGGGACCCATCTCGGCCTTTTTATGCACGCCTTTTGATTTGGGTTTAAATATGTACGTGAGTCAGCATCTTGGGCATCCATTAATGTATATATATATATATATATATACATATATATTTACTTAGATAGACCAATTTGGGTGGGCTTATTGTTTAATGAGCAAATTGTTGCGCACTAAAAACTTTGCTTTAGGTTGGCAGACTTTATTTTATTTATTTTTTAATTGCACATACGCCGTGTGTGCGTATCCTGCGCATATTTACAGTTATTAAAAAAGCAACCAGCAATTGTACGCTTTACATAGATATGTCTGTCTGTTTGTTGACGTAGTCGTGCATATTTTTGTCGGTGGGATTATACCTTTACCTTTCCCTATTATAGAGACTCAGTCTGTGGCCAGACGTCCTGTGCCTCGCCAGGGTTTCCACAAATCCTGGACAACCCAAAAAAAAACCAGAAAAAAAATTACATACTCTAAAACCCTTTGCCTAGCTGCCGTTGTCATCCATATCAATCGAAGTGCTACTACTTTTGATTAAAATTTTGAAATGCTCCCCCCAACAACAACAAAAAAAACAACAATTCAAAAAAATTGTTTATTTTTGTCTGTCGTTTTTTTGAGTGCCGCTTTTAATTGTGGTTTTTAATATTTTTCGCTTTAAAATATCATATATTCTAACGTATTCATATCCATGTTTTGTTTGATTTACCATTTCTATCTTCTTCTTTTTTTCGGACATTTTCGAAATGAAGCATTAAATATTTGCCAGTCCTTCGAACAAAAGCAAATACCGTATGTTTTCGATTGTTTTTTAATATTCATGTGTACTCTGCTTTGGTTCTATGGCTCTTTTTTTGCACTCCTCTTATCGGTAGATGGGGTTACATTGGTTCCGGGCATTTTCAGCACTTGAGAAATGAGCATTTTTACGAAATGAACATTTGCTTGGCCTTGGGCCATTCTGTATAAGGTCTTTTTTTACGGGGGTTGCTATTAACCGAATGGCAACGCATTCATTAACAAGTACTAATGGATTCAGACATTGGCTAAGCCTTCTAGAGTAGCCAAAAAAAAAAGAAATCATAATTTTTAAAGTTTTTATACAAAATTTAAAGCAAGATTGGCGATTTTAAGGGTACTGAAATTCTCATCCACCTATTGATATCAACATTTAAAAGGCATTCAGGCTATCTTTTCCAGCAAACATTGATTTTGTAATCACTCCCAGAATCAAGTAATGGCGCCGCACTATTTTGCACTTGAGAACAGCGTATAAAAGACATATAAATGAATCATCAGTTTTGAGAGACGATAAGATTATAGGTACAAATTGTACGTAAACAAAAAAAACACCCAATTGTTGTCATTGTATGGGAATTTTTAGAGTGCACCCGAAATCAAAACATATTTTAAATAGTTCAGCTAGTTGTTTGTTTCTTATATATATATATATATATATATATATATATATTTATATATTTATATATATATATGTGTATTTAAATATAATACAAACATAATACGCTGCGAGGCAGAACGTAAACAACGCCAGTCAATTATTATGGCATTTGTTGTTATTTTTCCATTTCTTTTTCCACACCCATTTTTTATTTGTTTATCAGCGAATAATTGTTGAAATCAACATATGTTTTGGGTTTATAATTCTTTTGCGTTTCTTTGGGCGCTTGTGACCTAATTTCTGTTGTATCAAGTGTTAGAAACAAAGACTTCTAAAAATAAAAAAAAAACAGTAAAACGAAATACAAATTGTAATCAACGAATAACAATTGATGTGGTTTATTAATTGCTGCGCAGGCGTTTTGATTATATAAGAGCTGTGCATTTTTATACCCTGCATAAAATTATTTAATGAGTGTATTATAAACGAAATTTGCATAATATTGCATAAAAAAGTTCTATGCTAAAAACTGCACAGCTAACAATTAACTGGGAAATTCTATAAAAATTGTTTATTTATTTAACAATGTTTAACTATCGACTGTAGTTGACTGGGAAACATTTTTAGTTTGATTGCATAATGAAAACCGAAATCATATGGATGATGTCTGCCTCTATTGCTTTAGGGTGAGCCCTCTATCACTTTTTAAGAATCGACTGATAAGAAATGCTTATCAGTTTGGGTTGGCAATATAGAAATTGACACACATTTCTGCCAAAAATATTCTCTACAGCTGCAATTCGATTAGATTAAAAAACTGGCCAACTTACATATTTGCAGTCGACTGATGGCACTGAAAACTTTGAAATGAGGTATAAATAAATCGAGCTGGAATTGAATATCCTTCGGATTGTAGCCAGTGCGCGTTTACCGTTTCAATTTGAGTTGAGTAGCGCGCGACACAAGCACAACAAGTGCCCCATAAACTTAGAGCAATCCCCCATCCCCACACCCACCCACTGGTCTTAGCCATTGCTTGCCAAAAAGTAAAAGCGTGAAAAATTCCAAGTACAAAAAAGACGAGACCCAAAAACATACCGCGTCCCCCCCCCCGTTCACAGATAAATGTGGTATATAACAAAAGGCAGCCAGCGACTAGTCAAGAAAACACATAAAAATATACTTATACTGTCAACGGGGGTGGGTGGGTGTTTGCAAAAGGGATATTGCGTATATGCCACAGCAGCAGGAGCAGCAGCAGCAGCTGGTTTTCTATGTCACAGGTACACACACACACACACACACAGCGCAGTGAAAAAGATGTCGGCCAAGACGTTGATGTTGAATAATAACTCAGACACACACACACACAGACAATGTGTGCGTGTGTGTGTGTGGATTCAAGAGCATGAAAATCATTTCCTTGCTCGACTTTTATTATGCTTTTGTGTGCCTGATATCTATGCTTATTTTTATATATATATATTTGTATATATAAGTGGCTGTGTGTGTGTGTGTGACATGATTTTTATGGGTTCAAGGTCTCTAAGCGTTTTATGCTTGCGGCGCCACCTGTTGGCTGCATTTTATAGCCCAGCGCCACAAAGTATGCTTTAATTTCTTTACTATTCGCATTGCTCCACAATGTGCGCTATTAAAACGGGTTTTTGGGGCAAATTTCTCAATTTATATTGAATATAATTTAAACTGTCTTTAAATTGCACCAGTTCTATATACAGTATTAAGTATTTACTTTTTATATAGTTTATTGTTAAATAAAATAAATATAAGTTGCTTTTTTTACCTGCTCAAATTTAACAATACTCAATTTATTTTTTTTTTCATTTTAGGCGCCGTTTTCCGAGCACACAAATTAATATTGGCCGCCTGTTCGAAAAAGTTTGCCGATCTGTTTGAGAACACGCCGACAAATGGCCAGTGCGTCATCATATTGGAGGCGACCACGCCGGATAACATGGCCGCGCTGCTGGAGTTTATGTATAAGGGCGAAGTCCATGTCTCCCAGGAGGCGCTCAACAGTTTTCTCAAATCGGCCGAGAGTCTACAGGTGAGTGGCGGCATGAAAGACACTTGTAGACACAATTTGTGACTCACAATTTTCTTTTTGATCAGGTCAAGGGTCTGTCAACAGAGACGGGCCGTTTGGCCGCACAGCAGGCGCAGCAGCAACACATGGGCGGAGATTGCTCGCCGCTCGATTCACCCACTGGGCGCCGCAACATGCGCAACAGCTTAAGCGGCAGCGGCAACAACAATAACAGCGGCATCGGCATCGGTTTGGGTGGCGCTAATAGCGGCGCCATTGCCGGCAATGGTCTGACCCTGGCGGGCGCACTCACTGCTGCTGGTGGCATGGCTGCGGCGGCAAGTGTTGCGGCAAGCGGTTTGAGCGCTCTGGCGGCCAGTGCTGGTGCGCTGGATCGTTGCAGCAGCGCTGGTGGCAACATTATTAGCGGCTCCGCGTCCAGTGTCGGTCCAATGAGCACGGGCTCTGCAGCTGGCGTTGGTGGCGGCAATAATGTTGGCGTTGGCAACAATGGACCCATCAGTTTGGGCAGCGGCGCTGGCGTCGCAATGCATTTAGGCGGCTCCACGGGCAGCCTGAAGCAGGAATGCGACTCACTGATGCATCCGAGCAGCTCCACATCGCTGGGCGCCATGTCTGGCTATGTGCCGCCAATGTACCACCGTCCCATGTCCTTCAACGAGCCGTTGCGCAAGCGCGCCCTACGCAGTCCATTCGCCGAACAGGAGCTGCGCGGCAGCGTACTGCGCGATGGCTCCAAGAACTCCTCGGAGTGTCCCAGCCCCATCCATAAGCCACCCTACCATCGGCCCTCGTCCAGCGCCTCCTCAACGGCGCCCACAGAGGCAGACACAATGCACTCTGAACGTGCCTCACCACAGTCCAGGTAAGATTTAATATTATGATTAGATGGGGAGGGGGATAAAGGGATGGATCAGATAAATACCTGTTGAAAGTCTTCAAATACTCAAAAACCAACTCATTTCTAAATTCTTCAAGATAAATACTCGAAAGAAAATTGCTTGGAGGCATAGCTAAATCTTTTTAGAACTATAAATTTAAAAAAAAAAACTATGCATTTTAATCATGGTTTAATTTCTGATTTATTTAATTTTAAGTTTAAAAGAATTCACACAATCAACATTTTTTTAAAAACCATCCGATTTTGAAAAGCTTTGATCCATTTAATTATTATTAAATCTAGTTTTAAAACTAGGTATTTTGCTAGGTGATTTTGTAAGTTTTTTACGAACTAGCTTTGATTTTTTGCCAAACCAATATTTATATATTTTATTTTATTAATAATCTCAAACAATTTCCAGCCGCTATGAGAACCACAGTCCGAGCACCACCGCCGGCAATGGGAATGCGCCCAGTTTGGATCGCATTGTGAAATCGGAGCGGAATAATGGCAGTGCCAATGAGACTAATGACGACGAACGCGAACTGATGGATGAGTCAACAGATGTATGCAAACTAGGAATTACTATAAAGAATTACTATAAACAATAATCCTTAACTTTCTCTCGCAGAATGGCGCTGAAGATTTGCGTGTGAAACTGGAGAATTCAAGCTTTACACCGACGAAATTCGAACCAAATTCGAACACATCATCGACGACACCGAATGCGCTGCTGGAGAACCTGAAGAATGCGGATGGTTCGCTCTCTGGCAATTTGGCAGCATCGATAGCACCGGCTGATATGTTGAACGTGTGGAATGCCACCAAGATGAACAACAAGAACAGTGTCAACACAGCCGATGGCAAGAAATTGAAGTGTTTGTACTGCGATCGTCTGTACGGCTATGAGACGAACCTGCGCGCCCACATCCGGCAGCGGCATCAGGGCATCCGTGTGCCCTGCCCCTTTTGCGAGCGGACATTCACGCGCAACAATACGGTGCGTCGGCACATTGCCCGGGAGCACAAGCAGGAGATTGGCTTGGCTGCTGGTGCGACAATTGCGCCGGCGCATGTGGCAGCAGCGGCGGCGGCAGCGGCAGCCGCCAATCATTCACCATAGGAAGCGGCCGCAACGGCAGCGGCAGCAGTAGTCATGAGCGCCCAAAAGGAGGCGGCAAAGCAGCGTAAACGTAAATCACTCAAAATGGCATTGGAGAAGTGTATGCAGCGGCGGGATGCGATGGCATCCGCTGAGGCAGTGACAGGGGGAGATCATCATCATCATCATCAACAGCAAATTGGAGGGGGCGTTGGATCATCGGGCGGTGAGACATCAACGGAATCATCGGCAGCGGCGGCGGCGGCGGCGGCGGCGGCGGCATCAGCGGCGGCGGCATCAGCGGCGGCGGCACTGCTCAGTTTTGAGCATCAGCAGCATCATCGGCAGCAGGTGCATCAGGAGCTGGCGTTGCAAATTAAGGCGGCAATGGCCGCTGAACAGGAGCAACGTGAACATCAGCAGCAGCAGGCGGCGGCAGCCGAAGCAGCGGAGGCAGCTGAGGCAGCAGAGGCAGCTGAGGCCATGGATACCACGGCCAATACAACAGCAACAACCACAGCGACAACAACAACGGATGGCAGCGATGCGGAGGCAAGCGATGTCAGTGAGGCAGCCAAGCAGGCAGCCTCCATGGATATCGACGAGCCGATGCCTTCGCCCGATCCCGAGTCCGAGCTGGTTGTAGTTGAGCCCAAAATAGAGCCACTGTCCGACAGCGAGGATGAACAGGAGGCGGAGCAGGATCATGACCAGGAGCAGCACCAGCAGCAGATGTATGAATCGGAAGCTGAATTGCAACGCACGCCCACTTCCACGCCCACCAGCCCCATGATGATGATGATGCCACACGATGCGCCCA
This sequence comes from Drosophila fungiperda, assembly GCA_035042345.1. Lineage (NCBI taxonomy): Eukaryota > Metazoa > Arthropoda > Insecta > Diptera > Drosophilidae > Drosophila > Drosophila fungiperda. Next base: position 1,748,919 of record JAWNLM010000293.1, on the reverse strand, counting down.
CATTGACCTCAACGCCCAAGCTCAATGTGGATGTAAGTGAGCAGTAAGCAAATGTTAAGAAAAGAAACACCCGCCACGAGCAGCCCCACACCCCCAACCACATGCCCCCCGACACCCCATTAAAATTTTAAGAACTTATAAATGATTGATAGATGATGAGTGATTGAGTGATGATTGATGATTTGATGAAGAAGATATACGTTTATGCGCAGATCAAGAAGATCAGATGATCTGGAAGAAGAAGAAGAAGAAGATTGACTACTGTTGCAACTGTTGTTGCCCTCGGAGACCACCTAAAAAAGTCCCAGACTCTTAGAAGTCTTGGCAAAATGTTTACTATAAACTAATCTAATACTAAACTAACATTAAACACACACAAACACACACACACACAACACACACGCATACATACAAGTACACAACTGCAGTATTTGATGTTTTAAATGATGAATTTTATTGACAATTTTAATTTCAGACAACAACAAAAACAACTAACAAACAAACAAACAAACAAACAGACTAACAACAAATTAGCAAAGCGCAGATTAAACATTTTACATTTTTTATTATCAACAAAAAAAAAAGAGTATAAAATGCAAAGCAATGAGAATAACAACAAAAATGCAATCCGGCTGAAAAATCGTTTTCAGGGTGCTAATTAAAACAAAGGAAACTTAAAACAAAAAAAAAAACAAAAGCCAAGTCAGCGAAAAGCGCATAAATATTGAACATTAAATAGTTTATGCTTAAATAATAAAAAAAAAAGTTTGAACGTTTTTGATTGGTGCCGCCAAACGTAGCTGAAAAAATAATTGTTTTTGTGTATTTAATATATATATATATATAAATCACAATTATGGTTTTTACTTTTTTAAAAAAAAAACAAGAAACAAACAAAATACCACTGCAAGTTGCCTCAAATCAAAAAAACAAAAAGACAAAACAAAACAAATAATTGAATTTAAAATAGTAAATAAATAATTAAAACAAAAAATAGCTACATACTACAACAACAACAACAAACTACAAAGAAACAATAGAAACAAAAACAGCAACCACAAGTACCTGCAATATTTAAATAGTATAAAACGAATACAAAAAAAACTAAAAACAAAAAACTAAAATACAAAAAACATTTAATTTTTTATAACGACAAACAAATTGGCGTGAAGCCGGCTGCAAGTTTTTTGCCAAGTTTTTTGTAAATAATTTTATTAAATTTATAAATACAAACGGCAAAAAAAATCAGTTGGCTTTTACGACCCCTCCCCTTTCCCCACAGATGTGCGTTTTTTGCTTTAAAGTGTAATTTTTTTTTTTTTTATTACCATACAATTTTTGGGCTTCTCAAAATTCGCACACGCACAAGAAACTTTTGGCCAAAAACAAATGCAAATAAAAAGAAAAACAATTTATTTATATCATTTTATTTCAACAACAAACAAATAATTAAAACAATTGGTAAATTGGGTGCCTATAAAAAATATATAAATTAAACAACTATTAGTAAAATTTTATAAACAAAATAAAGATAACAAAATTCTTATATATTTAAATAAAGAACTAAAGTAAAAAAAAAAATAATTATAGCAAAAAGCAAAAAGTGAGAAAGAAACTTGTTGAAAGTTAAATGCAACAAAAAAATGAAAAGAAAACCACTCAAAAACGTTCTTAACAAACTTTTGAAACAAGCAACAAACCAACAAAGAAGCAACAACATAAATTACAGCTAAATGTAAACAAACACAAAATTCGAAAACTTTTGGCACACCTTTGGAAAACATTTTTCAAGAAACAAATTTTTTATTTTCATTTGCCCAAAACCAAAATCAACAAATCAAACAACATTCAGACAAAAAAAAAAAAAAAAAAAAAACTAAATAAATTTCGTAAATTCAAAATTCATTTTTTTCGGATCTATATAATTTTCGTAAACAAAATGCTGTAAAAAAAAACAAAATAATTGAAAATTCTTGTTGTAAGCAAAAATTGAATTGCCAACGCCTTCTTAAATTAGAGGGCGTGCCAAGGCACTGTAAATACTATAAAAGAAAAATACAAAACACACACACACACAAACACTGCTTAAGGATTAAGGATCAGATGTAAAATGATATATAGGCAGATTTAATGCCTAATCTTATGTATATATATATATATATATATATTTATATATGTATATATATATATATACATATATGTATATGTATATTAAGCGCATATGTAGGAACACTTAGGCTCGCCAAAAGTTGCTTGCAATGTAGATTTTTTCTTTTAGTTTTTCCTAACACTTTTTCTTTAAGTTGACACAATAGTGCAAGATTTTCGTTTACATATAACTACAGGGTGAACACACACACATACACACACACATACACACACACACACATGCACAAACAATTTACAATAGTTGAAGAAGAAAATACACTCAAATAGTATTCAGATAACGGAATAGCCAAATGTTAAAGTATATGAAATATCTAGTTACATACATACTACTATATATATCAAATGTTAATACACAATACACACACACACACACACATTTCGAATGGCATAGATCGGCCATTTTGAACCGTTACATTTTCTTTGTGTAGTTTTTACGTAAAAATATACCCAAAAGCCCAGTTTGTTCTGTGATGTGCAGCGCTCAAACCTCGTTTGACGCTGCAAAGTTTTTGTTTTCTATATTCTTTCTTTTTTTAATATAGTTGCCCCTTATATAGTTCTTCGACCCTCGCTTTCCTTACTCCGTTGCAACTCGACCAGCAGACAACAATAAATAAGAAAACACACACAAAAAAAAGAAGAAATATATTTGCAATAACTTACTTTAAAAAAACAAAAACAAAAACAAAACCTAACTAAAAACTACAACAAACATAATAATAATTAATGTCTATGCACAGATATACTTTGTTGACCACCACCCCACCCACACACCCCATATCACCCACCCACCCACAGGTCCCGTTCCCATCTCCCCTCGCTCAAAAAGCTACCTGGCCACGCCCCCCGCCCAGTTGATTGCAGCAACGCCTTGACGGCAGCAACGTTCTCTGGAGTCTGAATTACATATTATTTTTAAGTACGTTGCTGCAGATGGGCGTTCGTTCGGCTGCAAGTGGGCGTGGCAGCTGCAAACGCGTAATTGCTTTACAATTATGTTTATTACAAAATAATTATTACTAATTTGTCGTCAATATGCTTAGGGTTTTTTGTTTTATAGCACTTAGTTTTATATATGTTTAGACTTATGTACCATATTGTATATGTACGTATGTAAATCAAACTCAGGAACTCATATACCTCAGAATGGAAACTACCTCTTTGTTTTTTTTTTTTATGGTTTGGCAAACAACAGACAAACAATATGAAAAAAAAAACATCCAATCTAATTTGAAGATGCTAAAAAAACAGCTTTAGTTCTTAGTCATGTATTTTTATTGTTTAGTTTTTATATGATTTAAATCCTATCGCGTAATTATTATACTAATCGTACGTAAATATGCAAAAGACATAATTGCAAAAACACATACAAAAAAAACAATAGCAACAATTACAACAATTACAACAAACAAACAGCAATACAATATCGAACTGCAATAGTTAACTGAACTACCTCAATGGGCCCCAATAGACTGCGCATATTGCAAAAAAAATATCTTAAAACCTTAAATATACAGAAGAAAAAAAAAACACACAATAACAACAACAAGCAAAAAAAAACTAAAACTTTACAACTTTTTTTTTAGTTTTCTTTGTAAAATGGTGACACAGAGACTATACACACACATACACCTATATACACACAAACACACACACACTTCCACACCTTTTGGCTTTTCATTTCGAAATATTTACAAAAACACTTGAGTAACAAAATTCATTTGCATAACACTTTTTGGCTTTAGAATAAAAGAAAAAGAAACAACAAAAAAACCAACATACAAAATTTGAATGTAAAAAAACGACAAAATCAACAACTTTGGCAAACAAGAAATGGTTTTTTTTTATAGGTTTTTGTAAATATGCGCTAAATTAAACACGAAGTTTCAAGAAAAAACACGAAAATAAGAACATTTAATGTAAAGTTACAATTTTTGGCTATATAACTAACTATAACTATTATCTAAAAATTTTACTATGTATGTATATGTGTAGAGGAAAGTAAGAAAGATAAATGTGTATACATAATTTTCGGCAAAGCAACTAAACGAGGCAAACAAAATTAAAACATTAAAAAACAACAAACACACATTAACATTACATTATATTAACTAAATATGTAAAACTACAATAACTAACAAAATACAAAGAAATTATTTTAAGGCTATAAAAATTATGAGAAATTAAAATTAAAGAAAAAAAAAACAAACACAAATGCTAAATAACGGTATACTTTTGCTAAAGCTACGCGTAACTGTCCAAAAAATTTTGTTGACAGAAAACAAAAAACAAAAACAAAATTTAATTAAATTCAATTCAAAGCGAAACCCAATGGTTATAAAAATTAAAAATATGTAAAAATAAAATACAAACCTTAAATAAAAAAAAATCTTTCTTAAAGAAATTTTGCATACATAAAAGCAAAAACTAAGCATATAAACGATTTTAGGCTTAAAATTTCGGCTTAAATTTAACAACAACAAAAAATCACACAAAAAAACACGAAAATCGTAAAAAAAAAACAAGATATTTTTATGTAAAACTTAACACAAAAACAAAACATTAGGCACTCGCAGAACATAAAATATAATGAAAAAAAAAACAATTACCAGATATTTGCATAAATATTTATTTAGAGCGAAAACGTAAAGTAAAAATTAAGTTTTAGGCCAATTTTCGACAAAAAGAGGCCTAAAATAATTTCTTTGTAAAAATGTAAGTGACAAAAATGCATAAATTAACACTAAATTTAACAAGAACACAAACACAAATGTCGCCATTTTGCATTTAGAGCGTTAAAAGTTGAAACAAAAAATCACAACAACAACAAAAGGCAAGCACCGAAATAAGAAATGTGTTGTGAAAAAATGAAACTGTAAACTTTTAATGTACATACAACTAATTTAAAACATAAATACAAATTAAAATAAAATTACTTGTGTATGTACCATAAATATATGTATATCTATATAATCTTGTGTTTATAACATTTTAAATGCTGTACAATTGTTTAATTCATATAATTTTCCCTTATTTTTCGTTGTATAAATTAATTTGTAAGCATGAGAAGTTTTCGATAAAACCAAAACGAAACATTGTAAAACTTGAATAAGTGTAATGTGCACAGGTACAAAGAGCTACATTTAAAATAAATTACAAACCTATGCTAAAAACTGAAAAACAAAACAAAAGCAACAACAAAAAAATTGAATGCAAAATGAAAATTGAAATAAAGTTCGTTGTATAAAAAAATGCGCGATGTAAGTAATTTTTGTTATATATTTTTGTTAGTACTTGTTTTCTATTAATATTTAGTTGAATATCATAAAAATGAAACAGAAAAAATACAACAACAACAAGCCAATTGTACTTATCCAGGCAACACAAAATTTTTTTACTTTCCATATTTGCAACTACACTCAAAAAAAATGAATTCAGCCAACAAACAAACAACAACAAACTAGTCACAGGACATTGACTAAATGTAAAGGCGTTAATTTCGTTTTTGGTTTACCTCCAGTGTATTTATTTCTTCTGCACAAAATCTTATCTAAGTTATTTGAAATAACTATAAAATGAAATATCAAGAAGAAGCAACAGAAATGAAATTAATTTTAAGTGGAAATGTATGTGAAATATATTCTATATTATTTTGTAACATTATGTTTTATGTTGTACAATTATAATTTGCTAATTCAGCACGCAAATTGGCTTGTTTACCTCTTTTTATAATTTGTAACGTTTATGTTTAAAAAAGAAACTAAATTTATTATATATACACACAATATATATATATATATATATATATATATATTTAAACATATATATACTATATATATATGCTAAATTAATGCAACTAAATAAATGTTAAAAACCAAAAAAAAGAAACGACAAATTTTACGAATTGGCAATTTTTATTGGTATCACGTATATTTTCTTTATTTGATAAAACAAAAACAAAATTCATTTATTATTATTTTTGCAGTTATTTTAGCACACGGACAACAGCAATTAAGTTTGTATATATGTATCTAAACCACATTAAAAATTCATACACCTATGTGAATCCAAATACATATACTACAATTTAAAAAAAAATACAAACATAAAACACAATATTAATAACAGTAAAAAAAATAAAGTAAAATGTGTTTAGGCCTAAGCGACTTTACAGTTCAGTTCAGCGTTATATCTATGTATGTATATGGCAAAATATTAGGCTTACGCCTCATAAAATCGGTGTTTGTACTCAACTCCTCCCTCCTCTCTATGAATGTGTAAATCAAGTTGTTGTAAAATTGTCTAAATGGAAATCGAAGAAATCGAAGCGAGTACAAATTAAATTTAATATATGTGCGTATTTAATATTTTATTTCATCTATTTTTCTGTACTTTAATGGTTTTCTTTATGTCTTAATTTGTAATTAAATTAAATGTAGGTCACACTTAATAAAAAAAATAAAAAGGAAAAAAAATTATGTAAAAAAAAATTTAAGGCAAATGCATACAAAACACTTTTGGAACAATGACAAGTACAAAATTTCAGGTAATACAAAATTTAGCAGTTAAATTTTAAATTAATAAATATATTATGAAAATACGTACAAATTTTTCGGCATAAAGTATAAAGTGAAAAAAAAAAAAACAAAAAATACAAATTAAGAGAAAACTGCCAAATACTTGGCAATTGGTGTGACTTTAGGACGGTTCAGTTAAGAAGTGAAATTGAATAATTTGACACTATAATTTTATAAGTTATTCATTTTGAAAAGAAATGCAACAAAACTTGAGTTACACAGACAACAAAAAGAAAAGTAAACAATATTTTAACTATGTGCTGAACTGCAAAGGGTGCAAAATTAAAAGTAAATCAAGAAAAAGTTATATTTTCAATCGTTTTTTTTTAAGGAATGCAGAAATAAGCAGTGCGAAGAAGAACAAGTCCACATAAAATAATGAAATTTGAAAAAACAAAAGAAAACGATAAATACTTATATGATGTACATATATATATGTATAATAAAGGCAAGCATAAATACATAGTTTTAAAGAAAAATCCGTTTGGAGCAAACTCAGGGCATTATCAAGACTCACGACGATGTATACATGCATTTAATACAAAACTAAAATATATAAAAACATTTTTTCGATATGTATTACAACAAATGAATATAAAAACAAAGACGAAGACGAAGACGATGAAAGTGTAATAATCATGCAAAACGATTATGAACAACTCAGGAATTAATTATTAAATGAAATATTTTTAAAAATCAAAGAACAAAGAAAACGACGATAAAGTCAACATTTTCGAAAGTTGTGCAATATTCTTAAAGTTTTCTAAATACGTAATAGTATTAATCAATCTAATAACAAGAGATAATACTAAATAATAAAAAAAAAATGGAATGAAGATAATCTAATGAGTGTTCATAAAAGAGAAGGATTAAATTAAAATGAAAAGCATGGGATTAGGCTGGGTAGAGTATGGTGAGTTTTTGAAGCACATGACGACTTAGCATATAGTACATACACACACACATAAATACATAAATACATACATACATACGTGCATACTTACACACAAGAATGCACTTGTTTATCATTAACTGATTTGATGGATTTTTATGTTATTACCAACCCAGAGAACACAACTACAACAACAACTATCACAACAAACAACAACAAGCAACACACACATACACACACAAAAAACACACGCATACACAAAGCGACAAGCGAAAATAGTGAAATAAATAGCTAAATGAAAATGAGTTTATATAAAGAAGGAAAACATAAAACTGTGATTACATTTGATTGTCGATGCGTTGATAAGAAAATGTTGCATAATTAATGATTGGTTGAAATACGAATATGAAATGAAAAAATATAAGAAATGGAAAACTTTCTTAAACAGCTTTTGATTTCTTTTTCTATGTATGATGACGAGTATTGGCAAAATACGTCTATGAATGCGTAATGCGTAACTAAATAAATATTTAATTAGCCGAAATATTAAACTTCAAAAGATTTTCTAAGAATTAATATAAAAAAACTAAATAAAAACTATAATTATTTATTAAATGGATTTGACAATTAGAAAATAATGAAAGTCATTTGCAAATTTTGTTTTCAGACTTTTTTCATTTTGCAATAACTCTTAACAATTTACGATTACTATTAAAAGAAAAAAATAACATCATATTTAGTTCACATTTCACTGAACACTTTCTGTATGTAGTGCACTTTAGTTAAAAATTAAAGTCTGAGATTTTACATTTATATGGTCAAAGTATACACCTAATTACAAATATAAAAAAAAAAACTTTGAAAAAACAACAAAAAAATAAAAAAAAAAATGACTAAGTTTATGATTATGAAACTACTTATGAAACAGACAGAGAGGCACACACACTCACACACATTCACACATTTGTATTTGGCTATATACTATAAATTTAAAAAAAAAAAAAAAACGAAACTATAAAAGTGTGTAAGAAAAATGGAAAAGAAAGGAAAACAAATGAATCTAAACTGTATTTTCACTCTGTGCGTATAATTTATATATATCTGGAATATGTGCAAGCGCAAAATTTAAGTAAACTGCTTAAATATATTTTTAATGACAATTCGGATTAAAAATTTACGATTATGACATAAACTTTTGTGTAAAATATAATATCTAAGCTATACACAACCAAAAAAACGTACAGAAAAAACGCATTGTAACAAAAACTCACACAGCATGGAAAATGGGGAAACAGATATTGAGCATAAAAAGTATATGAACGAAAAATCTAAATTCAATAAACTTGTTGCTAAAAATATAATACAAAAAAACAGTCGTTTTATTTAAATTTTTAATAGCAAATGGGAACCGCCTTCCAAAGAGCGAACAGCCATAGATATCAATAATGCCGATATGCAAATATCGATAAATTACTCATCCCACCTATTTCACAACAGCTGATTGCTTGTGCACGAGAAATGTGAATGGTCAGACGCCATTGTGTTACGTGCTGACGAATCGAGTAAGAGCAAATTGTTGTTAACTATAGTTGTTTGTTGTTTTAATTCGTCAATTTCGGACCAACGACATTTTCTAGCTCTTCCTAAATATCGATTCGGAAACAACTAAAAGACTCACATTAAACTGTAAAACATACAAACAAGGAGTACAAACATACAAAAAAAAGCAAAAAACAGTCACAGTTAACAAAATGGTGAGTAATACAAAAGATATGAAAATAATAAATGAAAAAAAAAAAACAAGTTGGCTGCCGCCCTAAATGACGCAGGTGCAACAAATTATTGAGTATCAAATGCCGAAAGTATTTGAGTACTGTAGCACTGGGTCGTGTGGAGTTGTTGTTGTTGGCCTATGACCTAAAACGATGCCCATATATGGTAGTCGTCGTGGCGTGCCGGCTGTGCTGCTTAGTGGAGGGGTGTGAAAGAAATACAAAACACAAGATAAAGCGTTTTTTATTTTCTGCTTACAGTCGGAAATGCAAATGGATTGTGCGCTGGATCTGATGAGACGACTGCCGCCTCAGCAGATTGAGAGAAATCTAATTGATTTGATTGATTTAGCGCCCGATTTGTGTGAGGATCTATTGTCGTCGGTGGACCAGCCACTGAAGATAGCCAAAGACAGGGAGCATGGCAAGGATTATTTGCTGTGCGATTATAATCGCGATGGCGACTCATATCGTTCGCCCTGGTCTAACACCTACTATCCAGCGCTGGAGGATGGACAAATGCCATCGGAGCGGCTACGCAAACTGGAGATCGAGGCGAACTATGCATTCGATCAGTATCGCGAGATGTACTATGAGGGCGGCGTCTCTTCGGTATATCTATGGGATTTGGATCATGGTTTCGCCGCTGTGATACTCATCAAAAAAGCCGGTGATGGCAGTAATAAGATACGCGGCTGCTGGGACTCTATTCACGTGGTGGAGGTGCAGGAGAAGACAACGGGACGTACGGCACACTATAAGCTGACGTCGACAGCGATGCTGTGGCTGCAGACAAACAAACAGGGCTCCGGCACAATGAATTTGGGCGGTTCGTTGACTCGGCAAACAGAACAGGATGCTAATGTGAGTGAATCATCGCCGCATATCGCAAACATTGGCAGAATGGTCGAGGAGATGGAGAACAAAATACGTAATACACTGAATGCCATTTACTTTGGCAAGACCAAGGACATTGTGAATGGATTGCGCAGCACACAGTCGCTGGCCGATCAGCGCGATCAGGCAGCCATGAAACAGGATCTGGCTGCGGCAATATTGAGGCGCAATGTTAAACCCGAATCGAACTGAGCAATTGGCGCTAATGTCGTTTATAGGGACAGTAATCGAATTGGCCGCGTAATTCCATTTCATTATATGCGAAATAAGCAACTTACCAAGTAAATACAATGCGCATTTCTAGGCATTAAATTTGTTAACAATACGACAAAATAGACAAAAACTTGTTAAATGAAAAAAAAAAAAAAATTATTAAAAAAACAAACAAAAACAGAAACGTAAAAATGTAAATTGATTGCCCATATTTCAAATGCCCGTGCCCCTCGCCTTGTTGCAATTTACATATACATATAAAGCATTAAAGTCCACTTACTAATGTCGCGCCAGCTCCTCCGACGCCTTTTACACAGTATCTTTTAAGTATTTGTATCTGTATAATGCAAAAACATAATTTTGTGTACCGGAAAGGTGATGCAAAAAATTCGCATTTCGTTTTGCACATTTCTTTCTTTTATACAATTCGATTGGCATTTTAATTATTTCTTTTTTTCGGAAACGTTTGTAGTGCTCGAGAAAATAAATAATGTGTTTATATATAAATAAATAAATAAATAATGTATGTATGTATGTATGTGTATTCTAACAATAAGAAGCTCGAAGCATAAATTTTACATTATGTTCTTTTACTGAAACGCTTTGTATTATGTGAAAAATACACATTATGTACGGATCAGCGAAAATCTTGTTGAACTATTTACCTGGTAATAATCATAAACATATTATGATAAATCACCGATTGAAATCATATCTTTTTATATCTCAGTGATCTCATTCTTAGCTTTCGTTCCATTGATTTGAAACGCAAAGAAATTGGTGTTATCTTGTTTGGTTTTTAATGGCTGTTTGTTTATTTTCATGAAAAAGTTGCAAACTACCCTACGAGTTACAATGTATTTCGTCATTAAATATGATAAGATGTGTGGCCTTATATCAAATACATGTATACAAATGTATTTTACTTTTTTTTCAGTTATCTTTAAATTGAATTGAAACTTTTTCCTGTTATGCGTTTCGTTCATTTTTGTTTTATCAAGATTATTCCAGATAATATATATTTATATATATATATAAAGTGTATTAACGACTATATACAAAAAACGCGACAACATTGATAAGAACACTCGAGTGTGTATTGTGTGTGCGTGAATGTTAGAAGTATATAGAAATGTTATCTCAGTTGAAGAAATTTTGGGTATTTAGTTTCATATTTAGCGCGTTAGATATCTACAACTTAAGCTAGTGATTACAAATAAATTAGATTTATTTAGGAGGTCGAAAATTAAATAGTTTACGATTACATACAATATTTTACACGGGCTGCTCGAAAATCGCGTTTTTACTGACTGATTGGACAAATGCGAGATGTGAACTGAAGTAAGCGAAAATCAAATGGATAGCATTTAAGAGGAAATGAGGGAGATGCAGTAGAAGAGTTTTCCAGCAATTAATGCCCTTCTGCCGACAATTAATGCGGTCATTATTAAATAATAGTGTGCAACACAGTAATGTGAAAGTCTCTTAGGTACAACGCCACCAGCAGCTTATTGCATTTTGGAGACTTCAAATTTGGTATTGATGATCTCCTCGTCAGAATCAAGCACTGGCAGCGCAGGATCACCCATCGCCGATGGTATATTCTCCTCCACCCAACGCAAATCATCCTCTTCGGTTGTGGTTGCCCCACGCGAATTCGCTGGAGGTCGTGCGGTGCCATTTTGATGTGCACCCCGCATTTTAATGCCATACGCATCCGCCACGAACTGTTCTTCCTCATCTGAATGAAATGCATTAGTTTGTCAATTAATGTGTCAAAACAAGATCAGGTATTTTTGAGTTGGCCTCACCCTCCTCATCCTCATCATCGGGCGCGTCCAGAAGAGGCGTAAACGCATAACGCTGATTGTTGTTTGTGGGCCGCCACAGAATCATAATGACCAGCAGCAGCACAGAGAACAATATATGCCAGAAGGCCGTATCCACCCAGATATCGCGCCAGCCCTAATAATCGACATGTGAAACGATATTACAAATGAATACATAATGCAAATGGAATACATGGTCATAGGAACTTACGGGCGTGCAGTTTTCAGTTCTACGCAAACGCAACGCAAACAACATGAAGATTACGGAAGCGATAACGGCGAATATCAGCGTATTGGTAAAATGTCGATACAGCGATAGCTTAACCATATTTCTAAACGAAGGAAAAATTTAATAAACTGCAAGGTGGACATATATATCTAGGGCACTTACCTGCGAAGACGCAACGTGCGTGTGGTTTGCACAAGCGACGTGAAAATGCCCCAACAAATGCCCGTATCGAGGACGGCCAATGGAATGGTGGCCACCAGCAGCTCATTCCGATCACTCTTATCCTTGGTAATGCGCAAGTAGCTCTCGACGCAAGCCAACAAAAAGTACAAAGCGCCCACGCCCACAACGCGATGCAGCATGGGTCCCAAGCGAGGCCTATAATAGGTAATACATATATATGTTTAAGTCAAAAAAAAATGTAAATATTTACTTGACAATTCCAAAGCCCAGGCTCATGATAATGACCAGCATGCGGGCCAGGGTACGCTTCGCACAAGATACAAATTCAGCAACGAGTTCGGCATGCTGCACCGGATAGCCAGTATTTGCCACCGTATGATACTCGGCATAGAAGAAGGCCTTCTCCAGCATGCCCAGCAATATGACGCCGCCAATCCAGAATTGTATGCGCAACAAATCGCGCCATTGGGCAAACGATACAAATAGCCAAATGATGCCAAAAATCACATAGACAACGCACATCGTCAAATAGAACTGCAAATAATCGTGAAAGCATTAACAACAGATGCATAAAGGCCTACTCTCTTGATTTACCGGCAAAAATGGCCAATCTATAGCCGATATATAGCCATGCGGTCCCAGAAATTCAATGTGTACCGTTGCCCGAAAGGCGGGCGGAGGCGTTGGTGTTAGCGTTGCTAGTATGGTCAGCTCAATCTCATAGATGCCATCTTCATCAATATTTGCAATTGCTTTGGGTTTCGCCTGTAAAACGCAACAGAATTATAAATATATCAAATGTTAGCGGTGCTATTTTATCAAGCAAACGCAATAAAAAAAACCCGGTTCCTTCTTAAATCATTAGTTTCCTTAAAATTTTATCAACAATTCCTAGACTTCCGCAACAAAATTGATCTCACACGCAGCCACAAACTATGATAAGCGAATTGCTTGATAATGCCCAAGTTTTTGCTTTAGGTGCTGTTTCTACTGAGTCACACTTATATATATATATATTTACCGAAAGTGGGTTCTGGCTCTGCTTTAGGCGGTGCACATCTCCTGTCTGCTCAGTGTTATCCTGCAGGACAATGAGATGCGTGCATGTGGCATTGTTAACCGTTATTTGACTAGCATTTGGCTGCAGATTCGGATTGTCGCTGAGCAGCTAAAAAAGAACACAAATATTTTTGAATACATTGAAGCACAATTAATTTTCGTTACTCACAAAACGTCCGTCGAAGAGGCATGGATGTTTGGTCAGCTTGAAGTTGATGGTAAGCGGAACTTCAGTCTCCGACGAACACTCCACTGGAGGGGGAAGTGAAGGGGATATAAGAGGGTAATATTGTCAGTTATTGCAAATTTATTACACGTATTGCATTTGCAATACTCACGCTTAATGTAGATCTTCGTTTTGGCTAGCAGCGGACGCTGCTCGATAATCGAATGCTGATCCTATAATAAAACAAATGCAGCATTAGTTTTTTTTATTAAAATGTTGATGTTTTGCTTGCTTTTTACTTGATCTATAACAATGTCGATGATGCCAGGATCCGATTTGCCGGCCGCTAGAGTGGCAAAAATCGAAATAAACGCCAACGCAACTGTAAAATGTGTCGACATTCTGAATACGTCACGGAATGCACCTAAATAAATATTATTTATTTATTTTCTGTGTTCCTGGCTACGCGTTAGAACAATACTAAAAGTTATCGGTCATCGATATATCGATGGTTTTTTATGTGCGCAGCGATGCTGCTGCCGGTTTTTCAACATAATGCAAATTCAGACAGCCAAATTTATTATTAAATTAGAAAATCTCAACCGCAGGTCGGATTATGGAAATTAACGAGAAAATTTTATATAAGTTCATTTTAAACTATTTAGTTATAATTGTTAAAACAGCTGTGCCAAATTGCAAGAACAGCAACGCTTTAAATATAAGGTTAACATCACTGTGAATGGCAATGTTATAAGAGACTCGCAAAGTGTAACAATCTTAATACTTTATTCCGCAGCTTGTCGAATTTTTTCTTAAGCTTGTTAAATAACGAAATAATAGCTGATAATAGGTTTTACCTGACTCTAAACTAGTGAACACTTTTATATTTCAATTTAAGCGCCCTTTCTTTAAATTCAGACGCGCGCTGTTAATGAAATGTTAGGGTTTTTGGGTGCCCACATGTAAGCATGTTCACTTGAGTAACATCCAAACAAGAAGAACAGCCAGAACAACAAATGTTTTTATATTCGCAATAAAACCATGGTAAATGTTATGAAAGGAGTGCTTGTCGAATGGTAAGTAAACTAACAAATAAATAAATCAGACACACTACACAAATATTGTCCTTAGTGATCCGGCTATGAAACAATTTTTACTACATTTGGATGAGAAGCTGGCGTTGGGTCGAAAATTCATCATACAAGATTTGGACGAGAGTCATCTATTTATTTCCACGGACATTGTTGAAGTGCTTCAGGCGCGTGTCGACGAGTTAATGGATCACATCAGCTTTCCATTGCACGAGAAGGACGCCTAAACAACAACTAAAAACACTACACAATACACAAAAAAAAGTTCTGCAAGCAAAATTATGACGGGACGCGAATCGCATCGGATCAAGGATGCGGAAAAGAAACGTGTCCTGGATGAAGCGGCACGCAAGCGACGCGCACGCAAGGCTCTCGAAGCCTTGGAGCAGGACAATTTTCAAGATGATCCGCATGCTGATCTAGTGATGTCGAAAAAGTTGCCCAAATTCCAGGAGAGCATCAAGAACGGCAAAGAGAAGAAGGTCAAACGCAAAGGAGCCGAATACTTTCGTGCCAAATATCGCAAAAATTTCCAGCAGCTGCTCGAGGAGGATAAGCAGAGGCCGAATTATGAAAGTGCCGCTGCGCCGCCGCCAAAGAAACCCGTCCGCCATTTCTGTGCCGTCTGTGGCAACTTTTCGCAATATTCGTGCACCGCATGTGGAACGCGCTATTGCCGCGTCCGCTGCCTGCGCACCCATCAGGACACTCGTTGTCTCAAGTGGACCGCCTGATTTGTTTGTAGAGCTCTGTTCACCCATATCCCATACAAATACATGCAATAAAACCAAAATGTGAACATTGTTATCGATATTCAAAAGCTATTTGGTTAACGCGGTTAAGTAAAAGTATTATGTAGACATGTAATTTGGCATATGTTATTAGTCAATATTTTGCTTACTCTAGCATCGTAAGTTTTCTTAAATTTGAATTCAATAAAAAACTAGGTTGGCTCTGCTGCTTGGCATTCGAATTGTACATCAATTTATCGATATGTTGGCAGCTGTTTCACATCGATAGCACAAGCTTTGCGTTTAGTTAACTATATGTGCGAATAAAATTAGATTATTTTTGACTTTTCCGTATGCTGTCACACTATCGCGCAGTCTCAATAAATTTTTCAAACGACGACGTTGATGCACACGATTATCGCATTGTACGCTACAATAAAATTTAAGTATAACGGACAACGTTTGCAAAACGAACATTTTCACATATATTTTTGATAAATCAAGATTTAAATATATTCAAATAAATCAAAATCATAAGTAACTAAATTAAGCCGGTCGCGATTTTTGACTGTTCCTTCGTCCGTGTGTATATGTGCACATTTTATAAGTGTGTGTGCGTGTGTGTGTGCGAGAGCTCGAAGTTAATCCAATAAGAAAAGGGATACAACAACAACAGACGACAGCTGCATTGGAAATATTAACTTGGCACAATGGATCTAAATTTCGCTGATCTGAAAAAGGAGGCAGCCTCCACAGCTGAGGACATTTTCAATAGCGCCAGCAAGAAGGTAACCAATACTTACGATGATTTATTGGGTGACCTAAGCGGCGGTGACGGTGCCAGTGGCAGCGGCAGCGGCAGAGCTGCCAACGTCAGCAGCGGAGCGCAGGACGATAATGCGCACACTGAGCATTATTTTGCCAATGAGCAAAAAAATTTGGATTTGGGGGATTCGCAGACGTTTGTGCAACGCATGTCTGCCGGCGCAAAGGAGGCCCAGGAACAACTGGATGCGAAATTTGCCCAGCAAACGGATGATTTTGCCGATTTCCTCAAGGAGTCAGGCAGTTCCGTTAAACAGGACATTGGCAGGATCACCAGTGATTTTATGAATGTGGAGCGAAATAATTATGGTGATATTCCCAAAGCTCCAATAAGTGCTATGCCTGCACTCCCTGATCCAGCACCCGTCGTTGTTCATCTGCACACTTCAGTGGCTGCACCCAAGCACGTGGAGCCGGAGCCAGAAGTGGACCTAATGGGCAGCTTCAGCAAACCGATGTCTGTGCCACTGCAACCATTTAAGCCCACAGCGCCAGGCAATTTCTATGACGATGATGACGACGATGTTGATGAGTTCTTTGGAAAGCCTAGTTTAAATGCTGCACCTGTTATTGCCAGTTTTGCAGCAGCGGGCAACAAGGATTCGGATACAGATTCGCCGTCCGTTTCGTATACGCCATCTCCGGCAAAGAAACCAATTACGGCAGCGCTCAAGGAGCAGGACAATGAGAAATTCATTTCTTCCGAGGATCTGTTGAGTGACTTTAAGGATACGCCACCAGCTGTCCCAGCACACGCTCCAGCACCGGCTCCAGCTCTGATTCGAGCTCCAGTTTCAGTTCAGGCGCCACCTCCGGCTCTGTCTAAGGCACTTGTAACCGATCTGGATGATGAGGAGTTTGAGGTGAAACCTCATCCCAAAGTGGAGCCACCGAAGCCCATTGCCAAAATGGAACCTCCCAAAGTTAAGACGCAACCGCCAAAACAACAACTACAACAAGATCGGGAGCAGCAACCAAAAATTGTGTCAGTTGAAGAGATCTTCTACAAATACGGACTTGGTAAGTGCACCCCCTGATTTATCCGTATATTCAATCTCGGCACGCCGACTTTTTAATGTCCTTGCAGCAGTGGAAAATTACTTAATAAATTTAAATAATACTTTTATTTACAAAATAAAATAAATTAAAGATAAATGTTGGTATTTACTAGATTCAATTTAATGCATAATATATAAGTTATTATAAATTAAATTTTATTTAGTAAGTTCTAAAATTGGAGATAGTTTATAAGATTAAATAAAACCAATTAAATGTTAGGCTTTTCCGAGAAATTAAAATGTGTACAGAGAAAATGGCTAAAAATCCCTTGCCTTTATATTCGTCACCCTAAAACCATGTTTTTAATTTATAATGTTACGTGAGAAATTGAACGAAATTGTTCGCAATGAATGCGAAAAATGTCAAAGGCAAAAAGTGCCACGGGAAAAGCCGGTTATTATTCTTATTAAAATGAGTGCAATCGCTGCTGCTGCAGGGGGTATCTAGATAGAATTGTATTTGTTGTTATTTTCATAATTTTTGTTGCCATCTGGTTAAAGCCTGACAATAATTAGTCATTATTTGTATGCGTATTTTGTATTTGAGTTGTTACTTAT
Organism: Drosophila fungiperda; assembly: GCA_035042345.1. Taxonomy (NCBI): domain Eukaryota; kingdom Metazoa; phylum Arthropoda; class Insecta; order Diptera; family Drosophilidae; genus Drosophila; species Drosophila fungiperda. Next base: position 1,730,670 of record JAWNLM010000293.1, on the reverse strand, counting down.
TTTGTGTCGTACTTAGTCACCTTTTTTTGCATTTCGTTTTTTCCTCTTTTTTTTTGAGCAGTAAATAGTCCGATTGCCCGCTCTCTTTTTGCTGTGGCGCGTGTTTTTTTTTCTACTTTATGGCTTGTGGTGTTGGTTTCTTTTTGCCGCTCATGATGTCATTGGGCATCAAGTTTTGCGCTGCGTATAACTTACTCTGTATATAGACAATTATTGCAGAATAAAGTTTAAATATATTATGTATATACATATATATGTTTTTATCGCGCATAGAATTTCACTTCCCTAAAAGATACCGCGGCACAGCCGAAAATTTGCATACAGCCTCTCTCTCTGCCTCTCTCTTTGACGAAGACGACACTCTTTCTTCGTCAATAGCTTTGCAGCTGATCAGAAATTGGTATCGGAACGGCGAGCGATAACGATTGTGTTCAATGTTTGAGTCACGGCTGCACATATAGTATTTAATTAGTCAATAGTAAAATTCATTTAATGCTACATTTCAATTGCATGAGACAGCACATTTATTTTCTAATTTCTTATTCATCTATTCCCATTTGGCGTGCATGAATCAGCAGCATTTCTGCTGTTGCTACTGCTGCTTTTGTCTCGTTTGCTCTTAATTCATATTTCATATTCAGTTCTGTTTTAGTTGTTGTACTACATTTTAGCAAGCAATTATATCAAGTTCAAATACACACATGGAGAAATAATGAGTGATAGAGAGTGGCTGGAGAGAGGGCGTGATATCGACTCTTTCCAGTGCTCTTTAATTTAAGCTATTGCCTGCATAATCCAATTATCTAGTTTAGGGGCCCGCTTCACTGCACAAATTTATTTTATCATTTTGACTATACACTGTTTTCAATGCGAAAATGGAATATATTATGTTATGACCTAAACATTGTAAAACCATATAAAAGATTTCCAGGCATGCATTTACCGCTTTTATGTGACACTGGAAACAGTGTATTAATTTGTCGGTGGAGCAGCGAGAGCAACTTTTTACTTGTTTTGTCTTGCAATCTGCGCCTTTATTTTCACCGCATGCTGTAAAATTTTCCAATTAGTAATCTTTGTTTTTCTCTGCATTGCCTTTGTATTTATTTGCCATGCTATTTTTATGGCAAGTACATGTTAAGTATTTCAGTCTGACTGTCTATCTTCTTCGCTTCTTCTTCGTTTTCCAATAGGCATTGACTTTGATTGCGGCTGCGTCTGCTGCTTGGCACTTGTCATCGACCCAGCTGAGGCGGCATTTTCAATAACGCTACGCATTTCTCTTCACTAGTTGCTCTCTGCACATTGTCTTTGCATATCATAGTGTGTGAGAGTGTCGTTTATCTGCACTGTTAAGCCCTTGTTTTGGCTTCCCCCTACCATTTGCTCAGTCTCTGTCTGCCTTTCGCTTAGTCAGTCATTGTGCTTAGCACATGTTAAGCTTGCACTTATCGGCGCCTTTGCTTTACTTTAATCGCCCGTCTTTTGTAACTGTTAATTTCTCTCATTTGCTCTCTATCACAAAAGCAATTAAGTCCTTATAAATAGACTGTGTATGTAATCGCTGTAAGAAGTTAAACAGTTGTACATAAGTTAATATACACATTGTTAGCTTGCATTAAATGCATGTCTAAAAAGTGTTGAGCAGCAAAAAAAAATAGTTCGTTTACTTACAAGGCGTAACGAAAATTGTGAAAGCGCCGCGAAACGCGACCCGGCGGTAAACAAAGTGTTCGTAATATAATTTTAGATTGCCTGTGTGTGTCGGTGTGTTTAATTTTTTTTAAAATGCTCCCCAGCCAGGCAGGCGTGATCGATATTGATTTGGATCGCTGACGCTGCTCGAAGACTGCCTTTGGGCTATATTTAATTTTTTATTTTCATTTGATTTTATTAGAGTACAAATTGTAATCGTTATGATCATCAATTTGCTTGTAGGGACACCCGAAAAAAAAAATTACTAATAAATATTAGATTTAAAAGAAACAAAATTTGTTTGCAAATGACTTATATATATATAAGAAAGAATTTTCTTTATTCTTGCTTAGCATATTGAATGGACGTCATAAAACTAGTGGTTTATTCAGCTAAATTGCTTATAAATATCATAAAAAAAAAGAAAACAAACAAACTAACCAAAATGTAGCCAAATGTATCGCATCAAAATATGACACAAATAGGTCGAATCGGAGAACTAAAATGTAGAGCAAAGCAAAGGCAACAAAATTGCAATACCATTAAACTTCTTATATTATATTGGCTTGTTTGAAATAGGAAAGGTAATTTAAAAGTTATTAGCTTAATTGTGCTTTTACTGAACATCGTTTTTTTTTAGAGATTTGCTCGATTTGTAAAACTTATCGAAATTTTTGTTTGCAGTTATAAGACATGTGGTTGTGCATCTTCTTCTTATGCCTTTTCTTTTACATCTTCTTCAATCTCTCGAATCGATTTGGTAACTAAGAAACTAATCCAAAGTTGGTCAAGTTTGCGTCCGAAAATATGAAAAAATAAAAAGCTTGATTGATTTCATATCTTCCTTTCCAAGGTGTAAATTACACTCGAGCGATAAACGGACAGACAAACCAGCTCAAAACTTACACCCAATTAGAGAAAGAGGGTGGTTACAGCTGTAGTCACTGCAGAAGAGGTGCAATAAACACCGCACCCAAAAAAAAAGCCGCCGTCTGGTAATTTCCGGCCACCTGCCTTAACCCTTAAGCAGCACCCTCCCTCAATTTGTGGAAAAGCAGCGCATGCGGTTCAGCAAAAGCCAGTGCTGCAAATAAAGCTTTTTTCGCTTCGAATCTGGCTTCTTTGAAAATGTGAATTTAGCACAAAATTTCAATATGGGTCTTTGTTGTTTTTTGTAATGTGGTTAGTTTATATTTGCTTTTAAAAAAATATGCATTTGTATATATGAAAATTTACTTAAAATTTTAAGTTATTCTAACTTATCCTATCGAAAAAAGACAGCTCTACAGTAGCTAAACAGCTGCGATTACAAATCGATAAATTATACTCACTTTATTTAAGCACTGAGCTTGAGCTTTTTTACTGTGAGTTCAGGGCTAAGCGCGGTTGCTCAACCCAATGCACAGCAGGTCGCCTTATCGATTTTACTAATTTGCACTCTCCTCTCTCATTTACGTTCTCTCTCGACGCCGTCGCTTTCGTTCGGTTATGAACTAGTCCTTTTGAATTCGGGACATGCTTGAAAGCTTTCAGCCTACACTCAGTCTCAGTACGCGTCGTGTGCCTATCGGACGGCAGTGAATTCTTATACGCAATTGCAAAAAAATAATTGCTCTTCGCGTTACGTCGTAATTTACCGAACTGCGTTGCGTTCGCTCTCTCGCTCGCTCTTTCTCTAACTGCGCTGTGCTTTTGTTTGTTACCTTCTCCAAAGAAATATACAGACAAAATTCACTTAGAAAGGCTAAAAAAGAAGAAGAAAAGCTACTGTTTAATTAATACTAAATCAAGTGTTTTACAAACTTGTGTCAAACTAACAAAATGTGTACAATTGGCGAAGCCGGACAAAATGGCGTCTGTAAACAGCGCCCCTTGATTTGCTCCATTTTGGATCCTAGTAAGTGTTGCACTCATACATACAAACACACAAACATACATATGTACATTTATACAATACTCTATACATAAACACACACATTTAACATTCTGTTATAGGCTGAAGCAAAACTAACCTTTGTCAATGATGCTGTAACTTTAGCAATTAATATAAATAATATCCTGCTGCTTTTAGCTTGAAATTAAAATGCATGCTTGTTGTAAAACTGATTTTATTTGTTATTTTTTTGTTTTTTTGTTTTTTTGGCTTTACGCCTAGATGCTCGCCTTAACTTAACATGAGACACCGCCTAATGCACCCCTCTCTCTCTTTCTCTCTCGTTTTCTCTCTGTCTTTTATATCTGCCTTGCACAACACAAAACTTAATGCTAAACTAACGAAAATCAATATATCAATCGCTTATTTCCAGATGCCTGGTTCAAGCCCGAACGTTTGCACCCTCAAGGTAAGTGTATCTGTTTGTGTCTATCTGTGTATATGTGTTTGTGTCGCCTGTGTGATTGCGGTGGCTTACAAACTGTGTGCAATGTGCTTGCACAACTGTACAAGCAAATTGGAAAGCTGTCGATTATGCGTTATGCGGAAAAACATAAAACAGACAAACAACAAATACATAATAATGATGTCATTGTTGCGCCCGCATAAAACCAACCCCTTCCCCCCCCCACCATAGAGCCTAAAAGTATGCCATGCTTTACTTACTTTTTGTTTTTCTATTGTTTCTAATATGGTTGTTGCCATCATGCACTTGCTCCCGACATGTGCTATTGTTCTCTGTGTATGTGTGTGTGCGCGTCTTTTGTAATTGCGCTTAATACAACCCTGAATATATGCTCAAGTAAATTAATTTAGTGTTGCCATTCATATTCACATACCCTGTATCCTGTATTTATCGGTTAAGAAGGGTATTTTAAAAAATAATAAATAAATAAATCGATCCCTGGCTCCATACATAATATAAGTTAAAGCGTTGCCGTTTTGGATAGCCATTTCTTTCGAATCGATGATCAATACGAACAAACATAAATAAATATTAATAGATACAAATAAATAAAATGACCCAGCCCATAGGGTATTTGCAATCCGATCACAACTGCCTTTTGTTTCAGTTTTTTGCGCATTGATTTTTTATATAGCTTTTCTCTTCTTTTCCAAAGTTGAGCGGGCAACGGACAACGCCTAAAAGGCAACAGCGCAAAGCGCTTAAAATGAAGCGGAGTCAAAAGTGTACCGTTAATTATGGTCAGAGTGAAGTGGGCATTTATTGTACCGCGACCACACCCCCCAATTAGTAGGACGCCTTAAATGCAGTTCAGTTACCTTCGCCACACACCTCCACCCCCCGCTCCAGGTCGCGCTTGTGGCAGTGGAGCGGCAAATAAAACCGTAATCGGATCGCATGCTAAAGCACATTCAAATATATATATTTATATATATGTATATATGAACATTCATATATATATATTAAAACTTTTCACTCGGTTTGCTCGCCAAATGCAATTTAATATGGGCTAAAGTGAGGCAGAGGGTCACGACAGGTGTGGGGTGGGGAGTAGGGACTAGCGGCAGCCCCTTTTCGCACGAGGCTCGCATGCAATAGACGTCAGCTCAGCCATGCACTACAACTAAATATGTATGCAAATATGTATAACAGTTGTTAGCTGAGCTTATTTCATCAGTCTATGCAAGCATAATAAAACAACGTCTACGGTTATCATCATCAGCATCGTCATTTGACTGAGTGGCTGACGTATCTTGAGCTTTGCACCCAACTGTAACAGCAAATACTAAATCACATACATATACAAAAGTATACACATGCATATACAAAAGTATACGCATACATATACAATATATACAAACTGTGTTTTGTTGGAGCTTTGAATGCGACTAAGATTTATATTATCTGTGGTTTTAATTTTCAATTAACAACACTCGGCATTCCGTTAGAAATAAATACAGATTCCATAAAAAGGTTATAGAATCGGACAACAAATCAATATTCCACACGTTAATCGAGCAATCAAATGACTCATGATCACAGCAAATAAATAAAAAAAAGCTTACGAAAGTTAAATTTTAACTGCTTGCTTAAAATCATTAATTTGAAAATTCCAAATAAAGATTCAATTAACTACAGCTGCCAATTATTGCTCGTAAAAACTATTTCGGTTTAGAAGTAACTATTCTTACATCTCTTCTAAAACTTGAGGCTGCTTTAATGCCACCCGCGTGGCACGTAAAAAGCAATTTCTCGATTTTTACTTTTATACCCAATTTCGGTTACCGGGCACTCAACAACAATTAAAAGCAATGAGTCGACCCTCTATTTACGCCCAGACACCCGGACTGCTACCCAGTGTGCTGGACACTCGACAGTCGCGTCGCTGCGGCAGTCTTAAATGAGTAAAACAACCCATACTTATTTCTTAAGTTACCAACAAACAGCCAGCCAAACATAAAGACTGAAAGCCAACGAGGCGGCGAGACTAGACAATATTCGTGCAAATGTAAAAATTGAGTCCTAAGTCGGACAGTGAAGAGCAAAATTTAAGCTTATAAATGGAACAAGTTCTTTACCACAGATACTTACTCAAATGTTTGTAAAAATTCACAAGTGAAACTTATAAATGAAAAAATTTTATTTCATTGCTTTTCAAGATACCTTTTTTCTTTTTATTCTAAAAATCCTAAAATTTGTATAATAATATATTTACTCAGATAAACTCTCAGTAATAATATTACAACACATCAATCTGAGCAATATTTAAAAATATTAGTTTATTATGTGGGGCACAATTATGAATAAAATAATATCCAATTCCTCATCACTTTTGCTACATTATGACATATAAAATTCTCTGATTCATGTCTAGAAATTTCTTTGTGTTTGGTCCAACTTTAGTTATGCCAGCATTTCATATACCCACTCTTAACAACTTTAATCTCTCAGTAATTATATTAAAACACAGCAATCTGAGCAATATTTATTTATATTAGTTTATTATGTGGGGCACAATTGTGAATAATATAATATCCAATTCCTCAACACTTTTGCTACACTATGACATATAAAATTCTCTGATTCATGTCTAGAAATTTCTTTGTGTTTTGTCCATTTTTGGTTATGCCAGCATTTTATATACCCACTCTTAACAACTTTAATCTCTCAGTAATTATATTAAAACAGCAATCTGAGCAATATTTATTAATATTAGTTTATTATGTGGGGCACAATTGTGAATAATATAATATCCAATTCCTCAACACTTTTGCTACACTATGACATATAAAATTCTCTGATTCATGTCTAGAAATTTCTTTGTGTTTTGTCCATTTTTGGTTATGCCAGCATTTTATATACCCACTCTTAACAACTTTAATCTCTCAGTAATTATATTAAAACACAGCAATCTGAGCAATATTTATTAATATTAGTTTATTATGTGGGGCACAATTGTGAATAATATAATATCCAATTCCTCAACACTTTTGCTACACTATGACATATAAAATTCTCTGATTCATGTCTAGAAATTTCTTTGTGTTTTGTCCATTTTTGGTTATGCCAGCATTTTATATACCCACTCTTAACAACTTTAATCTCTCAGTAATTATATTAAAACAGCAATCTGAGCAATATTTATTAATATTAGTTTATTATGTGGGGCACAATTGTGAATAATATAATATCCAATTCCTCAACACTTTTGCTACATTATGACATATAAAATTCTCTGATTCATGTCTATAAATTTCTTTGTGTTTGGTCCATTTTTGGCTATGCCAGCATTTTATATACCCACTCTTAACAACTTTAATCTCTCAGTAATTATATTAAAACACAGCAATCTGAGCAATATTTATTAATATTAGTTTATTATGTGGGGCACAATTGTGAATAAAATAATATCCAATTCCTCAACACTTTTGCTACATTATGGTATATAAAATTCTCTGATTCATGTCTAGAAATTTCTTTGTGTTTGGGCCAATTTTGGTCATGACAGCATTTTAAATACCCACACTTAACAACTTTAAGTCGATAGTCGTCTAGCTTCTATTTTAGCTGCCTTTCACCAGCCGGCCGGCTTTTGTTATTTGTTACCGGTTAATAATATAATAGAGAAAATAATGCTTACGTGCTGTCAAAACCTCAACTAACTACGTATTTCAATATATATATATATATATATATATATATATATCTGTACACATATATAGATAAATTCCACTTGTTTCCTGCCAAGCAAATAACAAAGAATATTAGATCATCACAAAATTTGCTTGGCTACTTTTTGCATTGGCAAAGAAAATGTAGTATAGAACAATTTGCATTCATGTGTGATTTGATTTTTTGTTGATAATTGATAAGGAAAGTAAATACAGACAATTAAAAATGGTTCATGATGGAAATGATAGCATTTTAATACCCTAAATTATGTTCTTTATTTGAATAAAAAAAAAATATTAATGTTCAAATTAACTTTTCAATATATTTTTACTTACACTGACTGAATTCTTGACTTATGCACATTTTTATTTTATTATAAATGCATTAATTAATTTTAGGTAAAATACTTTAGTTTAAGCTTTCACAACACACCTCGCTTCTTATACGTGTAAAAATAGTTTGTTTGGCGAAAGTAAAATTATCAGAGATAGTCATCGCCTCGGCTGATAATAAATGCGGGGTCATGTGCTGTTTTTGGTAGAGTTTAAAAAGAAGCCGTTTACGTCAACGGTGGAGTTTGCTTCTCTGACGTCATACAACTAGATGTCCATCATATTCAATTATCATTCCGATTCTTATACCTACGTTTTAAGCACAACTAGTTCAAGGAAAAGGAAATCAGTTTTTTTCCGCGTTAATCTTACAGCTTTTGACTGCTTGCAAGCAGTTGGCACCGCACCCCAAGCAGAATTTAGCCTTGAAATATCAACTTGTAGAGAGATATGGCTGCTTTTGTTCTTGTTATTGTTGCCTATGCAGCTCTCCACAGCTGACGTTCAATTGTTGTTTACTCTTTATTATGTGCTTTTGTGCTCTCGCCGATTTTATTTAGCCGGCGTCTGAGACGCGAGCGTTCGCATTTGTCTGCTAATTTTAGCCTTTTAGCTGTTTCACATATCTTTTTATTGTTGTTGTAGGTATTATTCTTTGTGCGTGTGCTTAAGCAGTTAGATTTTTGGATTACGACGTGGGCTGCAGAGAATGAGAATGATAAATCGGGAGAATTTGGTCGATGTCTGTAAAAAACTTAAGGGCTGGCCACCAACTGAGATGAGAAAAGCTTCGAAAGAAAGAGAGAGCTTTTAGTGTTCTACGATCGTTGAGATAGTAGTCAGTAGCGAAAGCATTAGTTTTCTACGAGATTAGCACAGCTTTTCAATATAACAGTTTTATTATTTATTCTTAAAATCTGTGCTACGGTAGCCCTGGCAATAATATAACTGTTGAACCTGCTCTGGGCATATGGACTTACCTGCTCTCGACGACGAAATGCATGCAACGACATGTTCAAAAAACTTAACGCGATCGGGGATCTACCTACCGAAAAACGGATAACAAGATGCAAGCAATAACACAATACATTTACAGCTACGTATAGCTTGACCGATACTTTCTCGCACTCGCTCACTTACGCTCTCTCTGATTCTCTACACTGCTCAACCGTTCTATTTGCCGGGCCATAGGCCGAAGGGGTGCCGCATTCCCCTATAAACATATAAACACACACAAACACATCTATCTGTGAAAGAGTATGTACCTTGTGTACCTATGGAAAATGTGCCCTGAGCGAATCTGAATTTAATTGTAGTTTAGTTGATGTACGGACTTTGTCAACGTCACAACACAGAAGTATATAGCGCAGTGCTCCGTTTACCGCTTCACATTCGTGTTTCTCTCTCTGTGTTAGTGCGTGTGTGTGTGTGCGAGTGTTTTGAATCTGTAAGATACAACAAGAAATGTGCCCATCAGCTGTTGAACCCCTCGTCTGACCTCAGTCAGAGAACATCGACAGACAGCACAGCTACATAAATACTTTCGATTCATTGGCATTTACATTTTGCGGAAATCATTCGTGTGGCAGGAATTTCACTGTGCGGCTGCGTGTAGTATTTTTTATCTGCATCTTCTCCTTCGTCCAACTGCAATCTATATTTATACAACTTGTATATAGAATATACCCTGACATATTTCATATTTTCGTTATATTGTTTGAATTAATTTTGCTGCATGCGTCTTTCAAATTTGTCAAAGAGTTACACTCAGCGAAAATATTATAAATGCCAAAAGTGAAAAAGAAAACTTAATATAATAAATATATTTGACTATATTTGACAAATATAGAATATAATTTTATTTTGCTTACCATAAGAAGTAAGATACATTTAAAACCAACAGAGATAATTAAACATAGTAAAAAGAGTTGTTTGTAAATTTTTAAACAATTGACTCAGGCAAATTATTTTAATCACAAATAAAAATAGTAAAATAAAATTGTTCTGCAAGCATTTTTCTGAGTGAAGGTTTATGGTATTTATCTATCATTGCAGTTAGCCGAAAGAGCTGCACACACGAAAGTACACACACTCATACATAGATTCGCATTTCTTATTCTTTTTTCGGCAAGTCATTCGAGAGTTGTCGCTTCTATTGTTGCTGATGTGTCGTTGTCTGGGGTCTCGAATCGTGTTGGGTTCTGTTATATTGGCCTTCTGGGTTCGCTGATCGTTCGTTCGTTTGCTGGTTCGGTCGATTGCCTCGTCTTTTCAGTTAACGGTTAATGCCAATTCCGAGTCCATACGCGTCGCGTGTCGAACTTCCTTCTAATTCCGTTTTACATCGCTTCGTTGCAGTTCTTTAGTGCTAATCAAAACAATATATTTATACATACATAAATATAATCTGAATAGAATTAAGAAATGGCTGCCGCTTTGGAAACGCTACAATCGCTGCTGGAAACGCTCAATGAAATCAAAGAGCTGCCTTTAAATCGGGAATCTTGTAAGTACTAATTTCCCAATGGGATTATTCACATCGCGATCTGCACACAATACATATGAAAGGACGTGTGTATGAATGTGTGTGTGTGTATTTCACAGATATTTCTGTTATTTCGCTCGTTGTTTCCAATTGCAGCTATGATTTATTTTTATACATTTTTTGTTTGCAGCGAGCAAAGAAAGCTGTGCTGCGAGTATTGTTATTGTTAAATATAAACTTACTTTCTATGGGTATATTAATTTCTTGTCTCGTTTTACTCACTTCAAAAAGTGATAATGCTCGTTTGTCATACGTTTGATTTACTTTTCACTTATCATCAATGATAATGTGCATTAAAGATAATAGTGCTGCAAGATAATAGTAGTATTGCTTCTCAATGTATTTAAGAAAAATATGACTCGTTTTATGGCGATAAATATATATAAGTATGGTGCTGAAAAACTTAAGAATCTTTAATTCTGCAAGACAGAATGGTTGGTTTCTTAACTGACATTGATTTAAAATACTAATATTTTCCAAATACTAATCGTAGTACAGTACATCCACATATCACATTTAGTTTTTAGCAATATTATTTATCAGTAGGGAAAGCTGAGAAGTGTCACTATTATTCCATTACTATAATATTGACTGGCTTATCTGTGATCAATATAAAGCTATAAATCTATTTTTTAAAATAATTTTATTGCATTTTCATTTCAATACCATACTTAAATAATTTTGTTTTTATATTTCCCAACACATATACTTTTATATATATATATATATATATATATATATACATATTCATATACATATTTAATAATAATAATGGGTATTTCCGATTCTTGCAGTTGCCACGTTCTAATCATCTATAACAATTTTATTTGCTTTCATTTTGATTGTTGCTCATTTTTGCTGTTGCCACTGAATTTAGCTTGTAATATGTTCATTAATATTTCATTATCTTCTTTTTATTATATTATGTGTCTTCTCGCTTATGCAATTTCTCTCAGCAGTCTTTTCATGACAATGTCAGGTGCAATTTTTATTATAATCGTCTTTTTTTCACTACACGATTGCAAATACGAATTATGTCAGCGGCAACTACTTTTCTCTCTCTGTCATTCACTCTACTTCTCTCTCTCTCTTTCTCTGTTTTTGTTGGATTTTGGTCAGCATGATATCATTTGAAGCAGAGCTTATTACTCACTCGCGCCAAAAACGCAAAGGCAAAACCAAAATAAATCTTTTGTTGAGGGGGTTGTTGCTGCCGAGGGGTTGTCGGTCGGGGTGTACATTATGATGTCACTAGCCCCATTATGCATGCCTCTGTTGTACGTTGTACATTGCCATTGAATATAACGCCATTTGTTCTCATTTTGCGTTGCAATTTGATGGGAAGTTCATTGAACACAGTGCTTGTAAAACTGCTATAAATTCAGTGCAGCAAACTTGAGCGTGTTCATATTATAACACAGTATAACACTCAATCATACACAACACACACAGACGCAGTGGCAGTCGCACTTGAACACCTCTAGTTTAGGCATTTGTTCGCCACGCTCAGGCTGAGTGTTTAACATTTATAGTTCTTGTTGATGATTGTGAGCACTAATGATTCACAGTGCGTTTCGAACAGTCAAACAGCAACCACAACCGCACCCACTACGTCAAACGTGAACGTAATGCATACGTTCGTGTGACATACGATGGCTGCTAACTTTGGCCGCAGTTCGCTTCGGGTGTGCTTTGACACGTTGCTTATATTCATAACGATGAGCGCCTACGTAGCCAAGTTTGGGCCTCGGCTTGTGGCTGTTGTTGTTGGAATAGCGCGTTATCGTTTTACTTTCATGCGCTATGGGATCACGCTCTCTTTCTGTCGTGTCCTCTCTCTGTGAATAAAAAAACTTGCTCCATTCCAGAAAACTTGTTTGGGGTCTGCTCTGTCTCTTTCGCACGGAGCTCCAATGGTATAGCAACAGTGCTGTCACCTTTGGTAATAAAATAAAGCTAGTTTTAGAGAAAATATGATGTAATCAAAAAAGATATTGGAATTTGAACTGTATGCATAATACTGATTTAATTGCGGTCGCATCCGCTTTATTTGTATAATTATGTTTTGCCAATCTTAATTTTTTTTTTGTTAATACAAACAACTATATTTGAAAAAAGCTAGTTTTGGCGTAAAAGCGCTGAATGCGCAACACTGGCTAGCAGCAGCAGCCGCAACACAAGCAGCAACGACGACTGGGGCTTATTGGTTTGTTTTGTGTTTGAACTTCTTCCAGTTCTTTTGCTGCGTTCAGAGTAGACGGCGGTCGGCAGTATCGCACTCGTCAAATAGCTTAAAAATTTATAACAGTGACTGTGTTTTACAGTGTGTGTGTGTTTGTGTGATTCCGTGCGTGCGTGTTCATTAGCCATTTATTAATAAACGCTAAACACGCTATTTGTGCTTTGCATACATTTTGGCGCAAAGTTCCTTTTTTTAACATAACAAAAAACAATTAAAAACTCGAAAAATGGCCGGTGGCAGCAAACGTTACTCGCGCAACAATTCCAATGGCAACTTCCAATCGCTGCCGGAACGTGGCCCAGGTAAATAATTGCAACAACAACCACAAGAACAGCAGATGAGCTTATCACCAGTCTGCTTTGATTTACCGTAAAGCGTTATCTATCTATGCATTACCTCTACCATGTCATTGATTGCCAACGTCAGCAGCGACGCCAACGTGGCCGCCGTTTCTTCAATCGTCCAATCTTCTCTGTTTTGCCAAAGAGCCAACAGCAGTAGCAGCATAAAACAACACTTTATGCATAATTTGCTTTTAGTTGTCGTTTCTTTTTTTGTTGGGGAGTTGCCTTTTGAATTTTGATTGCCACGTCGTAACGTTGGTTTTTGATAGGCGGGAGGCGACAGTCAACGAACTTTTCCTGCCTGACAACCAAACAACAACATACCAACTAAAAGCAAAACGAGCGACGCGAGCATTTTATGCCTGCATTGCACTCGCGACACTATCAGTTTTATATGTGCGTGTTGCTGGATCGGTGTGTGCGTATACTCTAATTCAAGGTTATCAATGCCGCGTGCCAACTATGCAAACATTTTCAGCAATTCTCGTGACGTCACAATCACGATGCCGAAGGCATGTGAAATGAAGTGCTCCACTGGAAGTGCAGAACATTTAGCAGTGCAATTTGTGCACGTGATCGAAATAAGACTAGACTTAAGTTGGACTCAACTAATTTATTGTTATTTATTAATGTTAAATTGAATATTTGATCAAAGAAATCGTGTAATAAATATTTGAGTTTAAGGAGAAAAACTTTATTTAAGCTACAAAACGTATATTGGAATTTAATTAACATTTTCGCTGACCTGTGACGTTGCACGCACAGCTCTAAATCTACGCACCCAAGTACACACATGCACTCGTACTCACACTCACACACTCGCACTAGTCTCTCTTTCGCTTATCTTGCACCTCTTCGTACTTCTTCTTCTTCGTTCTTCTTCCACTTCACTTTCAGTGCAAACTAGTTTTTGACATAAACCAGTTGACAGAGTTGCCCAGTTCTCAGTTCCCCCGGGCCTTCTCTCCCACTTCTCACTCCCCCTTCCATTCCAAATTCTCCCTTCTAGATTCATCAACTTACAATGTATTTTTATTTTTATTGTCATTGATCAATCAACCTACACGCATTCGATACGCCACTAATTGTAACGAAGTCGAAAAGTCTCTTTTCAATTGATAAAAGAGAAACTTTCTCTCGGAACGCTTTCTTTGTGGCTCGCATATGGGAAAATATCGAAGTATTTCTCATGTTGTCTGAGTGAATTTGTCTTAGCCCAGTTTCAATTTTTAGCCAGCCCTCTCATGGTTTCAGTTCGTGTTTCCTTTCTAATTTACTGCTACCGATTTACATAACCTACTCTCTAGACTCTTGAGATCTGCTTGGCAACAGTTTCTTTTATATTTCTTTGTTATTTCTTTTATGCCCACCCCCTGCGAAACTAGTTTACCAGACGATTTGTATTATTTGTTGGTTTTAAGCCTTGTCGATATTTGCTTAGCTGCTTGTTTTATCTATTCTATGGTTTTTTTTATTGTGAACTCAAAAACTTATTTTAATGAACTCAGACTTTAGCTTTCAATATGACCAAGTCAATGGAAGATTTGCTCCACACTGGAAGCGCATATATTTGCGATCATCACCAGCTGCTTTTGTTTTTGTTTTTATTTATTCATAGATATCACCAGCTGTGGTTCTGCTGGAGGATTATTCAAGGCCAAGTTTTCTTTTCCAATAAAAACAAGAAATACAAATGAAATGAATATTTTTGAATATTTGTGTTTTCTTTTCAAATATGTAAATCAAAATTTTATTTTTCTTTTACCCATTTTGAATGTTAAACAAATTAGTGTTGAACATGACTGTACACTCAAATGTGTTATGTAGAAAACATTAAAATAATAAATATTTAATGTATACTTAGAAATTATATGTGCATATTTTAATTTGTTTATTATTATTTTGTGCCATATTTTCAGCTAGGTAATAAAATGTTAAATTACTATTCCAGTCAAATTCTCCCAAATTCAAATATAAGAACACAACTAACAGGGTATCTCTCGCACAACAACCCATCGAAAGCAATGTGTGTTGTGCTTATTTTAAAAAGTGCTTCTTAAAAATAGAAACATATAATTGTTTAATTAATCGAATTTCAATGGGCCGTCAGCAAATGTGTTTATTGTCGAACAGAACCTATTTATAGGTCAGTTCAATTGAGAAATGCTCTTCCTTAAGTTGAATTAGCTTTTCGATCGATGGGTGCATTGACTGCTTATCGCTATATGTAGGAGGTGAAGCATTGAGGGAGTGTGGGGGGGATGTCTGTCAGTTTCTAATGAATATCTAAAAGTTTCTTAATCGTTTGTTTCAATTTCACATTCGTTCCATAGCAAAGACATTCTCTCGCTCTCTTTGTCTTTTTCGCGCTCTTTCTCTTATTTGGCGCTCGTTATGCGTGTTTTTTTTCCGGCTGTGGTCCGGAAAATTTAATTTTGAGGCAAATATTATTTGTCTAATAGAAAACTTGGCAACGAACGCCCAACGATCAAAAGCACGGCGCGCTAAACCACGAAAAATCAACGAAAGAAATGTCGAGCAGAATATGTGAGTGATATATATATATTATATATAAATATATATATATTCGTATATATATATGTATATTGTATAATTAACATATGTACATATTTATATTATATGTGAATATGTTTTCTTATACTGTTGGTAATCGTGCTCTATCTAATATAATTATTATCTGCCATTTGCATTCGGCCTGCAGCCGAATTTATTTATGCTAAGAAGAAACCCCAAAGATTGCATAATTGCTAAACCAAAATGTATATAATATATAATGTATTATGTGTATATGTGCGTACATATAGACAGCTGTCTAATGATCGTTCTTTCCTTGCATGTGCGTGTGAATGTGTGTGAGTATAATTGTGCTTATGTGTGTGCTTTTGTATATTTCGGTATTTTCAGTGGTTCGTCAAGCCAAATATTATAGTTACAATAAGTCTTGAAAAACTGTAAAGTGCGTCTTAAACTGACATCAAAACTGTAACTGCCAGGCATGCAAATAAACTTGAGCTGTGAGTAATAGTACTTTCAGTAGCTGTCAAACGGTATATACAAATGAAGCCACAACTGTAACATGTGCTGCCTTTTATCGATTTATATTCTTCCAATTAGATAACGACGACTCTCAAATTCTAACTTATATTTTAATTATATATTTTTTTTCATCTTTGCAGTGGAATCCCTCATCTATTGGCGTGATGTGAAAAAGTCAGGCATTGTTTTTGGCGCCGGTCTCACCATTCTGGTGGCCATCTCCTGCTTCTCCGTGATTAGTGTGTTTGCGTATTTGTCGCTGCTGGCGCTCTTCGGCACCGTTGCCTTCAGAATCTACAAATCAGTGACACAGGCCGTACAAAAGACAAACGATGGCCATCCCTTCAAGTGAGTTACCTTGAAACTAGATTATAATATTTATTTATAGATATATTATAATATTTATATTTTCAAATCTATTTTGTGTGTAGAGAGTATTTGGATTTGGACCTGACGCTGTCACAGGAGAAGGTGCAACATATTGCGGGCGTTGCTGTTGCACATCTCAATGGCTTTACTGCGGAGCTGAGGCGTCTCTTCTTAGTTGAGGATCTGATCGATTCGATTAAGTTCGGTGTCATCCTGTGGGTCTTCACCTACATTGGTGCCTGGTTCAATGGCATGACCCTGGTTATTTTGGGTAAGAGCACATTATATGATTTATATATGTATATATATAAATATATATTCTGATTCAATTATTAATTATTAAATCGGTTTCAATAGCCTTTGTCTCGCTGTTCACCTTGCCCAAGGTCTATGAGAACAACAAGCAGTCGATCGATACCTATTTGGATCTGGTGCGCACCAAGTTGACAGAAATCACCGATAAGTAAGCATATACTTTATATATAGGCATTTTTTGGCATACTCGCATCCAAAATTTGAAAATCTTTTACTTGCTGGTATTAATTTAAATATTCATATTTTTCTAGAATTCGGGTAGCCATTCCCATTGGCAAGAAGCCTGTCGCCGCTGCTACCGAGTCAGAGAAGGACAAATAGACAGCAACAACTATAAGATTAGATGCAACAACAACAACAGCAACAACAAAAACAGCAACATGTTTATTTATTTATTAAGCATTATTTGAATGGTTTAATATATTCATCGGGGCATAACAAATAAATACATATATCAAATTGTATAATTACAACTTACAAACAAAAAACAACAACAACATGCAATGTAAACCCTAACTTAAAATATAACAAAAAAATATAAAAAACAAAAATGAAGAAAACATTTAAACAAAAGGAATATTATCAACTCGTAGTAGATTTAACATTGTCCAAGTGTCTTTAAGTTTTTAAACGAACGAAACAAATTTGAAAGAAAGTAAACAAAAAACACAGCCACAGCAATGCAATTAAACAAGCAAACAAAACAAAAGATTTCCTTAGTTCCAATTAATTGTCTTAAAATGGCTTAAACGAGAGAGATTCTTAACCTTAACGAAGTGAACATTTTATTACTTTTATTTAAATTAGTTAAAACAAAATGCATATTGCTATGCAAAAAAAAAGAAATCAACAAAACAACAACAACATTGTACACCCATTTATATTAGCAACTTTTTTAATTAAACACTTTTTGCTTTAGTTTTAATTTTAATTTTGTTGATTTTTCTATAAAAAAAAGTCAAAATAAAAAAGTGAAGTAAAAATATATAATTTACAATTTTTTTTCCTTTTTTTCCTACCTTTATTTTCATTTCTGTATCTCTCTAGCATGTATATCAAAATCTATATATACTGATATATGTATAAATATATGTATATATATATTAGTCTGATCCTTGGTCATACATATATATATATATATATATATATAAATACAAATACAGTCAACGCTTTCGTCCTTGCAGCAGGCTCAACTCAGCATTGATAAGGTGGTTCTAATTACCAATTTGATTGTAGAACGTTTCGAGTTGCGCTTGGCCTGGCCTAAAAATAAAGAAAAACTAAAGAAGGAAAGACCAGTTATAAAGAGGACTTTCTGGTGATTCCCTTTCGCCGTAGAAGCATAACTTATACATAAAAATGTCAAAATAAAAACAAATAAAAATTGCAAACAGCTTCGACGCCTTGTTTAATAAACATTTACATTATGTACAATTAATTTGTAAGAGTTTTTACATCGTAAATCAAATATTTAATAAAAATTTTTTGTAGCACAGCAAGTTGAGTTTTTTGCCAACACGTTTTAAGATCATAATCATTAAATACATCTATTTGTAGCTTAAATGTTTTTATTGTAACCATTTGTTGCTCATTGTTATACAAAACTACAAATAATTAATGTGAAATTTTATGTTTTGTGTTGCTTTCGATAAAAAAAAAAAACAAAACGAATATTAAGCAGAAGGAAATAAAGGACTACTGATAAATTTTTAGGCGTCGTTTTTTCTCCCTTATATAACTATGATAACAATAGATATTTTTGCATATTATATAACACTTAAAATTATATTTCTATAAATGTATGTAACATGTAAGTAAATACAAAATCATCATAAATATGAAAAAGCGAAATACATTTTCAAGTGCAAATGAACTTTTCGCGGTTTAATTTTAATTAAAACGGTCTTCATATAAAGACGTATGTATGTCACATAAATGTGCCGTAAGTTTGCTATATGCTATGCAGAGAAAACAATGTTCTTACTTATTACATTCAGAAATCAAAAAGAACATCAAACAGTTGATGATATGATCGTAAAAATTTCAATAAAAATAAACTTAAATCAAATCAAACTTGTTAAATTATTTGACTTGGCGCACAAAGCAAACAGCATTCGTATGTCTAAGGGTAAAAAGCATACAATAGCTGGTTGGCATTCAAAAAGCTGATTGGCATTCGTTGTTTGCAAAGCTTAACGCCAGAGGGCCGACAACATGGGCGGCCAAAAAGCAAACAAAAAGCATACAACGCTCTGTCGACAAAAAATAATAAACAATACGCATGTATGACCTTCGTACAAGGTGACTGGGACACAGAGCGCAAGCGAGAGACAAAGAGTCAGACAGAGAGAGAGAGAGTGCGAGAGGTGTCTCTGGAGAGTGCTAAAAACCGCAATAGGTATTGCATGTATGCAGTTTAACATTAACATCGAATTTGCCAATGGCAGCTGGCAAATGACGCTGACAACAGCGGTGATAAGACACGAAATAGTTTGCCTTAGCCTGAGTTGTTTACAAGAGCGAAACTCAACGAAAGAGAGTGAAAGCTTTGAGTTTAAACACGGAAAGTGAAAAATTTGTAGTTGTTGAGAAATACCCTGCATCGAAGAGATATGCATGTAAAAACACTTAAAAGTACTTTTGAATGGCTTAAACTAAAAGCAGGTATCTGATTTAAAAAGAGTTGACCAAAAAATACTGATATATATATATATAAGTTATGCAATTAACTAAGAGTGCTTTATTGAGTAATAGTCACATTATACCCTATGCGCCACTGGTTGCTGGTCATAAAAAGCTCTCGTGTAATAACGCAAGCGAGAAGTGCACGCCGTCTGAGAAGTGCTCCGGTTTTTGCAGCGAACGGTTGTTTTTGATAGCGCATCGTACTCACATATTCGCTGGTTCGCGTATAAAAAAAACGTATTCTAGTTTTCCTACGCACCCACGCAGTGACAGCGACGGCATCGGAGCAGAGCAGCGCGCTGAGTGTTAGTTAGAAGCAGTGTAAGAAAGAAAATAACTCAGTTAGCAGCAGAGAGTCGAAAGCAGAATGTCGAAGCCACAATCGGACGCGGATCGCAGGAAGCAGATTTCGGTGCGCGGCATCGCTGAGGTTGGCAACGTAACCGAGGTGAAGAAGAACTTTAATCGCCATTTGCACTACACCCTCGTCAAGGATCGCAATGTGTCCACGCTGCGCGATTATTACTTTGCTCTGGCCAACACCGTCAAGGACAACATGGTCGGACGCTGGATACGTACACAGCAGCACTACTACGAAAAGGATCCCAAGGTTAGTTACCAACTCCCCCTCCTGTTTTTTCGAATATCAATTTAAATTGGAAGTGAAGCAAGAATAAAAAATTACCCAGCCTAACCAAACTTTCGTTACACTTTTCCAAACTGATTCAGAAATGACTCTGTAATTTGACTTAATTCAATTTGATTTCATTTCTTTTTTTTGGGTATTACGACATGCACATATTGCGCACTCCGCTTTCCTGCTGTCTTCTTGCCAGTCTCTCTCTGCATTGGCCAAAAATATGTTTTTTTTTTGCCTTGTTTATTAACTTCTCTTTTATTTTCGTTTTTGTTTTCGTCGCTCGCTCGTTGCAATTCTGCTGCATTTCTACATTTATTACCCACACACCTAAATTTGCTTTCGTTTTTTTTGTTGTATTTTTCTTTCTGTTTCTGCCTAATTGCGTCTGCAGAATTTGGCTGAAGTGCAGTGAGATCAATGCCAAAAACATTTGGGGTACTTTCACTGCGGCACATTTAACTGAGGGTGGACCAATTTCATATATACATATTGTCTTAGAATTATCTGCTAAAAAAGGCCGATGACCCAGTCTTTAAATACCACATGATTGAGAAAAACAACAAAATCATAATCAAATAAAAATAGCTGCATTTTTTTATTAGCAATCAGCAGCTGTCGCTGTCCATCACAAATAGAACGAGGTGGAGAAAGAGAGAGAGAGAGAGGGAGAGAGGTCATTTGAAATATAATTTCAATATTAACATAGTAATTCGTTTACCCTAAGCTTATTAATGTCTAATAGTAGGGTAGCATTGTTCATGTTTCTTATATGCAAATATTATTTGAAATGACATTTATTATACAAATTCTGTAAAATAAGTTTGTTGATATTCGAGAAAGCAAACATAATGAAATAGTTTTTATAGAACTTAAAGTCACAATTGTTTTTTAAAGAGTTAAAATACAATTAATACAAAAGCCTTTAGACTTTTTCGAAATTGATCACCTTGTTTTTAATAAGCATGATTATTTAGCCTATATTTGATTTCTCTCTTTTTTGTTTTACAATATGTTACAAAATTTTAAAGAGTATCTTCAAGTTGAATGTTTTCAAATTAATGGGATACTTTAAATCGAGTTTGCGAGCGCTCAAATCAGCTTTAAGCACACTTCAGTCAAAGCTGCATATACATTGCGTATCCAGCGGGTACACAAACAGTCTCTCTCTCTCTCACACACACATTGAAACACACACATACACTGTTGCAATCAGGTGCGGCAGGCGTGCGAATTTCGCACATACCTGAAGGAAAAAAATTTGTCCTTGCCTGAATGTCAGTCAGTCAGCGAGTCCAAGTTGCGTCTCGTCTCGAAATCACTTTCAATTTCCACAATGATACATTTACCTAAGCTGCAAACAGCTGGCCAATTTATTCTATTCAAACATGCATCTATTGATTGTTGCTCAATTTAAGTAATTTCTCTAAGGCACTAACAAGTATAGCATAATATAAAAAATATTAGTATGCATGTATATATATAAATGTATATACATGTACAGAAACATAGTCACACAGACTCATTCACATATATTTTCAAGGTCAATCAAAGGTTATTAACAAAAATGAGAGCAGACTGCTGGTTGGCTGTGGCGCCCACAAGAAAATTTTCATTATAAATTGTCTTCGCTTTAGTTATTTTTGTTGTAGTTGCGCGTGCCTATGTGTTCGATATTTATATATATATATATATATATATATATAAATATAAATATATATGTATATGTATATGTGTGTATTGAGGATACACAAATTCATTTTGGATCCATTAAAATGCGACAATAACCCAAATATTTATAATGTTCGTTTACGTTCGTTACACTTTCATTATGCGCTTACATGCAATATATTCTCTACCCATGAAAGCAATAAATACATTGTAAATATGTATCTAACTTAGCACATATATACTATGGATACATGTCTTGGATACATGGACGACAAATTTAAACTATTTGCACTTAAAGCTAATTGAGTCCACTTCTTTTAGGGGTGCTTTTCTTCTTTATGTTTTCGAGGCGGCCAATTGTTGGTTGAGTTAGCTTTGAAGCAATTGATGATAGGTCAGAAGGGGTAAACGATCCCTATTTAAATTTTATTTTATGTATATATTTTTATATCATATATTTATTTAAATACGCGCAGCCTAACTTTGTATCAGTCAGAAGTATACAAAATAAAAACAACAAAACAAAATGCGTTTGGCAATTTATATATTTTTTAAATTTAAAATATCATAATTTTATTAAATATATTTGCCTGAATTTTGTTTATGTTAAATATGTCATATTTAATTTAGTCGCATTGGCAACTTGCATAAATACTTAAAAAACTAATTAGAGAATTTTTATGTGTTAACTATCGTCAAAATCGTTTATTCATATATTCAGATATATGTTTATACATTGCACTTTTAATATGAGCAGCTGCTTGTTACTTAAAAATATTCGTGTTTTATATTCGATTACCAGCGCAAACAAACGGTATTTGTTATCATTTTGTCTAGGTCCAAAAGCCGCAAAACATATGTTCCCCTCTACATATGCATATCGAAACTCAATATATCGACTTTGCCTGCGGTCGTAAACAAGACAAAAGATAATCAGACGACAACAATTTCCGTCTATTATTTATTGGTCAGTCTGTTGTCACATGCAATTTGTATTTGGGAAATTGACACATTTGTGCCAATATAGTAGCATTATCTATCTTATCTGTACTTTCAGTCAATGTAATGTTTAATTGCGATATTTATATATGCATTTATATTGTCGTAATTAGTTGCTAGGCTCTGCCAAGACCTTGTCTCGCAATGTTCTTCACTATTTTACATATCAGGCAGTGCTGATAAGCGTTGCATGGAATCACTTTTAGACTGGCGACATAACAAATCGATGATGTTCTTGTTGTTGTTGTCGTGAAAAAAACATCTCGCAACATTGAGCAGAGATTTAGCGATTGGCTCCGATTACCTTTGGGTGCATTTCACATTTGATGGTGACTGGTGCATTTAACATAACATGTTTGCACAGCATGTGTGGCAAATAATGCCCTTATCGGACTCATTGCATTATGCTTATCAGGCCGGGTCTGATCTGATCAATCGCTAAACCAGTGAATGTAAATGTCTAATTATAGTCTCCCGGCAGTGCTGATTCAAATTAGCAACTGTTGATAAGGCGCCAGCAGTCGCCCTTCTCAATAAATAACAAAACACTAACTTTGTAATTGGGTAATTGGGCCAGCTGCTGATCGCGTCACCAATCACGCTACCAAATAATGTTCAGCTCTGCCGGTTCGCCGGTTGCGAAAAACCACAATTGAAAAAATTGATAATAAATGATGGGGCAAACTATTTAAACAGCTGATTATAAAAATTACTTATATGTATGATGTACTCATTGTTTCGATCCAAGTTACTCTTAATTATGCAATCACTTTGATAAACCGATATCTATATATATATCTATATATATCTACATAGTCTTGATAAGCATCAACAGCCGACAATTGTCCGTTTGATGACTTGATTTTTATGACTCTTTGTTCTTTTATTCCAAAAATTATTTTTATTGTATACATTCTTGTTTTTATATAAAATGTTGATTAATGTGATTAATAAGATTAAGATCATTTTTGCAAATTTCATTGCATACATTTTTTTTTAAAAACGTTCTTTAACAATTAGCATTAATCATCAAAAAAATACGTTCAATAAAACCCATTTTTTTTAATCATTTACAGCGCGTCTACTATTTGTCGCTGGAGTATTACATGGGCAGATCGCTAACGAACACCATGATCAACTTGGGCATCCAGAGCGAGTGCGAGGAGGCGATGTATCAGCTCGGTCTGGACATTGAGAATCTCGAGGAGATGGAGGAGGATGCCGGTTTGGGCAATGGTGGTCTCGGTCGATTGGCCGCCTGTTTCCTCGACTCGATGGCAACATTGGGTCTGGCTGCCTATGGCTATGGTATTCGCTATGAGTACGGCATCTTTGCCCAGAAGATCAAGAACGGCGAACAGGTGGAGGAGCCCGATGATTGGCTGCGCTATGGCAATCCCTGGGAGAAGGCACGTCCAGAATTCATGCTGCCCGTTCACTTTTATGGCCGTGTGATCGATACGCCCGAGGGCAAGAAGTGGGTCGACACCCAGCGTGTCTATGCCATGCCCTATGACAATCCCATTCCCGGCTACAACAACAACCATGTGAACACCCTGCGTCTCTGGTCCGCCAAGTCGCCCATTGACTTCAACCTCAAGTTCTGTGCGTAGTCGAATTTATAACTTGCTTTGTTAACCATCTGATTAACTTGTGACTTATTCATAATTACAGTCAACGATGGTGACTACATCCAGGCCGTGCTGGATCGTAATCTGGCTGAGAATATCTCTCGTGTGCTGTATCCCAACGATAACTTCTTTGAGGGCAAAGAGTTGCGTCTGAAGCAGGAGTACTTCATGTGTGCCGCCACGCTGCAGGACATCATTCGTCGGTACAAGGCATCCAAGTTTGGATCTCGCGAAGCGGTGCGCAACACCTTCGAACACTTCCCGGAGAAGGTGGCAATCCAGCTGAACGATACTCATCCGTCGCTGGCCATACCTGAGCTGATGCGCATCCTCATCGATGAGGAGCATTTGGATTGGGCCAAGGCATGGGATATTGTTGTCCGCTCTTGTGCCTACACCAATCACACGGTGCTGCCCGAGGCTCTCGAACGTTGGCCCGTGTCCATGTTGGAGTCGATATTGCCACGTCACTTGCAGATCATCTATCACATCAATTTCCTGCATATGGAGAATGTGAAGAAGAAGTTCCCCGAGGATCTTGATCGCATGCGTCGCATGTCTCTGGTGGAGGAGGATGGCGATAAGCGCATCAATATGGCTCATCTGTCGATTGTTGGCTCGCATGCCGTCAACGGTGTGGCCGCCATTCACTCGCAGATCCTGAAGGATTCGCTGTTCCATGACTTTTACGAAATGGATCCCAAGAAGTTCCAGAACAAGACGAACGGCATCACGCCACGTCGCTGGCTGCTGCTCTGCAACCCCGGCTTGTCCGATCTGATTGCCGAGAAGATCGGTGATGAGTGGCCCGTGCATTTGGATCAGCTGGTCGCATTGAAGAAGTGGGCCAAGGATCCCAACTTCCAGCGCAACGTGGCACGCGTCAAGCAGGAGAACAAACTCAAATTAGCTGCCATTCTGGAGAAGGACTACGGCGTCAGGGTCAACCCGGCCTCAATGTTCGACATCCAGGTGAAACGCATCCATGAGTACAAGCGTCAGCTGCTCAACTGCCTGCACATCATCACATTGTACAATCGCATCAAGAAGGATCCCACAGCCAATTTCACGCCACGTACAATCATGATCGGTGGCAAGGCTGCGCCCGGTTACTATGTGGCCAAGCAGATCATCAAGTTGATCTGTGCTGTTGGCAATGTGGTCAACAATGATCCCATTGTTGGTGACAAATTGAAGGTCATCTTCCTGGAGAACTATCGCGTCACGCTGGCTGAAAAGATTATGCCCGCTGCCGATCTGTCCGAACAGATCTCCACCGCTGGTACTGAAGCCTCCGGCACTGGCAACATGAAGTTCCAGCTTAATGGTGCCCTAACCATTGGCACCCTCGATGGCGCCAATGTGGAAATGGCCGAGGAAATGGGTCTGGATAACATCTTCATTTTCGGCATGACTGTGGTTGAGGTTGAGGCGCTCAAGAAGAAGGGCTACAATGCCTACGATTATTACAATGCCAATCCCGAGGTGAAGCAGGTCATCGATCAGATCCAGGGTGGCTTCTTCAGCCCCGGCAATCCCAACGAGTTCAAGAACATCGCCGATATCCTTCTCAAGTACGATCATTACTACTTGCTGGCCGACTACGATGCGTACATCAAGGCGCAGGATCTGGTCTCCAAGACCTATCAGGTAGGCATTTACAAAACGATTAGAATTATCCAAATATATATTTTAATAATTGAATGTTCACTTTTCGTAACAGAACCAAGCCAAATGGTTGGAGATGTCCATCAACAATATTGCCACCAGTGGCAAATTCTCATCGGATCGCACCATTGCCGAATATGCCCGTGAAATTTGGGGCGTTGAACCCACCTGGGAGAAGCTGCCAGCACCAGAGGATCAGCAATAAATCAATTACAACATTTTTTGATATTATATTTTATTATTCGTGTGCTTTACTTTTGTTAAAGTCCCATTTTAGGAGCCAAATGCAGCAACTAACTCACAAGAAAACCAGAAATGAAAAGGAAACAAAGATTTAGCTAGCGCTAAGATGTGAACATCGATTAGGCTCATTGTTAATTATTAAATATCTATCTTATTTAATAAATTCTATATAAATCTAATATAATCAAATGCTAATCTTCAACCGGCTGGAATCGAATTAGCAGCAGCAGCGACTACAACACGGTACCTATATCCGCCATTGAGAACTCAGGAACACTTCCAAAGTAACTTATACAAAAACTAGAACAAAAAGAAATTAATTTTTTTAAAAATACAACAATATGATTACAACTTAGTGCAAAGCTTTGTTTTTAGATATGGATATAAATATGCGTGTTAAATAAACAAACAAAAGAAAAGTTCAACTGTTACATGTAAAGAATATAATTTAATTTACATAATAAAATAAAAACATTTAAATTCAATGAAAGTAATTCACTGAGATGGGGTGAATTATACATTTTTTTTAGACAAATTATTATTAATTTGGAATGGAAAAACATTTCTTAGCTCACAATAACAATAACTATCAATTGGCTTTCAGGCATTTCTAGAATTTGGTCGAAATATTGTGAAAATTCAAAAACTCCGGCGTATCTTGGATTCAAAGATGACTCCATATTCCTTGCATTCCGTTAGATAGAGTTGGCATGTGCAATTTTAACCCGACATGTCCTTTATAAATCCGAATGGATTTGCCCATCCTGTGCTAATTATTCCAAGATTATTTAAAATATTTCTCAACCTAAAAGTATGCTTTAAAAGATCTGACTGTCAGAGTCTAGTTTCTACCATCACATTTATGAATCAGCCTATAAGTATGCTACGCTTTTTTCCAAATTACAACATAGTTTTGCCAGCATTTTTACGTTTCAGCCTAAAAGTATGCATGTTATTTTACCATTTGATTTCAATATGTTTAATCTAAGTTAAACAAAATTATAATTTTGCATGACTAACATTTTGGTAACTATTAACTTTAAATATACGTACAAGCTAAATAAAATGCTTGGTACCCGAGATGTTATTTTTAATATGTTCATACGTATTACAAAACAAGAAGGCAGCGCTAATTTACTTAAAGACATATTTCAAAATTGCCTTTAAAATTGAAAAAGATATAACAATATTATCTTAAAAGATATACAAATTTTCATTGTACACATATTGAAGTTGCTAAAAGGGATTCTTCTCAATTTACGAGCACATCACTCAAAATTGACAGGTAATACTGATTTTTATACGAAGCACATGGAGCAGCGTCTAAGGCTACTGAGCCAAGCCTGCCAACCAGATGCCGCAAAACCTGTAAATGCGTCGCATGCGTCGCATTAGTTCTGCCAATTTTGAGGCAAATGACAGCCGAAGATGATCCAAGGATAAATGATAAATATGAACAAATGCAGAAGCAAAGAAATGGAGCAATGGAAATGGTGCTTGACTGGTTCGACAATGCCGAAAAAAGTTTGGCCCTTTTGGTAATGCAGTAAAAGTACTATTCAAACAATGCAAACGGAACCCAGGACCTCCATGGTAGAAACCGTTCGCTTCATAGACACCTCAGAGAAGTCTGCGAGCACAAGCGACCTGCAAGAGGAGAGGGAAGAGCTCCTCATGGGCATTGATCAACAGTGGCATCTGGCAGACCTCTGCTTGCCAAAGATGGTAAACACTTATCCAACAAAGTGATCCCTGTCGGAAAACTCAAAAAATACAACATTAAATTTTAGAACATTTCAAGTATTTCGAACTGAGGAGAGGTGGGGTCAAAATTTCCAAAGTAATGTTGAGTAGCACTGAGCCTGAAATAGATGCGAGCAGATCATGCACGTCAGGAATCACATACGATTCGGATTCACAAGTACAATTTAGTAGTTGGGTCCGAGGCATCTCTGAGTCTCAAGAGAAAGCTAATTTGGGAAACGAAAACTATTTCGATCCTGCCACCGATGCACAAGTCCCCTATGCATGGGATACTTCCGGATGGGATGCTTCACGCCAAGCTGATCAGTTTGCGTCAGGTGCCTGGATCGAAAATGAATCGGAACCTGAAACTAATCAAATGCAACACTCACCTAAAACCACATCAAATGAAGATGATCCTCGAAGCCGACCTTCTATACTTATCATACTGATACAGTATGGCAACAATAATTTCAATTACAATTTTAATTTTAATTTAATGTTTCTTTAATTTAGTAAATCAGCAAATTCGCAATCGAGTAACAAACAAACAGCAAAAGGCCATCAAACTGTAGCTAATCCTATCAATTGTAAGGATCAGCTTAAGTCGCCAACTTGCCGTGAGGAGAGTGACTACCACAAGGCAGGTGGCAAGCAGAATGTGGCACGAAATGAATCAATCGCCAAAGAGGATAACGACGATTGCAGCGTTGGACTTCTAGAGAGAACACTCATGGGCCTCATCCCGAATGAGGAGTGCCTCAGCCAACTGAAGTGTCTGACCAGCGCACAGAGGACGATCAAAAAGAAAAAAAAGAAACATCGGCCCAAAACAGTTTTCGATCGTTTTGCTGATCCGCCGTTTGTCATCGAACCAAAAACCTACATTTTGCGTGGCTGCAATGGGAACTGCTGCCATTCCTGTCGCTGCTGCGCTTCATGCTGGTCCTGGTGAAAAAAGTCTTAGATTAGGTAACCTCAAACTTACTGGGAAACTGTACATGTCGGATAAAAAAAACAGTTGCTCTAACTGTCAACATGTAAGCACATTTTATAAATTTGTAGCTCTACCAACCACTGACTCAGACTGGACCTGACATTCACAACCAATGGCGGGTTTTGGGGAAAAGAGAAGTTCTTTGAAGCAGGAGCTGCTGAGACGGGCCATCCTCCATAAGGCGGAAACTTCGAAGGATAGGTCAGCGCTGCATGATGTGCCTACTACCAGGTGCAGTACCCCGGTAAGTGGCATACCACTTACCCAGGACCCGCAACTAGTGCGCAACATGCAGCGCAACCTCTCCAACTCCAGAAGGAAATCGGAGAACAAGCTTGCGAGATTGATCTCTGGAGCAGACCGTCGGGAATGCGGAGAAGCCACTCCAAAGAACTCTAAGAAACTGTGTCCCAAATGCAGAGCTAACAGTAAGAGATCCATAAAAAGAGAACGATTAATTTAATAAAAACTCCTACAGACAAAGTGTCACAAGACTCCCGAGCTAGCTCGTTGAGCTATCCAAGTAGCTGGAACTCGGAGATGGTCGAGGACTTGCAGGAGGCTGTTGGAGGAGCCGCAGAGCTCTCTCCAAGTGATATAACCAATTGCGATGCACTCTATCGGACAACTTTCGATCTTTCCATAGAAGCCCAACATCTAAATAAAATGGATAATTGCGTGCAGTGCGCGCTGCAACCTCCGCCAAAGATTTCCCAGAAAAAGCCCACAATTGAAGCCAACTCACACATCAAACACCGTTTGGACAAGCCGAAGCAAAAGATGCGCAACAAAGCAATACTGAGTGATATGGGCTATAGGGCAAAGCGAGTCAGCAGCTTACTCGATATAGTTAAGATGGAGCACGTCATAGATGCCGCAGGATTCGGTAAACTGCGGTTCTATAGCGGCGAAGCTCGAAATCTGACGGAAAACGGGAGCAATTGTTGTTGCAACTGTAGCAAATACCCATCAGGCTCATCACAGCCCATAGATGATGCAAGAATGTCTCAGAACAATGACGACTATACACCGATCATGGACAGTCGGGCACCTAATAAAGACAGGAAAATGAATTATCCATCCTCGGAGCATTTGAAAATCATTGAGCACATTAGCCGCCCACCCGCCATGATGGACACTACAATTCCACAGCAAGAGCATTATTCCAATCGGAATGTGATAAAATCTAGGGAAATATCTAATGAAAAGATGAAAATTTATCAGTATTCTTATTATCCCAGTGACAAAAGTTGGGCACAAAAGGAATCAGCAGCCAAAAAGTCAATTCCAAGTACCCATTGCTCAAATGCCATGACGCAAACAGAAGAAATTGAACAGAAATTTGCTGAAATTGCAGGTGCATCTGATTACAAGATCAGCAAAAGACCAGTTGGAACTTCAGGTGTAACTAATAACAAGAGCTCAAAGAGATGTCAGTCTGAGCAGGATGCACCTCCACATCCCTTGAATGGCACACAGCCAAATCCCATAGACAATATGAGGTCGGAAAAGATCGGCAAAGGCAAATTTAAAGCTCGGGCTACAGAGCTACCACCGACCAAGATCAAGCAGACAGGCAAGCAATTGCCAATTTATACAAGTGCCAAAACACAACAGTTGCCAGATAATTCAGTACGCGAATTTATTGTGGACCGAGCGAATCATTTGGCCGAGAATTGCTGTAAATTTCAGTATAGAAACTGCTGTAAGCCAATCAGACAACAGACGGCAAGTTCGAATCACAATCAGTGCCAATGCCCAGTCTGCATCAAACGCATGACTAAGGCTCCAAGTCCAACGATATATCCATCAAGAAAACCAGGTGCTGCAGCGAAGTTAGTCAAGCCGATTAACGCAAATGACCAAGTGGCTAAAGGAAAATTGAGGATGATCAAAACAGTAGAGCCTCAAAGTAGCATCCCAAAGCCTGATGTCAAGGTTACATCAGCTAACCTGCAGTCAAATAAGACTCCTGAAAATAGCTACCCAGATGCGGATTCTCCAGTTGGCCCCAATATCAACTCATCAGCATATAGTGATACCACCAAGAGCGATTGCCACAATTGTGGTGAACCCATCGTAATGTTAAAAGATTTATCTAATGAGAGGCATCGACATCAACATTATCCAAGTAATTCGAAGCAATTGCGAGACGGAATTGAAAAAGAAAGGAAAAAGTCTGAACCCATAGCCACAAGGAATGCGTATTGGAATAGAAATACTTCCAAGAAGGAGACCCCATCCAAAGATTATGAAAAAAGTTGTTGCACAATTGAGACGTGCAAAAATGAGTGTTGCAAGTTTCGAATAACACCAGTGAAAGTTGAAAAGGGCGGCGTAATGGCCAATCTGGTTGTGGACGATAAATGTGATGTTAATCAAATAATTGAGATCCTTCGGGAGACAGTCGCCGGTTTAGAGAAGCAAAAGGAATTGTTACGTCAAAAGATTTTCGTTATAGATCAAAATAGTTTGGAAAGGGGTTCTTTGCCTTACAACATGATGCCCGAGAACTATTATAATGAGGTTCATTCACATACCCAACAATCTAATTTTTACCAACAACCCAATGACGAAATGGTAAATATGTCCCGTAACTTTGGCCATAATAAACAGGTCCAAGCAGAAATATCTGAACAAATGGCTTATGACAATTCACAGAATGAATCGGAGCAACAACATGGCAAGAAAACAATTTATCTCATCAACAACAATATCGCGGTTATTTAAATGAAAGCAATAAACAAGTAAGGATTACAGATTCAAATTTGAAGCGAAAGAAACAGTTACACGAAATTCGCTAAAAATCGAGGATGCAAAACTTAACAAGATCATCCATG
This sequence comes from Drosophila fungiperda, assembly GCA_035042345.1. Lineage (NCBI taxonomy): Eukaryota > Metazoa > Arthropoda > Insecta > Diptera > Drosophilidae > Drosophila > Drosophila fungiperda. The sequence goes on along the minus strand of JAWNLM010000293.1, from coordinate 1,698,586 downwards.
GAGAATCTAGAGAAGCGACATCTGAAAGCTGTTCATCTCTTAAGCCAAAAGGATCCTAAATCGTGGAGCTGTTTTTCTTTTCGTGAAAAGAAAAATAAAAAGGAATCGAATCATATGGAAGCAAATGATTCAGGTCCAACGAAGCCACGAAGAGATGAACCGGAAAAGTCTGAAACGTACACAGTTTAATTAGGGATAAGTAATTTATCACTTAGCAAAATAACCAAGAAAAGAAACCAACCGTTCTAGAACAAATTCATTAAAAATTGTATATTTCCTCCATCGAATAGAGCGCGAAAGAATTGAGTCATTACATTGCCTAAAAGCAAAATCATCACAGGTCTGCCTGTACCAGCTCAAATTTAAGCCAGAGTTTGCGGATCTGTTTGGCTGTTCGAACAGCAGCGACAAAGATAAGAATTGTCGCAGTGCTTCCGAATCACAGAGTGATTGCAATGATTTTAAAGTTCTCTGCGATTTACGCTATAGATTTTTCCATCACAGTTACGGCGATGAAGATGAAAACACTGAGAACGAATGTGTCTGCGATATAGGCAAAAATTCAAACCGAAGCCAAGTGAAAGTGTATTATTGCATACTACAAATTTGAAAGGAACTCATTAACTGGTTTTAATTTTAGGGCCGCATTAAAATTGTAAATGTACATTATTTAAATAAAAACAGGGTGATTCAAACTGTTTGATTATTTACTAGCACTGGCCACCAATGTAGCGATAACAAGTGGCGGCAGCTCGATCACAAGTCTATCGATAAGTTAGCACAATATCAACAATTGTGGCTTATTTAGAATCACATTTACCAAAATGTTGAGTTTTTTAAACAAAACACGACAATTTCTACATCCAATTGCACGCCATATATCGAATACACATGCACCCTGCCAGGGCAATGCAAGCGTCGAAGCGACAAGCAGTGAAGCAGTCGCAACAAAGCCGGCTTTGATATTGCCACAGAGCTATGCACAATTTGCGCCCGTAAACCGGAACAGTGCCAGACAGGCATGGATTGAGAATGTTGATACAGTTAAAGAGCGTAAGGTGGGCATGATAGAACTGCATCCGGATGTGTTCGCCGCCCAGCCGCGTGTAGACATCATACAGGAGAACATTGAATGGCAGCGCAAGTATCGTTATGTAAGCATGGCGCATGCCAAAACACGCGCCGAGGTCCGCGGCGGTGGTCGAAAGCCTTGGCCACAAAAGGGCATGGGACGTGCTCGTCACGGCTCGATACGATCACCGATGTTCAAGGGCGGCGGCATCGTACATGGTCCCCGATCCCCCACATCCCACTTCTATATGCTGCCCTTTTACACACGCGTCTTGGGCCTTACATCGACGCTGAGCGTTAAACTCGCCCAGGATGATCTGCACATCATTGAGAACGTGGACTTGCCCACACGGGATGCACAATTCATTAGGGATCTGATAGCTGAGCGTAACTGGGGACCATCTGTGCTGATTATTGACAAGTGGGTGGCCAATATACATAATATAAATATATATATATTTCTAAACACATTTCCATTTCAGGCAAGAGATCTTTCCAGAGAATATTTGTTATGCCACCGACTCCATTGGGTATGTAAATTTGATGCCCTCATTTGGACTGAATGTCTACTCGATGCTGAAGCACGACACCTTGGTCATTACTGTGGAGGCCATAAAGCATTTGGAGGAGCGTCTACTGTATCAGTTGCATCGCAACGATGCGGCCACCAAGGGCCTTAAATTCAGGCTGGATCAAGTTTAGATATAAGTTTTCAATTAATATTATTTCCTTGTATCCAAAATTCAATTGTTAGCCACATTGATTATATTACGTTGTTTTGATTCTTAATTGGCCCGCTGCTTCGTAGTCAGTGGATCCGCATCCATTTCGGATATCATCACTTCACAGGAGCCTTCCAAGCGTTTGATGAGTTTTGGCTGAAACTCGCGGAGGAAGCCACGCTCCGAGTTGCTGTGATTACAGAGCAGCACCGTGGTGCCATTGTGATTAAAGTCCAGCACTTCGTGATGCGACATCTCGCCGGTGATGACGAGATCCACCGGCGCACCCTGCAGCACTGAGCCACCCGAGCCGGCACAGATGCCGACCGTTTTTACTGAGATCTCTGAATTATGGCCATTAGCAAAGGCCATGTGCACATCATTCTCAATTAGCTCCTGCAGTGCACTCACAATCTTAGCTAGGGGCATGTTGGTCTTCACTATTCGCCCCGAACCAGTGCCTGGCTCAGCCCCCGGTTCTGGGATCAACGGTTTGATGTCTTCTATATTAACAGACTTGGCTAGCCAATCGTTCACGCCACCTGGCACCTTGTCCCAGGCCGTGTGCGGTGAGTAGAGTGCTATGTTGTTGACCAGACAAGAAGCCACCACTCGCTCCTTCCACTTGCCCATTGTGATGCGTGTCAGCGGCTTAAAGATTGGCGGATGATAACTAATAATCAAATCGACTTTCTTATCAACAGCCTCGCTCATCACCGGCTCCGTCAGATCATTGGTCAACAGAATTCTCCGAACTAGTTTCTGGAAATTACATTATGCTCATTAGTAAATAAAATGTTGCAAAATGAGACTGAAATATTGCATTACATCTTTTGATGGTTCGATCAGAAGACCCACGTTGTCCCATTTCTCTGCTAGGGTTGTGGGCGCAAAGCTCTCCAACTGCTTTACCACCTGCATTAAATCCTTCCCACATGCTTGCTTGGTCATGCTTCTTACAACGGCCACGCAACTTAACATATATAAACTCAATCTCTAATAGATCTTATTTTGTGAACAACAGTTTCGTACTCTTATTTCCTCTTCACTTTACATTCAGTGCTGCACAACGCTAGTAAAAGTGACGCCTTCTTTTTCCAGCACAGCCTGTTTACGCGGTTGTTTGAACAACATATTAATTAGGTAATTTTTCTAATAGATTACGAAATAAAAAATATTTAAGTTTCCAGGGATTTCCCTCTGTCAAAGATTTCGAATTTTTATTGATTCTCGGAACTAACAAAATATCGTTGAAATCCCAAGTGACGAATAACAAACAGATAAGAAAGACGAAAGAAAAAAAAACCTCCAAAAACTTGTGCAAATCACAATCTGGCATTTGTTGAGATCGATGTCCTTTACATTCGAGTTATGTACCAATTATTGACTTTTTAACTATATATTATTTAATTAAAGACTATTTTCTGTTAAATTTTAGAGTTGCATTTACTTTGCCATTCCCAAGGATCAGAACGCTACAAACGTTTCAAAATGTTCCTCTTTTTACTGCAACAGCTGCAGCCATTTTTAGTATAACTTCTGTTTACATATTCGTCCAGGTTTCGTCTTCGCGACACGCACTTCATTCTCGTTTTCGACGCGGAGCGTTGCATACGCTTGTTCCTCATCTAATAATAAAATACTAGCAAATGGTACTTAATTCTACTTTTAAGAATTACCCGTCTTTTTGTTGTTGTTGCTAATGTTGTTGGTGGTGTTTATGTTGTTGTTGTTCCTGTTGCTGTAAAGTGGTTACACATTTCAACTGCAGATAATGTTTACGACGCTGCGCGCCCTACATCAAAAAGCTTTTTACACAAAGCACAAAAATCTGGCAACGCCATTTGGATTCTCCCACCCATCAGAGCTTTGCAGTAAATATTGTCACAGCACAGCTAAATTTAAGCAGCTTCATTGTATCGCTCAGTGATATTTTCAACGCAAAGGAATTGAGACGTGTAACCGCAGTTCAGCCAATTACAAGCTTAAGCGAAACGCGTTCATTTCATATGGAACAGCAAAACTAGTTGCAATAACAGACAAGTCTAAAGGTGCGCGTGTATTAGAACATAATAATAATAAATAATAATATAAATCGAAATACATCAGACACAGATAAAAACTTATAATTTGTGTGCATTGAAAAAAAGAGAAACAGCCTCGACTACTTGCTTGAATGTATGTGTGAGTGTGTGATTGTGTTTATATGTGTGGTTGTGTGCATGTTGAATGGCTGTAAGTGTGTGCGAAACCAAGACAGGTGCGCAAGTTGAAAATAAAGCAGACAACTCAAAAATATAAGAATTTCCACTGCATGCGACTTATTACCAGTAAATGAGAAACTAAAACAAGTATTTTTGTTGTTGGCAATCATAACTTCGACATGCGCTAATCTCGTCTGTCGTTTGCTGTTATTGCGTTTTCACTTGTATGTCCCACACTACATTTGTTTCACTCACACTTACGGGACGCAGCGATGCTTAAAGCGCAGTTACGCGAGCGACAAATTTATGTCTGTGTGGTTGTGTGTTTAAGAAGCTAGTGAGCTAAGCTAAGCAAAGCTTAAAAGCTAACTTGAGCGTGTGAATTTCCATTTATTTATAGAAGAAATATTTGCAGAATCATCGACAAGCAACAGTTGAGCGCTTACATATGTGAAAAAAAAAGAATAAAGTACAAAAGAAATTTTTCTGCGGCATTAAAAAGCAGCAAAGCAATAAGCAAAATAAGAAAATATTAACTTTAACGCAAAACCGAAAAAAAGGGCCAGCAACAGGCAAATAGTTCAAAATGTGGAACCAAACGGCAACAGCAGCAACAAGTGAGAATAACAAGGAAAAGGAAACGGTAGAGGATTGTAGTTGTGCTGGTGCTAGTGGTGGTAGCGTTGCCAGCACTCTTCCGGCTCTTAGTGTTGAGCAGCATCAAAAAGCAACAGCAGCAGCAATTGAAACTAACAGTAAAGAATCGAAATCATCAGCAACGACATTTGGCGGCAAAAGCAGCGAGCATCAACAACAGCAACAACAACATCAAGGAAGCCAAGACGCCATTAACAAGCAAAAAGAATTTACAGCACAAAGTGAAACAAGTGATTCTGGTTTCATATCGGGCCCGCAATCAGCTCAAATCTTTAGCGGCGAACTAAGCGACGACGAGCCTCAACAGGAACAACAGAAAAAACATTTAGGACATCTGGATAAGGACGAGGAGCAGGAACATACCTGGGCCAAGGCTAAACAGCAAGTGGTGCTTGATTCGGGCATCATCGACGAGGAACTAACAGAAGACGCATCCGACGAGGAGGTCGAGGAGCAGCGGCAGACAAATAAAAAAAGGGCTGAATCTGGCGCCGGGCAGCCGCCCGTTGAGCAGATGCGCTTCAAACACAATGTCGATACGGGCATACCGCAATGGACCGTACAATCGAGCCTCGCCAGTGGCGGAACTGCTTTAAACAATCTCAATACAACAACAACAAATGCCAACGCCTCCGCTGGACGAAGAAGCGCCCCACAGAACAGCAGTGCAACAACATCTGCAACAACAGCAACAAATGCAGCTGGAAATACTGCAAGTGCAACTGCACCATTAAGCGGAAGCAACAACATCAACATCATCAACGCCTGGGAGCAATTCTATCAACAGAACGACGATGGCGACACGTAAGTAAAAAATATATCAAATTCGAATTACGTAATAATAATTGGGACTTATAATTACGCGTTAGCAAATGGGTCTAACAACTCCGAACTTTTAAAATGAAATTGCAATCGACATTTGATTCAAAAATTCTCTTATATATTTTCATTTATTTTACAAAAGTGAACTTTCGAAAAACCTATTAAAATGATGTACAGATAAATAAATTTAAATAAATTTCATTTTGAAGAATAATGTTACTAGGAATCATCAATAGCCACAATTTTATTACTATTTACTTGAAAGTTAATTATGGGTAGCAAAGTCATAATCCATTAATTTGTTTTTTATAACTAAATGCATGAGTATAGAGTAGAGATTATTAAATATATTTAAAATGCAAAACATAAGAAAAATGGAAAGATTTATTGTTTCTGGGTTTTTATTAGATCTTTTACGATTCAAACACAGTTAGTATAGGTTTTTAGTCATCTTGGGGAAGATCGCTATAAAATAGACTTGACCACCAACTGGGGAAAGACTTTCATGAATCACAAAACAATGAAGCGACCTTAGACTGCGGCGACGACACGTGTTAGTCAGGCAATCACGGGTTTTCCTGGGTTATATCGGGGTGTGTATATACCACCTGTACAGGTATACAAACGCACAGCAAACAGGTTTTTGGGCATTGCAAATTTGTGGGTTTTTACCGAGAAACGTTCAAGCAACAAGTGGGAAATGTCCAGGTAACAATGTTTCATTTACCTCATTTCTCAACATTTTTACTGATTTCTCTTTCTTTCACTCACTCTCTCTCTCGCTCTCTCTTTATCACTACAGTCCACTGCATTTGGCCTGCATATCGGGCTATGTGGATGTTGTAGCCGCACTGATACGCATGGCACCACATCCATGCCTCCTAAACATCCAGAACGATGTGGCTCAGACGCCCCTTCATCTGGCCGCACTAACAGCGCAGCCAACGATCCTTCGCATGCTTCTATTGGCCGGTGCCGAGGTGAGTAACCAATCCAGGATTATTGTAGGCGCACCTTTTAAAGAGTAACACCCATCAATCAATACATCAATCTAACTATCTGTATATTTATCTGCAATATAATAGCCCACTGTACGTGATCGTCATGGCAATACGGCGTTGCATTTGTCCTGCATTGCCGGCGAGAAGCAGTGTGTCCGCGCCTTGACTGAGAAGTTTGGCGCCTCGGAGATTCATGAGGCACATCGCCAATATGGACATCGTTCTAATGACAAGGCAGTCAGTTCGCTGAGCTATGCCCATCTGCCTGCCGATCTGGAGATACGCAACTATGATGGTGAGTACGCTTCATTAACTATTACAAATATATATTCTAAAGTCAGTAAATGTGTTTATAATTATTATTGAATTTGAGCTGTTATATAAATGAACACGTATCTATAGTGGTCGTGGTAGATTGATAATCCTAACTGATCTTTTCATACATGCAATACCTTTGCTCCGTTATTAGAACCAATTTTTAAATTCTATATCTCTGTTTATACTATAATAATTTTGTTTGTGCAATTGTACGCAAAGAAAATTGCTGGCACTTTAGAGAAATTTTAATTTGTTGCCAAAAGCAAATGAAATATATAGTATAGTTCTATATTTTAGCTGTCGCGCCATCGGCTAGCCACAGTGCGAGACATTGTCTGACAGCAAAATATATATATAATATAATATATTCCTAAGGCCCGTGCTGAACAGTAGCCAAAAATATATTTGGCCTCCGCACATTTTTCGCCCGAAAATATTTTTCTTATTGGCTTTTTTGCTGTGTTATTGAGTTGCTCAAGAGAAAATTATATGAGCAAGTGTGTTTTCTGTTTGACGTCAGCAATGAGTGGCATTGTTTATAAATTGAACATGGATTTTTCAAATAAAATTAAAAATTGCTCAAATCTTGAGCGTCAAGGAAATAAAAAAAAAAAACAACAACAGCAAATGGGGTAATTCCATTTATTTTCCAGCTCATTTCATTTGCTTCTCACACACGAATGCGTAGCTTCAGATACTTTTACGATTGTGTATCTGAGAGTCGACAGGCGCGGCCTTATTTCCTTGATTGTTATTATTGATTTATTTGTATACAAATGAGTTAAATGCGTCCGATTTTTTTTCATTTATACAAATTGATTTTCAACAGGTGTCTGTGTGTTGTGTGTGTGGCGAGGTGAAAGTAACGTGGTGTGTGTGATGTTGTGTGAAAATCATGGCATCTTTAAATTAGAATTGTGCCAAAAATAATTAATAAATTAAAAGAATATAATTTTCTTGCTTTATTCAGCAAATCTACAAACAAATTCGTGATTGCTTCCATGCTCAAAACATCGCATTTCGAAAATAGCTTGAACATCGCAAATCAAATAAAAACGAAACTAAACCGGAAGAAAGTAAAAGTCGTCATAAGAGCATACACACACACACAAGTATTTATATATTGTTTAAACACAAAAGTGTGTGCAACTGTCGACAACAAAAAGGTTAATAAACCTGACAGTTTGGCGAAGCAGAGCAGAGCTAAGCTCTGCTGAAGGGGCTTCAGCTTCACTTTTATAGCCATGCACATACTCACACACACACACTAACACATACATACACACATTTACACACACATAGACTCTTATTTATGTGTTTATTTTAACCTTTCGTTTGTTTAATCGATTATTTTCACTTCTGGGCTATGTATAACCTTGCTAAGAGTATAAAAATCACAACAACAACAAATTGTTCGCCATTATTTTTTTTTTAGTGCTTGTGCTCTTTTTTCAAACATGTGGTGAACAAACATTTGACAGCTTCTACTACTTATTATCCAGACCAAACCGGTCTTCTGTCCACATGCCTATCACATTCAAGTTAAAACAGCTGCTGCTGGCATGAAACAACCACACACACACACACGCCTACATTTGTATATGCTTGTAATCTATATATAGAAGAGTAGGCATTGCATATAACATATGCGGAATGGACTTATGCCCATATATATCTTGGCTGGCTCAATGCAAACAGATAGCAACCTCCACTCAAAAAAAAAAAATTAAATGCTCTGTTTTAACCATTTATGGAAAAGTTTAACTAATAAATCAGGTTTTTTTTCGCTCATTATTGTTATCTCTATAACAAATAGTTCCATAGCCAATTCTTTAGTCAAAAAACGCTTTTAATCAATCAGACAATCTGACTTCTGATAGACAGACACTCTGTTGCATGTCAAAGTCAAGATATCTGCCTCCATTTGAAGAGTATCAAAATGCAGGCGAAACGATGACACGAAGGCAACGACAGCTTTTTCTTTGATATTTTGGGTTTTCCCATGCAAAGGCAGACACATTAATTTATATATTTATGTGTGTTTGTTTTATTATTATTAATATTTAATTATATTTTTAAAGGAAATTTTAAATGTGTCGAGTGTCTAAAATGCCAGATGTTATACAATTATATTTAATTGGGTTTCTACAGAAAAGTCACAAGTCACTTGTTTGATTGTCGTCATTGTTGCACTGAATATATGTTGTTGATCCCTAAAATTTGGTAAACGTAACAACAAAAAAAACAACAATTATAATAATAGGCCTGGAATGTGATTTCTGCGAATAAATACGAATTCGTCATAGTGTTTTAGTAAAAAATAACGAGTGTGAATAATACAAATAAATCAGATTTTTATAATACTCTGGGGTACGTTTATATTTATATATATGTATACATATATGTATATTTTTGTGTAGTAGTCTCATATAAAAATATATTTTCCTATCTCAGAAATGTTGTCTAAATTTAACGAGCTATTTTCTTATTCGTATTGTTTAATTTTTTATGCTTGCTTTTTGTATTTTTCTGTTTAAATTTAATGCAATTCGCTTGTGGAAAATGTTACGAAAATAGTCGCTGGTTTTTCTTCTTTTTTTTCTTCTTTGACGCGCCTGGCTCTTAGCCAAGTTATTTGAAATTTAAAGTAAATATGTCGGAAACAAATGCACATATGTAGGCAGAAACTATTTGCCAGTTATTTCTGGCCACATTATAAGTTCAGTACATAATTGTGGAAAGCAATGACAAAGCGAGTTCAAGGGTTATCAAAAAGCCAACTTATCAGCAAATGTTCATACACTAGAAATATGTATAATATATAGTCGTATATATATGTATATTTCTTGATGTCAACCACACACTTTTCTTTAGCATTTGGAATTTCCCAGCTATTTCTGTAATATCGTCCCAATTACTACTAGCTTAGCAGCGATAATCGCTTTGGCCCTGACGTGGTCATTACAATAGAAGTGTATATATTTATACAAACAAATATATGAGCTTTATTTACGATATATAGCACGCAATCGGATTGCCAACGGTTTAAGGAATATAAATAAATGCACGCGACGACCTATTAAAAATAGAATTTCTTAATTTTCTTTTTGGCCCAAAAAGAGTAACGTTCACAGTTTTATGGCAACTTGACATGGCCCATTTTTTTGGTAATAAGCCAAGCAAATTATTTGCTCAAATTCTGGTGATTAAATATCGGACCATTAGCAGACTTGTCTACAAACTTACTATATGATGATGTTGCTTAAGTTTTAAGATGAACTAGCAATCATGCGAACTTCCAACTCTGTCCCAGTGTAGTAAACCGGTTTAAACATAACAATGTCATTATTAATTAATGCCTGGTCCAATGAGTTTCCCCAAGCATATTTTTAATTTATTTATTTTAACCGTTAAAGTTTCTAATGATGTGACTTCAAAGCCATTCGTATAGTTGTGGTTAAATATGTGCAATTTCCTCAGTCTCTCAAGACACATAAGGGGAATTTCAGAACTATAAACAACAAATGTGTACAAGCACATATGGCAAATATCTGTGAATCTGTTGCGGAGCTTTCCAAAAACTGTTATTACTTCATGAATGATAACACAACACAACACAACATAGCTGGGCTGGGCTGGGCTGTGCCGGTGTCTGTGCCCAGTTGGTAACCAGTGATAAGCCAATTCCAATATTGTCATAGGCATATTGAAGCTATTGCGTCGTCAAGCTAAGGCCAAAATCCTTATCATTTTTAGAATAACCCCAATGGTGTCGCTTGTTATTGCTCTGACGGAAGTAGGTACACCACATTCAAATACACAAATAGCTTGTCCTCTAGTCCAATGCTATATAAAAGATACGTTCTATTTTAGGTTTTTTCCATTAACCATTTATAATATGTTTTCTACATGCCTCATCTGTAATCGAGAGCAGAAAGACACACACACATTCCAGTACATTTGCTGTTTCCAAATAAATGTGAATGCGGACAACACGTGAAGCAGTCTGATCATTCTAAGGCATGATTTTTCTCAGTTGGCTGTAACCTTCTACAAGTCAAATGTTGGGGCTTCGCACATCTATCAAACATTACGTAATTAAGTGGGGAATGCCGTGGAACGGTGGATAAATACAAAGAACTTTTGGAACGTAAGAAATCTAACTAATAAATACTGTAATGGAATTTAACAAGATGACGCATTTAAGAAACTTGAAGTAGTAGAAGTATTAGTTTCTGACCGGAATTTGGATAATATGTGTTCTAAAATCTTAGGTGTACTTTGGAGTCTTATTGAACTGCAGTGCCATTAAATAAACTGGTTTTATTGAGGTATGTGTGTATACTTAGATATAGAGTAACAACTGCTGTTATGTGATCGAAATGGGTAATTGATCATTAAGTTTTTATAGCTGTGATGCAAAACAAGAGCTTAATGGAAGTTATTCGATAAAAAGCCACTTAGGGTACTATTGTATCTGAACAATAGCAAACTGAGCAGAGATGCATAAATTATTATACTGTGTTATAGCAAACAACTTCGATAATTATCGAATTGTGTATAATATTCCATAGCAAATAGCAAAATATATCGAATATTAATTATTGTATAATTTCTGAATGTTTAAAAAAGTTTACCCAATACCGTTTGACAACACTTTGTGGTGTCAATATTATGAACTGTATTTGGTGTTCTATTGTTTAATATTGACAGCTGTTCGTATAGGAAGCGATCTTCTCTTGGGCTCATTTATTTTTTTATTTGAACATTATCACCATTGAACAACATTTGTTCTATTACCCACCTGGGGTCTGGTCTGGTCTAGTACGTTGCGTACTTAAACAAACTGGTTTAACCCACACTTGCTATTGCTAATAAATAAAATGATTATTTCACTTACATTCTGGAAATGTTTTATTGACTGCCAGTAACATTTTCTATTGCAACAATAACAACATGTTAGTCATAGCGAGTCAGCCAGCTTCTCTCGAGGGGGTAAGGCCTCTCTCAGCGACCGATTGAAAAATAATAAAAAGCAATAACAAATACAAAAAAAGCAGCAACAACATATGCTATTTAACGAGTGTTGAGTATAATGAGCTCATAAAGTTAACTGGTTAACCCCAATGCAATATGAGTGGCGATAACGGAAATGAAAGATCATTATAATAATGAGACATATATATATATATATATATATAATTAAATATATTTGTGTACGTATATGTCTGAGACAATGTTCACCTCAACGTTGACACACTTTCTTGTACTCGCCTACAATGGATGGATGGGTTAAACCCTAACAACAACAACTATAACAATAACGAGTAAATGCAACTAGTCTCACACATAAATGGTCAACATCGACTTTTACCGGTATTTATTTATCAAGCACTTGACAATGCTTTTGGGCCAGCATTTCATTTACAATAGCGCCTGACCTCTTCTTGGCGCTGTGCTGCGGGTTTTGCCCATATGCCCGTAAGTATTATCCATATATGTATGTAAGTGCCATGCGGAGTGGAGTGGAGTATTTACAAGCACATGGCACGACCATTCACACCTCTGTGCACACACACACATACACTCACTCTCACATCCATAAGTATCGCATATTTTTGCATTTAGTTTAAAAGAAAGTCAAATAGTCTCATGACATAACTTGACCAAAATTTACTTTTTGAAAGAAAGAAATACCAGATAGATAGAGACGGAGAGGGAGAGAAATTGTGTGTGCAGTAGAAAAACCAAATTGATTAGTTTGGACTTGGAAAACCCGGCAACATATATATTTATGCGACATGATCGTTAATTGTTGTTTGGTGGGACTTAATGCGTCATTAGGCAACTGGCTACTGCTTATTGTTAATTAACATTGGGATTTTCACTTAATTTCCACTTAAAACTTTCTAACCACAAATTGGCAATGAGACGCCAGAAGGCTTTATCCAAAACAGAAATTAAGTGTATATTGTAATTTTATTTAAACAGTTTTCTTTGTGTTCAAAAACTATTTAAATTTTTTTTCCCAATTGTTATTTTAAATCTTTTTAAATGATTTGCAGCGATAACTCATCCATCCAAAGCAGATTATTAATCGAGTTAGTTTCACAAAATAAAACGTTACTTTTCTCACAGTTTAACTTGAAAAAAATTATGACGTTGTTCAAGTTGCTCCATCGCTAAATATAAACAAATTCTGATAGATATTACATTTCATGAGCAAAAAAGCAAATTTATGATTTAATTATGAATCAATGAACTTTTCAATTTATACACTCCACTGAAGGACAAACAACCAACGAACTGCGCTTAAAACGAGTGGGCAACAGATGGGCGGGCGGGCAGCAGAACAGATAAAAAAAAGACGAAAACACGTTGTCATAATACCAGCAGCTAAAAAAGCAACAAAAAACCAAAATTATTAAATAAAAACTCTTCAAAGTTCGTTGCTAACAATAAGCACAATTAATTAAAATTAAGCAAAGACAATAACAAAAACCTTCTCTTTATATTTGTTCTGTCAATAAATTTATTAATTTTGCGACTCTGGGTTTTTTGGCTAAAGGTTGCCATTTACCTTGCCGCCTGTGCTAACAAAATGGAGCAACAGCAAAGCATAATAATGGAGGGGGTGGGTGATGGGGTAGAAAGGGGAGATGATAACAAAAGAACAGAACAGTTGAATAATTGCGGAAAATACCAAGTAAATTTCATCCACGATATATGCACACGTGTTGTCTGTTATGTACAAACAATGTAATGGTAGATATAAGTTTGCTGCACAAGGATTCAGTCTCAATGCGCAATAGCATTTTGTTTTGATAGCGAAGCGATCGCTATTATCGCATGAATTGCTCAAACTCACATTCTATTAGCGAGATTATTAAACTGTTTTCGGTATTATTTTCTGGAAAGCTCGAGCAATATAGCATATAGCGATTTCAAGTTAAACTACTTCGCTTCTTCTTTTTTTTTTGTCGTTTCTTTTCTTTTGTTATTCATTTGGTTTTTTATTTGGGAAGCGAAGGGGGTTGGGTGTTATCGCTCAGACTTGTTGGCCACAGATGTAGCTTTGGATTGGATAATGACAAACTCAGATCTGGTTAGGCGCTGGAACCAATTGGTATAAATTTGAAATCTAAGACGCGTGACGCAGCTTGGGAATTCCCCAAGTTTTAAGCAAACTTTTTGGCTTTAAACGCGCTTTTTAAATATATATAAGTGTATTTACATAATATATATATTTGTATATTCATGTACAAGCCAGCTATATAAGTCTTTAATCGTATGCTAATGGTCGTGCCCAAGCGACGCAATATAGCAACAGTGGAACTGTGCTTGACTTGACTTTTACTATCCTCTCTTCCCCATCGAGCTTATACGCTTGTAATATTATAATCTCGCCATGCCCATGGTGACCAGAGACAGAGATGTTGATGCTTGGATGCTAATCGTCGCTCGATCTCGCTCCGTTTGGCTCATTGGGCGAATGAACACAAAAATAAAACATTGAAAAAAAAAAAATGTTGTCATCGTTTATATTTAAAACTAGTGACACAATTGTTGTTATTGTTTGTTAGCCTTTTGGCAGCCGAAATGAACTGAAGCTAATAATCCAATCAAAGCCCCAACACAAACCGGCCTTTAACTTTCTTGCCAGAAATCTGCTTTCTTTCCCATCAAAATGCCGATCATTTTAAGATGTCGAACTTAGTTTATATGCTTAAAGTTGTGTTTTATAAAGTGGCTACTTTTAGAATCGATTGTTTTGTCTCTGTCAATTTGTTTAATCATGCCCGGGAATTCCTTTGAGTCAGCATTTTTTTTTATCATCATTATGATTAACTTCCCATCCGTCTTAATGATTAATGAAAATGTGAATTTGTCGCTGTCAAATTCAACTTAAATTTATCAGTGTCAACTTACAAAAATTCAATATTCAAACAAAATGCTCCAGTTGCTGTATTCCAACGCAACGCATCCGCAACTTTTATGCATTTCATTGAAAGTTCTTACGGAAATTAAATTTCAATAAGCACGTTTAAAAATCAACTGAGCATTCTGTGTGTGTGTGAAAGTCAATTAAGAGCACGTGTAGCAGCAAACTCAAATTGACAGCAGCCACAAAAAACGCGAAAACAACAACTGCTTACTACAAAGCCAAGAGCTATTTTTAACTTCAGCTCTTTTTTTGTTTTTAGTTTTATATGCGCGATCAAACAGTTTTTTTTCCGCGTGTCTTATTCGAGGTTTGAAGCATTGCTATCGTTGCATATTTTGTTATTTTTTTATTTGTGGTTGGTTTCAGTTGTTTTTTGTCTTTATATTAATTATGTGCAAACATTTTTGCTCTTCGCAATTTAAAACCAATTTGAACTTGAGCAAACTTGTTGGCTGCCGCCGGCCCAACAAAAGTCAGCTTGTTTGGTTTGTTAACTTTACTTTATTTAATTTTTTTCATTTTTTAATTTTGCATTGTTGCTGTTGCTTTTTCTGTTGCCATTCCTTTTTATGCCACTGCTGGTTTTTTGACTTTTGGTGCTGTTGTTAGTTATCTGCTTTTTTATTGTGGGAATTTCTTGGGTTTTTCAACGCACACCAATGCAAATTTGTGCCGAGTGTGTGTTTGTATTGACATATGGCAAAAGCGCTTGCTAAACTAAGACCCCTGCGCCGCCCCGCTCTACTATGTGCTGTTGCAGTAATCAAAGCTTTTGCCATTTGCTTTTGCTTGTTGTTGATATTTCAAAATGCTACTTGTTAAACAAAACACAGCAAAGCTTTTTTTCTGAGCGCTTTTTAGATGGGATCGTAGTTCATTCATAAATGAAGCTTAAGCATAGGGTATAGTGGTCAGAAATGTGGTTTCTCTGAATAAATATTGAATTCAAGAAAATATCTACTTAATTATAATTTTACATATATTTTAAAATGTGTTTATTGCTTTTGCTCGTTACAGGTGAGCGTTGCGTACATTTAGCCGCCGGAGCCGGGCATATTGATATCTTGCGCATTCTGGTATCTCACGGTGCTGACATTAATGCCAGAGTAAGTTTGAACTCGAATTAATAAACTATTAAAAATAAATGACTACAATGTATTTCTGTTTGCATTGTTTCACAGGAGGGCAAAGGTGGACGCACTCCGTTGCACATTGCTATTGAGTTCTGTAACGAGGATTTGGCCAATTTTCTGCTAGATGAATGCGAGAAACTCAATCTGGAGACAGCCACTTATGCCGGCCTGACGGCATATCAGGTTGCCAGCATACTAAACAAATCCCGTATGCAGAACATACTCGAGAAACGCGGCGCGGAGACATTAACGCCCCCAGATAGTGATTATGACAGTAGCGATATTGAAGATCTAGACGATACGAAGGTGAGCGTCACAGCCTAAACAAAAAACAATACAAGAAAATTCGAATAGAAAAAAAAAACACAATCAACAATAGAAAAATATCATTGAGATATCCATTAGAATATAAGAGTAACCATTACGGGTCACCACCAACAGCTTCCAAAATGTTCAAGAAAATAAGCTATGAAAGAGCCCAAACTACTGAATGCTGGTATTCAGTATTGCATCTAGAGATACAACAACAGAAATGAGAGATTTTAATTGTATTGTAAACAAATAATGTATTTTTAAACAACAAAAAATCAGAAAAAAAGGAGCAGCAAACCAACATTTAATGATATATATATACTGTTAAAGGCCGCTCTATGTTTTAGTAGATCGCCAATTTGAAAGCTGATCAGTTGCCCTTTGCAAAAACCAACCAACAAAATAACGAACAAAAGGCAATAGTACAATCTATTTAAATATGCTATGTAAACAAAAATCATTATCTGAATATGAAACACTTGTGCTGTACAAAGATCACTCGAAAATTTGAGCAGTTCCGTGAATGATTATAATTTGTGATTAATAATATATGTTTTAAAACGAAGAATAAAAGTTCTATAAATTCGAGTGATCTCTGGTTTATATGGCGTACCCCTTTCACTTTTTTCTATTATCCACTTATTTTAAGACGTTCAAATGTAATTCGTCTTATTTTATCTTTTTTCGCTCTTTATATATGTCTCAATCTGTATGTATGTGTGTGTGAGTATTTTGTTCATTAGTGTGCGTGTGTGTGTGAGTGTGTAGGCAACTAATATTTAGATCTTATGTATGTTAAAGATAGAACTAGTACTAGAACTAATTATTATACAAATGTGCGTATTTGGCAGCTAAACATGCTGGCTCCTAACTCTTAATAAACACGATATATATATGGAAAAAGAAAGAAAATAAATAATTATACACTATAACTTAAGTTAGTTGAATCTAATTGATGTTTCAATGTTCTGACTGAATGAATTATGTTGCAAATAAACATTTTATTCTAAAACACCACCAAAAAACCCAAAAACAAAAACGTGACTATATCAAAATTGAAATTATATTCGAGCTGAGGTATTATGAAAAGTATGTGAGTATGTATATATTATATAAATGCATGTATCTTAAGTATTTAATTGTAGTTAATTTTTTTCAATAGCGTTTTGTTTTTATTTTGTTGGTACTTTATTTTTGTTTGGTTTCATCCTTATGCTTTAGTTTCAATTTGTTTTGCCATTTTTTTTTAAATTTTAATTTATCCACATTTTTCCTAAATACATTGTGTGTTTTTATTTCTTGCAGATGTACGATCGCTTTGGTGATCCGCGCTACTTTGTCAGCTACAACGGCGGCAATCCGATGACAGTTGCTTGAGTTCGCATCATCAATTGTTCATAATATATTATGCATTAACAATCCATTTTACTATATTACAATTAACAACGCTATTGTTCCAATAACCGCTGAATCCAACCCATATGCGATATATTTTGACGCAAGTTCTTCACAAACCACGACGATGAACACATAACAACCACGAAGAACGAGTCACCAGCAATGCAACCAACCAACATGTACTTACAACTTACAACACACACAACAAAAACTTTAATGTATATTACATTGTTTACCATGTAAGCCCCAAAAAAAAAAGTATTCGAACGGAATAAAGCGCATAAGGTTGCAGTATGGCAAGCATTTTATTTATACATACCACTTACATATCATCAAATCGAAACTTAAACATATGACATACAAAAGACAAATTAAATGCACAAAACTTAAAATCGAAATACATCAAGTTATTAAAAGTTAAACATCAATTGGCCTCTACTTTATACTTAAGAACAACATACATAATTTTTCATTTAATTAACACAAATCTAAATTAGTTGAGAGTTGCAGTCAAATTTTATGTCATCTAGCGTATGCTCTGCCGAAATACGCTTTTCTTGGCATTGCTAGTCGATGTGGCCATCTTCTTGGAGGCCAGGGGATCGGGTGTAAAGCAGTTCCATAGTCGCAGTGTTTCGTCGGCGCCGGCACTGATCACCGTGCTGCCATCGGGAGAAATTGCCATTTGTAGGACACGCGATGTGTGTCCGATCAGATCGGCTTGCTTAACCATCGTGGGGTACTTCCAAATTGTTAGCTGATTGTTGGCAAATCCATGCGCCGATATTAGCTCCTTGTAGTGGCGTGAGAAGAGCAAGGCGCACACCTGCGACTTGGAGTCGACAGATTTGATTAGCGAACCGTTACACACATTCCAGAATTTAATGCAACGATCTGCGGTACCGCCGCCGGAGGCTAAAGTGTTGGCCTGCCACGGGCACCAGGCCAAGGCGCGCACCGCCGCCTGATGCTCGTTGAATTTGTGTAGTGGATCTGTGGCGGTGCCGACGCCGCTGCTGCCCAGCGACCACACATTCACCAGATTATCATTGCCCCCGCTGGCCAAGTATTTGAAATCGGTGGACCACTTCAGGCCGCACACCTCTTGTGCGTGGCCTGTGAGTGAGGATATCTTGTGCTCACGTGAACGCACATCGTGATGTATAATGGTGCCGTCACGGCTCCCGGACGACACCAGATACGAGTTCCAGGCCAAGGAGCCAACACGAGCACTGTGTCCATCCATGACACGAAGACGCTTCACCTTTGAGCAGTCCCACAGCTCGACGGCGCCAGTGCTGTTGCCAATGGCCAGAATCTGTCCTTCCTGTATCCAGGAGAGAGAGCATGCATAGTCGCCCTCCTCGTATTCTTTTAACTGCTCAATGTTGCCGGTGGCCGCATTCCACAAATAAACGCAATTGCCCAAAGCAACAGCCACAATATTATCAGCACTCCAGTCCATCAGATTCAGATCTAGATGGGTAAGAAGCAATTAGCCAAAAATTATAAAGTACAAATTCACGTTGGTAGCTGCGAAGGACAGAAGCCTTTCTGTCTGTACCATATGTTATAAAACTATATAATTTAATTTCAGCACATTACTTACAGTAGTCATTAATAAAATCTGGGGCATCAAGTATGCGTTCGGATGTGGTCGGAATGTAGCGTGAACCGCTCTTTGTCGAAATGGGCGTCTTGATAGAGTAAACAACCTTCAAGGGATTTGTATGAGATTCGGGTGCAGCTGGTGCTTTATTCTGATAGCACAGAATGCGTCCACCATTGTTTTCGCCCAGCTGGGCCACTTCGGCGATGAGCTTCTGACGTTCGCTTTTATGGGCCGATGCCTTGACATTATTCTCGTTATTGTTATTGTTGCTGTTGCTGTTGCTGTTGCTGCTGCTTGTGGGCTGGTGATCGTCGTTTTCCTCATCCGATTTATCGCCCGTCTCCTTGTTGCCCTGGGCGAAATGGAAGTGCGCCAACTCAAAATTGGTAGCTGCACGATTTGGTATGAAACGATCACCGCCGCCCGGCGTCTTTGTTGGTGTTGTTGTCGACTTTTTGGCCTTGGCCGCCTCGGTGCTTTTGCCCGGTGTTTTGATTGACGCCTGAACGCCCGAGAAGCTGGTGTTGTACGACACAGAGAGCACTGATCGAGTTGTGTTCACGCTGCCATTGAGCGATGCCTCCAGCTTCTTTTTCCAACGGGGCGCAGGACCACGCGTCTCTCCGTCCATGATAAGGGCATTTTGTAGATCGCTTACAAAATTAAACTGAGACATCTCTCTCACACCAATAATACTAATATTAAATGTGTCACTCAATAGTTTAAATATATTTTTTGATTAGTTTGCTTTAATTTTGTTTCTTCTTTGGAGTCAAAATCGCAATGGCGGTTTGGAAAAGCAAAAGTATGAAAAATCTCGCGGTAAATGCTACCAGGGCTACATAGTCATAGCATAGGATGTTTCAGCTTACAATATAGAAGAAATGTAGTTATCATTTATCACAAAACGCAAGTTACAAACTTTAATATTTAAAAAATAAATAAATAAACAGCCGAACTTCACTATATTTGTGTTGAAAATGTAATTCAATCCACTTCGAGAGTATAATTGAAATTTAATATTCGATATTCATATCGTTTCTGCAGCCCTGAACAGCTGCTGTAATAATTTCGAATTTCACACCCTACTGTTATGTCTCTGTTAGAAAAATGAAATTCTTAGTGATTTTACGCCAAAACTAATTTTAGTTATAACAACTTTTGAATGAAACCACTATCTTGAGAACTTTCAGGCAAATTACATTAAACAAACATTATTCTCTTGGACGCTTAACGCATTTTCACCTGTACAAAATTGAAGCTAGCTGTTAATTACATTTATTTGAATGTTAATTTAACAGTCAGTCGACAGCCACAGCTGTCATACATGATTCACACACACATGTAGCAGGGTACGTAGTGCGAATTTATAATAATAGTAAAAAAAATTAACGAATAATTTGGATATATATTTCCAAAAAAAATTTAAAACCAGCCAGCAGTATTTGAGCCTTTTACAATGGCCTTTAACTTCACCGCATTCACGTACATTGTGGCGCTAATCGGCGATGCATTTTTAATATTTTTCGCAATTTTTCAAGTCATTGCGTTCGATGAGCTAAAAACAGATTATAAAAATCCAATCGATCAATGCAACAGTCTCAATCCGGTAAGCGAATTTAACTAATGCCAATGACTAACAATGACTAATCGATGCCACATTTCTTGTAGCTCGTTTTACCCGAATATTTACTGCACATTTTTATAAATGTATTATTCCTGTGCTGCGGCGAATGGTATTCTCTGTGCCTCAACATGCCCCTCATTGCCTATCATATATGGCGGTAAGTCGTCCATTGATTCTCAATGCGAATAAGACTTATGTGAATTTTCCCTGATTCCATTAATTGTTTGCAGCTACAAGAATCGTCCGGTAATGTCGGGTCCCGGCTTGTATGACCCAACCACAGTGCTGAAGACAGACACATTAGCGCTTCATATGCGTGAGGGTTGGATTAAATTGGCCGTCTACTTAATTTGCTTCTTCTGCTATATATACGGGTAATAATACGCTTATCGAACATGTTTGTTGTACTCTTTTGTCTAACGTTATGTTTTTTTGTTCATAATTATGGCTAATTTTAGCATGGTTTATTCGCTCATCTCGACATAGAGGTGGAGAGCAACTGCCTGGGGATCTCATTGTTGTTGGCACCTACAGCGCATCCACTACGTACAACATCTGCAACATCTACAAAAGTTTAAATTGTCATCTTGTATGCGTCACACACATACTCACATCTAAACACGCAACTCCGTGGCTAAGCGAACAATATATTCATGCGTTAAGTTTTTGGAAGTTTGTGATTTATAAATGAGGTTCATAAAAAAGATATCTACGGCAATCTTCTATTATATATATTTTGTGTGTATTGTTGGAGATTTGTAAAGGTTTTTATTATTATAATTATTATTTGTAATAGTTTGCATTTTGGTAGTAGACGAGACCTGAAACAAATAAAGTAAAACTAGAAATTATATGCTTGATAATGGATTTATTTTCCAAATAGCTTGAAGGACAGCGGCCTTTTTGACTGACGTTTGAGAATGCCATATCTTTGGAGCAGCACTACGGATCTAAGCACTTGACGTCGTAAAGATTAGAGCACGTTCTTATCAGAGCCTACACTGATATGGATATATACAAATTTCACAAGTTCAACCTACATTTTGTGTACGTATCTTGATAAATTTATTTTACAATGGTTAGTCGACGACTCCGTTTTGCATTCGATCTTTGCTATTGTACAATTAAAACTCAAATTTTCATAAAAATATATGTATATATAGATGTATATGTGTATGCCATGTATTCACAATAATTTAGAATTGCGGGATTCGGGGATTTTGGGGTGTTTGGTATGGGGATATTTAGCATTAATTATGACATAAAAACAACAAAGAATAGGAAGAAAAATATCAAAACGCCGAATATTTTAATCATGAGCCAGCGATTCTTGGAAACTGATTGGAAATATTTAAGAATCTCGCCATGCGCCGCCTCAATATTCAATTCAGCGTCCGCCACATTCGTATCGATGCGTTCTACAATCTCCTCCTGCTCCTTAACCATATGCGCGAGCTGTTGAAAGATGCCGCCCAGCTCTACAATGGTCGACTCAATGTTCTGCATGGTCTCGGCACGTTGTTGGACATACGTATCAGACTCATCGTAGATCGCCAGCTGCTGCTGTTGTTGCTGCAGTCGACCCGGTGGACCGAGCAGCGGCGTCGTATCGCTGCCACCCATCATATCTATGCTCACCGCCTGATTCTCCTCGCTGAGCAGCAGCGATCCCTGCTTGGCAGTCGATGGTGAAACGGTGTGGGCAGCCAGCGGGCCGGGTCCTTGGCTAAAGTGGTCGCGTCGCGTCTTTTGGTGCTTGAGATTTTCGGTTCGCACCTCTAGTATCTGCTTGAAGTCCGTGCTCATGCTGGCCAGTTTGGATTGCAGGGCAAGCACCATGTTCGAGGAATGTGAGACCAGATGCTTGCCATTTGTAGTCCGTCGCTGATCTTTGCCGATGTCTTGAAGCTTGGCGATCTGTTGATTCAGCGCATTCAAATCGCCTTTGATGATGTACGTCAACTCCTGAATTTCCTGCGGTCTATCGTCAAAGAGACTCTTCTTTTTGGCCACTAGAAATGTTGAGAAAAGTGTGAGCGCAAATCTGACATGTCAAAGAACTATATATAATGTTAGTAATATAGATGTGCAGTGAAAATTAAGTTTCTAATTTGGAAGCGTTCTTAATTAAACAATTTGTCTGTATGTCTAAGTCTAATTCGGTTATGACTTACACATGGTCAGCTTCTCCAGCTTGGCGTATGTGCTGGCAATGTTCTTGCCAATGAAACGGGCGACCATCATAAACTCGGAATAGCTCTGGATTTGTTTGGCCTTGCGCGGATCGCGTATGTTGACGGCCCGTGTGATGTTGCGTGATTGTAGCGAACGAATCGCATTCGCAAATTCGCCCGTACGATCTCGGGCGGCCATTATGAATACCTCCGGTTGTTCCTCTTGTTCCAAATCAAAGTTTCCACGTTCCGGCTGCGCTCCTCCAAAACTGTAGACGTTTTTCTCGTTATAGTTGCTGCTGTTGTTGTTGTCAACGTTGTTGGGCGCTTGGGTGGAATGATTGCCTGTAACGACAGCCGCAGCAGCGCTCAGTGGCTGCTGGATGAACGAGCGTAAAGCTTGGCCAGAGCGGGACGAGATGCCGCTGAACAGATTCCACTGGCGTGCTGCTTTATCGTATTTATCGTCAGCGTCTGCGGAAATCGACTTGAGTTCGCCAATATTAATGGCAGCCTCTAACACTGGCTGCTGCTGTGTGACGTATAACACTGGTTGTTGCTGTTGCTGCTGTCCCAGTTGGATTAATGAATGCTGCTGCTGTTGTTGCTGCATAGAAGTGTTTGGGACACTGCAATTGCTGCTGTATTCCTGCTGGTCCGTTTGTTGATGACGTCGTCGAGTTTGCATCTCATTTCAAGTCAATTTGCTTCGCTGCCTTGATCACTTGCGTTTTCCGTTATTTCTTTTTTTTAATTAACTGTTGTTGACGTTGTTTCTTTTGCATTCGTCATACACTGCGCTTAGCTTTTACTATTCTTGTTGTTTTTGTTGTGTTGGACTTTTAAATCTTTTGTTGCAATTGGCAGGAGGCACACTTATACACTTTATAGTTAAAGGCTTAATTTGGTATTTGCTCTTTATATAGTATTTTTATAAACATCCTTTGCACATTTTCAGTGGAATTTAGCGAATTAATTACTAGATGCTGAATATCTTGCCCACAAAAACCATACACACACACAGAGCAAACTCTACCCAGATGACAGATGACGTGTTGCTGGTGATCTGTGCTGCTAACTTAATTTAAAATACATGCAATTTAACAGCAATATTCGGTGACAAAATATTGTTGCTTTTCATCAAAATAAAACAAATTAAATATAAATTAGAATCATTACAACACAGCTATGCTTATTAAAGAAAAAACTCTACTTTTCTCTATCCTTAATTGAAGATACAATTTTAATATTTGTCGTATTATTTTTTAACTTATTAGTAAAGCAGCGTAATGTTGGTATTTAAATACCAGTTGACACAAGTGGACAGCGCCACCGGCAACAAATGACAGCTGCTTTTTCTCTCGTCGTTCTTTCTCTATGCAGTGTTTTTTTTACATTGACGTCTCGTGTGCCAATTGTACAATAAATTAATGTTTTAACTTAATTAATTGGAAAAAGTTGCTGATTATAAAAATGACGCTTTACCATTTTGGAAACTGTGTTGCGCTGCTTATGCCATATTACTTCACCTACAAATACTCGGGCCTGTAAGTCAACTATCGTAATCTAAGACAGTAAATTGTATTAATCAATAATAATGTCATGCCTCCATTTCAGATCTGAATATGGTGCATTCTGGAAGTGTGTACAAGCAGGTTGCATTTACATATTTACACAGCTCTGTAAAATGCTCGTTTTGGCCACATTCTTCTATTCGGACACCTCCAACAGCGGTGAGTTTAACTTCTTTGCGGTAAGTAAATACAAATTTTCCAATTTTTCGATTCAAAATTGATGGCTGTTTTTCCTGAAACACAGGAGATTCTGCGTTGTAGTGTGGATGTGGCTGATCTGCTTGGATTCGCCCTGATTCTTAGCCGTATACCTGGCAAGGGTCATTCAAAACTAATCACAGCTGGACTTGGCTGTAAGTGCTTAAGAACAAGAACAATCTAAGAAAATTAATTGATTTTTTGTTGATCAACTTGAATTTCAGGGGCCACCGCCGAGGTAATCCTCTCACGTGGCATTATGCTGTGGGTGGGCGCCCGTGGCACTGAATTTAGCTGGATTTACATACAAAAATGTCTGGAGTCGAATGTTCTCCTTGTCCAGCACCTAACCACTGCCACGCTAATTTGGCTGTTCACGCGACACGACCTTAACAAGGCGCTGAAACCGCTTGTCTCCATTTTGCTGGCAGTCACCGTCTTCAAGGGCGTCTGGCTGGAGGGTATGCTCCACATACTCAGCATTGGCGCTTGGTCAGCGATTGCGATTAAGGCACTAGTCGCTGCAGTTATTGGCTTCTGTTCTTTACACATTTACGCTGGCCTTGCACAACAGATTGGCATTTAATTACAGCATATTTTTATTTCAAAAAATATTTTGGTTGTCATGGGATTAATTACAGTTTTTTAACACAAAAGACAACAATGAACAGTGTAGGAATTACAAAAGATGTTAATAAATTATGATTTATTTATGATAACGATAAACAAGAACAAGTTTTTAAATAATATAAAAAGAGGAAAAAAACGTCGTAGTTCACTAGCTCGATAAATTTCAAATATTTTCGAATAAAAAAACAGTTTAAATAAAAATGTTAATTGGCTCCTTCGATAATTTCAAATCATAATTATCTCTTCATAAATAACAAATGAACAAAAAACAAAATATTTAATATCCGTTTCAAGGGTATAACTATGTTCAAAAACTAAACCAATCTTTGATGAGCCTGTCCAACTCGGCACCCAAAGTGATGGCATAAATTTCAACAGTTTCTGGTTTTTAGACAGTTCTATAAATCCATCGCGCTTTAGGCTTGTCGACTAATGTGGTTTAAGCTTGATAAGATAACATGTTATTATATATATCAACACAAATTGTTCCTACTCAACAAATGCCTCAACGCCAAGTACAGTTTAAATACAATTATTAATGTGCTCCATAGATAATTTGAAATCATAATTATCTCTTCATAAATAACAAATGAACAAAAAAAAAATATTTTTTAATACCCGTTTTAGGGGTATAACGATGTTTAAAAACTAATTTAAAAAATCTTTGATGAGTCTGTTTGACTCGGCGCCCAAAGTGATGGCATCAATTTCAAGAGTTCCTGGTTTTTTGGACAGTTCTATAAATCCGTCGCGCTTTAGGCCTGTCGAGTAATGTGGTTTAAGTTTGATAATATAACATGTTATCATATATATCAACACAAATTGTACTTACTCAACAAATGATTAAAAGCCAAGGCTGCTGCTATGCGGTTTGGAAATGATTTCACATACGAGTTTGCATCTACTGATTTTTTTTTGGGATTAATGCGCCATATGCTTAGCAAACCCATCATAGTGCTGTACGAATCTGTTTTAAATAATTTATCTTAGGTACATTTACATATTGCTAAATACAAATTGACTACCAAAATGATATTCCTTATAACTTTTGCGATGCTTGTATTCATTATTATTATTGCCAGAGATAATCCTTGGTTGGGATGAGTGTAGATCAGAAAACTCTGTAGTTGGCATTTCCGAAACATCGTTTTGGGGAGCTTGCGATTGGTTTGAAGCCAGTATCTTCTTTCCCAGCGCATCATCATAATCGGCACCAAATATAGTACGTAATGTATTTTCGCAGATTGACTGAAGTTTTTCGCTGGAGTTCTTGGGATACGCTTTCAAGCAATCTGAAAACAGTTTACTAACAACCACAATATTGCAAAAAGAATTCTCAAAATACAATGTAAAATACCCACTCTTGCCTAAAGCTGTTCAACATGGCTGCAGAACTCGAATGATGCTTAAAAATTTTTAAATCAGCCGTTAGTGCTTTCGCGGCCTCGTAAGTCTTAATGTAGACCGATCTATGGCTCATGAGCGTTTCACGAGATAGTTTAATGCATTTATCTATTTTTTGCTTGCTGTTGCGCTTCCTTTTTCGTGACTGTACAATTGTCGAAGGGGGGAGTGGAGGTAACGGTAATAGTTCCATATCCTCAATTTCTTGAGGATGATCGACTGCTTGGGCACCGTTGTAAGGCTGATAAACATCCAATTCATTACCATCTAGTCTGGGCATTTTGTAAGACACACCAGTTAGTGAATGATCGGCTGAGCTGCGCTTTACTGCGAATAAGTCAGAATAAATATTATAAGAGATACCAAATCGTTGACTTACAGTAATTTCTGGGTTGTATAAACTCTTCAAGAGCTATGAGATCCTTTTGATTAGATTCGCCAAAGCCTTCGCATAACATTAAATCCTGATCTATCTCGGTTAAAGTCAGTTCATGTGTGACGCTGATCAGATGGTCCGATATGTAAGCGCGTGGCATTTCAATCGTTGGAGACTGTACACAAATACAGAAGAGAACCTCCGGTATCAAATATTATTTGTTTTTTTTTTGTATTATTAAGTACTCAATATACCTCAATTTGTTGAGCACTACTTAACGTATTCCACAGAAGACATTCGTCTATCATGTGTCTATAGAATTGAATATTTTGCTTATCCAAAAGCTTTGGGCCCTCGATTCGAGCACGCTTCGAGACGCACAAGGAGATGATTTTTTTACGTTTACGGCAACCATAAGATACCTGGGGCCTAGTACAAGCCACTTGAAACTTGTTGCCCATTATTTGATCGAGCAAATGTTTGGTTTCTTCTGTTCAATATAATAATACTATTATTAAAACTAAATTAAATACAACACGTACCAAGCAGGTTGGACACCTGTTGCCCCAATATGTAGGTAGCGCCGAATATGAGCTGTGTGATATCCCTGAACGGAACTAGACTACAGCTTGAGGTTTTTAGCGCATTGTTTGATTCTCTCTTGTAGTGGTTGGAGTCAATAATGTCGTGAATTCGTTCGCTAGAAATTATTACACATGTAAGCAAGTAGTTTAATAATTAAAATAATCATTCACCTGCTGGCGACAATGTTTATGGCATTTATTTCATGGCGAGAAAATAGTTTTGCTGAATGCGTTGATGAATATTTTCTTTCGCCTGCAATCCAGAAAGGCTCCAACTCAAAATGTACCTGCCTAAGCGCCATAGCTAACTAATTTGCTGAAAAAAACGGTAAACTCTATGCCTACTTGTTTTTGGCGGCAAACATTGCGCATAACACAACACTAAGAAATAATATTCGATAGAGAGAATTGCTAAAAAAAAAATTTGACAAAATGAATCAATGCATACTGTTAATAACAGTGCAGAGAACGTTAAGGTTTAAGGGTGCCCACAGTTGCATTATAGTAAGTGTTGAGTCAAAAGGAAGAAGATAAACTGCGCCAGTGTTTTTTTTGTATATTTTCCGCAGCCTTCTTTTAATTCTAACTCCAGCAACTCCCTATCAAAGTCAAGTGCCAAGAGCGGCTCCATCTACATGGTAAGCTTAAATCAATTGCATTAAAGTAATGCAATGACTAATGCCAATTAGTAAACGCGGCGAAGCCGATGTGTTGTTGGGTGTATTTGTTGTGTGTGTTTACGAATGTTTTTGGTTGCGATAAGGGCGGCGTATTTATAAATTATTAT
Organism: Drosophila fungiperda; assembly: GCA_035042345.1. Taxonomy (NCBI): domain Eukaryota; kingdom Metazoa; phylum Arthropoda; class Insecta; order Diptera; family Drosophilidae; genus Drosophila; species Drosophila fungiperda. Next base: position 1,670,037 of record JAWNLM010000293.1, on the reverse strand, counting down.
TATAACTAATTACTTTCAATGCATTGCAGGGTGATAACAAAATATGCGACATTAGCAATGAGGTGCTGGAGGAACTGAAAAAGTTTCGCTTTCGCAAGAGCAAAAACAACTCGGCTTTGATATGTAAGAAATACATTATACATTTATTCTTGTTATTTCCGCAATGCCATGGCAAACATTGTAGTCATAGCTAGAGACGGACGCGTGCCTGCTTGGAGCTCATCTCTAGTCAATTATTGCCCAAGGCATTCGTGCCCAAAACAAATTGAGTAATAATTAGATTGATGTTTGTTGTCTTTCTTTATGTAGTGAAAATCGACCGCGAGAAGCAATCCGTTGTGCTCGATGAATTTATTGATGATATATCTGTCGATGAGTTGCAAGACTCACTGCCTGGTCACCAGCCCCGCTATGTGATCTACACATACAAAATGGTGCACGACGATCAGCGTGTCTCGTATCCGATGTGCTTCATATTCTATACACCGCGCGACAGTCAAATAGAAATGCAAATGATGTACGCCTGCACGAAGAGCGCTCTACAACGCGAAGTGGATCTGACCCGCGCCTACGAGGTACGCGAACTCGACGAATTGACTGAGGAGTGGCTGAAGGCCAAGCTTAGTAAGTAGTTAGTAGTGTATTATTACTACTACTACAGCCGTCTCTTAAAGCAATATTTTACAATTAGTTTTTCTAAATATATATGCACACCACACATATGTGCTGTATGTATGCAAATATTTTGAGTGAAGCAGAAGCAAATACCAACGATAACAATACATACCAATACCAAACAAACCAATATAAATATATATACACTACAATCGTATACATAGCATTGAGATAAATAGATACATACATAGCATTGAGATACATAGATACATACATAGCATTGAGATACATACATAATTATCTCTATGATTACATTTAAATAATGTATTTGTAATGACTTTTAAGTGATTTTAGTTTGTGCATTTAATCGTGAGTATTAAAAATATGAAATATCAATTGACTTTAGCAATGATCTTATAGAAGCTGTGCTTGCCAAATTTATATACATACAAATATATATATTTATTGTACAAAACGAATACAAAGCAAACATGACAAACAAAAAGAAAAAAAAACTATTCCATTTTATATACTATGCATATCGCATTTGTGAAGCTTCAATAAAAAAGTGTTCATATTATAAAGTAAAAGAAAATAAATAAATAATTTTTAAACTATCTATCTTATTCATATTTATAAGCAGACGGAGACTTTGAAAGTGAAAAAAGTTATTAATTTCCAGTAACAAAGTGGAAAACCCATAAATATGTTTTCTTTTTATAATTCCTGGTTTGTTATATTGGTATCCATTAGTTGGGTTTAATTTCTAGTAGTGCAACCGTTGCGCCGTGTGGTGCAACATGGTGTAGCGGCCGTCGCTGGGCGTGGGGGGTGGCGGTGGTGGTGGAGCCAACATATGTGCCATGGCCGCCATGCCCATCTGTGTAGCAGCATTTGGTGGCGCCAAATGATGCAGCTGCAGCGCATCGTGGTGATGCATGGCAGCTGTTGATGGTGGCGCCGCTCCCGGATGATGATGATGGTAGTGATGTGATATGGGAGGCGGTGCTGGCGGTGGCAGTGGCAAATTCAATAGATTATTATTTGCAGCATGGGTGCGAAAATGTAGGCTTAAGCTATCAGCGGAGTCATAGGCCTTATCACAGTCGGGACACTTAAAATGAGAATGCTGTTCTAGCGTGTCCAGGCCCACTGGATCCGGATCGATGGGCTCGTCATCGTCGTCGTCAACAATATCATGCTCTGTACTCGATTCGAGGGGATGCAGCTTGAGCTTGTGGGTGCGCATATCGCGACGTCTGCTGAAAAACTTGCCGCAAACATCACAACGATGATTTTTAATGCGCGTGTGGGTGCTCATGTGCTTGGATAAATCCCCCGCCGTGTAGAAGGCTTTCTGGCATAGGGAACAGATTTGATCGCGTACACCACTGTGTATTTTCTGGTGCGCTTGAAAGTTACCCAGTGCTGAGAACTGCTTGGAGCAGATTTCGCATTGAAACGGCTTGTTGCCCGTGTGCGTCCTTTCGTGTACTTTGAGATTGTATTTCTGGGCAAAGCGCTGGGCACAATAGCTGCAGGCATATGGCTTTTCGCCGGTATGCGTTCGTATATGCTGTGTCAGCTGTGCGGCGCACTTAAAGCTCTTGTGGCACGTGGCCACATAGCATGTATGAGGCAACTTTGGCAACGGTTTCGGTCCACGTTTCTTGTGACTTTCGGGCGGCTTGCGCTGGTAACGCGAACGTCGTTTACTACGTTTGCCTGCCTCCATATGATCCTCCTCTTCATCGCTGGAGTTAAGGTGTATATTGACGGGTATTGGTTTGATTTCGTTAGCTACGAAATCGGTATTTGTGGCTGCATCACGACGCCAGGACTCGTGCAGTCCTAAATATTGACGCAGACGCATATCGCTGTTTTCGCACTCTTGCTGAAAGTGATAGGCGACGCCCAAGCGATAGAGGCAGTTATTGCAAATGCCAGCGGGCAATCCGTCTGTTTTATAAACCTGTAAATGTTAATTTTATCTTTACTTACAACAAACATGTGCTAAATAGTTTAGTAAACTTACTCGTATCTTTGAGCACATCATTAACATTTGCGAGGGCATCATGGCAAAGTCTGTGCTATAAATAGAAGTAAGTGGACTTGGGGCGCCTTCCTCTAGACACACCCGACATATTTTGTGAACGTTAAAATCCATTGTATTTTAATGATTCCTTCCTTTATTTGTAGGTAAACAGTTGAAATCGTCCGTCAGCTGTTGTTCAATGCTCTGGGTTGAGAGTAAGGCAAGTACGCTGATATGTAAAATGTAAACAATCAATTTTGAGAGTTCCTAAGAAAAAAATTAGGGGTAACCTGAAGCATTTAATTGCTCATGGAAATAATGCATAGGGCGAGACAAAACTGCTTTACTATTTTAAAACGTAGACGAGCATATAAACACAATTAAGTCCATTTTCAGAAAGAATTATTGAGCTGCATACTATGCATTATTAGTGTTGCAAAACATCTAACAATAAACACACTTTAATTTGATCAGTATGGCCGTATTGTGCGGCGCTGACGTGACAGTTGGTTTGTTTGATTAGGCTCTCTCTTCTCTCAGCCAGCAATCTGCTATTGCTGCTTGCAAAATAAATAAAAAAAACTAGTGAAATTGAATTGTATATATTTATCTTATCAATAAACGTGAGCATTGCATACATGCAATTTGTTTGGCGTGGCGTAGCTGGAGGCGAAATTAGGGCAGCGTGGCGAGAGTATAGCGAGCAATTTTGGATTTGGAGCACGCAGGCTGTTTGGTGAAATTTGTGTTGTTGGTGCGCTGCAACAGCCAATACCGCCACCCACCCCCGTCGCTCGCCTCCCACTCACACACACACACACACCATATACACAAACAAGATGCTGTGTATACAAAATTAAAAGGAGAATATTTGAAATTACACGGCACGAATATTTATGCTATTGTAAACAATACGAGAGCCAGCGAAATTATTCGGGGTCAAACCAAACAAACAGAAGAAAACTTATTCCAGCGAATGCAAAAACTTCAAGTGGCAGTTTTGCAACAGTGCGTACAATGGCAACAAGTCGAAGCGAACAGCAGCAGGAAGCAGGCACAACATCAACGGCGACGGTAACGACGTCAGCAGCGCAGCTGCTCCGTCAGCGTTTAGTTAATGGCGGCAGCGGTCACGAGTCGTCGCAGTCGAACGGCAAAGCAGCAGCAGCAGCATCATTAATTGTTAGCAACAATGCGAATAGCTCTGGCACTTTTATGAAACTGAAAACCTATCTGCTGGCCTTGCGTCCATGGTCCCTGTCCGCCAGTTTAATGCCAACGCTGCTCGGTTCAGCGTTGGCCTATCGCTCTCAGTGGTCAGCGGACTTTTCTATGGTCACCTTCTTCCTCACCGCATTCACCGTGGTCACCGTGCACTGTGCCGGCAATGTGGTTAACACTTATTTCGATTTCATCAAAGGAATCGATAAACAAAAGGCTGACGATCGTACTCTGGTCGATCACATACTCACAAAGGATGAGGTAAGTCAACTAATATTAGCATTTTATAATAAATATAATAATAATTAATTAACTCATTAGTTATTAAAATTATATTGTTATTGATAAATCGCATTAAATTAACATATATTTTGGTCACTTTGTGCATACTTTAAGCGTTTTTCATTTCATTTTATTTATCTTTTTTTAGGTGGTTTCGCTGGGCGCTATCCTTTACCTGGCCGGATGCGGTGGCTTTGTGCTGCTCGCTGTGCTTAGCCCCGCTAAAATGGAGCATTTGGCGCTTATTTACTTTGGTGGCCTATCATCGAGCTTCTTATATACGGGCGGAATTGGTTTCAAATACATTGCGTTGGGCGATCTGGTCATCTTAATATTGTTTGGACCAATGTCGGTGCTGTTTGCGTTCATGGCGCAAACAGGTCACGTGGACTGGACAACGATGGGATATGCCATACCGCTGGCCCTCAACACAGAGGCAATACTGCACAGCAATAATACGCGCGATGCGGAAAGCGATGGGAAGGCGGGCATTGTAACGCTGGCCATACTAATTGGACGCACTGCCTCCCATGTGCTATATGCCATGATGCTCTTCACACCCTACTCACTGTTCTTCATTTTTGGATTAAAGTATTCGCTGTGGTTTTTGCTACCGTTAATTACATTGCCGCAGGCATTTCAAATCGAGAAACGTTTCCGCAACGAGCAGACAATGCATGCGGTCCCCAAGCAGACGGCAAAACTGAACTTCTTCTTTGGAATACTTTACATTGTAGCCTGCTGCTGTGCCCAGCAGCTGCCGAGTTTCGTTTGGCGCAAACACTAGATGTATAGGTGATATGGCAACGACACTTCCTCAACGGCTGCACCGTTTTTGGGAATTTCATTAGTTTTCTATATTTTTTTTAGTATGTTTTTAATTGTTGAGTTTAGTTAAAAGTGGTTACGAATATTGTATTGTACTATCGTCTCAAGATTGCTGTTGCATAAACTTTTGGAACGCTTTGCTAGTCTCCTAGTCTCTTAACACTTAACTCGTATCATAGAACTGAACATATCGCCCCCCCTCTCCCCTTAGGCCCACAGCTTTGGCTACAGTCACTTTATTTATTTCACCTCAACTACGAACTCAATCGATACCTAGTTTTTATATATATAAATAGGTACTCTTCCTCTCGCTCGTTGGAATCATGGACCAAGATCGATAGCGTCGGCGTGTGCAACAATATTGAAATCATCTAATGGCTTAGATATATATACATTCAACAGATGTATGTGAAAACGTTGATGTTACTTTATAGAAACTTGCTTGAGAAACATGCAAAATAAGTTATGAATCGACAATGCTGGGGCTTTGCTTTTGGTGTAACAATAGTTAGTGTTTTTACACTTACATCCAACATACACATATACATAATATATATATATATATATATATACATATACGTATACATCAACATATATACAATAAATGTAATTATATTTGCATACACACATAATTAGATCATGTAAGCCCAGTGTCTAGCAGCAGGCTCAAGAGTGAGAATATTAACACAAACACAATTTTTAAGAAAATAAATATGAGAAAAATGAAGAATGAAAATATATTATATATATACATATAGAACTAGAACAAATGGCAGATCGAAAGATTTGCTGTGAGCAACCGTTGTTTTCCAAGCATAAATCACAAAACCTATGCATATAAACAAATAGCTTTAAATAACAATAACAGAAAGACGAAAAAAAAATACATATTGTGTGTGTATGGAACAAATAGAAATGAAATTGAATTGTTGAATACACATTCATAATATAATTACAATTTTGAAATTCATTTTGTGGCAATATATTTGTACGCTAAGCTAAGCTGATAAATTGTTATTCATATATTTATATTTGTATTCGTGTTTGTATCGTAAATTTAGTGCTTAAATTTAATTTTCATAATTTGTAATGCACAATTGAAATGCTTTTGTTGTTTGCTGAAGAACATACGAGATATCAAAAGGACAAGTTAAAAAGAATTAAAATGGAATTGTCAATGTGAATCAAAACAATTAACTAAATGACAACTTTGTAGACTACTTAAAAACAAATCAAAAATAACAAAACAACAAGAAAACCAACAACAATGAACAATAATAATTATAGTAATATGAAATATTAAAAACATATTTAGAAAATGTAACAGCGAATTGTGTTCAATTTATATCGCATAATTAAACAAAATGGGATTAGCGGATATCTCGATAATATGTATCCATCGTTTTTTTACGGATATTTTTAAATAGAGCAGTATTCATGAAACTGTTGAGACTTTACTTTGCTTTACTTTGCATTAAAAAACTTGAAGAGTAAGGCTTAGCCTACTATATTCTGTTTTAAAACAAGTCTCACAGTTTGATTTTAAAATTTTGTAATTTTTACATAAACCGAAATATTTTGAGTTTTCAAAATGTAGAGTTTATGAATTGTGTACCAGTGTTTATTTCTCAATTAGTAGCCACTTCTCCCTTTTAGGACAATCTTGACACTAGCATGGCATCGTAAGGCTTTACCGCCGCCGTGGCACCCTCGAGCGGCACCTCCTCGGGCATCTGACCGGGAATGGCCACCAGTCTGAAGTGCTGCAGCAGGGTTGTGGTGAGCATAAACAAATTCTGACGTGCCAGCAAATCGCCCATACAACGATGACGTCCAAACCCAAAGGGATTAAACGACTCTGGTAATTTGATTTGCCCGTCGATCAGATAGCGTGTCGGATCAAATATTTCTGGATCGGGGAAGTCGACGGCGTTAATGAGCATGCCCCGGAAGCAGGCAATCACCATTGTGTCCTTGGGTATCTCATAGCCGGATAGGCGTGTATCGCAAACGGCACGATGGGGAATACCGCAGGTGTGCATCATAAACATACGCACCGCCTCCAAGGTGATGGCCTCGCAGTAGGGCATCTTGGCCCGATCCGACCACTCGGGTATATGCTCCAATCCGACCGCCTCCTTAATTTCAGAGTAGGCGCGCTCCTGCATCTCTGGCTGCCTAACCAGATGCATGAAACAAAAGCCCAGACTCTTGTTTGTCGTCTCCGAGCCAGCGAGGAACATGTCCAGGCATATGGCCAAAAGGCTCGCATCACTAAACATTGAACTGTCGCTGCTCTCCTGGGCACGCAAATAGCTATCCATCAAATCGCGTGGCTCATCATAATTACGATACGTGCTGCGATGCAGCTCAATCTCCTTGCCCATAAATTCATACAAAGCTCGATGGCTGTCCACAAAGCCATTGTACCCGGAGTAGTCGGGAGCAATGAAGCGCAACAGTGGAAAATGACTGAACAGAGCACCCATCATGTCAATATTTTTGAACAGCTCAAAGAACGTTTCCAGCAATTCGGTTATTTCCGGTGAGCCCGGCTCATAGCGTCGTCCACTTAGCATGCACCACAGCGTATTCAGCACGTACACACTGGTCAGATCATGCATCTCGATCCGTGCCTGCTTGCCGCCCGATGCCCTTACACACGAGCGCAAATTCTGCAGCATACAACTGGCCTCATTGTGCACAATGTCCATCATGCCGCTTCGTGCGAATCCAAAATTCTTGAGATGCCGCAAGATGAAGCGACGCTGCTCCACCCACATTTCACCATCGGTCAGCAGGACGCCCAGGCGGGCGTTAAATGTGCGCAGGCGATAGAAGATGCCATCGGGACGGCCATCAATATCCTCGTTGGTCATCATCTCGCTAATGGCATCGTTTGTATACGCAATTACCACCTTATCCTTACCAATTTTCAGGCCATAGTAACCATACGGATTGACATAGCGCCGGGCCAGCTCATCGATCACCTTGCAGAACATTCCGAGCCGCACACGCATTTGAGATATCTGCAGAGCACTGCCCACAATCGGAAACCAGCGCGGACCTGGATTACATTTACAATGATATATTGATTCAGGTGGTGCAAAATGCATCGTTGAAAATCTAATAACCTAAAGGATATTTGAAAAAGTCTACTTGGGTTGGTCATACAATGGTCATAATAACATGCAATCGATCAAAATCTCTCTTATCTCATTTACCTATATTCATTCATTCATTATCATAACTTTATCGAAACTTCACTGATTTTTAAAATAATTACTTTTTTGGATATGCCTTGTGATCTATATTAATATGACATTTAAATAAGCCCTATATGTTCAAGTATGACTTGTACTTTAGATGATGATATCAACTCCATTTGGAAATAGGTTTTCTTAATGTTTAATAATAGGTTCCCCAATGCACCCAATAACACCTACCGGGTGGAAACTTGTCCGGCTTCCTCACACCGCTAATAAGGAAAAGCAGCACAATTGTTGCAAAGAAGATCACAGCGTAAAACATGTTGAGTGTTTTTCTGACTTGTGGATTGGCAAATAGTGATGCAACATCCGTGGCTTTCACTTGCTTTGAAGCTGCTGCACGAGCGTGTTGTGTAATCCGAAGTTGCAAACACAGCGCCTTTGGTTTCAGCAGTTATCGTTGCAGTTATCTGTTGCACTATTGTCAAACACTTTTCCGACTAAACAGCCTTCGACTTGCCGCAATCTCTATTTATAAGCTCCTTCGGAAAAGCTTTCTTTCAAACTGGTTGCGGCATGCATGAGCCAGAGGAAAACTGGCATGTGCATGTTATGCTCTGAGAGCCGATCTGCGGCCAGCTTTATTTTAGAGTGACTCTGATTTCGGTTTTTAAATGAAATAGTGACTCCATCAAAAGTATAAAATTTACACTTTTATGCATACATTTTTTATATTTTAATAAATTAATCTAAAAAGTAAATTCATATTTTTCTTTTCAAGGACTTGTCGAAATTAAAATTTTTCTCGAATTTTTGTCAGGAAAAATATTTTTTGTCTGGGCAGTTGCAAACCAATTACATTTTAATGATTTTTGGTCCTATTTGTGACTAACTAACTTATAAAATAAGTTGTTACATTAAAGTTGATTATAAAAACTAAATCGTAGCTTTTTCAATATCCCTGAAAGGTTGCCATTTATTATATACCTATACCTATTTTAATACTATACAAATATGTTTTATTATTAGTTATTAGTTTGGATATATCAAAAAAAAATTATAGAATAACACGCAGTCGAGCAAACTCTCTCTACGCATTCACCTTTCATATTTATATTTTACGTTACGATTTTCATTACGATCAGCTTCGATTTTATCCCGTCGTTGAAATTGATCGAGCAAACACCGCATCCACCAACCAAAAAAATCGTTGGAAAATGTTGTAATTTTTCCAAACTAAAGACGGAGGCTTTCCTAACAGTTTGCAGTTTATGTAGAGCCAGTGTTTCTGACACACTGACCATTGTCATTGCCGCTTTTCACAAAGTTCAATTTGTGTGACCGCAACATTGAAACTGCCACAACAATAAAAACAAGCGGTTAAATGGTAAACAAAACATGGCCTAAAGCCGTGCAAGGAAAAACTAGTTGAATGCACCAAAGAAAAAACCAAACGAACCCGTTTGGAGGCCAAAATTATATTGGCTGCCTATTATGTCATGAATCCCAACTGCGGAAAATGGTGGTGAATTGCCTGTTTTGAAGTGCCCACCAAAAAAAACAAAATAAAAAAAATTCGAAACTGAAGATTGTTAGCCTTTTGAAAAAACTGGCGAAATTTCGATGAAAGGCTGCTCATTGTAGTGCTGGCAACGAAGCCAAACGGACGCAAAACCAATGGGATTCCGGTAAGAGGGAATTTCAAATAATTTTTTAGTTAACCAGCTTATTTTTTTAATTATGTTAAATATTCGATATGCTTGCAGTGTTATGATATTGGCAGTTATGGGCTTGGGTGCCATGTACATGATGCATCTCTTGGCCCAGGACTGGAATCGCATTAGGCCCATACAACAGGTGACGAATTTGGCAGGGCAAGTTGGCACCGCACTGAATCTTCAGCGAATACCTGCTCTGATTGGGCAGGCCAGCACTGCATTGAATTTGCAACGTGGCAAACGCTCCGCGGTGAGTCGTGAGCTAGACTGGGTGCATGGTAGGCGGGGAACGAGAGTTGGAATAGATGCTGCAGTGCATCCGGCGATGTCTATTGATTGGAAACGCATTCTATCCCGCGATCCTTTCGAGTGCCTGCAATCGTTGATCTGTCAGCTCATGTCGGGCGCTGAGGCGCATTCCGCGGAGGCGGAGCTGCTGATGAATTACCTTGAATCCACGGTAGAAATGGCTCCAGCTAAAATTGGACGTGCTTTCAGTCGTGGATTGGCGTTACGTGGCAGTAGCGACCGTTGCTACAATGAGTATCCATTCTGTTTGTACTCGGCAAAGACGATGATGCGCATCCTACGCTGGTTCAGCGAAACGGGCAGCGCACCCGAGGACGATGCATAGTCAAGCAGTTTCCAGTTGCGAGCCTTAAGAGGCGGCTATATAATACCTCTAATAACATTTTTATGCTTACAATATTATTTAAAGTTCTTAACTAATGTTTATCGTACTTGTTGTGCGATTAACTTAAATAAAAAGATTAATTTCATAAATAAAAAAAAGGATTATTTTTTACAAGATATATTTGTATCCGTTGTTACAATAAAAAGTGTGTTTGTAACAATCATTTTGTTATATAGTTTTTCAGTATGCAAAAATATGTACGTATATGCATAAGTTTATATATTCTATATAAAACAAATATTAAATATTTATAGCGGAATGAATTTTCAAATTCAAATAGTGTTAAATTATAGTTAGCCTGCTGAAGAAGCTTTCCTTTGTAATATGAGAGATAAGTGTATTTTGTATATATGTAAGTATATGTGTATGTAGTATTATATAGGTACGAAATCAAGGAAACTTGCATTAACTTTGTGAGTGTGTGCGCTTTACATAACCAATGAGCAAGCAAACAAGAAAATATTTTTAAAAGCTTTGCAAGCTTTATAAGTTAACGTTAAACTTAGTTATACAAATTAAGCAGCTTCCTCAAACGTAAAACTGTTATTTGTATGGTAGTTTTGTACAATAGTGTAAAAAGAGAGAAAACGAGAGAGCATTAAAGAGAGAGCGCTGATGTAGAAGAGCTTTACTTTCGAATTTGTGCAATTCTTGAGACGCGAGATTCATCAATCTTTTGAGCGCCAAATCATAAATATGTTTTGTGATTGTATAAACTAAATAAATATTGCATTACAATTAATGTTTGTCATGGAGCGTAATGCTTGTGACATCCTTGACAATCATTTCGGCCACCTGCCAGGCAATCTCCTCCTGCACATTATCCTCCGGTAGATTGACCAACTTTCTCATAGCATTCTTAACGCTCAGCGACCAGGCTGGTGCCTTATGCGCCGCCACAGCGTCGACAGCCTCAAAGTCCCGCTCATAGCGGCCCAGCGAATTGACGTGCCCAAATTTTAGAGCACTCACTGGACGCTGCCACAGCAGTTGGGGATTTGTCAGCTGCCTGGCATCGATGTTCATATTAGCCCCCGTTGTTGTAGACGTCGACTTTACCGTTGCCTTGTGTGTCGTCTCCTGGCCAGCGAGCAGTGTATTGTGCTGCGATATGGGTGTACAGTCCGACATGGACATGGTTTTGCGATGACTCGGCTGCTGCTGCAGTTGTGTACTCAGTTTTGCTGCTCCACGTAGACTTAGTTTGTGCTGCAGACTGAAAGTATCCGTGGCACCAACCGACGCTTGAGTGTGGCACGTCTTCAACTTTAGCTCGTTAACATACTTGTCGAATATATGGGATTTGAGAAAGGCAAAAAAGTGTTTCTGTTCCAGATATTTGGCAGTGACCAGCAGTGCCAGATCGAAAGCTTGCGCCAGCTGGCCGGGCGCACAAATGGCCTGCTCGACTCGCAGTCGTAACTTCTGTGACATCCACAGACGACACTCGGACTGCAGCGAAAAGTAGCGCTCATAAATTATCATCGCATCCGACTGAGCAGCACCCTGATCATCGTAGCTCTTGCGAAAATTGATGGCCGTTATCCAGAACTCCAGGCATTCCCGCTCCTGCTGCTGTTCCAGAAATTCGGTTAGGTAGAACAGTGCCAGCTCATCATACAGCACATCGTAGATATTCAGAGATGAGACACTGCCCTCGATTAGTTCAACACAGTATTTGCAATAGTAGCTGCTCTGCCGGAAGCACTGCAAGTGATCCTGCTCGAGCTGCTGAAGCACATAGTCGCGAGCCTCATCAAAACAACTGGCTGGTATCGGCTTATCGCTGCCCTTGCCGCACAGCAGTAATGAGATGTGTGCTAGAATGACAATGGGCAGCTCCACCATCAGTGGCGCATTTACAATTAAATACTTTTGATAAATGGCAATGGCATCGTTGATGCTCGCCAGACTTATCAACTGCTGCCCCGTTGTAGCAGAAACTTTGGGCCGCCACGTCGTCGTCGTCATCGCTGGTTTATTGTTCATCTGCTTGCTAGTCTCAGCATAGATGCGACTTTTTTCGTCATCGGTGAGAGGCTTGCGCATTGACAAGTCACACAGAGTTTTCAGTTCAGGTACATCGTTTTCCTCATCGCCCCCGTTCACATCATGCCCATCCTCATGTTGCTGTGCCTCGACTACAGCAGCTTCTGCTTCTGCTGTTGCAGACGCTACATCATTTGCTCGCTGCTGCTTCTGCTGTTGGAGTTGATTTAATGCTGCGCGCTTAAAGTTCTCTATGTCCAAATAGAATTTTATTAGCGGTAGCGCCTGCTGCGTCTCCAAATACTGTACAAAGTAGCTTAGGCAATCGGGATCGCTGACAATAGCCGTTAGCGTCATCGAAAGACGAGAGCTATATTTGAATATATCTGCAAGAAGCATTCATAAAGGAATTATAAATATAGGGTAGTAGTAATATAGTATAAGCGGAATCAAGCATATTTAAAATTGCGATAAGGAAAGAGCATATAAAAATAGATAAATGTCGATTTAAAATCACTGTGTTGAGACGTAAATGGGACTTCTGTAACTTCTCGGAATTCTTTCAGATGATCGGACAATACAGACAATAAAATAATTTCATAACGTGGTGCAATGGTTTTAAATGTGCATGACCGCAAATTTTAATCTGACTACAGAATATCTGCTAGTTGGGCTCTCTCAACTGTAGCACAGCTGTCCGGAAATGTCTATTGCCAAATAAACATGCTATCAAACTTGCACACTCACACACACACACATTGATATGAACAACATTTTGTAACATTGTTAAACTTACCTTCGTCAGCTGGCCCCACATTTAGCAAGCTGTTGTTGCCCAAACTGACTGCATCCGAAGTTGCTGACAATGTCGCCTCCGCCTCTTCCTCCATGAAGACTTCATCACAGAAACTTGTTGTTGAGCGCAGCGAGTGACGCTTTTGCGCCGCTGCCGCGCAATCGACCACATCATCAGCATCTTTGTTAGCATCCGTATCGTGAGAGCTGCGTCGGCGGCCTGTTTTTTTGTGTACGTCGTAAAAGCCAAATTGCCAGCAAAACAAAACACACAGAAACACAGCAATTATTTATCACATCGAAAATTGTATGCTTTATAAAACTTACTCGTCTGCCTTTTGATATAATTTAGCATATTCACATTCTAGTTGTTCAGTTGGCGATAATATTGTATATTATTAAATCACAAATTATCATTAATAAACAGCACAATAATAAAAAGCCTGAGAAATTTTTGTAAATGCTTACAGAAGGCAGGGTTGTACAACAGGGCTGCTATTGTTATGATATTGTTATATCGATATTATCGTGTCTGGCCGGTATGAAATCGACAATGACAGTGTGCATAAACGAGTATTTGTTGTAATTGCATACACGACGGCGCAAGCAGCTGAGCTACAACGTTGCGTTTTTCTCCATACCAGTTTCTGTTTTTTGTTACCTCAAAATTTAAGTAATTCTAAGCGAAAATTGTGAGTGAAGCGGTAACGCTTAGGACAAACAAAGAACGTAAGAGGAAACAAGAGGATCGCAATCTCGGACACTGATGAGCGCGACAGTCGTGACAACGGGCGGCGCTGCCGGCGACAACAACAACAAAAATAAGAACGAGAAAAGAAATTTCATTGCAACCACAGCCACAGCTCTGGATGATGTGGTGCAATATGTGACACTGCACGTGCGAAAACCGACGCCGCTAAGTGGTGTCGTGTTGCCGTTTGTCCCGCTCTATCTGACTGCATTTTACCTTTGGATCTACGTGTACAAAAGCCACGACATCGAACAGCCTGCCGCCCTGCAGCAGCAGAACAAAACGGATGATGTGCTCGATCGACTCGGTCAGAATGAGGGCGCCGATTGGAATGATATTGGTTTCATTGCTGTGGTAGCCATTGCATTTCTGCATGTGCTCACCCTGCTCTTCTGCTACTGGAGCGTTCATGTGCTGGCCTTTCTCACGTGTCGGCGGGTTAAGCAGCCGGCGTTGGGTGTTCTAGCCAAGGTGGTGCCAACAGCGAATAATGGCAACTCTAAAATTGTGCCCATACAGAACCTGAAGCTCGATGATGGCCAGCAGCAGTACTATCTGGTTTTTCAGAAAACCAAATACGTTTGGGATGAAAACAAAGCGACTTTCCGTTCCGTAGAATTTCCTGTTAATGAACTGCTGAGCACCTACGCCAACTCCCGCGGACTGGAATCGGAGCAATCAATTAAGACCGCCGTGCAGAAGTATGGCAACAATGAAATGGATATGGTTGTTCCGGAATTTCATGAGTTATTTATTGAGCGCGCCACAGCGCCGTTCTTTGTTTTCCAAGTGTTCTCGGTGGGTCTGTGGTGCATGGATGATTACTGGTACTATTCCCTCTTTACGCTCTTTATGCTGATCGCCTTCGAATGTACGATCGTTAAACAGCAGCTGCGCAACATGTCTGAAATACGCAAGATGGGCAATAAACCATATTTTATATATGCGTTTCGACAGAACAAATGGCGTCAAATTGGCAGCAATGAACTTTTACCTGGCGATCTGGTGTCCATTACCCGTTCTCAAAACGATAGCATAGTACCGTGCGATGTGGTCGTTCTGCGTGGCACTTGTATTGTGGACGAGAGCATGTTGACTGGCGAGTCGGTACCACAGATGAAGGAATCCCTTGAATCGCTGCAACAACTCAACACCGAATTGGATGTCGACGGCGATGGCAAGCTGATCGTACTCTTTGGCGGCACCAAGGTCGTCCAGCATACGGCACCCAGTAAGGGATCGATGCGTGCACCCGATGGCGGTTGTATTGGTTATGTCATCCGCACTGGTTTTAACACATCCCAGGGCAGACTGCTGCGCACTATTCTTTTTGGCGCAAATCGAGCGACGGAAAACAATTCGGAGACCTTTGCGTTCATTGCATTCCTTCTGGTTTTCGCTCTCGCCGCTGCATCGTATGTGTGGGTCAAGGGAAGCGAGGATCTGGAACGCAACCGGTATAAACTGTTTCTGGAGTGTGCTCTCATACTGACGTCGATTATACCGCCCGATCTGCCCATTGAATTAACGCTGGCCGTGAATACTTCGCTCATACAATTGACAAAATTATTTGTCTTCTGCACGGAACCGTTTCGCATTCCCTTTGCAGGCAAGGTGCAGATCTGTTGCTTTGATAAGACGGGCACCCTGACAACGGATAATCTAATGGTGGAGGGCATCGCCGGACTGACGCCAAATGGTAAATGTGTCCCAATTGATGAGGCAGAGGATGCCACCATTCAGGTGCTCGCCTGTTGCCATTCGCTGGCCCTGCTCGACGATGGCCTTGTCGGGGATCCGCTAGAGAAAGCCGCCTTGGCTGCCGTGGACTGGACCCTCACCAAGTCGGACAGTGTGATACCAAAAGGTGGCAAGCTTAAGCCGCTGCGCATCATGCAACGCTATCATTTCTCATCGGCTCTGAAGCGAATGTCTGTCCTTGCTGGCTATCTGATGCCCTTTTCTAACGATATCAACTATATTGGTGCTGTCAAGGGTGCTCCGGAAGTCATAATGGGCATGCTGCAGGACATTCCCAAAGATTACGAAAAGGTATGTAAAAGCAACAAAATATTTTCAAATATATACCAAGCTTATTTGCAAATATTCAATTTGCAGATCTACTTGGAATACGCACGTCGTGGTGCACGCGTCATGGCGCTGGGCATCAAGGATTTGGGACCACTTGGTGGTCAGCGCGTACGCGAACTAAAACGTGAGGAGGTCGAATGTAATCTGAAATTTGCTGGCTTCGTGATCATCTCATGCCCCATGAAACCCGACTCTAAAGCCGTAATAAAAGAACTGGTGCATTCATCTCACAAAGTGCTCATGATCACTGGAGATAGTCCGTTGACAGCTTGTCATGTAGCCCGAGAGCTGCGTTTCACGACCAAGAAACTTCTGATATTGACGCGACAGCCGCTGCAACAGGAAAGTACGGAAGACTGGAGCTGGGTGTCCGTCGATGGCACGCGTACCTATCCCTTGGACGCAGCGAAGGCCGGCAAAAACATTGAAATGTTACTTTCCGCTAACGATCTGTGCATCACCGGCGATGGATTAATGTATCTGCAGCAGACGCATCCTGCCTACATGCTTAAGGTCCTACCACAGGTCACCGTCTGCGCGCGTTTCGCACCCAAGCAAAAAGAGTACATTTTAACGACACTGAAACAGCTCGGCTACTATACACTAATGTGCGGCGACGGCACCAACGATGTGGGCGCCCTCAAGCACGCTCACGTAGGTGTCTCCCTGCTCACCAGTGCTCCCGTAAAGCGCAGACGTACCGAACAGGAATTGCAGCAGATCAATGCAGCTGCCACAGCAGCCGCTGCAGCTGCAACGGCCAACTCAAATGAACAGCTCTCGCCGCGTGAGCGCGCCCTACGTCGTCGTCAGGAGCATATTGATCGGACACAGGCTCGTCTCCAGAACGCCCTGCGCGACATGGAGGAGCAGGCAATGGTCAAACTAGGCGATGCGTCCATTGCTGCGCCATTTACCAGCAAACTATCTTCAATTATGTGTGGTAAAGATGAAGATTAAACATAAATTATAGACTGGAATGCTAATAATTATAACTGCCTAACTTTCCTCCATAGTCAACCACATCATCAAGCAAGGCCGCTGCACTCTGGTAACCACACTGCAAATGTTTAAGATACTGGCGTTGAATGCACTCATCCAGGCCTATTGTCAGTCAGTGCTCTATGTCGATGGCGTCAAGTTCAGCGATACTCAGGCCACCATGCAAGGCATTTTTATAGCGGCCTGTTTTCTGTTCATTACACGCTCCAAGGTAAGTTGCTATTCATGAATAATTTATTGAATGTTAATTGATCTACATATATTGTCCATGGCAGCCGCTAAAAACGCTGTCGAAGGTCGCACCACTACCAAACATATTCAATTTCTACACCATATCAACGATACTTACACAATTTGCGGTACACTTTGGTGCGCTCTACTATCTGACCAGTGAAGCCACGGCATTGGCGCCACCCAGGTAACTAAATGACAGCATAGTTCATTGAGTATAGTATATCTGATTCCCTGATCCCCTTCGCAGAGTGGGCAAAGTGAAGCTGTATATTGACATGAATGAGGAAGAGAAAACCAAATATGATCCAAATATAGTCAGCAGCACGGTTTATATAATTTGCGTGTCGCTGCAGGTGGCAACCATTGCGGTTAACTATAAGGTCTGACTGCCTGCTGGCATAATCACAAACTCCATATATTATTTTTATTAATTTGTATATTTGTATTTTAGGGATATCCGTTTATGGAGAGCCTGCGCGCTAATCGCATGCTCATGTGTGCCATTGGGGCCTCTGCTGCTTTGGTGTTGTTCCTCAGCACTGGCTTGGTGCCTGGCATGACTGAATTCTTTGAAATCGTTGATTTTCCAGCAAATGTGCGTATATATATAAGTATATATGTATATGCATATATATCTAATTTTAATATTATATTTACAGTTCCGGAGAACATTGCTCATCGTACTGGTTGTGGATATTGTTGGTGCGTTTGCATTGGATCGCATTTGTTCATTTCTATTTGGGGAAACACGTAAAAAGTCCAAAGTGTTAAACTGTTAGAGCTAGATCTCAACAACAGCCACACTTAAAATATACAGCGCAAAATTTAGTGCGCATATTCCAAATTCTTCTCGTTCAATAAGTATATTTTCAATATTTCTCCTGTATGATTTTTATTATTTTGTTAGTTGAGTTCCTCACTCGGCACTATCTGGCTGCAACTTGTATTCAAAGTTATAGTGGTCGGTTTCTTAATGTTTAAATGAAGAATACAAATATTGCATTTTTTCTCATGTATTTGATTGTTTCGTGCGCTTGGTATTTCTGATCTAATGAGTATATTAATTAATATATGAAATTAGTAAAATTGTCGTAAGAATTTATAATCGTAATAAATGTGTAGTTAAAAAATACAAATGAAGTCGTATAGAAGTTTAAGTTGCCGCATGAATTTCTTCATCAAATTTGGAATCCTCGAGCTGTTTAAATTGTATTAATATGACCAAATATGTGGTCACAGCCGAAGAGATCTAGAACGATTAGATAAACAATATATGATTATAATTAACAAGTGCTCCTTGGCTAACCTTAAAAAGCGTTGAATTATCAATGGCAAAGAAACCATAGGCTGTAAATTGTACCTCCTGTTTAATGCTTTTAGTTAGAAATTTATCAATCTGATTGTAAGATAAACAAGTAATTAGCTATTTCCACATCAATTTGCTTTCGTATATCTAACTTACGATATTTTGAAACTCCTTGCTCTTGCCATAGACACGTGCCAGTATTTGCGATGTGATATTTGCCTGCAAGAGTGAAAAATGTCAACCGATTAAGTCAGAGTTCAGAGGAGTTAAGCCAACGAGGACACACCTCTTGGGTGGTGGCACCACAGTTACGCGACAATAGGGCCAACAGGGAGATGTGCAGGCACAACCAGGACATGCACCACTGAAATATTTGAATCGAGATACCGCCTCTATTGTTGGAGATCTGCACGAAGAGATTATACCAATTCGTGGTCACGGTATAGAACGAGTAGCCCAAAAAGCACACAATTATCAAGCTGCAGCACTCATTAATGCTCTTATAAATGCACAGCAGTCGGTTGTGCGTGCGATAAATGAATAACGAATCCTCTGTAAAGTTCTCCATGCGCGTCCGCAATTGACTACGGCTCCTGTTCCGCTGTTGCACATACGTGTATCCGTTCAGCAGCTGATTGACGAAATGAAAGCGAATGCAAACGATGCGTAACAAAGCCGAGGCAAACACTATATACGTGGCAGTCAAACTATTCTGAATTGCAAAAAAGGTAATCAGGATATAGGAAGTGGGCGTTATTATGCCCTCAACCTCACGGATGTGCATCACTAGAATATATGCCTGACAGATAACGATCACCACGAGATATTTAATCGAGAAATTGCATTGATTGCTGAGCGTAACGCCAAACTGACGCAAAACGTCCTGATCCAGCTCGAGGATGTCGTTCATGATCTGCAGTATTGATTTCGTGTTGCGGCCGCAACTTAATACCACTAAGAAATGGGAAAAGCGATAATGAGCGACTAACCGATTGTAATGGGATCTGGTCAAACTCACTCAGCGTATAGGAGATAATGCAGAGCAACATTTCAATCCATTGATTCACATTGTCCGTCTCGCGCATTGAGTGAAACAACTGGGCCGCATTGGGTGTCAATAAGTTGTAGATATTGAATACGGTCAGGGCATGGACGACGCCACGCACAAAGAACGAATAGTACTCATTGGTCCGAGTGGGTGGTGCAACCTTATAGTTGGACACCTGCTCATAGATGGGCAGCAAACCGGTCACCTTTAATACCGACAATATCATGCTGATATCCTCGAAAACGGGATTCTCGAGCGGACCAGTAGTCGATGGCGTTGTCTCTGGCCGATCAAATGCATCATTGAAGAGCGGCATGTGATGAGGTGAAATGCGTCGCGGATTTAGACGGGATTTATCCGATGCCATTTTAATTACCCAAGTGTTGGGACTCATTGCCGATGGGACACTGACAGTCACTGCCACAATGATTTTACTAACTAGATGCGTAATTGGGTATGTTCATGTAGAACCCCGATTCAAAACGCACTTGGCCATATCAGATGTAGATATGCGAGTCCATTAAAATAATTAATCTGTATGTCGGTTAATATTGGAAAGTGCAATAACTAGAGTAACCCAATGGTGGGTGTGTGTTGCTGTGAATGTACTCGTTAATAGTAATGAATGCATTGGGTATATTATACAAATGTAAAAGCCTTCCCAATACTCGAATTGGGAAACAAATTCTTATTCAAGCATTTAGACACTGAAACACCCATAATTTAATTTGACTGTCAGTGAGTTTTTTAATGGAACATTCGGCTTGAATTTTTGACAAACGGATATGCTCTCTTTAAGACACTCATGAGTACACTCATTGTATGAGACACGTATAGGGTGTAGTCAACACGATGAGACGACGTTTAGAATCGAACAGATTGCTCTGATGAGCATTTCTTTATTTTATACAACAAATCTTAAACCTAAGTACATATGAAGCCGCTTGTAAGGCGACCGCACGTTATGTTTGTTTATATTATCGGCGTCGCTTGTAGGGCGACACCAGTGATGTTTATACTTAATAGCTGAGCTTTGCAGCATTTGTCGGACGACTCCATGTGAGGTTTATTCTTCTACGAATGTGATGTTTATACATAATAGCTCAGCTATGCAGCGTTTGTAGGGCGACTCCATGTGAGGTTTGTTCTTCTACGAATGTGATGTTTATACATGACAGCTCAGCTATGCAGCGTTTGAATTAGCTGAGCTTTGCAGCGTCTCATGTTCATACTTGAACACTCATTAATATACTCATGAATTCTATTTATTCAGAAATCGAAAGAAAACACTTATAAATACTATGATTTTTCTTATACACTCACTCGCACTCACCTCGGAGGTCAGGTAATCAAAGGAGCTGCATATAACGACCATTATCGTTGTCTCCGCCAAGACCAAGGCGCTGGACAAGACCATCGTATCGTATCGCTTGCGCAGCTTGATGGGTGTGGTGAGTGTGGCGAATGCCAGATAACTCTGATTCGTTACCGTGTAGAAGGAGAAGCTAAAAAAGAAGAGCAACGCGTCACCAGTCACCGCATTCACATTCTCGGTGATGTACCGAGATTTGCAAGATATCTCGATGAGATTGCTCAGCTCACACTATTCGTCCTTGTCATAGAGTTCCTTCCTCTTCTGCGTGAACTGATCGAGCTGAGCGTTGAGGAACTCAATCCGTTGCGTCAGACACTTAAGGAAAGTGCGCAGATAGAGGGTCAACATACAGGAGTAGAGCATTTGCTGGCTATAGATTAGCATGAGGATGCACTGACGCGATGGAATGATGTCGCAAAGATAGTGGATATATTAGAAGGTGACAGCCACAACACTTGCCGAGACAAACACCAGCAGTGTGTCCAGAATTCGGCAACTATAGTTCGCAACATAGCCATTCGCCTCCAGTTACTCATCCAGCTTTGACAGATCACGGATGGTGCGAAAATGCTTGGATGCATTAAGCACGCTGAAGATGAGAATTATCGTATAGCTGACTATGCAGAACAGTGTCTCAATGGTGCGATTAATCTCCTCAGTGCGCTTTAGCCATCAGTTTATAGCCCTGCGATGCAAAAAGCACATCCTCGCAGAATATCACCGAACTGACCAGCAGAATCAGAGCCACAAATCGTGCGTAAATCTTTCCAAAGCTGTTCATGCCAAAATTATCCGACTGATCGCCATTAAAAAAGGGCAAAAGGCCACACGCCTGAGTGGGCATGGCTACTCCCTTTATATCACGCAGGATCTTCATTGCTATTATGTAAACTGCGGACTACAACGCACAGTTGGAACAGAGCTGAGCCTCCGCATGTCCTACGTATATCTCATTTTGGGTTTGACATTAACATTAAATGTTGTCATTAAGAAACTGTACCGCATTTCAAAGGCATTGAATTTTTAACTTCTAGAATAATTATGCATTTCAATTAGAAAAAACTATTTTCGCTCGATGTTTACCTCTAGATAAGTACTATTAGTTAAAAATTCTCCTATAATTTTTTTAAGCCTTAATTTTGTTCAAAAATCTATATCGATCTTTTTTTTTACATATAGCCAAAGTCATTTCTGTTTGATTTTCATAGAGCTAAAAAGCTTCTTAATGCGGCTATTTTAGGAATTCATCCTTTTATTCAATTTGCTGCGCTGCTGTTATTGAATATTAAATGAAAGTAAATCTTTTAACAGTTACGCGCTAAGCATTTAATCTATGTATCTATGTATAGCTGTATCTGGTAGGAATCCACCCTAAAATGGTATGTAATTGCTGTACGTATTATTATCACCCGCAAGCATAAAATATTATGTTTGTCACACCTTTCACTCCCCCATTGTGAGCGCCGATACATGCTGAGTAGACATTGGCGTAGCTAAAGGGGTCAGAGAAAGACTAAGTACATAAGTTGAAAATTAATCTCTATTGGTTTAAATAAACCAATTGTAAATTGTCCATATAAGCGTCTTAATTAATAGCATGATATAAACACCAATAAATCAATAACAATCAAATAAATTAGGACATAAAATTAGAAGCCGTATAATAATAACCGTATAATAATAGCCGTATAATAACTGTGCTAAAAGTGAGAAAATATGTATTAAAAATTATTTGTATTATTTGCTAACTTATATAAAAAAAAATATGTTGTGTCTGTTTCGCTCAAGAGCTGAATAACTTTACGTATAATGCATAATTTTTTCTATAGTTTAGATTTTAAAGGAAGTAATCACCTATTCACTCTAATCACCCCCTTGCTACGCCCATGTGCGTGTAGATGCGATGTTAGAGTAGATACCTGCCTCGGGACTGGCCATCGCTCCGCATTTTTCCACCCCTAATGAGGGATTGCAATTCTCAATCAATGCGGCGCGCCGGCAATTTTTTCTTCTCGTTTTCCTTTATTTTTTTGTTGTTTTTAGGGGGAGATTGTGTGAAACTGGCACGCTGTTGCTTAGCTGTTGCTCTGTCTCTGCTGCTGTTGCTTTTGCTGCTGCTGGCTCTGACGTCACGACAAGGCCGTGGTCAATGGGCAACGGCTGGCAACAGATACAGACACAGAGTAGTGTGCAGTATATATTTGGGGCGAGAGCTCTTATCGCCATCATCGCCATCAAAGCAAATCAACGCGCAATTCGCAAATAATAATAAACAATTATAATCCCAAATTAAATCTAAAATTGTATTGGGTATAATTTTAATTGAAATGTGGATGCTGCTGCTGCTGCTGGGTGTGCTCTTGGTGTTAGATGCGGCTCCTCGGCATAGCCACGCCCACTATACCAGTGGCGATGTGGTTTATCATACGTTTCCACACTTCTGGACGAGCGTCGGTTTCTGTCCGGCCGGTGAAATCAATCATAGTGGCATCAGTGCCAGCTTGGAGTCAACAGCAATGCAGCTGAATCTTCGCCAGATTGCAGCATTGCCCGTGGGAGCAATCACACACATACGCATTCATTGGCTGTTGGAGCTGGTGGAGTTTCTCGAATATAGCACGGAGGGCGTGCCCCGATATGAGTTTGAAAAGTTTGATAAGTTTGTGGATTTACTGCAGGAGTTGCATATATCGCCGGTTGTGGAATTTATGGCGAATCCGGGTCATGTGTTCACTGCCAATCCCGAACGCAATTGGTTCCTATGGGAGCACTTTGTGAAGAGCATCATCAATCATCAGATAGGTAAAACTACCATCAAAGAATCAAAATGATTTATTGCTTCACAATTGTTATTTCATCCGTAACGTAGCTCGTCATGGCGCCGCTCGCTTGTCCAACTGGCGCTTCGAAACCTGGAACGAACCGGATTTGCGCAACTATAATCGCATTAATTTCACGGCTGAATCTTATTTGGAATACGTTCAGGCGGTGCGTCGTGGCCTGAGCAAAGCTGGCGGCAGGCGTAAGTCCAAGCGGCAACAGCAACTCTACCGTGCACTGCGCGGTCCAGCTGGCCTATTCAAGTCGGAGGAGCGTCATCCACTGTGCTGGCAGCTGTTGGATGTGTGCAACCAGGAGCTGGCCAAATGTCCGATCGATATACTCACCTATCATCGCAAGGGACTCGATGGCAGTGCCACAGAAATTCTCAATGGATCGCTGGTCTTGCTCTCCAAAGTATATCAGGATTATCCCCAGTTGCAGCATCTACCGGTGGCCAATGAGTGAGTTATGATTGTAACCTTGCTTCAGCTAAAGCTTTTGTTTACGTTTCAGTGAGGCTGATCCAATTGCGGGCTGGAGCACGCCGAGAGACTTTCAAGCGGATGTGCGTTATGCAGCAACTTTGATATCCACAGTGATGCTGCATTGGCATGCCAAGCTCGCCGGAGGAGTGATGTCCCAACTGGAGTCCATTAGCCATGACAATGCCTTTCTCAGCTATCATCCATACGAGTTTAGCCAGCGGTAAGCAAAATATTCTGATCAAAAAGAAATCTTTATATGGTACCGAAGTGTCGTAAGGAAGAGTAATATTTTTAATTAAAGTTTCTTTATATATATTCCTGTACTCAAGGAATAAGGAATATGATTATTTGGAATTGAAGATCCTTTAAAAGTCATCAATTTCTGTATTCTGTAAATGTAACCCATCTTTTGGATTATGAGATGAGGATTAATAACTATATGACAACATTTTGAATTTATGTTTTTTGTATTTTCAGAGATATACCTATATAACAAGTTATTGTAAATCTTTCAGTACTTTGTTGGCCCATTTTCGAATGAATGAGACGCAACCGGCGCACTCGCAGTTCGTGCAGAAGCCCGTCTTTGCGGCGCTTGGCATGTTGGCCAAGTTGGGCACACGGGCGGCAGATCTGGAGCTGGTGAATATGGATAGTAAGCACAGTGTTCAGGTGCTGCGCACCATCTCTGGTAATGGCATCGCGCAATATATGGCGACTATATTCCTCAGTCCCGAGCAAGCTGGACCGCAGCTAACTGCCTATCACCACAAGTATACGCTGAACATGTCAATCGCAAATGAATCGGCGTTCATCACGGAGTTGCTGGTGCCGCACAGCACAGATCCGGTGCATGTGTGGCAGCTGGCTGGGAGTCCTGCATATCCCAATGCCACATTACGCGAGGCAATGCGACGGACGCAGACACCCAGGCTATACGAGACGGGACCCATTTGGCAGTACAACAGCGAGCTGGTTGTCAACTCGGCCAGTTTACCACTGCCCTGGGTGATGTTGCTGCGCGTGTGTTCTGCGGCGTGGCCCAAACTAAAGCGACCGCAGCAACTGGAAATTGTGGAGGTGACGCAACGAGAGGTCTTCATCAGCTGGAGCGAACAGGCGCGCTCCACACAATGCCTGAAGAGCTATGAAGTGTGGTTCAGGGAGCGTGCAGCATCCGAATGGCAGCTCATCTCGAAGGGTTGGCATCTGCCGTACCCATCATTTCAATATGCGCCAGGCCTAAATGCTAGCGTCGACGGTAGGTTCCAAAAAGAAAACAACTATCATAGGCATCTTCAATGTAATCACCATTGTTAACTTGCAGGTTTTTATAAGGTGCGCGGCGTGGATGTGTTTAATGATAGCAGCGCCTTTTCGCAAATAGTCGAATATCTGGAGTTATAATCTTAGCAAACGACTTTATCAAAAAACAAAAACAAAACTTATACATATATAGATATATATTGTATGGGTTTAATTAACATATCGTGCATATTAGATGAAACATAATCAGGCATTGCTGGCGCTGTTCTCTCTCTCTCTCCAAAAATCTTCTTCTTTCAAGTTTCTTACTCATACAACTTTCTTGACTGGAGCTGTTTACACAAATGGGGCACAAATTTTCGGAGCAGCGCAGCGTCTTGTCTCAAATACAAGTATCTTAATTACATAAATATCTATATAAATATATTTATATATATAAATAGAACATAACGTGTATTTTGGTTTGTGTGTATGTGTGTATGTTTGTGTAGGTGGTCTTGTGTGGAATACAAGCTAATGCCTCTGCGGTGGAGAGGCTAAAGCGTACAAAACACTGACTTAGCCAATAATCAAATATGGAGCCTATAACTGTGCTCATCCCTCGGCATCCAGCACCAACCACTTCTCATTAATGTGCTCCATTTGCTTGGTCAATATGGGATTCCGGACACGCACTTTGATCTCCAGCTTGCCGCCCACCTGCTTGCGACCATCCATCAACTGCAGATGGAAAATATAAATATTCAATTAAAATGATATAGTTGTTGGACTTGGACTTACATCGTAGGTGTCGTGGATGTCGCACTTTGTTTCCAGCTGTTGCAGCTTGACATTGACGGTGCCAATTAGCGTGTCGGATCTCAAGAATCCTCTGAAACAACATATGGGCAGTTTACGACTTAGTCCACAAGAATCAATACTGCAGCTGCTTATTGTTTTATTTTATTTTTTTTTTTAATTTTTAATTTTTCATTTGAAATTTATTATTTAAGCGATTTGCGTAGCATTAAGAGCATTTTTAAATGAATTGTGTTGGGATTTGTGGCGTAAAAGTTGATAAAACATATTATATTAAAACATTTGAATTATGCGATCAATGTTTGCAACAATGGATATGTAGAAAGCTCTAAACTCTCAACTGGGCAAAGCTCTTCTACTCGAATGATTAAATTAAAATAAAACCGTGTTTTAATAAAGTCCTTAAATAGCAAAACAATTACATAAAAACAGGGTGTCTACAAAGCCATTTTCAAATCTCAAAATACTGGTGCCATACTAAGAAGTACCCAAAGCAAACGCATATATAATGTGTTTTTTTTTTCAATTAACTATTAAATACATTTTAAAATTTCTATTTTTAAAAGAAATTCAGATATTGTTTTGTTTAATATCACTTTAAAAAGTTTGAATACATAAAATGTAAAGAATGTCGAATTTTTTTCCAATTATTTGTTCATTTTTTAATATTTTTTTTTACAAAATAAGCATATTACATTTGTGTAAAAATTAACGAGCATTACTGTTTTTGAAAAAGTTTTGCGAATTATTGTTTATGACTCTAAGATCTAATTGTTTGAAAATTAGTCTCGTTGAAGAGATTTAGTCGAGATCTTTATAATGGATCATAATTATAAATTCTCTCATGCGAGTTATGTGTAGAGACGTGGAAGGAGCATTACTTGGATTCCTCCGCTTCACCTTGGTTAATTCATATGCATATGCGATTTGTCATTTGTTAGAGTTAATAATTTTAGTTTTCAATATTACATTTTAAGGCATATAGTAGAGAGCGTGGGACTCACCCTCGAGAATATATCTCGAACTTGACACCATGCCGCCGGAAGATGCGCTGAAACTGACGATTGCTGCGCTGAATATCAACCTTGAAGCGTTCTTCGTAGTCGGGTGTGTCCGTGTCCTTAATCACATTTGTTTTCGTCCTGAAAAACTCATCCTGTAGCAAGAAAAGGTGATGAGAAAAAAACATAACTGTTATGCTGGCAACTTACGTTCAATAGTGGAAATTCAACGCGGACATATGTGTCCACGTCTTTGGGATTGGCTACATTGTAGTTAATGCCACGCACGACAACAATTTCGAGCTCGTTGTCCGTCAGATCTGTGTTGCAGTGGACAATGTTGAAGGAACGCTTCTCGTAGTGAAATTTGGGCAGTGTTTGATTCTTGCGTTTGGAATAACGCACCAGATCCAAATCCTTTTGCACGGTCAGTGCGAGATTCTCGAAACGATTCATGCCGGCCACATCGCCCATGGCCTTGTGGTGATCACGTGTATTCTTGCACATCATGAGCTGCTTAGCCAGCTGCTCTTCTATGCGCACCCCGATCTCGCAAATGTCATCGCCGGGCTCACAGTCCTCGCTAGCCACAATGGCAAACGATGCCTCCAAACTGTCCCGCTCCGATGGCGGCACAGGCAGCTGTCATCGAAAATATAAATATTTAAAGTAGTAAAAACGATACTTAAATAACATATGCATTTTAGCTTACCGTGCTCAGATCAACGGGTAAGCCGCTGCTGGCAGCATTCAACAGAGAGTCGAATCCTTTGTAGATCCTCAGGTATTCCTTGGCCTGATCAATTTCACCCGCTTTCTTAGCTGCTACAGCGGCCATTTTGAACTCTTTTTGTCGCTCGAGCAGCAATTTCATTTGTTGCTCCGCCAAGTTGCTCTTCTGATGATTACCGCTTGTACGCGTAGTTAGCTCCTTGGGCTGCGCTGGTGATGGCACCTTGCGTCGTGGCACAGTCGGCGTCACTGTGCCGGAACTGGACGGCGTTCCACCAGCCGAAGTGCTCTCTGTGGCTGTCGGTGATGTGGGCGACATTGTTGGCGTGGGTGCAGGTGCTCCTGCTGCAGATGCAGCGGGCACAGCATCCCCTGTAGGCAGTGGTCCAAAACCTGGTGGCACGGGTAGCTCATCATATGCAACGGGTTTGCCTGCCTTGTGTTGCCTGATGGCATCCTCGAACTGCTTGACAATTCGTCCAAGGCGACGCGCCTTGCTGGTGTTGTCTTCTGCCTTTGCTGCGTCCTCCACCGATTTGTATTTAGCTAAACGCTGCTGCAGTGCCTCCAGCATGGAAGTCGGCGCTGCTGCCGGTGGCTCAACTGCTGTTGGAACAGGCGCTGCTGGAGCTGGGGATACTTCGGGTGCTTCTGTCTCTGCAGTTCCTGCTCCGTCCTGCATCTTGGCCATAAACGCCAGAAATTCTCCGGGCGGCGGCGGCATATCGCTGAGATCCACCTCCTGTCCGTCCTCGCACATCTTTACAACCACATCGAATTGCTTGACGACGCGCAGAAACTGAATAGCAGCTGCTGTGTCGCCACTGCGCTTTGCCTGCACAGCAGCCGATTTATATTCAGCTTGGCGACTTCGCATCTCAGAAACCAATGGATTTGCAGGCGTGGCCGGCTTAGTAGGCGTAACAGCTGGAGCTTGAGTGGGTGATATTGCAGGCGGAGAACTAGGCGTAGGTGGCAATGGCGCGGCACGTGTTGGCTGCATGGGCTCCTCGATGGTTCCATCAACCGCTGCCGCAGACGGCTTCACAGCTACCTCAGGCGGAATGTCATCAACATTGATAGTTTTGCCAGCTGCCGACTGTTTCTTCAGATCCTGCAGCGTTTTTAAGCCACGGGCAAAGCGACGTGCCTTGCCCGATTCGCCGGCGGCTTTAGCATTGGCCTCCGCCTGATTGTACATTTCTAAGCGTTGATTTATGATTCCCAATGTGTCCACTGTGGTTGTCGGTAGAAAAGTCTGCACGGGCTCCGGTTCCTCAGCAGCAGGAGATGTTTGTTCTTCGTCGTCGATGTCATCGCCCGCAATGCCATGCAGCTCGCCCAGCAGATCGCTGTCATTCTCCAGCGAACCATCGTCATCATCATCGCTAACGTCACGCAGGCTATCCGCAATCATTCGATCCAAATCGCTGCTGGGCAACAATTGTGGCTTTGGTTTAATTTTTGGTTTTGACGGGCCACCGCCGCTAGAAATTGCTGCCAGCTCGGCTTCCAGATCGCTATCGCCAGCATCATCGTCGCCATAGCCAGCGCTGGGATCAAAGTCATCAGGTATTTCCGTTAATCCAAACTGTGCGTTTGAATTAGGGTAGGGGAGAGGAAAGGAAAGGCATGACTCATAATACAAAATAGACTAACAATTCGATGCAAAGCACTAAAAAGCTTTGCTTACCTGGGATAAATCATGCTGTCGACGCTTAGCTGGCTCTGGCTTTTTGCGAGAGAACATTATTGACTAGTTTCTGAAAATATCACTATGTCTATGACAATCGCTTAGGCACTCGAATTCTTTATTCGCAAATATTTGAACACAAAATTGCGTTGTAATCGCACTGAGAGATAATAACAAAATTTGTATGATATCGAATTTAGAGATGGGCGATAGTTGCAACATATTTTAATTATTTAATTTTGCCGTATCTTCAACGGCTTATTTTTAATCTTATAAGAGTCTTATTTTTTTCATAAGTTCATAATGTATGTTTTTTATAAGAGTTTTTATTTATAATTTTATTTGCATTTTAAATCTATGGCAATTTATAAATATACCAATTAGAGAATTCAATCGTTCCGTGCCATGAGCGCAGTATTCGTTACAAGTAACGGGTGCATACTTTTCGACCATCACTAAATTGTCAGATGTTATCGATGTTAATGCCACCACAGTGCACAACAGTTTGCGAAAAATTCTTGTAAAATTTGCTATTGATTGACAAATTGTGTAGTGTTAAGCAAGCTAAAACTCGAATCGAACAACTGTGCCGCCTTTGCCGAGACATGCGTTAATGTGCACACTTAATTAGCTGGCTGTGGGGCTGTGTAGTTCTTGCAAAACCGTTGCCAAACCTGCTGCATTTCGGGTGTTTCGTTTCATTTTTGTCGCTTATTGGCCCTTTTTTTCTCCACCTACAGTGTTCGACAAAGTAAACGAGGCAGGGGGGCACCATAGCACAGCTGACAGCAGCCAGCCAGTCAGTCAGCTAGTCAGTCAGCAAGTGAGCTAGTTTGTTTAGTTAAGTAAACACATTGCCATTGTCGCAGTTGCCGTACACACGGAGGACCGGGCGTGGCTAGCTTTATAGAGCTTAAAAAAAGACGCATAAGACGATTTCCAGCAACAAGTAGGCGGCTATGGAAGAGGTAACGCTGACGGAGCCCGAGAGACGATTCTATAGCGAGCTGTTTCAATGTTGCGACGTGGAAAATGCCGGCAAGGTGCCGATGCTAAAAGCAACGGAACTCTTTCGCTCAGCGGACATTGCCAACGAGACGGTGATTGAGGTAGGTCCGCAAGTAATTTACTTGTGTCGACGTCGAGTCTTTTTAATTATGTGATCTGGTTGTTTTTTTTTTTTTTTTACAGATCACCGCCTTGGCTGGCATACCGGCGACAGCTTTGCATATCTCACGCGCCCAATTCTATTCATGCCTCAAACTCATTGCGGCACATCAGGAGGCGGTGCCGTTGCGTCAGGAGCTGATAGCAGCCACTGTGCCATTACCGTTGCCGCATTTCGGCTGGAAGGATGCAGTCACAGCGCCGCCAGTGAGCACAACAAGCGAAAATGGGCTGGGTGCACTGCCCCCACCGCCGCCCACCGATCGCCGCAACTCGCTGCGTCGCAATTCCCAGCAACAACAACAACAGCAACTACAGCAGCTAGATCAGTTACAAGACACCTCGGATGTGCCCAGCACCGATTCCGAGGTTGAGCAGAACGAATCTAGCTGTGGCGATAATTTTGATGAGCTGGCCGGTGCTGATGTTGCTGTTGTAAGCAGCAGCAGCAGTCGCGAAACTGTGCGTATTATTATTATATTATATCTTATCATGTTAATGCATATAGACTTTAGATATAAACAGCGCTTTTGTATACTCTTGGAGCGGATGTTATGATTATGCGACAAATTTGGTGAAATTTATATAGATACATATTTATTGTGTATGTTGTAAAGTGTGCATATTCTTTATAATGGATTTAACCTAAAATAGAGACTATTTTGTTGAGCTGAAAAAACATATTTCGTTTTCAACCTGTTGATCAAACTCACTAATTAAGATTGTGCTATTTATCAAATCATATATCTGCCAGAGTATTTCAACATCTCTAAAATAACACAATTTTTTACTTTCGCAGCGTCGACGTGGCACTGGTGGCTCGCCGGAAGCGTGGAGCACAAATAGCGATAGTCCCACGCCCACCAACAGTGTGGCGGAGCGCCCATGGGCACAAGATACGCTGTGGCAGGGCCTGCTGGGTGATGAGCATCGCCAACTATTGGGTACCGAGGAGGAGTCATCGGATCGTCACAGCAGCGACGATGACGACAACGAAAACGAACTGACCACGCTCTATCAAATCACTCCTGAGCAGCGTGTGTACTACAACAAACAGTTCAGAACAGTGCAACGTGATCCGCATGGTCTGCTCTCCGGGCAGGCAGCGCGGTAAGCTTTGAAACTTTACTTATATAAATTATAGAATTTTAAATAAAGATTAAAAGTTTTTACCTAGTATATAATCATTAATTTACATTCCATTTTAATTAACAAACTATTGACTTCCTTCCAGCATCTTCTTTGAGAAGAGCCGCATTCCTGTCGAGGAGCTGCGCCACATTTGGCAGCTGTGTGACGTGACACGCGACGGTGCACTAAGTCTATCCGAATTCACAGCTGCCATGCATCTGGTTGTGCTGCGTCGTAATAACATACCATTGCCGAGCAGTCTGCCACACTGTCTGCATCCGAATGTGTTGGCTAAAACATTGTCGACGTCGTCGTCATCAACGGCGCATATACCTCAAGAGCCGCCTGAGGCTGATCTCCTGCATTTGAATGACGACGACGAGGAAGAGCACACCGACAACACAATCATTAGTAGCTCGCAGGCGAAGCCACGTCCGTTGCCAAATGATAAAAACATTATGAATCTGAGCAACATCTCTACATCATCGCAGGCCAGCACAAGCAGTTCGAGGCGTGAGGTGACAACAACAACATCAGCAACAACGCCGCCAGTTCTTAAGAATCGCAGCATTTCCAATTCGCCAAATGTGGAAAAATCAAATCAGTCAGCGTCATCAGCATCTGCAACAACAACAACAGCGGCAACCACGGGTGCAACAGTGGCAGCAGCTGCTGCAGCCCTCGCCTCCAACGATGCCGCCAGTCAATGGACCAAGTTTAGCGAATCTCCTACAACGACATCCACAGCAAGTGGTGCTGCAACAGTTGCTGGTTCTGCTGCTGCTACTGCGTCAGCTGGTGTGGCGGCTACTGCCGCGCCAGCCGTTTCTAGTCCCGGTCTTAAGCCAGCGCTCTTCGATATGAAACGGACTGCCCAGGATGTGGGCTCGAATCCGCAAATTTTGCATCCAGTGCCGTTGCGTGTAACGCCCATTGGTGAGTGTTTAACAATGCGATTCTTGCTACATTTTTATTCTTATTTGTTATTGTTATTCTTTCCATTACAGGCACAGCCATTGCCACAAGCGGCGAACAATCGAGTCAGCAGCCGACCAGCACAAGTGCAAGCGACATGGACAGTGTTGTTGTGTTGCGTGAGGATAGTCCCAATGCAATGACAATGGCAATGACAACCTCAACAACAGCCCCATCGTCATCGACGCATAATAATCAAAGTGGAACGCATCGCGATCGTGACTCCATATCGATTCAAAGCAGTGATCTCCGTGCCATACAACGTCCGCAGGCGAAGAAGCTACCAGCTAAGAATATTGGTGCTCTACCACCGCCGCCGCAACGTGAGCCCAGCATTGGGTCGGCCGGTGTCAATGAGCCACCGGATCAGGCGGTGCCACTGCCAGTTGTCTATGCATCGACCACAATATCTGCCAAGAAGGAGCCACCGCCTTTGCCGCCGCCACGACCCCATCGACATGCGCGCAGCAGCAGTTTGGATTTAAATAAGTTCAAAATTGGCACTGCGGGTTCCCAACAACCAGAGGTGAGTCGATTATATATGGAGATGCATTATATTTGTGCCTATTGTCCAGTCTCAAATTGTGTCCTGAAAACTTAAGCTGTTCTTCAATTTCTAACAGCTATTTAAGCTGTTTTTAGTCTGCTACAAATACTTTTTTAGCTGTGTGTCATTTACTAACCACTAACCACTAATCATATTCATATTCCATTCATTAATGTTCTAAAAACCTACTAACAAATTAAAATAAAAAAGTAGACAAACTGTAAGTAACATTGAAGTTATTAAAGTTTGCTTTATGCAGATGGGACAGCTTTCTAGTTTTAACGTATTCCTGTCACTGTTGGGTTTATTACTGGTTTTCCATTTGTTATGTTAATATTATCGCAGAGATTGACTTGATAATTGAAATTTAATTTGAAAACAAGTTATTCGCATATTGTCAACTCAAATTTTTGAGTACCCAGATAGCTTAAAGCATTTTTTTTTTGTTCACTCTGCCATAGTAAAAACTGTTTCGGTGCACCGAATAAATATTTACATTGAACTGATGAAAAGTGTTTACCTCATTGCGAGTCCATATTAATTTCTATTTTACTTATTTTGTAAACAATCTGTAACATAAACCCAATTCCAATTAAGATAACCGCGCAAGCCAGCTTCGATATGCAAACCTCAGCGGGTTTTGCCGATTTCACGCACTTTGCCGACGATGCGAATGTTGTAAGTGTAACAAAAAGACATACCAAACATAATAACATCATTGAAATGCATTCGCAATTGGCTGTAGCTTATTTATTTAGTGTTATGCCACCAAAATTCAGTAGTTTAGCCATTGAAGAACATAACGAAGCTATTGTAACAAAGTTGATACTAATGCCTTGTACACTTGCAGCTGGATGGTGGCAGTGGTAGTAGCAGCAGCAGCAATGCCAATGCCCATATCAATGCAGCCTCTGAGCAGCAACAGCATTCACTGCCGCCAGTGCCACCGCCACCCGCTTTTGTGCCGCCTACGCGCATCACGTTGCAGACACAGCAGCGCATCTCTGCTTTTGAGGTCTATCGGAAGCCGCAGACGCCGGCACCAGCATCAGGTGCAGTATCCACATCAACAACATCGACAGCTGCATCGCAGCTGCCCAATGCCGAGACATTTGAGAAACGTGTGACGGCCATCAGTGACTCGTTGCGTCATGTGTCGTTCAAGCATAATCAAACTAGCACCACGGAGCTACTGCAGCGGCTGCGTGAGCAAAACAATTCGCTGCTGCATCTGTGCAATGATCTCAGCGACGAGCTGCTCAGCGTGCAGACCTGCAAGGAGGAGATGCGTTTCAAACTAGAGAGTTTGGCGGCTGTTGCTGATGGTGGTGGTGGTGCGACTGCTCTTGCACCCACCCGCACCAGCTCCTCAATATCAGCGCCGGTGACGGCTAATGTGACTGGTGGCTCATCCGGCTCAGCCGGTTGCCATACGAATGTTTAAGCAGCGTTTTACGTTGTTTGTTGCATGCACCGCATATATATGTAAACATAAGCATATATATGTGTAAACACGCTCACACACACATACAGTTATTTAAAAGAGCGGGCACTGCGCGTCCACTTATGCGAATTTTAGTTTGAGCACGCTGCTTAATTTTTGCTAATTTAATTATAGGCTAGTTAAATCTAAATTTCAAAAGTGAATGTAAGAAACAGATAATGAAAAATGTCAAGCAAGTAACAATAACATAACGAATAACAATAATACCGCCTCTACAATGATACATATTTATGCAAATCAATTTATGTATACTTTAAACACTGAGCTAATTGAACTAATTGTTAAAACGTAAATGTGTAAATGTAAATGTATATGAGAATCATCGTTCGCTTTAAAATGAAACACTGCTCCTGCTCCCTAGACATATAGACAGATATGTGGCCACAAAGTGGCGCTAATTCTATTTCGAAACCATCAACACATTACGCGTATTTCTTTGGCCGAGAGAAAACAGAAAACAAACTAAAAAATAAACCACATTTCATTCTTTGAATAGAAAAACATTTATTTTGCTCAACGGCATTAAATCGCTATTTAGTAGACATTAATTTTATAAGACTCGAAACCTGGTTCCGCTAGGAGAAAACAATATCTCGACCTTCTCATTCATTCCGGCAATGAAATAAACAAAATTATTATGTTGATGTGCTAAAAGAAAATTCTTAACTTTTGTAAGCCAGGCTAAACTGTTTAAGTATACGAAACGTTAAAAGGATTATAAAAAAAGGAATATATTAAACAATCAACCAATTTCATTTCCTTCAAAGCTTAGCTTAGGTTAAGTTATTTTTCGAAACTATTTTGTATGTACACACGAATTGATATTATGTATATTTATCAAGTTTGTTTAATCATTCTTATAAACAAGTAAGACAAATGAATAACGAAGAGAAAAAACAAAACAAAATTATTTAATTTATCGGACCACAAGTATGCTAACTTCGAATTTACAAGATGATATGCCAACAGAAATACCGAGTATATCGTCCATATGAGTGCGTGCGCATTTTCTTTTGCATACTATTATATATATAAATTGACATATATGTTTTCACTTTTCATCAAGCAAAAAAAAATTGTTAACAATTTTCAAAGATTTACAACTACAAAACTCAATGCAGTGAATGAAAAAAGTAAGACAAACAAAAATAAAAGTGATATTAAGCACTATGTAAACTTATTGTTACGTTGCAGCGTAATAATTGCGTATTGTTTTGAAGGATATACATCTATATAAATATTGATAAATGTATTAAGTTGATGTTACAAATGCTAAAGGCAATAAATAATATACTGTATAGGCAAGAATTTTTATTTTCGAATTGAATTCACATTGTAATCGCCGCCACGCGAATGGCAACCCTGCGTGCTATGCGATAACAAACGCACGTTGCTATCGATTGATTTGCATACGCCGCTGCACATCACTAACGCTTTGCGGCATTGGAGCAAATTTTCGCAAAATTTGCGATATAATTTGGGAGTGTGCATTTGTTGAAATTTATTGTTTAAATGGTGTAAGACGCATTAAACAATTGCTGCGTGCGTGCTTGATTTATGTGACCATCCTCTGCGTGCTCCACCAAGCCCAGCGAAACGAAAAATAGCGAGCAACTACAACAAAACGCTGCGCTCAAGTGCAGGTTAGTTTACATACGTATACCTTTTACACAATGGGTAATGGAAAATACTAATATTATCGTATTGAGCTAAAAAGTAAACAAAAAGATGATGTCTCTTCCTAGTAAGTGAGTGCGTCAATGTTATTCGCGTTTTTTGCGCTCGCACATCTGCCAATCTTTCGTAGGCAACTGAAATTGCAATCATCTAGGTGTGGCAAAGGCAACAGCAAAGGCAACGCAACAACCACAACTACACAAAATACAACCACAACTGACAACGCTCCTCATTTAACGGCATTAACGAGCAACAGTAATTTGCAGACAACAGCAAAAAATATTCAACTTGGAAACGCCCGCATCAATATGAGCACAAGCAATGAACAGGATCTGGCCTCAGCCACAACAGCAGCAGCAGTCGCCACCGGCAATCTACCAGATGCCAAGAAAATCGAAGTTATGTATGTCAAAAATTACAATTAAAAAAAATTCCAGTATTCCATTTATTACTATAATTTGTCTCTACTGTCCTGCAGCAACTTTCAACCATATGACAAGCAATGCTGCTACAACATCAAAACGAATCAAACGAAAGTCTATGGCTGTGGCATTGCCCATGCCCATGGCTCCTCTAAGGTAAAGCTTAAGAATGTCGTCGATTATAAATGGGAGCACAAATATTATTATCCCGGGCATTTGGTGGCTGTGCATCGCGATGGCAAGCATTTGGCTTATGCCATTAATGGTGAGTGCTTAACATATACATTATTTTAAATTAGGGATCGAATTTTTATAAGGTCCAAGTTGTTTTTTTTTTTGCTAACTAATGCTCAAAAGCACATCGATTGCAAACACATATGGGCATTTATAGAGGTAT
The DNA here is from genome assembly GCA_035042345.1 of Drosophila fungiperda. Lineage (NCBI taxonomy): Eukaryota > Metazoa > Arthropoda > Insecta > Diptera > Drosophilidae > Drosophila > Drosophila fungiperda. The sequence continues at coordinate 1,632,226 of JAWNLM010000293.1, read as the reverse complement.
GCACGCAAAAGCCGCTTTCCAAATTATATATAATATTTCACTGTTTATTGTTCAAGCAATATGTGAAAGATATTCGAATGATATCTAAGCTTTTGTAACGCAATAATTTGACCATAACCCAATCTTTCGACTGGCATTTCTAGCACTTTGTTTATTTCCCAAATGTGTCAGAATTTATAAACATGTTGAGTTTCATCATTATTATTATTTTTCATAAAAGATACTTTTGATTATTTTTCTGAGGGTATTTTAATGTATATGCTGACAGTTAAAATACATGAAGTTATTCTTAATGTGTACAAATATATATAGTTAACAACAAAGCCACTGGAATGGAGGGCATGGTTCGTGTGTGCAATACCAGTACCAGTCAGCGTGCACTCATCAAGGGTATGAATGGTGAAGTGTTGGATCTACAATTTGCCCACAGTGAAAATGAACGCACTCTGGCAGTTATAGATGTGAGCTCACTGTTTGTTTACAAAATCGATTTAATCGATGGTAATTTGATATGCAAACTTGTGCTGAAAGTGGATGATCCTATTGCTAACTATTCGCCCGAATATGATATGGTCTCCTGGTGTCCATCCATCACGAATAGCAGCAGCACCAGCAAGAATACAAGCGGCAGTGGCTGTGACGATGAAAAGCAACTATTGCTCTGGTCACGCAGCAAACAATTTCAATGCTTCTCTGTCCGAATGATTGTGACCGAACACGGCGTAAGTGTTACAAGCCTTGAGAGCAAAATTTCAATATTTAGACTTACATACAACTATTTTATGTGGATTTTACAGCGCACTCAGATTAATCCGTCGGCGTTGGAAAATGGTTATCTAAAGATTGAAATGGAGTCTTTAATAACCTGTTCATCGCTATCGCCCGATGGCACAACCGTTGCGGCCGCCTGTGCCGATGGATTGGTTCGATTCTATCAAATCTATTTGTTTGATGTACGCAATCATCGCTGCCTGCACGAATGGAAACCGCACGACGGCAAGCCGGTGTCCTCGCTGTTCTTCCTCGATAACATTAACAAGCCCGTTGATGAGTAAGTCAACATTAAATTGATTGATTGATTGTACATAATTCATTTTCTTTGTTTGACAGTGCTTACTGGCAGTATGTTATCACTACTAGCGATCACAATACGGAGATCAAACTTTGGAATTGCTCGCTGTGGGAGTGCCTGCAGACGGTCAACGTAATGGCTTCAATTCCGACCAGTGTGCAGCCGAACATGTTCATAGCTGGCATTGATCGTAGTGCCAATTATTTGGTTATATCCAGTCTCGAGTCCTTAGCCGTATATGTTATGCAAATTGGCAGCATAGGCGGCGGCAGTAGTATCAACACAACCAATGCCGAGGAAAGTGACAGCAACGATTCGGATGATGGCAGCGATGCTGGCAATGCGATCAGCGGGACTGGCAACAATGAAGCCGAACTCCGCATACTGAACGTTGCCGAATTCAAGTTGAGTTCGGGCATACTATCGTTTTCCATTGTGAATGCGAGTATGCGACGCTTGAAGAGCACAAATGAGAGCTATTATCCGTTTGAGGAACCTGATGATTATGATGATGAGAGCAATGCCACCACCGACGCGCTGGTGGTGCACATGTTTGTCGTGCAAGCCAAGAGTCTGCAGGAGTGTCAGATTATTTATCAGCCCTGCGTTCCCGAAAAGCTAAAGTCCGAGCGCAGTTTGAATAGCAGCATGAATACCAGCGTCGTCAGCAATAAACGCTCCGTAACGCCCGACGGACTGCTAGGTGTCAATGAGATCAAGCAGGAGTCCAGTTCTCCGCTTAATAGTAGCAGCGGCTCAAGCGCTGTGCCCTTGGACGCCCTCTTTGCCAAGTCGAAACGCAACTCAAGTAGCTCCACGTCAGCTTCGGTAATTGCTGTCGCTGTCGCTGCAGCAGCGGCTGCCCCATCGGCCATATTGCAGGATGCAACAGCCGTGAGCAAATCTCGCTCCTCTTCCCCACAATACGGCAGCGCATATCCACAGCTGAATCTAATGACACCGGATGCGTTTAGTGCTAGTAGCGGGACCACGTCAACAATGCTCTTAGCTACGACCAGCATTAGCAGCAATACAACTGGCACCGATGCCATCAACAGCTCCACTGTTTCTTCGGCCAATACGGTTGCCAGTATGGATCCAAGTGCGATCAATTCGCAAGTGATGAACACCCTTCGCATGTTGGCCACCGTGACCGCGAAAAGCACGGAACAGGTTAATACGTCTCTGTTGAATCTCGTGAACAACACTTTGATTGAGGATCGGGAGCAGCAGAAGGCGAAGGACAAACTGGAGGCGCGAAAAAAGTTTATTGCCATCGATCGCAATCCGGAACGCAATGCAGCTGAGAATTTGGCTAGTGGCGGCTCCAGTCCCAGTCGTGAGGTGCAAGAGATTATGGCAACCCAAGAGGATACCGATGACTACGAACCGGAACTGGAGAACTTAGAATCGGACGAGGAAAATCCATACTTACTTGTTACTACGTAAGAATCTCTAAATGACTCTCGATTTTATTCTATTCCCAATTCAAATTATAACTTTTAGAACGGATGAGGAATTGGCAAACCCATCATCGTTATTGCAGAGCGTCGAGAAAGCGGCAGCCACGGCCAATTGGTTGCCACAAGAAACCAAGCTGCAGCCAACCAAAAAATCAGCAGAGCTGCAAAACGCTGCACAAATCATGTCGCAGGCAGTGCAGCATAAGAACAATGGCAATGTCCCGCCCTCACTTGGCAGCAACAACAACACATCAACAACACTCAACAACAGCAGCAACAGCCATAATGCCACAACTGAAAACTGTCCGAACAATGCAGACATGAATGTAAAACTGGAACAGCTATTAGGTGCGTGTATAAAAAGACCTGTGGCATAGAGTAGCAATTTAATAATTCACCACTTAACTTCATAGATCTTGTTAAGGCGCAATCACAACAACTTAACAAACTGGAACATGAGGTTAGCAAATTGCATATGCAACAGCAACAAGCCAGCTGTACCACAGGAGCCGCCTTGCAGCCGAAAAGCGTCAACGAATTAGCATACAAGATTGAAATGCAATTGTCCAAACTGATGGAGCAGTATCTCAAGCGTTACGAGAACGAACACAAAAAGAAACTAGCCGAATTTCTGCACACACGGTAAGTAGAAGATAATAATTAGAGAGTTTTAAGTTTAATATTATTAATGCAGCAATATAAGATAAAATAGTTATTTCAATCTGATCAATTTAAAATCAATATTTTTGACAGCAGATATAAAATCAAATTTAATGAGCCACAGTCAGAATAATTCTATAATATATCAATTATACGTAACTCTTTCATGAACATTAAACTATTTTTATTTATTCTTTTCATTCATTGTTAATGCTAGTGAGACTCAAAATCGTGAGTTGCGTGATTCGATACTACAGGTGCTCAATCAGTATGTTATGAATCATTTCACGGACATCATTGGCAACGTACTGACTATGGAGCTGCAACGTCAATTGCTTCCGCGCGTCAATGCCAAAATGGATCAACTGCAGGCTCAAATGCAGATAGAAATTGTGCAAAAGTTAACTGTGATTGACAGGGCGGTCAAGGAAAACATAGCACAGGTGGTCAAGAGCAAGGTATGAAAAATAAACCGACAATTTTTCGCTTTATATATATGTCATATATAAATATATGTTTGTACTTTCAGCCATTCCTAGACTCTTTTGGCAAGTCCGTACTGATTGGCGTGCAGACCAGCCTGCAGACGGCATTCATTGAATCAATGAGCAGCACTCTGATACCAGCCTATGAGAAGTCCTCGCAGAACATGTTCAAGCAGTTACACGACGCGTTTAGCATTGGCATTAAAGACTGTAAGAGCGTCAAATACTTAACATCACTTACCTATTGACTAATTATTAATTTAATCATTGCTGCTGATAGTCATGGTGGAGTTTAATGCCTATCTGCAGCGCATGCCACAGTCGCACAATAACGAAGAGCTGAGCAACAAGCTGGGCCTATTAAAGCAGCTGGTGGAGTCGAATTTACTAAAGCATCGCACCGAACTTACTGACGCCATGCTGGAGACACAGCGTGAAGTCAAGAGCCTAGAGATATTGCTCTCCCGCCAAGTGCAGGAGACAATTCGAAATGAACTGCGCAAGCATTTGGATAACCAGAATATGGCGTTGCGTTCACAGGCGGCGACACCTGCACCCACTTACGATTTACGCGAGAGCATTAGACAGTTGCTGCAGGCGGGTCAAATCAACAAGGCCTTCCATCAGGCATTACTGGCAAATGATTTGAACCTGGTGGAGTTTACGCTGCGTCACACGGATCGCATGCAAGTGTTTGCACCCGAGGGCTGCCGCCTGGAGCAAAAGGTGTTGCTCTCGCTCATACAGCAAATATCAGCGGACATGACCAATCACAATGAGGATAAACAGAGGTAAATCATTTTTAATTTTATTGCTAATTTGTATTTTATTAATATGTTTCCCTTTTAGCTACCTCAATGAGGCGCTGCTGGCCATCAATATGTCGGATCCCATAACGCGTGAGCATGCACCGAAAGTGCTCTCTGAATTATATCGCAATTGCCAGCTGTTCATCAAGAATTGCCCGAAGAGTCCACAATGCAGCAATGTTCGGCTACTGATCGCCATGTGCAGTGCAACGTATCGTGATCAGTTCAAATGATATTGTGACGTGGCGGCAACCGCCAGCGCTTGGCAAGGACAACAACTCGAACCCAATACTATGCACAGAGACCCACACATATATCCACACACACAAATTTAAAGCAACACATACACACATCAACACACCCAACCATACACACAACCACACAGACACACAAATTTTTTGTAGTTAAGCTGCTTATCCCATTTAAACCATCTCTAGCTCTAGCTTCAATTTGACTTCAATACCTTTCCCAATATATCTACATTGTGTCCTCTTTCCCCCCGTAAGCTGAAATTTTTCCACAGTATCTTCGTAAATATTTGTTTTGTGCGTATATGTTTTTTTTTTAATATTATACTTAGATTTTACTCTTATCTGTTCTTGTCACAATATTGTGTTTTCAAAAAAAAAAAAAAAAGAATAGCGAAGAATAGAAATGTGCAAGTCCAATTCGCGTGATCAACAATTGCAATAAGTTGTATCTTTTTGATATATATATATATATTTAAAGAAATATTGAGTATTTTTCTTTTTGTTCCTTTTGAGCTCTTTATCTATACACTTTCCATTTATCATGACGCTTATCGAAGAGTAATGTTAAAGCAGAGCTATAGAATTACGTTTAAAATGCTACATTTTCTCAAAATAACGATAACGGTCTTTCCATGCGAGAGACGAACAAATTTAATGTTTGCTAAACAAAAAGAATAACAGAACTACAAGTAAATGCGTAAATATTAAGCTAAGACTAAACAAAAAAAAAAAAAAATGTAATAATAAAAAAAAAATAATAATATATGTGTGTATTTGAAAACTAATAAATAATTATTGCATTCGGACACTGAAGGTTTCGCATGATTAAACTAAAACATGAAGTTCTTCAAATGTTCTGTCTGAATATATGGGACAACATCAATATCAATATCAATTTACCTATAATAACATTTCTATTGCATGTTTGTCCTTTCAGGGGATGGAGCTAAACCACAGACCCATCAGATTTATATATTCGGATGGCTTGGATGGAATATTTTATATTTGTTGGGCACGGCCATTAACCTTTCATCTTTTGCAATTGACCCACATGGCCAATAAGCGAACACCGATTAATAAATTAAAATAATCATATACACGAAACATTTTGTTTGTGTATTGGCTACATTGCCCTTACAAGAGAAAGTGCGGCATACTTTCAAAACCATATTGAAAAAATTGCTCTACATGGGCCAAATCTTTTGAAGTTTGTATAGGACATGGTGCGTGTGAATCACAACGTACAACTATTTCGAACTGCATTCAATTTTTATTTTATTTCAGCCGGGAAACATCGAATTTTTCGACTTTTCTCAGTTTGACTAATACCAAATTATTTGTAAAATCTAAAAAAAATCGATAATCCTTTTTAATATAAGGCAACATATATGTATCCTTTCGAGAACATAAAGGATATAACTCAGCTATGGATTTAAGGAAAATAGCTCTAACAACTTATGTAAGAACCAAATCAATCGAAGTGCATTCAAAGCTATTGGGGTCATCTTGGCAGCCAAACACCTATAAACATTGGGTTATATTTTAAGAAGTTTTTTCTACCCAATACCCAATTGATAGCCAGTCAAAGAGTAGAGTACAAATTATATTTTTCATCGTCATATATATGCAAATATTACAAAATGTTGTCTTGGAGACATACGAAAAAAAAACAAACAATTATGTATATGTTTTTTGATTACCACAGCGTAAAGTTTTAGCAAATGTAAAGCTAGTTGTATTTCTAGCACCAAAACAGCGCCATCCATAATCAGCTAATAAGAGCCAGCAGCTCCGAGGTGCGCTGCAAACAACTACAGCCACAGCCCGTGGCACAAACCGTGTGATGCTGTGCAAAGAGTGAGTAGAATTAAAAACTGAAAAATTAAAAGAAACATTGATTTTCTGTTACGCACCTCAAACCAGTGTATCATGTGTTGCAAGTGTCCGCCATGGCCGCAGGAGAGGCATGCATTTGATGCACCGCGCACGGGCAGGCAACAAAGGACGCAGATTAAAACTGGCCGCTTGCATGGCTCACATTTAGGCGTACGCTTTGGTTTGCCACAGCCGGCACACTCGGTGACAAATTCAACGCCCTGCGACGGCGGCGGTGTGTGCAATGTATGCTTGAGGATTACTGCCCGCTTCGTTAGCAGCTGCCAGCCAAAGAGGACATCCGCATAGGCGCGCTTGAATTGATCGAAGAGTGGCATTTTGGTACGTCGAATTAGCGAACAAGCATACGCATCCGTCTGTCCCAGCTTAAAGTCCAGCCAATCCAACGAATCCGACCACGAATTGCTGCGCAACTGCTTCAACTGTTGCCAAGTGCCGCTCGAGGCACGCGCCTGGGCGTATGATTTGAAATCGAGCGGCAAAACCGTATGATATGGCGACAATTGCGCATGAAGCTGGGCGGGCAGACGGCAGCTGGCCACATCTATGTCCATGCCAATCAGCGCCGTGGTCGGACACTTGTCGAAGAGGCAAGCGAGAAGTACAGCGGTTTGAACATCCCCAGCACCAGCATAGTGCATAATGAGCGATTCCAGCAGTGATTTCTTGAACGGATCCTTATAGTATTGCAGCTGACAACTCATCGACGACTCGTGCGGCACATGCGGCGTTGCTATCAGCTCCGCCAGCAGCCAAATGGGCACTAAATCCAGTCGTCCGTTTGCGCGACAAATTTCACTATTGCGTCGGCACGTTTCGATAATATTTCGCTTGTCCAGCGTAAAATCGCGAGCCATGTCGCGATTAAGGTGCAGCAATTGGCTTGCATCGTAGATGTGAACTACGGGAGTGGTGCCATTAATTTGGCGCATCACACGCTGCTTGCCCTGAAGACGCTTGAAGGCAATCATGCGCTCCTGCAGATAGAACGAGGCGTTCGGATCCCGTTGAGCTGTTGTTGTTCCCATTACATTGCCCAGCAATCCGCTGCCATTGATGGCGCTCAGGGTGCGCGGCGTAATCGAGTGATGCTGGCGCAATGTCAACCGTTTGGTGTTCATCACCTGGGCAAAGGTGGTCAACATGCCGATGGCATTAAAGTGCACGCCCGACGTGCGTGGAAATGGTATGCAGGCGTCGTGCAGAGCACTCGACAGCGCTCCTTCCAGACGCGGCGATTGCAGCAACATCTGACTGCGATCCGCACCAGCGCCAGCAACGGACGTCAAACGCTTCTTCATTGCGGCGACCAGTGCGCGCAGGCATTGTTCCAGGCAGCTGCGAGATTTCTTGACACGTTGCAGCGCATTGGTGCGCAACACTTTGAGAAGCACTCCGCTCACATCGCTGGACAGAGTGGTGCCCTGGCACAGCTGAAAATCGGGCGGCACGTTTGGACTGGGATAGGCGGTGGGAAATGTCACCTGCAATATGATCGTGTGATCCGCAGCGCAGATCTTAAAGCATGCATAACGCTTTATCGCGCACAGCATATCAACATCCACGTGTGGCATATTTGTGTTAAGCAGCGAGAATTCGTGCTGCAGCGAACAGGTCGGCTGATCTGTTAGGGAGCGTGCAATGTGCGTCTCCTCGCGTCGCGCATAAACGCCACCAAAGCTTGGTGAGCGTGCCATCGGCAGGGCATTGGCACCCAAACCCGGCTCCAGTGTCGCTGCAATGGGCAGCGATGCAGCCGTCATCGGACGTGGCTGTAGCGTATGCATAAACTCAGGCGGCGTCAGAGCGCGCAATTCACTTAACTCCGGCTCGTAGCGTGATGAATCGCCCTCCTCATCCTCATCGGGCGAGGGTTCGCATAGCTTCAGCATTGTATCATCGATTTTCCAGACGCGCAACGTTCGATCACGCGACCATGTGACCAATTCCTGCCAGTTTTCGCAGAAATTTAATCAATCAATGTATTTTTGTCATTTGGCGTGACTTACAATTTCCGTAGAGTCCTCGCGATTGGGTCGCCAGGCAAAGTCCAAAATGACATCGGTGTGTCCCACAAATGAGCAAATGGGATCCGTTTGCTTGCTATTACTCCAAAGTAATAGACTGTTCTCGCCGCGGCCCAAATGTGGCACCACAATGCTGACCAAACCGTTGCCGATGGGCTACAGAAAAAAATATCAGTTAGTTCAAAGGGACTGACCTAAGTATACCCTAAGCTGTACTCCCAATTTTAAAATATTACATATACTTAGCAAAACTTATAAAGAATTTCTATTGGGTTAAGCCCATTCCCGGTCTTACTGTGTATCGTGCCCTCCATACTGGTGATAGCGTGGTAATGATCTTCTCAGCTCTCCTGGGATTGCACACATCAAAGTATTTTACGGTGCCATCCTGACTGGCTGTGGCCAGGCATGTCTCCCGTTTGTGACTCCAATTGATGCCATGCACGCGATTCAGATGCGCGGTTATATAATGTGTGGGACAGCTGCCCTTTCGTATGTCCCAGATTCGCAAATCACCGTCGTGAGCGGCGGCCAGCAAGTTGCCCGAGCGACGATTAAAGCCAACCTGTGTGGCGCCCGCTGAAATGAGAAATGAAATGAAATGAATATCAGCAAGTAAATATATCTATATATAAGACAATTACACATGCAGACTGCGTTCAAGGATAATGCCGGCTTGCGTGGGTCGCGCAGATCCCAAATGTGCGAGAAGGTGTCTATGGAGCAGCTGACCAGCAAATTGGGATTCTTGTTATGCCAGTCGATGTCGGTAACTGTGCGCGTATGGCCACGCAACGAATTCTCGTAGTAGGGTTCAGCAGGACCCCAGCGCACAATGTCAATATTTTGACTGGTCTGCAAGCAAGGATGTGAAAAGCATAAAAATATAATTTTACTTTTGTTTGGCTTAATGTGTCTGCAAAAACTAACCGCTATCGCACAATATTCTCGACGACTGGGGCAATTAGCAAACTCGGCCACGGATACGTCGTATTTGGACTGACGCTCGTGACGACGCAGTGTTCCATCGTCTTGGCCTAAACGCTGCAGAGCCAAATGACCACGACCGGCCAACAGCACCCATTGACCAGAGTAGTCCACAGACATGGCCGTCGCCTGGGAATCGCGGTGCTCGTAACATTTGTTGCTCTGTCTGATGATGTACGTCTGTTCGGAGACACCGGTGCCGCCGGCGCCCCTTTCACCATTGCCACTGCCAGCGCGTAGTGTTTCTGTTGGCGGCATCCTACTTTATGCAGGTGTTGTGGGTTTTGATGTTGGTGATGTTGGCGGTAACATAAAGTGATATTTTTAATTAATTAACTAACTACAGTACAAAACAAAACGAACTGATAAGAACACGAACAATAACAAATTATCGTATTTCGTTTATATCGATTATGGTTATCGCTAGAACACCAGGGCTGAACGCACGAAATATATGCACGTCACAATCATTAGGAAAAAATAACTGCCAAATTGTGAAATGCTTTTAATTATTTTTTCTGATATAATTATTTGAAAAAGAATGATATTATGTTTAGTTATGACCTAAATTTTAAGTGCAATTTTTGGACTCTATAGATTTACTTAAATTGTACGAATTAGAATTTTTGTTTTGGCTAACAAAAGCGTTAAATTGGCATCACTGTAAGTTAAATTTCCCAAAACAAAGTTGAATTTATCGATATCATAGAAAAGTTGTGAGTAACTAACCATGTGCAAAATGTGTAAGCAAGCCAAGGACGCTAATTAAAGCAAACTTAACACAATATTCGTACCATTTATTTAAATAAATGATGGAGAATCTTAACGACGATTGCCAATTGATGATTATTGGCTATTTGGAGCTAGAAGACCAACAAGCTCTATATGAAGCAACAGAAAACTTTACAAGTAGATTGAACAGCAATATAATCTATGCCTGGCAGCACAAAACTAAATATACCCTGTGCCCAAAAGAGCTCAACGAAAATCCTAAACATTTGGAGTTGTTCCTACGCAGCATTGCTCCAACGGTACAATGTATTTATCTGGATCAAGTCACGTTAACGTCAATGGCACCTTGGATGGATCATAAATTCCCGAGCGTGCGAGAGTTGGAATACAGCTTGGATGCTTTTGATGATTGGGTGAAAGCACAGAAACTGTTAGTGGAACTGTTTCCAGGAGTGACTTCTGCTTGTCCAAGAGGAAATTTTAGCTACAGTATCGCTGCCGAATGGACGCAGTTGCGCAAACTAAACTTAACCGATACTTGGGATATAGGTACAATACAAATTTGTCAATTGCCGATGCTGGAAGAGTTGATAATTGGTCCTTTTGTTACAACTGGAGATTCATTTGTGACCAGTGTGGCTAGATTGCCCCTGTTTCAAGTGCTGAGCTACACTAAGAATTATGATCATCTTCCCTCTGGAACACTTATAAATAGTATTATAGATTTGCGTTGTCTGGACATAGAGGAGCTTATATTTCGTGACTCAATTTGGGAGTGCGATCTGGCCAAACTCCAACAGGTCAAGAATTTGCGTCAGTTAACACTACTCGAAGATGATGGCTTTAGAGTTGATAGTCTTCAAACTTTAGTCTCTTCTTTGCCTTTGTTGGAGCAATTGCATTTGATTGATTTTCAATTTTGGTGCAACGAGAATGAGCTTTGGCAAACCATCGACATGTGTCCAACTCTGGAAGTGTTAAATATATCAGGCATGCAGTTATATGCCGACTTCTTTGGCCAAAGTCGACGTTTCATGGAGAATGTTTTAAGGAAGCGATCTCGTCCCTTGACTCTACATTGTTATAATACTGGCAATAATGACAACTTGGTAAGTGGAGAAGAACATTTTTGCGTAGAGCTCTTTTAAATACATTTTTTCTTAATCTTTACAGATTCGTCAGTGCTTTCAACATTGTAAATTGAAACTTTCCTTTGAGCCCTTAAGAGAGGATATAGACGAGTACTGTTCTACCAAAATAAAACTTGTGCCTTTGAAGAAGTGACATTTGCAACAATTGTTCAATATTTTCTCAGGGAATGAAACATAAATTGTTCAAGTTTGATTACCGATATTAAATATATTTTTGTAAGATTTTTATTCCTATAAGTAATAAATAAAAAATAAATGTACAAGATTTAATCGACTTCTCAGAAATTATATTCAGTTATAGGCTTATTTATTTTTATTGTCACTAAATAAATATATAAACGATCGAATTCTATTTTTAAGACTCCATTTAATTAGTCATGAGTTAATTTGTTTAACTTTGTACAAAATCTGCACTAATTATTTGCGTTATTATTTCATAGAAATAGTTGTATGCTTAGCTTAGAACTATGGTGTAAGCATCAAACACATCTAAGGCTACGTATTGGGCATAAGGATGATGGGGACTGTGATGCTTATCTGTGACAATAGCAAAACATTTTCAGTGTGGAGTCATTGACGCAGTAGCTCTGACTGCCATACAAATTGATGCGGCTAATGGTTCCAGTGAGAGCACTCGAATATCCAGTCATCCGCACCGTGGACTCGAAGATAGCCAGACCCGGTTTGGTTTGCAAACGCAATGTTATGTCCACGGCATAGTCACTGTTAATCTCCTTGACCATTTTCTGATGGGGCGCCGCTATAAACGCCTGCAGTATGGAATTCAAATATAGTGTCCGGCATTGCGAATGCGCCGATAATCGTTCATTGATCAGACGCACCAAAAAGCGGGCGGCGCGCTGCACTCGGTCATTATTGGTTGGGAGCTCCTCGCGCTGATGGCAGGTGCACCAGTGGGCCGCAATGCCCGCCTGCTCACAATTGCGCTCTGCTGGTATCGGCAGGAATAAGCTTATCCCACGAGGCATTATGCTATCGATATCTATGAGCTCGGCGGCGTTGCGTTGCAGCTGCTCCGGCTCCAGCTGGCGCATGTCGAGCAATTGCAGCAGTGTGGCATGCAGATCGAATGGTGTTGTCAAACGCTTGGCATTTAGCTCCAGATTGGCAATGGCCTGTGGATATCGCTGCTTTAGCCAGGCGGGATAGAGTGCGATTAGCAGCGGTTGCCGTTCCTCCATCATGCCCTGATAGGTGCGACGGAACGAGCCCCAGCGCAAACCGTGATCGGACATCAGAAGCACCAGTGTCCGATTAAGCACACCCGACTCCTGCAACTGCTGCAGATTCAACACCAGCTGCGTGTCCAACAATTGTGGTGAATTGAAATAGTCGTGGGTCAACGCTACCGACCAGAAAAACGAAAAGAAGAGCTCTTGACGCATGTGCGGCACCAGCTTTCGCATATACTCCAAGAGGACATCTGCTGTGCGCCTCCCGCCCATGCACAGGTGGATGTTCATGTCCTTCTTTTGGGCAATGTGCTTTTCCATCTCCAGCAGCATGGGACGCAAATAGTAATCCGTTGGCGGTTTGCGAAATCCCTTGCGATTGAAGTTAAATAATCCAAGGAAGCCGACATCCTCGGCATAGACCGTCTTGTAGCCGGCCTGTTTGTAGCGCTTCCACAAGAAGGTGCAACCATCGTAGCTGGGATGCGCCAGCGGTGCCACACACGATATGTTCAGCTCCTGATCATCCAGGCCACTTAAAAGTGGCACCAGATTCGGAAAAGTGTTGTCGCCCACCTTGTTGAAGCCCCAGAACTCCACGTGCGTCAGATTCTTGCGGATGTAGGCCTCCGTGCGACGCATTTGCCGACGGAAATTCAAATGTGAGACACTATCAATGCCCAGCACCATCACCGACAGCCGCTCCTCAGTTTCCGCCGTTGGTGTATCATTAAAACTGCTAGGCTTAAGCGACGACTTGGTGCTATTTTTACGTTTCGTTTCCGGCTTATCGACGACAAAGAAGTGACAATCTTTGTAGATGAGCGATCCAGCCGGATCATGACATTCCATATAGATATACTCCAAATCCTTGGGCAGCTGTACCGTTTTGGACAACTTAAACGACAACTGCGGCCTATAGTCATTCGTATTGTCTGTCTGGCGACGCACTTCCGTATATTTGCAATTGATTTTGGACACATCCTTGATGTTGTAGTAATGCAACTGTTCCTTCGCATCCATGTTGAGCAGAAGCTTTCCCGGCACCACATCGCTCGTCCGCATCAATGGCGCTGCGCACGAAAATGGTCGCGGATGGAACATAAACTGTGCGATGTTGTCGTCGAACACCTCAAAGTAGGGCATCCGGCAGCCAGGTGTATCGATAAAATATGCCCTGGTCACATTATACTCGTCATCGATGCGTGCAATAAAATCAAAGCGATCCCGCAGTCTTAGCAGTTTTGTCCTCAAGTTATAATCGACAAATAGATAGGAGAAGACGCACACGCAGAATATGATAATCACAATCTTCTTGAATTGGCTCCGATTCTTAGTCATGTTATAGTATCGATAATAATGCTGTAGATCACGCTTTGTCATATACTTTGGATCCAGCAGATATTTGCTTCTGAAAATAAATAATTGTATAAGTTCTTAGATGTGTATATATATTTTTATGTATTTTTTCATAAACTTTTTGGAAAACATTAAAATATTTATCACAGCTTGCTGCAATGTAAACAATGTACAATTTGTTATATTAGAATAACTAGATAATAACGAAACAAAAAGTATTATTGGAAAATGTTTTAAGGCTTTAATATATATTCAAGAAAATATGATTATATTGAAAACAATTTTAAAATATGGTTTTATAATTTCAATAAAGCAAAATTGTAATTTAAACTTGCTGAATCCTGTTTTTAATCATATTCGCAAGCTGTTCTGGCAAAGTTCAATGACATCTTGCCTAAACAAGCGGCCATCTATCATTAATTAAGGCGACAAACAATATAATGGCAACACACACACATACATATATAGACCGGCGAGTCCTCAAACTTTTGAGCATCGTTTAGTCAGTCTTAGGTGTCATTTTATGAGCACAAGGACGTGACGTTGTCAATGTATTTTTTCTTTTCTATTTTTATATGTGTTTTGTTGCAAATCAGTGAAGACAGGAGTCGAGCTGCATAGCTGACTCATGAGTATATTTGTGTGTGTGTGTGTCTATGTGTGTGCAACTAGCGCGCGCCCGAAAGTATGCAATGCAAATTTATGGCTGAATTTTGAACGATGCGAGACGAAACACGAAATGATGCGAGCAAAGACAAAACACTATGGCAAAACTGCTCAAAGGCTTTTAGAGCTTGGTGTCTGTTCACAATACATCTGCCATCTCTTTCTATTCGAACTGTAGCAAAATTTAATGTATATATATCATGTTGATGACGAGAGCGCAGCAATTTAATTCAAATCACATTAAAAGCATTTGTAGACTTTAGCTTTTGTTAAGTACGTTAAAGGGCAACATCTTCACCACAGTTTAAACAAATAATTGATTAAGTATAGCATAAAATCGTGGAGACAACAGAACTATCAGCCTCAATCTTAACTCGCTGCTTGTATTATTATTTCTTCCTTTTAATAATAAACAACCATCCCAGATAAATTCACTATTACCTAATTTTTGTGTTTCTTTTTTGAAGTACCCGCGATATGCAAAGATATTTTATTTGTACCTTAAATAAAAATATATGAAAACTTAAAGGGCTCCTTTATAGTACTTTCTACATCAAAATCTAAATTGAATGCATGCAATTTGAATTGTTGGATAGCTGCAATTGGCGAATCGAGCACATAATAAATAGCTAATACGCTTGCAGCTACTTTTCAATACAACTTTATAAACTTACGAGTAAGACCATTTGTCGGCGATTTCTTTCTGATTTGTTTGATTCCATCAGTTGCATTTCGACTTGAGCAAACACACAAGAAACTCGCCGTGCAAATGGCATACGAGTTGGTCCGTAAAGCAAACAAGAAGCAGACTGCAGGCAAGGGATACAAAGCCATTTACACACACACACACACACACACTTATGCAGACACCTACACGCATACTTACTCATAGCTCATATCGCCGTATTTTCGGTTATCCCTTGTTGTGTAGTAGGCACGCATTTTAGCAGCTTTCAATTAAATGAATTGCCCACGATTATCTCGTTGCCACTTTTAGTTAAGTCCTTGACATTTTCTTGCCCTGTTTTCACTGTTGTGGTTTTGTTTCTTATTTGCTTGCGTGCCACATTTTTGATGGCAACACTCTTTTTGTGTGCACTTTCAATACAAGATTTTCCACACAACTGCGTCCACAATGAGCGCTCCACGCCCCTCGCTAAAAAAAAAGGTCTCACAGACTCAAGCTTTGGTTTCCTGGGTTACCTGGGAGCAGCTGCAGACGCCTTTGCTGGCTGCCTACCAAACACTGGATGCTGTGTAGCTCCAGGCCGCCCTTTTCATGCTAAATGATTTCTCTCTCTCTCTCTCTCTCTGTTTTGACATTTGGCTGGACTAACGGGAGAATTGGAGACTGCGCAGAAAACATCTTTTTGACAGCTGCCAGGGATGCTGTGAGTTAAAATGCACTGACAAAAATTTTAGGGGTTGGTTTGCGAATTAAAAAGTGTGTTTTTTAATTTAAGTTGAGTATTTATTTAATGACCAAAAAGGAATTGTTTTTATAAATGGCTTTAATTTTGAAAACAATTATTTATTTTATATTTATTATTATTATTATTTGCATATTTGTTTAAAAATTTTAAAATGTAAATTTATGCTGCAGTTTTAAGTAATTCCACTTTTATTACAAATTAATTATTTTAATCATTTGTTCAATTTTGTGTACTTTTGACTTTATAGTGCAGTGAATTTAAATAAATATATGAGAAGTTAGAATGGTCGACTTAAAAAATTTGTATTAAGAAGATGGAAAATGAATTTTGCTGCCTAATGCAAATGTAGTATGTGCTATTTACAATACTAAAGTTTCTAAATCAATTCAAATAGTGCTTATATAGAAATACTAAGATTTATTTGTGAGTATTTAATTTTTTGCCTAACTTGTTGCTTTTTGTTTTTACTTGTTTAATGAGTTAAGTGAGTTAAGGGAGTGTGGAAGGGTGTGTGGAGTGTTTTAATTATGATTTGCATGCTTTGCTTAATCAATATACAGAAATGAGTGTATTTTGATAGATTTATGGGGTCAAGAAACGCATGAATTGTTTTTATGGCCAATGAACTCGTTGACAGCAATCCAGCTGTGTGTGTGTTTTAGATGTAGTACAAACCCATAAATCCCTTGCCAAAATGATCAAAATATGCACTTAGTTTATTGTTTGCCTCAACATTGATTCGCAAGCTCTGCAAATACTTGATTCCTTGATTTAAAGGGATTTTTAGGCAATGTATGGTTTTAATTACTTCTGTTTCCAAGCAATATAAAATACTTTGGCGTGGGCTGCCCACATGCAAATCCTTTGACTGAAGGATATCCTGCAGCGTTGCCCATTTTTGCTCATTAGTTATGAAAAATGGTAGCTGCTAAAGATGAAAAGGACGCAAGGATCAATTGACTGCAACATGTACATATGTGTGTGGGTTCTGTGCGTGTATGTATGTGTGTGTGTGTGTGTGTGTTAATAACACACTGCTGCAGGCCAAACATGGCATTTTTATGTTCAATAATTACAACAACAACAGCAACAACAGCGAGCGTAAATCACTCGCCTGAAAAGAGCATTTCACTGTTGCCCTTCCCACCTCCCCGCCATCTCAACAGGACTTTCCAAGTAGAGCGATTAACAAGCGTTTGTAATGTTTCATTATTGTAAAAAATGGAGGAAAAGAAACGAAAAGAAGAAAATAATAAATAATGGCAGCCACTGCGAAAAGTCGTCTATAAAAGCGAGATGCCCATAAAGCAAACGCTTCAGTTGAAATTTCAAAGTGTGCACAGCCAGCGGAAAAGTGCATCCAACTGCAAATACCATCACCAAAATAAGGGACACACTGCAAGTGATTGTAATCAGTCTAGTTTGCTGCTGGCGTCCACTTTCCACTCATTAACTGTAAAATGCTGCAGCAGCAGCCGCAGCAGCAGCTTCGTAGCTGGGACAGCCAAAAGCAGCGACGTCATCGCCGCCTGCAGCTGGACAGAAGGTGCGGCAGAAGCAACAACAGAAGCAGCAGGTGTCGTCCAAACTATTTGCCAGGCCTGCTGATTGTGGTGCTTGTCCTGCTCCAGAATTTTGAGCTACACATGTGTAGGCAATTGATGGGCACTGATGCCGGCATCCAGAGAAACAGGGATATGGTCGCCATCGAGAAACGCCAGCCCGAGGAGATATTCAGTGCGCCAAGCGATGCGGACGACAGGGGCTACGATGAGTATCCGGTGAGTGATGAATCCTAGTGTTGTACCGATTCGTTCACACTACGTTCAATTGAGCTAAGCTCTAATATTTCATATACATATTTTACACAAAAAATAGTATTTGAAGAGTGGCGATTACTTTATCAAAACTAAACCAATTTTCATAGACTTTTGCAGTTTTGACTAGAAAATATTCTATTCCCATTTAGGGGTCGCCTCTTCAGAAAGAGGTAATCCAATATATAAGTATTTAAGCCAACTAAATATGTGTATATTTTTTCAACAAAGTTGTAAATTATTTCAACGATTAGTTCATTTGTTTCATAAAAAAAACTTAAATACTTAACAGATTTAAGCTTGAACGTTACTTAGACTCAGTACACACTTCTCCGCCCTATTCTTAAACTTAAAACAAAATAAATAAAAAAAAATTCGATGCGTGGGTTTTTGGGCAAACCTTAGAAATACTTCTCGCATTACACAAGAATTTTTTTTTGTAATTGTAACTTTTTCATTTGATTGCTTGCCCTGCAGGTGAATTTCTTGCTTTGACAAGATGATTCGGACCACCCACGCCACCCATCTCACATCTGTCTATCTTTCTATCTCACTCTCGCAGTTGACGTCACATCATTTAAAAATAAGTCAAGTCCAAAAAAAAAGTAGAAAAATGGGCGTCTGCTAAACGCAAACACGCCATGTGGCCGAAATTGCGTATACGCCAGGCTTAAGTGTTGAAAACTATTTTTTAAACAGTTTGATTAAGCTTTCTTAACAGAAAATGCCAGGTGCTTAAAGTATTTCAAATATATTCGAATCAAAATATTTTTGCAGATGTAAATTTTGTTTCTTTGAGAGGTATAATTTAAATTTAAAGAAATGTAGTACCTGGAAACTTACAATTTATACAAATTATCAATTTCTTAAAATTGGAATCGTACCTTTTTTAATTTCTTACATAAATTATTAAAATGGGTCGAAGACAAATTCCTCATCAAAAACTTAACTCTTAATTGCAATACCCATTTTATAGATGGTGGTGCCAAAAAGGGCTGCTCTGTTGCTGGATCGCCTAATGGTTGCACTGCATCATGCGCTGGAGAACGAACGTGAAGGACATCGCATCGGTGACTTCTATGCCAATAAGAATCTCTTGCAACTAAAACCCAGCCAGATCAAAAATGGTATCGAGCAGCTGCAACCGATGGAAGAAGGTAATGATTGATATCTGATAGAGATTATATGATAAATTTGACTACATATTTTGTAAAGGTAACAAGCACAAAACGATGAATAGCCAAAACTATCACATGTATAGCGATGATGATCCTGGCGTGATGATGGATTATGATTTCAAAGATTTAAATCAAATAAATCGCGCAACTGGCGAAACAGTAAGTTGGATATTGAAACCAAAATATACAATTAAAGATAGCAATTAGCAATGTAGAAATGTGTAAGAAAATTTCAGTTAATGGCAAAGAGCTTTCAGAGAAGAGCCGGCGCTGCAGCTGGCAACGATGCGGCACAATCAACACATGGCGGCTCAGCGTCAGCAGCGGCAGGATCCATAGCTGGAGCTGGTCCTGGTGCCAGGCGCATCCATCACGTTGCCAATGGAGGTGGTCGCGTGTATTGGCGCTGCTATTTCAATGCCGTTAGCTGCTTCTAAACCAGCCAAGCAATCCAGACCAAAAAAAGTAATATTTAAATAAACCAACCAAATCCACCAATTTATGTAGCTCCAGGCTCGGCTCCAGCTTTTTAACACTAAAAAACCATCATATTTTTGCGCGTTTCCTTGGCTGCTATGAAAGTTGTTCGCGTGATTAACTGAAATCATCTGTAAACATGAATTGTAAACTGACATTTTCTGTAATTGTATTTGTGTCTAAAAAAAAAAAAACCAACAACAAACTTATTTCTCTGTATATCGATGCAGCTGTGCACTGCGTAATAAATAAACTAGAAATCAACTTGCTTAGCTTATTCCTCAATCAATAAATTAATAAATTGATATATGCATATGTATATATATCATTTGTATAATCCATAAATGTGGTATGTTAATTCAGAATGCCTAATATTGATTGGCATAGCCATAAAAAAAAAATAGCCTTCATTCAATCAGCTTTATTTGTTGCGTACAACATTTTCGTGTCGTATCGGTTTCTTATCAGTGCCTCCAATTCTGGGTGCAAACACATAATACTCTTTGTTGTACTTAGTCGAGATTGTCCCCGGAGGTAGCACTTTGCGTGTGTTTATTCACTTAATTATATAATATGGAGCACTTTATTAATATGCTCACAATTTACATACACAATTTAAAAATACTTTTATCAGGCCTATCAAATATAACAGCGTGTAGACTTTCTATAGGAAATAATATCAAAAAATAAAATTGAAAATATATATGGAATTGGATCCAAATTACCACATGCCATATTTTTAAGGCTGAGCCAACTCAAAATATTTTCAATTAATAATTAATACTGCTTTTAAATTTAAAAACTTGATTTTATATTAACATACAAATAATATATGTATTTTCTACGCATATACCTTATAGGTATTTCAAGAACTTCGAGATCCCTAAACAGCTTAAAAAGCTTACTACTTGCAACATTTTACCTCTCGGCCAAGTTCTGCATATTTGTTGCAAATTATTAATTAAGATTTGATATCTAGTTAACACTGCCTTGAAGTTATGAAACATTTAAAGCTGGTTAACATAATATAAATATTGTACGCAAGTAACAAGGTCCTCATAGGTATTTCGAGAACTTAATATAAATTGCTACCTGCAACCGCTTACCTTTTGGCCAAGCTGCAAATATTTAATGCAAATGATATGCGCTCTGCAACACAAACTCAACTAGTTTCTGGCTTTGAGTAAAGTTCAAAGTGCATATAATTATTAGTTGAGTGAGTCTCCTTTCCCCTCCCCACCGCACAAGCTGATCGTTTTGCGTGTGCAGCGCACGTAATTCGCTTTATGGCAAAGTTTAATTGCCTGTTGCTTTGGCTGCAACCGGCTTAGAGCCAAGTCAAGTTTTATTGGCCAATATGTAAAATTATAGGTATTGCATTACAAATTGATGTGAATTTAAGAGCAACGAGTTCAGGTGTTAATTGATATTCGAACAGGAGCTGCGAGTCTCGATGTCAATATAATAATACAAAAATCATATTTTTTTTTATTAACAGGCTGCTGCCATAAATCATACAGCCACTCGCATGACGTCACTGATTTGATGCGCCATCAAGTATGCAACAAGTTTTTTCATATCAACAGGTGAATTAAGCTTTCACCACACAGGCTATCATGCGGTGCTTGTGTGCGTGTGTGTGTGGTGAATAATCAGGCTCTTAAGCCGCACGTTGCCCATACGCAATGTTGGAAATAACAAAAGCAACAACAAGTAAAGTATGGCAACAACATGTAGTCACACGCCTAAGCCAAGTTAACGTGTTTCCCCCTTACATACACACACACACACACACACACACACACACATACACACACTCACCGATACACCATCACACAAAACAAGCGCTTGTTAGCCCAACACCGTTCCTGCTTCCTGCTGCCGGCATCGCTGCTGTCGTCGCTGCTGTCGTCGATTCGTATGCTGCTGCTGCTATTTTGTATATAAAGCCGAGCGTTGTGCATAGCCAACATCGAGTTAACAATTTCACTTCTTGGTGTTCACATCGACCCACAAATAGGCTGACAGGCAAATAAATAAAAATCGCCAATCTCACTGGATCCTCAGCTCTATAAATTAGACAATTTCGCGCAAATAAATAAAAAAAAATAATACTAAAAGCAGTTATCAGTTTTCGCGCTCAAATTGTTGCCAACATTGTTTAGCCGTCGCTATTTGCTTAGTCAGCAATTATCCTTGTATCCTTCCATACAAAGCGGTGAGTGTGCGTTTATATTGTATTTTGGTTTATATTAACTTTTAGCTGGCTTGGGCACTAATTGATGTATTTATTGTTTAGGCGTGAATTATGTTAAGTGACATTTATTTGACTTTCTCGCACATCAAATTGAATGTGATATAAACATATGTGGAACCGAAAGTATTTTAGCAAGGTGTTTTAATTATTATTTCGTGTAAGAAATTAATTTAACCCTCTGCAAATTAATAGGCGAAATCTTAAGGAAAGTGATAGTTACTCATATTTAACTATTCTAATTAGAGAGTACCTTTTTTGAAAATAATAAATTTATTTTATCCTGATGAGAGTATGGATATTTAATAAATTACGCACAGAATTTAATTTTAAATCCTTTAATTTAAACAATATTTGGTGTTTTTAAAAGTACAAAATATTTAATATTTGTCAAATTTAATATTAATTTTATTTGTAGGAAAATCAAAAAAAAAACATAGAAAAAGTAGTTTCATATAATAGAATATTTTCAGCATTAAAAACAAATGCTGAATTTGTATCAAACAATAATCCTGCTTTACTTATCCTTTAAATTTCTCTAGTTTTAATAGAAGGACTTTGAGTTACTTAATTTACTTTATTTTATCAAACAAAGTACTTACCCCGTTAATATTTAAATAGTGATACACAAACTATTATATTTCTGAGAAAAGCTCAGTCAAATAGATTGATACTCAGACATCAACCAAAGTGGAAAATTAATTTTTCATCGCAGTTAAAACAAATGTGGCTAATTAATCAACCGTCTGTGCACCTTTTTTACTTTTGGCTAAATTTAAATTCATGAGAAACAAGAAATCATAAAATAATATTACCTATGGGGTTACTGAAAGGTCCCAAACGTAAATCACTGCACATTAGTAAACCAATTTCAGGTGCCTGTTGCTTGGTTGGGCATGGAAATTGCTGGAAAATGTTTTTGATATACAAGAATATATATCACATCATTTGTTTGGTTTTAAACAAATTCTTGCATAGTTTCTATAACATCTTCTTACAAAATTGTTTGTAAAAACCAACCCGCAATCAAATTGCATTTAATATTTATTACATTCCCCCAGCAATTTCTACAGAACAGCTAAATTTAGATCGCCCAAGAGATGGCTGCCAAAATTGATTGGATTGAAAAATTGCAAAACAATTACTGAACTTAAAAAAATCAATTAATTTAATTTAAAGCTTGCACAGCTTTTAGAAGGCTTAAGTCAATGAATAAAATATAAGTGTGTTTTAATAAAGTGTAATTACGTTAAGTTAGTTTACTAACAAAAATTCGAAGTACTTTAAATAGATTTTTAAATGAGACTTTAAAATTCGAATTGGCCAGAATAAAGGACAGCTAACGATGTTAGATTCACAAAATGTAATTTTGTATTTGCATAGTAATTCGTAGAGCCCACAGCAAAATTTTAAAACTCAAGTCAAAAGGTAACAAATTTTGCTTAAACACTAAAATTTAGATTGCTACATTTGTTTTTCACTTTTTGCATTTGATGTAGCATTTGTTATCAATGTTATCAATGTATTTGGGTCCAAATGCGTAAACATCACGAGCAGAAATTCAATAGCACATCAGATCTGAGAGTATCAAATAGAATTTCGCCCCAAAAAGCAGGCAACAGTTGGCAGTAAAATAAATTAACTTGCAACAGTAAAATTACTAAAAACCATTTCTTGTTGCCGCAAACAAAGAAGAAGATGAAAACATGTGACAAGTGCTTCTGACACAAGGCGCGGCTCCGTCTCATTATATCCCTTGGCCATCAAATATCGTATCGTATGACGGACGCAAATAAATCATAAAGAACCCCCCAAAGCACAAGAATGAATTTATATATTTAAAGCGATGCAAAAATGTGAAATAACGCTTAAAAGTGAAAAAAAAGAAAAGGAAAACCAACTGAGCTGCTTATCGAATTTGTGGTTGCCAGGAGCTACGCGTACTCCTTGTGTAATCTGTTTGTGAGCTGAAGAAAATGCAGCACGTAAAAATTGCATTTTCTCCATATCGCTGGATGGTTATCCATCTCTATTCTAGTCTTTAGTAGCTCTTGCCGATATTATGTTTCCAATTAACGTTGCTGCATTATTTATCGGCCACAATAAAAATGTCCTGATTATGTTGACTCCCCTCCCTCGCTGCCTACCCCTCACGCTTATTATTCCATTTGGTTTCTCAGTTGACTCCCGTACACTGTTTGCCAACGCCCCCAGCACAATCAGCGCTATCCCCTCCTCCTCCATCCCCCGTCCCCACTTTCCTTCTCTTATTAGTTTAATTTATTGCAGGCCCGGCGGAACCCAAAGCAACTGTACAACTGACAGACTGCGCCGCAACCAACTGTTAAACTAGTTGCTTCAATTTTTTGCTCTCTATCAAATATTTTATGACTGTCTGTTGTTGCTTGCTGCTGCTAGCCCAAATAGGGAAAACACCATTTACGATATGGCATTATAATTATCAGTGCCTCAGGTATTAACTGACTGATGTACGACATTCCCTCTACCCCCCCAAAGCACTCATGTCACCATGTTTGTTGTTGCACTTTTATGGTAGGCTTAAGGGTACATCCAGTAATAAATATGTAGAATAGCACCAGCAATAGTTATAATCAGTTGAAATATGAGTTGTCAAGTGTTAATTTTTCACAGAAAAATTAGTATGCAAATATTTTAGCATATGCTTTATATTTAGTACCCTGTACCCATTAATAATGTCGAAAGGGGTATAATGAATTTGTGCCGTAAAAATATAGCTGTCCACTATATTATATAGTATATATAGTAACATCTAAAATATAATTATTTAAATGAAATGATTGCGCTTAAGTATATGCTACAAAAAATATTTATTTTATATTTAACGATAATTTATAAATGTTTAGATATTTACTTAAATAAATATTTTCGGCTTTCTATACAGTATCAGAAAAACTTTTAACAATATAATTTATGAGATGCAACGAATTCTTAAATATTTGTTGTTGAATTTTCTAAAATTGTAGATCTCAGCTGATGCATTATCTTTTTTTTTTCTGTCGCAAATTTGAGTAGGTGTCATCTAGTAGCTCTTTGCATAACATTTTCGCATTCTAAAAAATGCAAAGCGATAAAAACACCGCCAGAGATAATATTGTGCAGCTGCCACAGGATATTACTGCAGGCGTATAACAACATTTTATGAGGTGCAACAGGAGCAAGATGACTGCTCGAATGTGTGGCACGTTAAAGCTGTGGCAAGAATGTCATTAACATATACTGCTTGCTTCATTGCGTTTTGTTTTCGTATTTTTTGATGCACTCATTGCTTAAGTGTGTCATAATTCTTTTGATTTTCTTCTTCTTGTGCGTGTTGCATGCTGCTGATAAGTTATTCATTACGATGTGCTGTCATTAGGCGATGAGAGAGCGATTTAAACAGTGCCTGCAAATTGTTAGCCACACATGCAGAAATGTGCTTAATTTTTGCATTAATTCAATGCTTATGTAAGCGAGTCGAGTTCTGATTACAATTGTGCACCTTTGCTTTTGATTTATGTTTCGTTTCGTTTCCGTTTTGTCTTCTGTGGTGTGTGTAATTAGTGACGTCATGCTTTAATCCTGTCTGATCATGTCCTTTGAAGTGCCAACTAAAGTTAATTGCCAGCGTTATGCATTGAGATAAATGTCTTTTCTCTTGCATAGTTAATTTCACTGTTTAGTTTGGTTGCTGCTGCTTTTGATTTACATAATTTTAATTAGTTAATTATTAAGCAGAAAGCATTATGGATAACATTTTAAGCTTTAAATGTAAGGAAGTATTTAATTTTAGCCCGAATCGATTTTTGGTTTCTAATTAGCTTATGTGGTAATTTGGTTTCCTATCTATCTTTTAACAATTTTTACAAATGAAAGCTAATAATTTATAAGTATCAATAACATCTAATATATGCTATCAACAACCCACATCAATTCATGTCTAGTGAGCAATTGATTAATTACCTAATTAGATCTATTGATTTACTGGGCCAACTTGGCCCTTTAAATAGTTGTGGCCATAATGGAAGTGTTAACAGTATTGGAAATGTTCCCAACCCGTAAACTTCAACGTTTTTTATACGAGCTCTTCGCTTACTTTTCAATATTTATCGGTGTTACGAGCTATCGTTACGATTATGTCCTCAAGCGATATACAAATACGAAATGGACTCAATTGATTGCCACTTTGGCCAATTTATGTGTTATCCTGATCATCACAATGGACCTATGCAATTCGGCGCTCAGCATTATGGAAGAGAGTGCCGAGACTTATCTTATCGTGCAGGAGATTATAAATAATTTATTTTGCCTGCTGCGTGTCCTTCAGCGTATTCCCAAAGAACGTGCCACCTACCAGATTACCGAGGAGTTGCGCCGAATGGGACACATCTATCGGTATCGATGGCAACGGCATGATTTGCGTCACTTGCATTTGGATGGCATTTACTACGTCAAGAATTGCATTATGTGGGTGATGACTGCCATCCTAATGGTGTTTTTAATGTTGGCTTATACAAATATGGCCACATCGCTGTTGCATCCCTCGCTGCAGCGAATGCTTGTGATGCTCTACGTCCTGACCTTGGATGGCCAAAATGTGACAGCTCATTTGTATTTTCTGATCATTTGGCGCTTTTGTCGATTGTTCACGCGCCTCAACGGACGCGTTGAACAGCTGATCGAAGGAAAATCAGCTGGGGTCACGCTGGAACTGCATCATTTGAGCTGGCAACACTGGCAGCTGGCAGAGCTCTTGGATCGCATCAAATTATCCTACAGTTTAGTTATATTTTCATACCGATTTTCTATAATCATGTCGGCAGCTGCTCTGGGTTACCATATTACCCAAATTCGATCGCTTGATATGCAGATTATCGGATTTGTGCTTTATGCCCTAATTGTCCTAGATGGCTATATAATTGATCTGATGTGTCAGTGGATAATGGAAACTCATCGCAAGACTTCGTTGCTGCTCAGGAAACAGCATTATTTTCGCCATCAAAATGAACAATTATCTCGTGTGGTAGTTACTACAATTTTGTTTCGATTTTATTTACTTTAATACGATTTCTTTCAGTGTGATCTCTTCGCACTGCAAGTCGCCTGTTTTCCATTGAATCTTAAACTTTATGGCCTCTATGCTTGTGGCCAATCGGCTTGGCTCCGCAGCTGTGCTCTCAGTTGCAGTTGGTTGATTGTTCTCCTTCAATATGCCATGGCAGCGGATCAAAAAAAGGAACATTGTACAATTTGATTAACCCAAATATATATTCGAATTTTAGGATATATTTTCAGACTTAATAAGTTTAAATATTTACTTGATTATCCCATGCGAAGCATCCATATATGCTTTATATAGATAAATTATATCCCTTAAATACTCCATACGTGTATACAAAACCTTTCAAACCAATTTTAACTTGTCACTAACATTTTAACTTTTTAATTGCTCTATTTGGTTGCACTTTATCAGAAAAACAGCTGTGTGAAAGTTTGCTCAGCACTAAAATTGCACAATGCATAATCGAACACAAAGACAAAATCGTTTTTGAAAAACAACTGAAAACATTTCAAGGTCTTTTTTGTGTTTCGATTCGTTTCTTGAATCAAGTCACAGCAAATTCAATTAAACTTTGAAAACAGCTTTGGCACGTTGTCCATTTTGACATCTGTTCTTTTTCTTGTTGCTGTTGCAAACTGGCAGTTTCCAGGTTGCAGGTCACAGTTTGCACTTTGGTGCCCCTATTGTGTTCATACTTATGTTCAAGTTCATATCCGGTTTTAATTGCGGAAATGGAATCTTGCCTAGCAACCCTCCTCGCCTTCTGCCACTCCCTGCTCCCCTGCTTCAGCAGCTCACCAAGGCATGCGAGTCACGTTTGTGGCAACAAGTGTTCAGTTTCCTTGAACTCCTTTTGCTTTGAGCTTTTATCCTTGTTGCTGCTCTAAATCAGCTATTGCAATAAGCACGTTTGTCCTTTAACTGAAAAATATTTAAGATTATTTTACCAACCGAATTTGATAATGTTGCAGCTAAAATTGGAATGTGAGTGAAATGAAATAAATTAAAATTACTTCGTTATATTTTATATTATCTTAAAACTTTAATAGTGCAAAAATATTTTGTAGTGTAATTTAATCTTTATATAAACAGATTGCTTGTAGTTTTTAAATGGTTTTCAATAGCCAATAACTTAAAAAGATTTATTACAAATGATAACAAAGTGATTAAGCTTAAATAAATTAACATTTATTTTATTTGTATTTGATAAGCTTTTGTTTTTTTTTTTTATAATTTTAGTACCAGCTCAACCACAAAACAACATGATGAAGTTTATGCAAATTCTGCTGTGCTACGGTCTGCTTTTGACCATATTCTTTGCCCTGAACGAGGCACGACCCTCGGCAGGCGAGGCAAATGCTGTAAGTATAACTTAAATGACCGAGTGAAGCACGACTTAACCACTTAACTTGATGTTCAATACCAGGATACGGATGGACTTGAGACTCCGGATGCTGAGGATGTGCGTGGTGCCTATTCGGGCTATGAGTCGCCTTCTCAGGCCATCTATCCCAACATTCCAATGGATCGCTTGCAGATGCTGTTCGCCCAGTACAGACCCACGTAAGTTTTCCATATATATAGATATATATAGTTTTGTTGGCAATATGGGAATTTTGTGAATTGATTTCAGCTACAGCGGCTATCTGCGCACTCCATCCTATGGCAACATGAACGAGTTGTACCGCCTGCCAGAGAGCAAGCGTCAAGTGAGATATCGACAGTGCTACTTCAATCCCATCTCCTGCTTCAGGAAGTAAATCCCTTCAGCTTTGATCTGAAACCATAGCACAAACAACTAAAATAAAGAAAAAACAACAAGAAAAAAATGACAGCCCTTTGATAAATTAACATTTCAAACACAAACAAAAAAAATTTAAAACTAGCCTAATTCCAAATTGCCAATACTTAGTGCGATTAACTAAAGTTAAGACTCCAAGGTATATAAATGTCTATTAACATTATTATATAATACACGAAAAATGCTTCATTGTAGTTTAAAAAAAAAAATATTTAAAAAAAAAAATGTATTAAATAATAAACTTGCACATAATTTAAACTTATGTTTTTTCGCACATGGTTTTTGTTTTTATTTAAAAAAAACTTATGCTTGCATATGGTGTGGTAAAATAATATAAAAAATATACTTATATAATAAAAATATGGATGAAAGAAATAAGAATCCAATTTCCTTTTGTAAATTTAATGTTCCAGCTATATAATATATAAGAAATGAAACAGAAACGGACACATGAATAGAACACACTTATAAAACTATTTATGTAAATTATGAAACTATTAATAAAGTTATACTATATTTAAAATATTTAAAAGCACAACTTAAATTTCTATAAATGTCTTTCAGTTTGTGTCACAGTTGCTTTTTTTAAAGAATTATCTTAGTCTGGTTGGAGGATTTCTAAAAGAGCTCTAAGAGTTTAAATTTAACAGTCCTTTTTGGTTGCAGTTGTTTCCAGTTATTTCCGGCTTGAGCTTAGATTGCTTTAACTTATAGTTGAGTTCTGAGTATGTCTTATATAATTTGACCATGATCGATTTCTCATATAGCCAATCGCCTCCGCTCCAGCTGCGTGTGTTCGGCTTTAACTTGACGCCGATCCATTTGGAGTGCCAAACGATCGGGTGTTGAGATCTTGTAGTTCCCATTGCGTCTATAGCGCTCCTCGATACGCAGCGAGGTGGCTACCATAAACATCGAGAACACCAATGCAATTAGATACCGTACAACCAGCATTTTACAATATATGCGATTGCTTTGCCTAGGCCTCAAAAATTCGACTGCGTCTTACTCATTTGCGGATCGCGACTTTTATAGCCCAAACAGCCCAGGAATCAGGTAGCTGAACAATTTTCTCAATTCATCCCGTGAGTTCCTGCTAAGCTGCTTGGCTACACTTTATTTGTGTATACCCCGGTTCTTAACGGGAATGGAGTATATAGGTTTTGCGTGATAGAAGCGAAAAAAATAAAAATCTATTTGCTTTAGAACGAATAATTTTTATTGAAGCTATTTGAAATGGAATAAAGGTTATACTGAAGTGGTATAAACCAGCACAATAAAGTATGTCCGACTGGAAACTTAGGATATTTATAAATTATATTTATTATATATTATAAAATAAATAATTATAAACAACACTGAGATTAAGCTTATTTCATTTTAAGAAAACAAATTTTTTGGGATCAGTAATTGAATAAATTTTCAATATGCATTATTATATTATTCGTCAAAATCAGCAACAGGTAAAAATGCAAATATTGCTAGTCTGCTCATATTATCATAATTTGTCTACAATTTCAATTGAAAACAAATTTTTTACGTTTTACCTAGTTTTGCATGGAAATACATACCCAAAATATTTGTTAACAGCTTGTCATTATTTTTGACCCGATACCGTTTCCATTTTACTATCGGGGATTTTTGGAAATGTATTGCTTGTTTGTGTGTGTGCGTGTGTGTATGTCGCGTAGCTTACGCGAATTAAATACGCTAATCCATTGGCAATTTCCACTTCCTGCACGAATAATACAAATCCCGCCACTCAGCAATATCCACTCAATGCCAGCGATATGCAGCAGCAGCCCGTCAACAATATCTGTGTATGTGTAATAATTACGGGCATCATCAGTAGCTGGCGAAACTGCTAACTGATGATGGCAAGGAGTCATTTGTTGCCTCATCAGGCAACAGTTGCAGTTGCAAAGATGTTTCCAAGAAGCCGCCTATTCGCTTTCGCTGGCGACCCTCGCTGATATTTTATGATGCAGCGCACCGCGACGCATTTACCCATTAGACATTTTAATTGTTAATTTTTTTTTTTTTTGCAAAAATTTAAATAATGGATACGCTGCAGGCAGAGGATGGTAGGCGCTACTCTCCAGCGAGCGCTACCTGCATTTATTATCTGGTAATTCCTGGCCTGACTGTTGCCGTCGTTGCACCAGTCTCAAGTGCCATCAACGTAAAAACAAGTGGCAACAATTTTCTATAAATTGCATTTGTGCAAAATTAAGTTCAATCTTGGCAAACGGCAAGCGGCAACTCCAACTCCACGTCCAACTCCAAGTCCAGGTCCAGGTCCAGTTCAGTTGAGTTCAGTTCAGTTGAGCTGCAGCGCTGTCCAGTGTCCGGTAGCCGCATCCGTTGCACTTCATCGCTGCTGGAGTAGCCAAACTCCATTAACTTTGCAATTGGCCACCATAACTTTTAGATGGCTAGTTTGCCTGGCCACCACTGGGGTGGGGCTGGCAGCGGGGTGCTTCCACAGGGAGGCATGCCACAGAGAAAGGAAGCCAGCGCAGAGAGAGAGGGGAGAGCAGCAGCAGCAGCAGCAGGCACATCGCTTGTTAGTTTTTGCGCCAGATCGTTTATAATAATTCGTATGCGAGTCATGTCATGGCCCCTAAAGTGTATCTGCGACTGCGCCGTCGACTTTTTCAAACACGACGTCGCATATCTGTATCTACGAGTTTGCTGCCTGGCTCCCTGTCTCTCTGTCTCCCTGTCTGCCTGGCTGCCTCGCTGCCGGACTGCCGGTCTGCTTGCCGTTGCACAGTGCAACAAATCTAAGCTTTTGAAGACAAAAAATGTATGTTGAGCAAGCAATGTTTGCTCAACTTGGTCAATATTATGGTTAAAATCCTGTAATATTTGAACTTTATCGAGTTTAAGCATCAAATTATTTGTAGTTAATGATTCGAATCGGTTGCAAAAAGGTAAAGGTTTCATATTTAAACTTTAACTAATTTTAGTTACAAATCTGAATCTTGAACCGCTGCAGTTTTCAAGTATTAACCAAACCACACAATTTTTAAATATTGTTTGTATGTTTTCATTTTTTTATTTTATATTTTTTTCAAGACATAACAAGGAAAGTTTATCTTAGTTACATAAAAAATAACAAACATTCTTGTAGACCGAAGTCAAATTACGGATATTTAAATTGTGCAGTAATTAATAAAATTTTGCTATTAAATATAAATATAATTTATAAAATTCATTAATTTTTTTTAAGAATGTTACAAGATATATTTGTTTAATGCTGATAGTAGTTGTTGGTCAATTAAACTAAACTAAATTACAACTATATTAAAAGAAATTAAATTTTATTTAATCTTCAATCCTATTAATTTTGTTTAAAGGTTTCAACTTAGGTTTTATACCCTGTAAAGGAATCAGAAAATTACAAATTTGAATTCAGTTTCTGGTTAAAAATTTCAATCTGTAAACTTCGCTTAACGGTTGCGGTTGTTTGCCAGCAAAACTGTGTATTCTGTCCATAGTGTGTTGGCCTGGCCAACATTGTACTCTCTCTCGCTCTTTCGCTCTGATCTGGTCAACTATGCAACCGCAGTCGAGGTTGGAGTCGCAGCCACCGCCCCGTTGCATGTGGCTTGCCTCTTGACTCGGCTGCTGATCTTGCGCCCATTTTGGTGCGCATTGCTTTGGGTCGCCACCGGTTCGATTCCAGCTCCTCCAGCGCCATTCAACGCCGTCCGCCCCACCCATCCCCACCTGCTCCATGCTCAACCACTTTATGTGCGCTGTGGTTGCACTGCGGCTTTCGCGTTCTATTGGTAAAAGGAAGTTAGAAAATGCTCTGAATTCATGTGGGCACCGGCGCTGGCATTTTTCAGCTTCAGCTGATTGCGTATCGCCAGTGAGGAAAGTTGCCCCCGAACGGTGCAACGTTGGTCTCAGCGGCCTGTAGAAATTAGTTAGTTTCACGAAACTAAGCAAAACTGATCCGTAAACCGAAAGTCATATCAAGTTTTAGTATTTAATATGATTGTAATCTTGATTTAAGTATATATAGATATTAATATTATTAGTAATATATATATATAAATATATTTATATACATATTGTATTTAATATATTATTAAATTATTTTATACGAATTAAAATTAGCCCAATGCTCAACATATTTGAAGTCAAATTCTGGCAGCATACAGCGATAATATTGACAAAATGACAACAAATTTAGGTTCATCATAGAAAAAAAGAGTAAAATTTATAACTGAAATTACCTAGAATAAACAATAACAAAAAAATGTTGAATTTAACGTATTGAAAACCTGTAAATCTCTCATAATTAAAATGGCCTAGAAAATAAAAAAAAGATTTAGCTTTCACAAAGATATAAATTACAATTGTAAGGGGCTAAGTGTTTAAAAAATGAGTCAACGTTAAAGTTTTCTTTTACTTATTGATAACAGTTGCATATTAAGAAAACAATAAATTTAAATTAGGCGCCAATATTTAATAACCTTTAATTTAAAATTGAAAAAGCTAAACTTAATTTTGACAAGATTATCTGGCTTTTACAAAAGGAGTTTATAGGCTTTTTGTTCAAGTGTATATAATTAATAATTTAAATTATTATCAAAGTTTCGTGCTCAATCCGACATTTTCAAATCTCAATATGACAACTAAATTTTGATTCATTGCAGGCCAAATCAAATATTGCTGTTAATCGAAAAACTGACACGGCGATAATTATTTTTGATTTGTTTTGTTTTTGTTTTTCTGACTTGGGTGCAGGTTCAAAGATTTGACTGGCCGAGTCGCGAGTCGCCACAAAAGGGCAAGCAAGCGACAAAGTTGCGGCTGCAGCAGCAGCAGCAGCAGCAGCAAGAAATATGAAATTCCAGCAGCTGCGGGACACTTGAGGTGGTCAAGACGGAACCCAACAGCAGCGATTGCCAGCTAACCGGTAGTTGTTGCTGTTGTTGTTGTTGTTGTTGCTGCTGTTGTTGTTAGTTGTAGTTGTTATTATTGTTGTTGTTTGGTGGCTCTCTAGACTTTGGCGGCGTCGTCTTCTCGGTCGTCGTCACCATGTCGTCGTTCTGGACATTGCCAGCAATGTTGCTCTTATTTCAGAACATGAACAACAACAGCAGCAGCAGCAACATCAGCAGCAGCGGCAGCAACAACAAGTTGCATCGTTTGTACGGGTCGCAAGAATGCCTTAATTCAGGAATTTAATGAAAAATGCTCTATGAAGCGGAGCAGCAAATTAAAAAAAAAAAAAAGGAAAAACTTTTGCACAGAAGCAACAGCAACAGCAGCAGCAGCAGCAGCAGAAGCAGCAACAGTCGCAGCAACAGCAACAAAAAGGTTAAAATTAAAATCAACGCAGAAACATCATTGGAGAACTCTCGGCTCCCGGGCAAACACTTGATGGCTTTTTGCACAAAACTGACAGTGTGAGATCGGTGGCAGGTGAGCTGAAACTGTTGCACAGTTGAACAGTTCTTGTTGTTGCCTCTGCTGTTGCTGCCTATGCTGCTGCTGTTGTTGTTGTTGTTGTTGTTGCGCGTTGTAAATTACATTTTCCAAATGCTTTTGCCATGTCGTACCAAAAACCCATGTACATATGTGGAATCAGGCCGAACTCCACCCGACTCCTGCCTCCTGGCTTCCGTTTTGATTTGGAACACTTGTTGCAGTTGCTGCTTGTTGCTGGTTGCTTGTTGCTGGTTGATTCTTGTTGCTGCTGGTTGCTTATTGCTGCTGCTTGCTTATTGCTGCTGGTTGCTTATTGCTTCTGTTGCTTTAGGATTTGTCCTGCCGCATTGAAAATTCCTTGGGGATGTGTACACACTCACACAAACAATGTAACAACACACACGCGCACACACACACACACACACGCACATGTTGCTGTGGCTTCTTTTGCAGCTTCTGTTCTTGCTTTTGTTTGTGATTATGTTGTTGTAGTTTGTACAGATTGTTGTTGATTTGAGTGTTGATTGTTGTTGCAACATAATGCGGTAGGTGGTAGTGGTGCACAGAAACGGCCATCTCGCCCTTTGATTAAAACCGAATCAATTATATTGTGCGTGTTTCGAGTGTGAATTGTGGCTGCGGCTTTTTAAACATTTCTATATATTCATTTATTATTCAATGCGTGACTAAAGCACAGATTTAATTGGCTTAAATACGAATATTTTCATAAAAGCTTGTAAATTACATTAATTTAGGCCAACAAAAGCCTAACCATTTATGAAAAGTATATCTTGGATTAAATTATATTTTAACCCATTCGCTTTCTTTCCGCTTGCGTTAAATAAAGAAATAAATAATAATAAACGACTTATGATAATTTAACTAATGAATATTATTGAAGTTTACAGAAATTAAATATGTTAAGATAATCAAAATTACACTTTCGGAGTTATCTTCAATGCCACATAAAAGAAAACTTTTAAAAATCAACTAGATATATATAAAGAATATATACACAATTTTTTAGCCCGTTGAAGTTTTATAAATTAAGCAAAACATATTTTAGAGAAACAAAATTTAAGTTCAATATTCAATAATTAAATTTGTATTTATTTATTTTAATGTATATTTAAAATATATGAAAAAAAAAAGTTAACTTAAAACTATGTCACATATGTAAAGTTTTTAAAATTAGTCTAAAATCTGAAGTTTTAATAAATTGCTTCCGGTTCGATGATCTCGTAGGTGGACAGCGGCATCACCTCGTTGCCGAGATAGTTGCCGCCGCCGGTTGTCATTGCCAGATCTGTATACATGTTGTAGAAGCGTTGCAGAAATGAGTTGCGCCACAGCTGAGCAGCAAGAGGAGGAGCGGGAGGAGGAGCAGCGTAATAGGCACGTCTCTGTTTGTAGAAGGCGCCACCGACGACAGGTGCAAATTGCTGCATTGCATCATTATTGCCATAGTCATCATCGACAATGGCTTCCCGGGAGATGACCTCATTCGCCGCGGAGTCGTCAGCGATAAGGGGGCGTGCCCAGCAGCCACAGAGTAGAATGCTGGCGAGGCACAGCAGCATGGAAATTGATCTCAAGTTTGACATCTTAGCAGCTTGACAGTTGTTGAGGAAGTATCTGTCCAAATGGCAGACGAAGTGGGTTTTATACTGATTTACAGCAGGTAAGCAAATTTATTGGTTATGCGTTAAGCGATTTCTAATGATGTCATTTGGGTTTATGGACAGCTTAACTGACAGCTGCAGCAGAAGCCGGATTTACCTGAGTACTCAGAGAAAATTAGATGACCTGCCTTTTGGAAAATCGACAAATGCAGATTGACCTATATTCGTCAAAATACCAAAACAACGAAGATTTCTTCTTTGTTTAAGAATTTTTATAAGTTCCAGAATGGAAAGTTGTTATAAGAAGTAAAATATATCGAAAATAAATTTATCAACAACATTCCCGGGATAATTAAAAGAAGTGCTGCTAATTAGATATATCTTTCCGAAAAATTTAAAATTAATATTATAAAATGTAAGAAAAGTGTATATAAATATTATATATTTATATTAACTGTTATCAAACTAAATTGAATTTAAAATTTACTTCTTTACTACTTTTTGTTTGTTAAAAAAATCTTACTTTTCACATAAATATGTTTCAGTAAATTAAATAAATTCCTTAATGCATAATAAAAATGTATTTTGTAAGTTAATTTGTTAAATACAAAAATGTATATTTTTTTCTGAGTGTAGTTTTGGTGTAGATTTTTAAAGAAATTTCATAAATATTAAAACTAAATATATATTTCTTAAAAATATAAATAATTTAATATAATATTTATAAAATACAGCTATCGGTTTTCTTTTGTTTAAAGCGACTTTCTTAATATTTTTTTTCCTGAGTGCAGTTTGCTGTTGCTTGTTAGGCTCTAGATAAAGTCACTTAAATGCAAATCTTGAGTAGCTAAAGTTGCCTGCTGTTGCATTCAGTCAATGCATCAATGCGTTTCATGTTAATCAAACAGCGAAATCCATCAACAGGTGACACAGCAACAAGTTGTTGCAGGTGGAGGCCACAAGACCAATTCCAACTCCAATTCCAAGTCCAGGTCCAAACCCAATCCCAATCCCATCCCAATCCCCAGACATGTCAGTGCGATAATGGTGCTGCGTCTAAAAACAACTTCATTCACAAAAATCTGACGAAAAAAAAGCGAAAAAGAAAAACCAAGTCGAAGAAGCAACCAAAGGAAGCGAGTCCCATTAAAAATATCTTGTGGATGCCAAAGAGCTAAAGATACAAACTACGACGACGGCGACGACGTCGGTGGGTGTAGGGGAAGGGATAAGCAACAACAACAACAACAAGTCAAAGCCCAGGCAGCTACTTGACTACTTGGCTACTTCTTCTACTTTGCAACAAAACAGCAGCTGAGGGGGCGGCACAAAGGGGGCTGTACTAGCAGGCAGGCAGCAGGCAGGCGCAGCGTGGATAAAGCTTGCAACATACGCCTAATGCCACAGACATCGACATCCGCCATTTAACTTCTTAACCCCCCAGTGGCTTTTATGCCAAAATTTATGCGCACGTTTGTTTTTACATCAAAAATTGTTAAATTTGTAATCAGGCTTCTTTTTAAATCTATTGAATTTTTAAATTTTAAGCCGTTTTTAATATAAAATGGATTCTGCAAGTTGTTTTTAAGATCTAGTTTAATATAATGTGCCTTTAAATAAAATTATCCAAATTAAATAATGTTGTAAATAAATTAATATTAGTTTGTCTTCTTTAAAAAAAAATTGGAAATAAATAATAATTGTATTTATAATTTTATCATAAATAAACTTATATAATCAATGCAATCAATTTAATCTATTGATATTAAAAGCATTATCCTTATCGATATTTAGATACTTAAAATCTTAAAGCATAAGATTTAGTTATAAATTAAATGAAGATCTTTATTAAGAAATTATGGAATTAAATGGATAATGGAAAAAATAAAATTTCTTAGTTGTTAAGCTTTATGTTTTTAAAAAATATTTTTAAATTCATTAAATATTTTTCTTAAGGTTTCAAACACTTGAAGCCATTTTTAAAAAAAAAAAAAATCAACTCAATAAAATTAGTTTATAAAATGTATTAAAAATATGTTATCTTTCATAATTTTCATAAATTCCTAGAGTTTTAACGGCAAAAACTGAATTACTGTTGGGATGAGATGGCTGGTGTTTTGTAGCACAGTGACCCATTATAGGGTTAAGTTGAATCGCGACTAGGCTGCTGCGCAGTCGCGACTGTCTACATTTGTCTGGCTGCCGTCGCCGCTGCCGTTGCCGTTGCACCGTTTGTTGTTTCTCTTGTCTTCTTGGATTGCTGCTGTTGCAGCTTTTGGCCGGTGGACGGCAGTCGGCTCGATTATTGGACGTCCAGCTTTCAATTTGCAACATAAAGCATCTTCATCGTGGGCCGCATGAATGGGCACTGCCAGGGGAAAAAGTGTTGTGGCAAAAGGGGGAGCAGCAGCAGGGGGCAATATGCTGCTGATACAGGTGGGGCGTGGGTTGACTGACTGGCTGACTGACTGACTGCATTTTGGCATTGGCAAAAGGCACTCAGGCGTGCCGTGGCAGTAGTCGCTGACCTTTATTGATTGCTGTTTGACCTCGCCAGCAATAGTTGTTGTTGTTGCTGCCGTTGTTGTTGTTGTTGTTGCATTTGCAGCCATTTGTACTTGACCGATCGTAGGCAGAGATTAAGCAGAAGCAGCAGCAATAGCGACGGCGGCAGCGACGTCGACAGCAACAGCAGCCTTTTGCAGTGGCATTATTTGCCATTTTACTTTGTGCCTTTTTGCGCAACCTTCATTGTTACCTCGTCATCATTGTTGTTGTTGTTGTTGCTCCATTACTTAGCTCAAAGCAGTTAATTTATATGCGTTGCCATCTCTCTTTCTCTCACTCACTCTTTGGTGCTCTCTTTGCTGTTTCCTTTTAATGTGTTTAGTCTAAAGTCGTCGCTGACTTACAGCAGGGGCAGCGGCAGCCGTCATTGACGCCTTTTCTTCAACTTAGCTCCGTTTGTATTTGCCTGCGGAGTGCAATCGTTGAAAAGAGATGCAACAACAACAAGTAAACAAAGCAAAGAGGAAAGAAATCGCACCACACTTTGCTTCGTGTACTCGTGCTTTGTTTGACAGTTTCTATTAGCAGCAACTGCAGCAGAAGCACACGTTGAGTTCGACGCAGAATTCGAATAGAAAAAGTGGGGAATTTAGAAATAAGTTGGAAATATTAAGAAACTGATCAAGAAATTATATCGACACCTATGTAAAGTAGAACAATTTTACTTATATGGCACGCTTAATATTATTTGTAAGAATAATTTCTGAACAATATTTTGCGCTTCTCAATAAATTCGTGTTCCTATTCTTCCTGGACTTAAATCAGACACTAGCGAGTCGAGCAGCGAACAGAAGAAAATTCTTTACTTGTCTTCTTTGCGACATATTTCGTAATAGAAAAGATATTCATCCCTTTATGACTATGCTTCCGAGTAGGCAAAGTATTATTCTGTGTGCGAAAATAGCAGTAATATTGCAAGTGGCTCACATACTCTACGCTTGTTCTTCTGTATGCGATCATCACTTGATTTTCATTTTCTTAGTTTTTGGTCTCGATCTGTAAAGTTTCATAAAGTTTTAGACCACAAACCGCAATATGTATAGTGAAAATCGAAAACAGGGTATCATTGTCTCGGTATACAACATAGTTTGTTTCTCGTCGGTCACACATATACGCATTCATGCAAGGAAAGGTTTCAACGGGATCATGTCACAGTGCGCAGGCTGATCGAAAAAACAATTTCGTGTACTTTATTTAATAAGCTCAAATGCTGTTAATTAAAAACATATCATATATGAATCTCCTAACATATAATAATAATCTAGTGAATAAATATCATAACAGTTGATTGTTACACAAAGCAAGCAACCTGCTGCATTTAAATCACAAATTACTCTTTATACAATCTCTTTAAATGCCTCTCTTAAGCAAATCTCCATAAAAATTCATTCATATAAAATACTTGTGCTCACACAAACACACTCATACACACACATACGAATGTTCCACGAAGTGCATGGAACATGCACGAGCCGAAAACGACACGGCCCCCAAATAGAGCTGAGAGCCAACACGATCGAGAGCAGCCAAACGAACCGAACGGTCAGTTTTATTTGCAACGCTCTCGAGTGCGGGTCGTCAACGGTTTGGGGAGCGCAGCCTTTTCACACAAAGTTGTCTGCGGCGGCGCAAAGAAAAAAACGAAACAAAAAACAAACAAACAATAATAATAGACGTAATTTAAACAATTAATCAAAACGCGGCGATCATTGATAACTTATACAAAAACCAGCAGCAGTAATATTAACAGCAACAAGTGCCAGTGCATTATTGTACTTAATTTTTATGTACAAGTAGTGAGTGTGTGTGTGTGTGGATAGATTTGTGTGTGTGCAGCTTTATCAATTGCTCCACATAAAAAATTTCATTGAAGTGTTTGACAGCCGGCAGCGCAGCAACTAAATAAAACTAACGGCAACCACAAAGGCGACAGTGACGGTTACAGCAGCGGCGACAGAGACGACTACGACGGCTGCTTAAAACGGTAATTAATACAAACATACTTTTGATTTGGCAATAATCAAATGATTCAGCAATTGTCAGCAACAGTAAATTGTAAAAACACTTGCAGCCAGCTCCGCTCTCTCTTTCTCTCTCTATCGCTCTTTCCTAGTGATTGAACGACGTCGACGTCTGCGTTGGCATCGGTGACAAAGCTTTTGCTCAACGCATGTTTACAATTAGTCTGCGTAATTATTATTGTGGTTGCCAACGCCGCCGACTCTATTACAACAAAGTAGCACGCGCATAGAAAAAAATGACTCTCTCCCCCGCAGTCGACTCGCTCGCTCTCTTTTGTAAACTCTTCGTGTGTGTGTTTATTTGCTACGTGTTTGCATTTATGCCTTTTACATACCCTTCACATTATTATTTGCCATTTTGTCGCGTTCATTAATTGGCCTGTGTAAAAACGGCGACGACCGCGACGCCGACATCGGCTACCTGACACGGCAGCTTTTGTTACTGCTATCAGAAAGCAGCACCAAAGCGAGCTCTCTCTCGCTCTTGCTTTTTCTCTCGCTTTTTCACAGACACTTATACACACTTGTTGCTGTCGTCGCGATGTTTTTACAGTTTTTTTAAGTGGCGCTCATATCCGGCGCTTGCGATTGTTTTGGCTGCTGATAAGCGCACTTCTCTTCTCACTCACTTCTTGTTTTATATTGATGTTGTTGCTGGTTACGTTTTCTGCTGTTGTTGTTGTTTGCATGCATTTT
The DNA here is from genome assembly GCA_035042345.1 of Drosophila fungiperda. Taxonomy (NCBI): domain Eukaryota; kingdom Metazoa; phylum Arthropoda; class Insecta; order Diptera; family Drosophilidae; genus Drosophila; species Drosophila fungiperda. The sequence goes on along the minus strand of JAWNLM010000293.1, from coordinate 1,591,077 downwards.
GTTTGTATTTTTTTTTTCTTTTGCTTTTGCAACTAATTTTGACTTTAGTTTTAACTTTGTTCGTTGACCAAATGAAGCAGTTTTCTGGACTTTTAGTGCGCATCTAGTTTTGACTTTTTGGCCAGCTTAATTTATTGGCAAAACTTTTCAAATGTAAAACTAACTAGATTTGCATTTAAATTGAAATCTTTTCTCTATGCTTAAGTGATGATGCCTATTAAAATTCTTGCCATTATTATTAACGTATTCCTTAAGAATTTAAGGCGTTATACAAACACGACAGATATTCGCACTAGAGACCTTCAGAAGTCCATTCATAACTGCGATAACATTTAGCTCAAACAAAATATATAAATATATTAGAAATATTTAAAATTGGCTTGAATATTATGCAAATCTTAACACTCTCGGCTATAAGCTCAAAACAGTCTTAGAACCAATTTATTCATCTGACAGACTATTAAATACCCATTAGATAGATATATGTGTATATTTTAAGAATAAATAAATTCTATGTATTGATGCTATATATTGTATTGCTGTTCGCCATTTATACACCCCGTTTTGTATACCTGCTACAGGGTGTTATGTATTTGACTAAATATCATCAATAGGCATATTTTTTGACACATTTAGATAGATTTAGGCAACAAATTTACATAATATTACAAGATGCATAAATTCAGAGTTTTTAATGAAAACAAACACTGCTTGAGTTATGTAAATAAAAATATTTTCAGCGATCTTTTGAACTGGACGTGGAATAAGTTGTGAAATTATAATTTTTAACCCAAAAGGGGATTTTTGGGGCCTTTCTGTGATTTTCTGCTTATTGATTCGTGGCGTGAATGGGCCTTTCAAATTTGAGATTAGCATACTGGCTAATAGCTGAATCTGTTGAACTTTAGCTGACGTGTGATCTTGCACGACGCCCAAAAGCATCTAATGTCAACCGAAAGTGGATTAACGAGTTCAGGTCAACGAGTTTCAGAATATTGAATGGCCTTCACACAACTTGGCTTCAGATCAAGTGCAGCAAACACACTGAGCCAAAAATCATATGTACATCATTATCTAACACTTTCAATAGACATAATTTTATCAAAACTGAATAGAAAAAGCAATGCGATATCGATAAACATCGTTTTATTTACGATAGCGTTAAAAGATACAATTGCAAAAATAAAGTCTTCCATTTGATACATAAAAAAGCCTGATATATTATTGGTAAACTTCAAAATTTTATTCAAATTGAATAATAAACACAATTTGTTAGTCGCTTACAGACTATTGAGTTGTCTCTAAGTTTTTGGTATTTAATCATGATTTGGTTTCCAGATTAATGCCGATAATATTCGAATTGACTTCCAATATCATAACTGATAATTAAAAAACCAACTCAAATGCGTTTTTTTCTCTTAGTGCATCTTTCGTGCAACATATTATTGTCAATGTATTCGTTGATTCGTCCATTGTCCAAATGAAGTCCAAATATTAAATATTTGTTCATTTACGATGACAGGTTTGACAAGTATTTTATTTTTTTTAACTTATTTCTTTTTTGTATTTCTTGGCTATTTAGCGCATCAAATCGGATTGCTTATGTTTTTGTTTTGCTTATTTTTTTGGTAGGTCAGCATTGTAAAATTCATTAGCATAAAATTCGATATTTAAAATCAACACCTCCAAATGGTGCGAAATTCGTTGGTCTTCCATAATTTTGACCTATGGGTAAAACATCCAGAACTGATCCTCCAATAAACTTCCGATTTGCTTGACTTAGCGCTGCTTTGTCAATGGAATTTTTTTGTGCAACTCAAAACAAGCAGTTTCAACGAATTTTGACGCAATACTCAGCATTTAATTGTCTCCTTATATGGATATCATATGTCATTATATCAAATATACTTTGGATATGTATATATTCATATGTATATGTATGTATAAATATAAGTGCTTACCTTACAGATCCTCGTTTCTGTCATTTGATAAGTCCACAAACAGAATGCAGTTCTTCTCAATAAAAAGGAAAAAATTATGTACGTATTGTCAACTAAAGGAATACCCTCTCTAATATGCTTTCATAGTGGATATTTTAGTCCTGAATTTTAGTAAAAAAAAAAGAGTTTAAAATAATAATTGTAATACAATTATATAAAAATAATAAATAACGAACAAATATCTTTGGTAATAAAAATCGAAATAAAAACAATAAAAATGGTTTCAACTATAATAAAAAAAAAGTTTAATAAAATACATTCAGCTCCTTTGCAAAAGCTTAACAAAATGCTAATGCCCACCTGCAGAGGGTAATCAAAATAAATGCTAATAATAATAACAATAACAACAACATCCTGCACCGAGTGCGCCTTGCACAGTGGGCCCTCAGCAGCGGGGAAGATGAGCGTGCCTCGCTATTTTTTTTTTACCAATTTTGCCGCTTCATGTCATTAGCGGGTCTCCAAAGTAAATATTTGACGAAGACAAACGAACGATACACATACAAAAAGAAAAAAACAAACCCGTTTCACCCAAAAGTAGAGGGGCAGCTTGGCATGGGTTGTTGGAAGAATGTTAGGAGGGGTTGGTGCGGGTGTGGAATTGTTTCGTTGTGCCTGATGGCAGATTGTGAAGATCGCCGAGATGAATATCGCGATCTTTTTTTTCTGTTTTACATTTTATTTTTGTTTTGCTGTTCCGCTGAATGCGACATTTTTGTCACATGAACTGAGCGAAACAGTGATCCTTTACCCCCTATTCCCCTGCCCTTCCTATCCCCCTCCTCGATCAACTCATCCACAAATCTGTCGATGATGCTTTATGTACTCGCACTTTGGGCACTGTTGTTGTCCACTCTTTTACTCACACACTCACATACACACAAATATTCTGTCAGCACTTTTTTTTACGAACCGCAACAAGCAGCAAATCACAGTTACAATTTTGTGCACCCCTTTCCTCCCCCTATCTCCATCGATTAAGAGATACACTCGCTGTATTATTTATTTATTTATGTTGCTGCGTTGATCTTGCATTTGTCATGCTCTTAGAAATTTGATCCGTTGACAGTTTTTTTTTCGTTCGTTTCTTTTGCTCTCTTTTTTGTCGTTTTTAGTCGAACTACAGATCAAAGATCGTTCGGTTGTGTGAACCGTTGTTGTTGTTATTGACTGAGGTCTGCTCGCTTCGGTTGGGGGTTAAGCATTGACGCCGACCGCAGCTCTTCATTTTTGCCAATACACTTGAAAAAATGTTTATAGTTTCATAAATTCTTTGGTATAATTTTATTTATTTTATGTGCACTGTTTTTATTAAACATACTTTTAAAACTAAGAGCAGAAAATTAAAGGTAGCTATTAAATTAAAAAAGTAAAATAGAAGAAAAAAAATAAGTTAGAGAATATAATCTCCAATAAGTATTGCAAGGATTTTCAAAGTCAGAAAAACCCAATCTATTTTAATTATAAATAGTAATAAAATATGAATACAAAAACTCAACATTCTCATAAATTTTAACATAATAATAATGACGTTAGTTTGTTTTCGTGTTAGTAATAACAATTAAGTATTAGAGTTAATTTTTTGAAAACTTAGTAACATTTTTTAATACATATTATAATATTTTTCTTAGTGTAATTTTGTTAATTTGTTTTGGTTTCGTTTGAATTGTGCCGCCGACTGAAATCATAAATCCATAAAGCATCCCACTTTGTCGGTGATTTCTCAAACACGAAAACTATTTCGCTATAGTCGTCGCAGTTGTTTTGTTGGAATAATGATTGTTCAGTTTCAGTTCCAGTTGCCACTTTACCAGTTGCCAGTTTAAACTGGCGCCCACACAAAAAAAACAACAACAACAAAAATATATAGAAATACTTTGTAGAGAGTTCACTTCAACTTGACTCAAACTGACTCTAGGCTGAGGTTCAGCTTGGTTCGGTTCACTCTGCTTAATGATTGCAAATGTCGTGATATTGTCTCGAGAGTGGGTTGAGCTGCTCCGAGGTGATGCTGAACTTTAATTAAATGTGTGCTTTTGCAAATTTTCAAAACTGAACTTTGATACAAACAACAAACAGCCACAACAACAACAGCTGCGATCAGTTAAGCTGATGCAGATCAAGATATATGTAAATCGACTATATATAATAATTGCAATCAGCTTCAGTTCGTCAAAATCAAATTGGAATTTGAGTTGACGCTTGAACATCAGATCATCTAATATTAATTATTAAGCAATCTTCTAAAAGCATTTTTTAATCGGATATATAAAATTCTAATCTAAAGATATAAATTCTAATTAAAGTTCAGCTGAAAGTTCAAATGAACTAAAGCGAAATCTGCTAGAAGTAATTGTCTTTATATATACAAGTGTTTAACTTGAACGGTTTAAACTGTATACAATCTGAAGTTATTAATCAATATATAAAGTACAAATTAAATGGGAATGCAATTTGATCGACCAGAATAAAGCTGGGCTTGCAGAACAAAAACGTTTGGAAAATTGATATGCTTTCTATAAACAAATGATATATAATAATACAGAGAACAGCCTTAACTAGAAACTACAACAAATAACTTTAAGAAATATCTGAAACAAAAATAAATAAATCTATAAAAAATCTAATATTCTTGCTCAGAAACTTATTTAACTTAACTTTTAACATGCAGCTAGAAAGGATCAATCGAGTTTTTTTAAGAGCCAAATGCCAAAGTGAATATTATAAATGAGTGTATGTGAATAGGAATGTGAGTGGTTGTGAATGCGAATGTGAATGTGGTGCAAACTGTCGCTGGGCGCTGTCAAAGATGTTTGTCAAAACCAAAAAAAAAAATGCTGTCAGTCAGTCAGTTTGTCAGTCAGTCAGTTCGTCAGTCAGTCACCTCCAAGCATCGAAGCGTTGGCGCAGACATCCACACACACACACACTTGCAATTCTGTTTCTGTGTGTTTTTTGCGCGCATCTAAAAATAAAACAACACTGAAAAATGCTAATGCCAGGCGACAGACAGACAGACGAACGGACAGACGGAACGACAACCGATCGACATCGAGGCGACCGATGCCAGACCTCAAACGAACGCCCGTTTGCCCTCACACACACACTCTCACACACCCAAACACACACACATATAGCACCCAAAATGACAGCGTCGAGTTCACTTCAATTTAGTTGAACCGAAAACTGAAAGCTACAAAACTGAACACACTGTGAACCGATCTGAATATACAACTTGTACTCGTTGTACTTCATATATACATATTTGGATACACTGAACCAAACCTGATTTATTTATGAAATCAAAAGGATAACAAGCGGAAAATAGGAGACATATATAAAAATACATTGGACAATTTATAGCAATATTTATCTATGATTCAGTTATTTATTACCCAAAATATATACTTACATAAAATCTTTATCAATTTCCAATTTCTTTGATATGCTTAGTTAAATATTCTTATTTATCAAATAAGTATTTTTATTGAAAAATACATGTATTTAATTATATTTATCACATATCATTATAACATACTAAATAAAAGATTCTTTAATATAAATTATTAATATCAAAAGACTTATCATTATCAATTTATAACAAATATTCTTATGTATTGAGTAACTTATTAACGAATATTTTATGACAGATTGTTCCATATAGAATTTTTTTTATTTAACAATTTTTTTTCTTTTAATGTACAAATTATTTTGATTTATTCTTATTTTGAAGAACAAACACAAAGGACACACTTTTATGCTGAATAAGAAGACTGTGATTGTTCTATTGTGAAATACTTAACATATTTAATTAGAGCATATTTGATAGGATAAGCGTTTCTTCAGTGTAGTCGGCACACTCTGGCCTCAAACCACAGTCTAGGATATTTCTTGCTATATGTGTGTGTGTGTGTGTAAGAAGAGCTCGTTGCGAAAGTTTTAGTTTTTTTTTGCTGTCTTTTTTATGTGCTTTTTTTTCCTTGGCCTGCGTTGCGAACTAACTACAACTCAACTCTGTCACAGACACGGCCACGCCACCGTAGTCTGCAGATCAGGAGGCAAGTAGTGACAAAGGGGAAGGGGAAAGAAGGTGGGGGGGATTTGGGGCAGATACCCCAGGCTCGATCACACAAGTCAGGCGTGTGGGCAGCGCGCGCGTGTTGAGACTTTTGCACCAGTTATGCTCCAAGCCTGTCTTTGGGACATGAGCAGAAAAAAAAACAAAAAAAAAAATAAGTAACAAGGCACAGACTGTGCGACAAAGATCGAGGAGTCTCCGAGTGGCTTAGAGACTTTGCCAAGGGGTCAGGTCGTGGTGTGGCAACTGTACTCAGCTCAACGCGACGACACCTGCGTGCGTCTCTGCCACAAAAATGCAGGTCAACATATCAAGTCGTACTCGCAAATAAAGAGACAGTAGTTGAAACTTGAGGCATTCTTTGCGGGATCATCTCTTGATGCAAGCGCAAAAAAAAAGCTTAAAAAAAATAACGTGTGAAAGTTGGAGAAATTGGCTTAAGCTAAGCAATTAGTTAGTTCAACGAGCCAGTAAAAATAAATAAATAAAATAATCTAAGAGCAGCAGATGAAAACATTTACATGGCTAAAAGTTATCTTTTTAAATGATAAAATACAAATCGATCAAAAATAACAGATTTAAAGGGCTAATTAAGATTTATTCTTTAGTTCTTGATCATTAATGGTTGACTGGCTTCTTTTTTTAAATGATTGCCCAAAAGTCTGACATGAAAATATTGTGGTTGCTGCGCGACGCTTGTTGCCACGTTTTGAGGTGTGTAGGCCAACGAGTCAATTGTGAACTGCAGCAAAAATAAATTATAAAGCCGCAACACGCTTTTTGCCTGCCTGCCTGCTGCCTGCTTGTTGTTGATGTATTTGTTTTCTTCTTCTACTCACTGATATTCATTTTTCTTATTTTTGCAACACTGAAGTTCGTCCCACACACACACACATACACACACACAGTCACCTTTTGGGTGCTGTTCGGCCGAGTTGTCAACGTCAAATAAGAAAAAAACAAATAAGATGCTTCGCCCTCTCACCTTGCTCTTAGCTCTTCTTGCTGTCTCCATCTTCTTCTTGTATAGCTTGTATTTTTGATTCATTGATGTGCTGCGTGTATGTCGCTCATATATATATATATATATATATATATATATATACATACATATATTCGTATATGCACCTAAGGCAACATATTTACCCTCTGCGGTTGGTTTCTTTTTGCGTCTTGTCATTTGACTTTTTGGCTCTGCCTGGCCAGCAAAGTACACACACACACACACTTATATATACACTCACATATATATATGTACTCTTTCGGTGTTTAAATATGTTGATCCAAAACATTAAAAATCTGAAATATATAAAAAACAAGTAAGAAATGCTAATTTAGACATGCCGAATTCCAAATACCCTTGCAAAGTAGTTTTAATCTGCGGGAAACAAACTTTTAGGCAAAGAATGAGATTTTGTGTTTTGTTTGGATATCTGGGCAAGCAGATCAGTTTTTTATACACACACTAATTACTAGCAGCTATATGATATAGTGACCTATAGCGAAGAAACGGATATTTCAAACAATTTGTATTAAGTTAGATTTGCATTTGAATCAGAGAATCATGGCTATGTTCAAGAATATATATTTAATTTGTAGACTCTGCGACGTATACTACAAAGCGTTACAAAAATCACGACAAAATTATAATGGTTTCTTTAAGGGTATAAATATGTTTTTGACACGATGTTTCAATATTCAAAGTAATTCAAAAATAAATAATCGAGCGTATTTGTACTATGGTTAATTGATCATATTAATAGTTTAGTTAGGCTAGTTAGATCTAGAAATAAAAGTTTCTGCAAATATATTTACTAAACCTTTTTAATATTCTGCGTAAAATGCAGTTTGTAAATTATTAAAGAAACGATAAAAAGAGTCTTATTAAATGTTTGAAAGAGTTTCATTTTACAAAACAGCAACTAATATTTAATTATAACAGTTCTCATTTTGGTTTAATAAAATAAAATTTAAATTTAGAAATATTTTTAAACATTTCGTCTTCTTTTAATCAAATTAATAAGCAGATTTTCAAAATTCGTATATAAAAAGCATTTATTTTCTATAAATTTTAACAAGACAGAAGAAATTGCTTTTGGGAACATCAACCGAAAGCGCACTTCTTATAAGAATTTGTTTTGTTTGGTGTGTTTTTTTTTTGTTTTTTTTTGCGGCATGTGGCATGTGTCGCTTTTATTTGCCTTTTAGTCGCATTTGTTGCGCCTTTTGCTTTTTGCTTGCTTGCTTGCAGTTCGCCTGAAAAAGATCACAGACCTTCTGACCTCACTCGTTGGCTGTCCCGCTGTCTCTCTCTTGCCCTCTCTCTCTATCTTTCGTTCTCTTTCTTTTCTTGCTCTCTCTCTCTCTCTTTCTGCTTTCTGTCAAAGTGTTGTCCCAGCAAAAGGCGCAACCCCTGGGACTTTGAGAGGGGGGAAGACTGGGCGGTGGTGGGGTGGTCAAAGCGTGGATGGATAGGGAGAGGGGGTGTGTTGGGGTTATATCCTACAATATATGCATGCCATTGCGACGCGTCGCAGTTGCGGCCGACTTTGCAGTCGCTGCCGACGCAGCCGTCGAAGTTCTAAAAATATTTCAGGTCGCTCGGTCGTCGTTTTGGTCGTCGGTTCGCTTTTGGTCTCGTTTGGGTTAAGTGTGCGGCGCATTTGTATCTGAATCTGTATCTGTATCACAGTATCTGTATCTGTATCTGTAGCTGTATCTCTGGCTGTATATCTTAGCGACTGGCCTATGGGCCAAGATACTTATAAACACACACACACATATGTGAATGCATATATGTATTTATTTTTGCTGCGTCTTTTGACGTGCGTTTTATATGTTTTATTTAATTTCATTTTAATTTTGTTGTTTGGCTTTCCTTCATTTGTAAAGGTTGTTTAGGCCGTTCCGATATCAAATGATATCGACTTGTATTGAATTACCCCTATATAAATATATATATATATACAGATATATATGGATATTATTTTGTTAGCCAGGACAGGTTTTTTCATTAGAACGCTGTGCAATTAATATGCAGCTGTTTTGTGTTTTTTTTTTAACGAACAACAACTGGGCAATAGGAAAAGTGCAACAAACAAAAACAATTGACAGACGAGGCTAAAGTATCAAATGGACAAAAGCGAAACAGTCACAGCAAGTTACGCACACACACACACACACACACACACTCACGCATGCATTGCTGCCAGTTGCTCTTTTATTTTTGTGTGTGTGGCTGCGTTTGAACTCTGAACCAGCTGACCTTCATTGAACCCTTTTCAGCTGCGCACTGCACGTCTAATCCAACCGAAAGAGCGTGGGACAAACAGAGAACAAGAGCAAGAGAGCGTGCGCCAAAGTAAGAGAGCGCTCGAGCCAACTGATAAAGCTCAATGCGCACTCTTTGCCTGCGCCTGCTCTTTGTTTATCCGCTCTCTTGTTGTGCGCTCGGCCGCTCACTCTCTTTCTTGCTGCTGTTTGCATGTGTTTGTTGGTGTTGGTGTGCACACGTGTTGAGCCGCGGCTCCAAAGTGGAGCCGCTTCGGCTTTCATTCTCAGTACGTGCCCGTTTGCGTTGCGAGTCGTGCGAATTGCGCTCGCGCTAAATGGCAACAGCAACAACAAGCATAAAAAATAAAAAAACTGAGGAAGCTCAAATCGCTTGATCGCAACCTTTTTTTCGGTAACTTGTATGCAAAAGCGCGGGCGCACTAAAACAACAAAAAAAACACAACATTTCCAGTGCAGATAAACCCAGCCACATATTCCTAACAAAGATAAAATAACAAGCGTGCAACGTGCAAATTTAGCGTGCGTCAAACGCGCAGCTCAAAAGAGATTAAGGATTAAGCGATTCCATTCCAGCTAACAGTTACAGTTATACATATTTACCTGTGTGTGTGTTTGTGCAACAAAGCTGCACGTGTTGGGCGACATAACAAAAACAGAAGAAGACGGAGCATAGAAATCTGCTGTCAAATGTCAAAATTCGCGTAACAACTAATAATTAAGCTAAAAATTTAAAACTGATGAATTTCAATTTTAAGCAAAAGCATAGCTGAAAATGTATCTTTGAGATACACAATATTAATTAGCAGCACAAACGTGCAAATGTGAAATGCAAATCAGTCGAAAAGTGAATGCCAACTGAAGTTCTTTCATAGGAATCCAGCAATTTTTAAAGGTCAAAGCGACAGCTTAACAAATTATCAAATAAAAAATATAAATTCACTTGACCAAAAAATTATGCATTGAAAAAAATATTTATGTATTTGTGTACAAAGCAACAACCACAAATTAAATTCAAAGCGTGTGTTGTTCATTAAAAAAAAAATCAACAAAAACGAAGAAACAAAAAAAGTGATTATTTAAAAATAAATTTTTTTTGGGAGCGGAAACACAGTAACAATATTTAAACAAAAAATTGCAAACTTCAGCGGAAAACTAACAAAACAAACGCATCCAGCAAATGCAACCCATAACAAATAAAAATAATTACATGAAGAGGTGATTTTATAAAAAAAATAATTATGTGTAATAACAACGAAAATAATAAAAAAAAAAATTAAACTTGCCAAATGAAAAAAAAACAAAAGTTTTGCTTTCGCGGTTTTTTGTTAATTGGAATGACAAATTGACAGCAGCAGCAACAAAAATATCAACAACAATAAAAGTCGTTGGCGGCAATCAAAGTGAAACAATCGTCTTAAATTAATGAAATAAACATAAATTGAAATCAAATATAAAACAATCAAAGCAAAAACAAAAAGGTAAACTTGAAGTGCAAAAAGCGGTTTCAATATTTCTCTGCCAATCGCGACCTTAAACTTAACTCAACATCAAAAAGAGTTCGCACTTGTTTATTCCATTATATTTAATGATCGATTTTCAAGACTCTTTTGACTTGATTGTTGTTTGCTTGAAGATCTTTAAATATCCAACAAAATCCTTAACACAAAACACAAATCGTCGATTGCAAGCTAATTTCTTATCTGTTAGCTGGTTGTTGTATATTGGATTGCCTTTTTTTTTTGGCAATTCAATGTGTGTTAAAATTAATTTGACAACATTAAATGCCATTTAATTTAAAAGCAAGAAACCCGATAAGCGAAGTTTATATTTGAACATATGATAATTAGACTAGCCGTTTACCCTGTAAATTAAAATGTTACGGAAATGAGAACTGAAAAAAACGGTTAACAGAGTTTAGCTCACCAGTTAAACATTTTTTTTTTTACTTTTAAATTACTAAACAAAAAAATGTATATTTGCTTTCTGAAACTAAGATAAAATATAATTGTCTAAAAATCTCTAAAATATTTGGTAAAATCTGTTTAAAATGAGTTTTTTAAATGGTACAAAATATTCATGTCTTGACAAACTAAATGCAAAATAAGTTGAACGAACTCAAAATTGATTAAAAGAGTTTTAAAATGCGAAATTGATCGTGATCGTGCCTTCAGAATGTTCTTCATATTCTCAAAGAAATTTAAAATATATAATTAATCAAGAAAATATTGTTGTTTTAAAATTTTGTTTACTCATACCTAATTGTAAATCATTTTATAAATTATAAAATACATATGTGAATGCATACATCTTCACAAAATAAGCGTGTCTGCAGGGTATTTGAAAAACAGTTGTACATTAGACAACAGGTTAATTAATTAAAGAAACACCCAACTGGCTGTTTTTCTTGTTGGCTGCTTGGTTAGTTGAAGACAGATGCATACCTCGAGTCATATTTAAAAGCTACACCAAACACATGAAGACATTAACGCAAACAATTTTAGTTTAAATGACAACAACAAGAACAACAAAAACAATATCAACAACAACAACACCACAAATTCAAAGACAAATTAGCGACATAAAATGGCCAACAACCTGTTGTTGCGCGAGCATAATTGAAAAATTGGTCAAACAAAATACCAAACAGAAAAAAACAAACAATGCTTTAGTCAATACAGCTCGACTAGTAGTTACTTTGTGCACACTAGTCGTTTACTAACCATTATCCTTAGGTATTCACAACAACGTGTTGAAATTTGCCAAAAAAGAAAAATCGATTTTGATAAAATTATACAGTTAATGTTATGTGCATTAAATTGACTCAAAACAAACCCGATAAAAAAGATATATATTTTTCCATTAGTGGCATTTGGTGCTATCGCTAAGCGATCTATATCGATTATCGTAAAACGATAAAGCGATCGACAACACAAAATAATAAGCCAATAAGTAAATGGGTATGACTAAATCTACTCTATTTTTGTTGCTGTTCGATAATATATAAACACTTCTTGCATGCTTTATTATACTCCCTTTTGACCAACCTTTAATTTGTGCAGGGTATAAGAAAACAAACTAGGAGGAAAAGAGAAAAGAAGCAAAATAAACGCCGCAATGATGACTGCAAAAAATGCATTCGAATAACTTAATAACTGTAGTCCACTTATTTTCTTGCTCTTTCTAACGTTTTTCCTTTCGCATTTCTTTTGTTTATTTCCGGATACGCAACAGGAGCGGGACAGAGAGACACCAACAGCAACAACAACAATAAGAAACAAATCGAATCGGTGCGGTGTGGTTTTGACAATATGTTGAGCCCACCATAATGAAGGAAATTGATACCGAGACAACAGTAGTATGGCCAGCCTGGTGTTATTCCGGTAAGTGAGACACGCCTACTCCCGCCCATTACCCCACTCTTCATCGCTACTTCTGTGACTCCACTTCTGTTGTCGCTTGTCTCCGTTGTCTAAGCAGCATTTATCGCATTCATTTAACTGCCTCCATATACAATAACAACAATGCATATTGAGCTAGACCAACACCAGACCAGACCCAGAGACCCCAAACTGAAACACGACACAAGTGGCCAAATTTTTCACTATCGAAATAGAAATACCCTCGAAATAACTGTATATTTTTAAAGTTTCTATTCATATATATTTTTGATAAATATCAGCAAAAAAATATTAAATATAATATATTAAATTGTTCTTCCATCTTTATTAACATTTTTTTTTTACACTTTTAATTCGATTTGTGATTTTGTAAACATTTAATTGTTCGTACTGCAATTACTGCAAACCTTTAAAGAATTATTTTACGATGATTTTGAATAAAAAACTAAACGCCCAAATTGTTCAAAAATACTTGAAAAATATACAAGCAGTTCTAAAATAGAATTTATTATAATCTTATTTGTATTCCCAATTTGTATTATTTTATTTTTTATTGTTTAGAGATCAAGTTGCTTAAATTGCTTGGTTAAATATTTTTACTCTGAATATTTTAGCAACTATTTCACATCAACTACGCTTCTCCAATATACCCTGGCTAAAACCAGTTGTTCATAGTACAGGGTATAAAACTAGGTGTTGAAAGTTCAACTATCACCTTACGCCTTTGTTTTTGCTTTTGTTGTATTTATTTCTCATTTGGTTTTTTGTTTATTTGTTTGTTTGTGTTTTTTTTGTTAGTATTCCTTTGTCGAGGCTCCACCGTCCAGCTCATATTGTTTGTTGGGTCAGTTTGCTAACTTTTGTGGCCACTGCACAAGAAAAGAAAACCGACAAATGTATTTTCTGAACTCTCACAGATATTTACCAATTTTCTTCTGACATTCGTATTTCATTTGCTTAGTTTAAGTTTTTATATATATGCAAATTGAATTGGAATTCAGCCAAATTGCAGCCGCTTCGAATGCTCATGATTATTATAATCATAATGATGATGTCATGGCACTCACCTTTGACTTTTGTGTAGCTCTTTCTGATCTCGAACCAGTCACACAAATCCCAAACGAGAATGAGAATACTTCCACACGAAAAGTAAAAGGCAAATTGTGCTGAGTTTTGCCAACTTAACATTAATCTGTTTATTTATTTCCTAAAACGCAAATTAATCAGTGCAAAGTTTACAGTATCTGATACCATACAAAGATTTTTATAGCTTTTCACAACAGAACTTATATTGTACTATATTTTTAAATGCCAAGAAGTGTTTTTGAAATTATCTATTATTTGCAGTTTTTAAAAATATTGAAATTTGATTAAGTTATTTTGAGGAAACACAAAAATGTAATAAATGGCTTAAAACTATTAGATAAAAGTTATAAAAAATTATAAAATATGTTTTTAAGTACAAATCGACTGATAAAAGAAAATTTTTCTTGAGTTTAAACCCTGTTTCGTTTAAACTTTGAAAAGCTCACCAATACTTATGCAGTTGTGACTTTATTTTTATTTCGGAAACGTTCTCAACCTTATGACCAGAAAACACTAAACCAAAAAAAAAAAAAGAATACAAAAGGGTAAAGAAACAAAATCGGTGCCACTCCCAAGTAAAGTGCTGGCAAAATTAAGCATTCAGCATGCAAATTTTCATTAAAACAAAGCACCTCTTTTTGTACGCCGAGAGGGGGACGCCCCGAAAAAAATGCCACAAAAATTTGAATGCGTCTTGGGACTCGACTTGAATTTGACCGGCTCCTCAAATAAGGCAACACACACACGTACAAGTACACGCACACACACACGCACACGCACAGTTGAGGAAGACGATGAAAAAAACACAACGTTGCGCGGCTTTAAAATTAAAATAATCAAAAATAAAGTATAAAAAGAATAAACAAGCATGCAACGATGACGATCATGATCATGATCACGATCGTGATGATGATGATGATTAAGAAAGAAAACAGAAAAAAAACACAAGCAGAAGTAAAATTAAAATGCAAAACGAGTCGGCGCTGCGATTCGGGCTGAAACACAGAAGGTGCAGAAAGAAGAAACAGAAGCGACCCGACTGAGAGTTCCTCCCTCATTCCTGGCACCCCGCACACGCTTTCTTAAGGCTAATACAACAACAACAAGCACTTATACAATATCAATATGAGCAGCGCTGCATTTATAACCTTTGTCTGTCGTTGCTGTTATTGTTGTTGTTGTTGTTGATATGTTGCTGTTGTTTTTGTCGCTTGTTGCGCTTCACTCTTTGGCACTCTGTACTTTGTTGTTGTTGTTGTTTTGTTTTATTTATTTACCTTACCTTACTCGAAACCTTTGACGCGAACTTATGCCCTGCAAATGGCCATGGAATGTTCACTTGTCTGCAACTGCTGAGCAGACTCTGAGAACTGAGAATGGAGAACTGCAGTCAGGCAAGAAAAAATACATACACACATACATGCACATACACCTACATAGATATATATCATAAGTCTATGTATTTATGACGAATTTCTTATACACTTTGAGCTTAGGTTTCCATTTGGCTATTAAATAGCTTGTAAACAACGGCAGTAATACAAACTGTTACCGCAAAAAATTGATATTTTTGTATAAGCAATTAATTCTTTAATTTTATATAAAATGGCAAATAATTCTGGCTTACTATTTGTAAATAAGTATTAAACACAAAATATATTCAAAATGTAATTGTTTATAA
Source organism: Drosophila fungiperda (assembly GCA_035042345.1). NCBI lineage: Eukaryota > Metazoa > Arthropoda > Insecta > Diptera > Drosophilidae > Drosophila > Drosophila fungiperda. Next base: position 1,575,540 of record JAWNLM010000293.1, on the reverse strand, counting down.
TATAATTAAAATAATGTATATTAAATTTTGCAATTGATTTGTTTGTTTATTAAAAGATATTAATTTATTTATTACAACATATTAATGTTTTTCTTATAGTGATAAATGATTTACTCGAAGCACTTCTTTATTTTTTATTAGCTGGACTTTTTAGTAGCCAAGTCGTCAACTTTCACTCAATCAATTGCTCAACGCTCAATTATAACATAAAACTAATGTTCTCTAATTTAACAACGCATTTCTTATGCAGCTGCGTCTCTTAAGCAAAAAGAGCATCTGCAGCGCAATGATACTTTTTTATTTTTTTTTTTTATTTGTCGTTGCGTGCAGTTGTTGATGACGACTGCGCAGCCGCAGCCGCAGTCTCAGCCGCAGTTGCCTTCTGTCGTCTCCTTCACCTTACGTGTCCTCGTTCATTATGTCTGCTCAACTTTGCACTCGGCCGCAGTAGCAGCAGCGACGACGACGGCGGCAATGGCAGTTAAACGACTTAAGACACGCACACTTGTTGCTCTTTCGCTCTTTATCTTTGCCTGCCATGCACTTATTTATTGTTTGTTGTTTGTTGTAGTTATGATTTGCGATTTTTATGCCCTGACTCCTCTCGTTCTCTTGCTCCCTCTCTCTATCTCTCTCTATTTAATATCGATGGCCGCACGGTAGCCGCCGCAGGGCGCAATTATGCCACTTGTTGGAATTTCACTCGATTTGCTTTGAGTGTGTTTCTCTCTCTCACTCGCTCTGCCCTTGTGTGTGTATATTTGTGCTTGTGATTTTAATTCATTTGTGTTTTGTTTCAGGCTGCGCGCCCATAGAATCGCAAATGAGCAAAACGTGTAAATTATACGCGTCGCGGTCACAGCCAACGCAAATAAAGCACACACACACATACATACATTCTGCTTTGACTGTAGTTATTGCATTGCTATTGCTTTTTGCTAATGCTTTTTGCAATTGCTTTTTGCTCTCTTGAGTCTGCTGCCGCCGCAGCCGCCATTGTCACCCAAAAGCAGCGACGCCCGCGCCTTTTGTGTGCTGAGAGCGCGCGCAGAGTTTGGGAGTGGAGTGGAAGTTGCGTCTACCGTTGACGTTTATTCATCAGCCTCAACTGAGCCACATTAATAATGAGTCGACGTCGTCTCACCTGACGTTGACACTTTTTATTTTTATTTTTTTCGTCTTGAGTTATGTTTATTGTTTGTTTTGGCATTCCTGGGCGTTTTGCTGCATTGTTTTTTTTTTGTCAAAGGTTTAGCTTTATAACCCGTTGTCGTTAACTCATTCATCATTAAGGTCAGCCTTTCAATTGCTGCAGCTTATCTCCGGCTAAGCAAAGCATTAGAAAGCTTTCGTGTCCTAGTTGCCTCGTTGTCTCGTTGCATCACTTCCTTTGTCTCTCGCAGCCCAGCAGCGAACAGATCCCATTACGAATTCGGTTCTACATTCTGCATTATTTTATAATGCGACTAAAGCTTTTTTTAACGATTTTCTAGTATACTTTGTGTGATGGGTCGTATGGGAATATTTGAAAACTCCATAAACCAAGTTCCATTACACTCCCAAATGAAGAAAACTGTGTAGTGTATAAATAACCACATTAAGAAAGCGTTCTATATATAAAACTTTATGAAAACAGCCTTTAAATTTACACATACATAATGAAAGTTTGTCAAGAAAGATTTTTGACATGGAAAAAAAATAAGAAAAGCTGCGAAATAACTTTAAGATATAGTAAATGAAAAAAACGAGAAAATAAAACAAAACACAAAAAATATGTAATTAATATGTGCAAAGCTACCGTTATTATTGTTATCGCGAAGTTAATTTGACTTATGCTTGACTTGGAAGCTGCCGCATGCAACTCTGCATAGAGGATTACTTATAAAATTGGTAATTAATTGAATAATTAATTAGATTGTGTGCATAACAGAAGGCATTCGATAATGAGAGGTGGTTCATTGTGAGATGAGCACAAGAAACTAGAAACTCTCCACAACAATAATAATTGGCTTTTCTATTCAAATATCATTCTTTATATTTGAAGTTGATGATTTGCTATTTGTATTTCAACTGAATTTCGCTGTGCTTAACTGTGAACATTAAAGAGTTTGCCGCCGTGTTTGTGGCAGAGTCAAAAGTTCATTAATTTCGATGACCTTTGGAGGTGCGCTCTAATTGAATAATAATTGACATTAATTAAATGTTCACTCTTCACTAAAAAATGTGACTTTTAGTTACAAGTGTTCTGCTATTCTTTACTAGCAATGTATGGTTTTTTTCTTTGGTTTTTTACATTATGCCAATAATGAAAAAATAAAAAAAAAAAAAATTAAAAGAAAAAACAATATTAATGGCGTTAAGCTTTGTGAGTAGCTTTTTACATTAACAATTGAACTTGAACTGCTGCCTTTTGTTAGAAATAATAATAAAAAAAAGAGTAATAATAAATTATAAACATTAAACAAGGCGGGTGTAAAGAAAAAAACAAACTTCAGGGCGCTCATCATATTTTACAAATGTGTGTGTGTGTCTCTGTGTGTATGTGTTACCATGACTGTAACAAATTTAACGAACGTCATTGAAAATAAAAAAAGTAGCCAGCAACAACAAGCACATAAAAAATAGCCGTGTAATTGTCAAGTCCAAGAGCGCGCTAAAAAATAAAATAAAATAAAATAAAGCAACAACAACAAAAACAACAACGGCAATAATAAAGTCTTGTCCATCAACTTGCTTTAAGTCTGATAATGTACAAGAACAACAACAATAAGGCTGAATTCTCTTGCGCTCTTTGTGCTGAGAGACATACATAAAAATACCCTATACCCTATAACAAAATACCTCATACCTTAAACTACATTTATGTATATACACACACACATATATCTCTCCATATGTAGATACCAACGCGTAGCGCCCCAACAACAACACAGAAGAATTGACAACGTTTTTAGAATTCAATTAAAAAAGAATCATTGAACGACTCACGCGTCTCAAACATGACGATAAAGTGTGGGCAGCGAGAGGTGACTTGGGGTGCTGGACAAAGGGGGGTATGTTGGACTGCGGGGGGAGGTTGCCTTCATATACGTTGATCATTGGCGCAGATATTGACAAAATGTCGCAACGTGCTCAAAATATTGATGAGAATTGGCAAATCGAAACAGACTGAATAACAGAAAGAGAGATAGAGTGTGACAGAGATAGAACGAGTAAGTAAGAGAGTGCGATAGAGACAGAGTGAGGTGGAGAAGCTGAGAAGCTTGCATAGAATATGTGAACAGGCAGCAGAGCAGTCTGCGTCAGCGTCGCTGTTCCCGTCGCTGTCCCCGTCCCTGTTCCCGTCGCTCTCTTTGTATGTGTGTCTCCAAAATGTTCCGCTTGCTCAAAATGCCAACTGCTTATTAACATTTCTCAGTGTATATAAAGAGTGTATGCTATGTGGTGGGGGGAGGAGAAGGGCAGGGGAGTCGAGTAGAGGGTGCGGTGCCAACAAGAACCTCCAAAGGTGAGGCCTTTTACGACCCCAACAAATTGCAGAAAGTAACTGACAAAAGATTCAAGTTATTTTCTTTTGTATGAAGCTGCCAAAAGATCTTTTAATACAAATACAAAAAAATGTTTTGCTTTAAAATTAACATAAATAAAGAGTTTATTTTGAGGCGCACATGTCAGGAAATCGCACGTACTAATTGAGCTAAAAAAAACTCGAATAGATTTCAATAATTTTTATTTATTTTTTTCTAATTTTTCACTAATGTTTACGGGTTTTTTTTTATGACAGTTCAAGTATTTTTTTTAGTTATTATTTATATAATGAATCATTAAATATATTTTCAATGCAAAATTATTAGAATCAGTGATAAGGAATTATTTAAATAACCTCAAGATAAGCATCGTTATAGTTTTCGATTTGGATTAAAGATTTTAGCAATGTATTTTTTATAAAGCCAGATTTTTAGAATTGATATAACTAAAGATGTGATTTTTACCAAACCTGTCAGCATCTGTCTCCAGAAGAAGAAACTAAATATATGATTTAAAAGAAATTTATTGATAAATTTGTCAACATCAAATATCAATATATTTTTGTTAAACCTTAATACCATACTGATCCTTACAAGGATAGATTCTTATCAAGATATCAGCATCAATTGTTTATACCTATCTACTTTTACCAAAACTCAAGATCCTAAAGATTGATGTAAGAAAACTATGATTTAAATTTTAAATTTGAACAAAGATTTCAGCAACAGTTTTAAGATCATTAGGATCGATGAGATGTAAAGACTTCATTTTTTAAGCCTCAATTTACAAAGTACTTTAAATAAATATTTTATATTTTTACTTCTAGTTGCAAGTGTTTTATGTATTTGCTGCTATATGATTTGTGTTTTTTTTTTATTAGAATATTATTTTTACTATTTGCCACCTTCACGTTGCTCGTGACCCTAAAAAAAAATAACGCTCTCCGCGCCAACTTAACACCAAAAAAAAATCAAACGCTGCTCTAACTGCTTTTGGCCAGGTTTTTTATTATTTGTATTCTTAGATGTTTTATTTTTTTTCTATGCTGGCCTCGCCAGCTTTATGACACCCAGACGGCCATAACAGCAACAGCAACAACAACAACAACAACAACAACAACAACAACAACTAATTCTTGGAGGCGGTCTGAGTTTGGTTTATTCGACGTCTTTGGTCGTGTTTGATCATTCAATTTGAAAGTTATTCATTATTCGATCACGTACGCAAACCCAAGCTACCAATTTTTGTGTGTGAGTTAAGTGCCCCGCCCCTGCAACTCCATCTCCACCTCCACTTCCACCTCCATCCCCAGAGGAGTGTAGAAGGTGGGGGGGGGGGGGGGTGAGGTCAATGTTCGTATGACAGTTGCTGCGGAATTTAGATGGGTTTTTTGTTTGGTTTCTTCTTTTTTTCCTGTTGTTTTTTTGGTCAAAAATTTTGAAACGTTGGCCATAATTACAAATTGAATATTTGACACGTCGAACATTTGCTTAGTTGTCTTCTTTTATTTTAATTTCTTTTATGACTCGCCTAATGAACTATTCACTTGCGCACTTTAACGACCTGTTGCTGCACCCTCTCCCCTTCGGCTGCCCCTCGACCAGTTGATGTGACAGCTTCTTTAAGAGTTTCGGGATTAGCCAGTCGCAGCTGCCATTAAATGAAGTCTTCACTTCCTGCACAAATCCTGAAATTACAACACAAAAAAGCAAAAAAATATACGATTGAAAAGTTTGCTGCCAAAATGGCAAAATTAAAATACTCTTAAATTGTGGTGGCATAAAATAATAATTAGATAATAAATAATAATGAAAAATAGTTATGCAAATAAGATTTACATTTTTTAGAAATATTATTTTAAACATTTCTAATCTTAAGCGGGGTCTTCAATGTAAAAGCGAAGATGATCCACAAGTTAGAGTAACTAAAAGAAAAGAATTAGCCAACATCAAATCTTCATTAACAGCTGTGGAAGCTGTGGCTAAATCTGAAGATGTTTGCTTGGAATATCTTGGCTTGAAATATGAGCGAAAAAGATGAAGATAGAAGTGTGGAGAGAGAGAGAGAGAGAGAGAGAGGGGAGATTCTTGAAGCGCACACGTTGTAAAATTGCTATTAAATTGTTGCTGATTTTTATGTCTGGAGTGTGGGGCGTGTGGCAAACGGCAAGCGGCATGCGGCATGCGGCATGCTGCATGCGGCTCAACGATTGCCAGCAGCAAGGAGAATCTTTAAGATTTCTATAGTTTTGCGTTTGAAAGGGTTTTCTTCTACTTTTTTTTTTAGCAGCAGCAGTTTTCAATGATCTGCAGCCGTTTTTTGTGCTGACATCGTCTGGCGCTTTATGCACTTTTTACACTTGTGTGTGTGTTTTAATGTTTACTTATTCCGAACCATAGCAGTGGAGAGGAAGGCTCACTCAACCACACCTCCCCGCCGCCTACCGTGCCACAGACTTTAGATGTCTCAATTAGTCGGCATCTTGGGAAGTTTTGTGGACTTTGTGGCACTAAATTACCAAAGAGATGCAAAAATGAGGCAAGCAGTATGTTGGAGTGAGTGCAAAACGACAAGTTGTGCTTTGGCTTATCTTTAAGATAGTCTCTGATCTGATTGCAGAACTAATAACTCGATCTATAAACATAAACAAATCCAATAATCTTCCAATGCTGAGCTGCATCTCGGAAGATCAGTTGAATTTTATCTGCAAACGTGGATCGTAATAAGTTCATAGCTAAGCTGATTTTGCTGTTTTTAGATACCCTAAAAAAGCATACATTTTAAATATAAATCTAGGATTATCATTAATAATAATAATAGTAATAATAACAATTAATCACCACTCTACAAAAGCTATAAATCCTGAAAAAGACTTTCTTTTTTGTGAACTAAACAAAAAAAGACATATAAAATAAGATTAAGTATACTTTTTAGTTGTATAGTTGATATCTTTATGGTTCATGATTAAGTGCAATAAACATTTGTAATAAATGCATACATTTTTACAGTTATATATATATATGTTTATGTTATAAAAATAAAATAATTATTTTCTCTAATTGTGAAATTCAACGGATTGTAAACAGAGCGAAAGATTTAAACCCAAACTAGATAAAAAACCAAATTATATGCATATAAAAATTGCACTCCACTTTTATGGATGCCAATAAAGATATATGCATAAAAAAGCCGATTCATTTGGCTTGTTGCATAACTTTCTTTTAGTCATTTGACATTCACTTCAATCGCATTCGAATGCTGAACTCAAATTAAATAAACATTTCGAGGCATTCTTTTGGCCAGGCTAACTGTACAAAAATGCATATGAGCCGAGTGCATAAACACTTATTATACCCAAAGCATTCCATATATGCAGCGTATAATAGTTCAATCACTTGTCACAACACCATCCTTCCCCTTACCCACTTCCCCGCCACCCCAACACACCTCCCACTCTATCCCCATCCCGCTCATACCCGATTTGTCACAAACACCAATTTCGTGTGACAAATTTGTATGGCTGAGCGATTCAGGCAAAATGTAAGCGTACTCAAAGAGGAAGAAGACGAAGAAAGACGATCTTTTGGGGCACAGCCAAATAAGGCGACTCCTTTAGAGTCTCAAGAGTCGAGAGTAGTCGAGAGACACGAGACAAGAGACACTCGACAGTCGTCGAGAGTCGAGCTGAGACCTGTGCGTGTGTGTGTGTGTCTATGGACAGGAGACGGCACCGCGTGCAGAGTGCTTTATGCCACATGCAACAAACGTACGTCCGTCTGTGCGTCTTTGCGCCACGTTTCGCTTCGTCTTCGTTCGGTATTCAAATGGCCAAAAGATGCCATCGTCTTTGGACTTGGCTTTTTATTTTTGTGCACAGCGAAAAAAAATTGCAATCGATTTTGAATAGTTTGAGATATTTATTTAAAAATTTCTTTATTCATTTATGTTGATATGTAATTTTTTAGTAAGTTTTATTACTAGAAATATCGAATTATCTAAACATAAATTCAACTATTTTTTAATTATAAAAAAGAAGTCATCAAACAATAAAATAAACAGATCGTTTTTTCAATTATAATTAAATTATATAGTTTTCAAACAACTTTTCAATGATTTTGTTACCAAAATAAATTATAAAATTAAATAAATTTGTTATTATTGTTATTCACCACACAACTTTCTAATTAATTCCTATTAAATAAATTTAAATACAAATCGTTCAAATTTCGTTTAATAATTAAAATTGGATTTACTAAATTTGCTACTTGGATTCTAAATATAAAAAAAAAGATTAAGTTAGTCAATTTGAAGCAATTATTTTTTGCAGTGTGTAACGTATTCAAAATACGACTTCACGTGCCACATTGTTGCGCATTTAAAATGCAAATTATCATGTTCATTATGATGATTGCATATCAGCACCGATGATCATCAAGTTCATCATGCCTCCTCCTCCTCCTGTCTTGCCACATGCATTTGAGAAATTGTTGGCAAATTATTACTTTGGCCCACAGAGTCATAAATAATTGGCGCGTCTTCACGTGCCACAAGAGCACAAACAACGTCAATCATGCTCATTACGATCATGACGATCATTACGGTCATTATGATGATCATTATGATCATTCGTTCACATTTTTGGCCGAAGACAAAAGTCTGTCATAAATTTGTCACAAAACTCCCCCGAATCGGTGATTTGTCAATCCGTCATTGGAGCGCCGTTTGTGCCGAGGGCAATTTATGATCCAACTGCAGCCGCTCCACCGCCTCCCCCCAAACTTCAGCACTGATACCCTTTCCTTGTCTTGGGTTGCCTTTTGCGACATAATTCACCCACATATTTGTGACTCCTTTGTTTGGGTTTCTTTTGTGCCCCAAAGTTGCAATTGCAATTGAATTGCATCGATTGGGTGCTTTTTGTCTTGGCCAAAGCAAAGGAGGCGCATCTTAACGACTTTTTTTATATTGCCACTTTTTGTTTTTGTTGTTGTTGTCACACGCTGTTATTATGCAAATATTGAGCTGTTAAATTGCCTGCTGCACGCGTCACTTAATCGCATTGTTGCAAACTCAACAAAAACAATGCAGCCGCATATACAGCAGTGGTTGTTGTTGTTGTTGTTGCATGCATCATTATGACCATTTATGTTGCATAAATTACGGCGTTTATCTTTTGACACTTGCGTGAAAATTACTTTTGTATGCTATACTTAAAATGGGTGGATCCCATCTATATATGGCCACGGACTCAACACTTTTTCGAAAGCTGATTGACAGCATCGTTATCTTTATAAAAATGTGTATAATATAGTGAAAAAAATATCTGGAAAATTGCACTTTACTGCGCCTCGCAGCAACTCTTTAATAAAGATGTAAATATATCTTAAAAAATAATATTCCATTAATATCATATTTTTTCGTTCCTGTTTAACATTTTATTGCATGACTTTATTTTTAATTATTTTTTGATATAAGTATAATTTGGGTCGTTTTCAACTTGTCTTCCTTTTTGTGTTCACTTTAACAAACAAAGCTTCTTCTTCTTCACGAAGCTTTTGTCACTTTGAACACTACAAGCAGTATGCTCCCCCTACCACAATTGACCCAGTTTAGCAAATCGAACTCAATTTGCCTGCGTTTAGAAAAAAAGGAGCTTTTACGAATTTGCTGGCAATTTGAACTGCATTGTGACACGTATATGCACATATATATACACATACATATACACACCACACACACACGCAGTCGTCGCACCCGCACCCACTTGTGCACATGCCAAAAAAAAAGAAGAATATACGTATAAAAACAGCTACGACAAAAATGCCTAAAATGAACTCTTCTGAACTGCACAAAAGCTGAAGTACAGCAGCGGACACAAAGGCAACAACAAATACACATTCTCTTCTAGTATCAATCAATGCGAATGCGATTGTGAGTGCGAGTGTGAATGCAAAGTGTGAACGAAAGCGTATTGCGCATACGTCGTGTCGCACGTCAAAGGCCGTAAGAGCAAATGCGTCGATTGCTTACTCTTTATTGCGCTCTCTTTGACACACACGCACGGTCTTACGCACACACAGACACACTTACACATGCATAAGTTTAGTGCAAGAGAGGCGTCCACGTTTGACTCGGCCAGTCAACGGTCGTGGACGTTGGCGTCGTCGACGTCGCTGCTGCTGCTGTTGCTGTTGTTATTGTTGCTGCTGTTGTTGTTGTTGCTGCTGTTGTTGTTGTTTTTTGGTGTCGTCGTCTATATTTACACTTGTGGCCTCTTATCAAATGGCAGCGGCGCAGTTGACTTTTTTGACGTTTGTGTACACATTTGTTGTTGCTGTTGCTGTAGCTGTTGGCTGATCTGTGTGCTATACATATGTAGCCTGACAGCTTGCCGCTGTTGTTGTTGTTTTTGTTGCTGCTGATATTTGCTGCTGTTGAATTTTGTACGCGGCGACCGCTTTGCTGCTTTGACTTTTTGCTCGGTTTTTTTTTTTTAAATATGTACGTATATACATATACATATACATATATGTATATTTATATATATGTGTGTGTGTGTGTGTACAGGCAAAATGGGAACAGTCAACACAGCAAAAGTTCAAGTCAAAGATATTTATTTTATATAATCAGGCGCGACATCGCTGCTCGTTTGTTGATTGTCGCTATTGTTGTTGTTGTTTTTGTTGTTGTTGCAGCTGCTGCTGTTTTTGTGTATGTTGTTGCTATTGTTTGATTATAAATACTTTACGAAACAATCAAAATACAGCTCAATTGTATTTGCCAATGTACAAAACAAAAAACAACAAAAAGGGTCACCCAACACTGCCACAAAATGCTTGGGGCTTTCCAGTAATTTTACATTTTGACATTTTTATTGATATATGAAAGTTCGAGTTTTTGAACTGACATTTTATTTATGTTAGTTTAAATGTTTAATTTTTGATAATAATTTATTGTTGATTGTCTTATATAAATCGTTAAAACTGCTGTAGCATAGAATTTATTAAATAATATATTAAAATGTATTTTCTTTAAGATTTGCTGCGATTTAATGGCTCATTTATTATTTTAAACACACAGGCAAATTTCTGATTTGAAGGTGTATTTTTGGTGTGAGTGCTTTTGGGCCACTCTAACCTGACAATGCTGTCGAGTGTCTTACATACACACGCATACATATATTTATAAATATATGTACATACATATATATGTATATATAGTATGTTTGTGGGCCGCCACATCGGCGATAAGTTCGCGAGCAAAGGTTCTGAACTGCTTGAACTTGTTGAACACAAGGCAACGAGAACAAAAACAACAGCAACAACTGCGACAACAACTTGTGGCTCAGTATATAATATACATGACTCCCCTACAATGTATGCCACCTATGTATTTAAGTGCACGATGTGTGCAAAGCCAGATTATCAAGAGAACCTTTGTGCGTTCAGAATATGATTTACAATTGCTAAGGGACAAATAAAAGGGGTAAATAAGTCAGTTTTTACTTTAATATAAACAATATGAACTATGGCCATGTTTACAACAGATATTTCTGAGTTATTTTAATACGTAACGCATACGCCGTGTGGTACCCATATGAAATAGATTTTATTTATAATAAATCTTAAAACTCTAATCAGTCAGATAGTCTTAGCATTATCTGAACAATTTATTAATAAAAAGTAGTTGATTGACAATTTACTGATGCCAAAGGTTATTTTGCACTTTTAAGTTAAAGTTGCTTAAGGAATTGAAGTCATCAACTTTTAATAGCACTAAAAAGCTTCGATTCCATATATAAAGAAATATCTTAATTATAAAATGTGGCCTCTTGAAGTCTGCTAAGATTACAAAAGCTTTTATAGACTTTAAGGTCGATTGGAAATGGCTAAAATAATCTTGCTGCTGAGACTGAAATGCTTCCTCTGACTTATTTTTGCAAAAACTTCATTTTTTAATTTTCTTATTTTATTTTTAATTTTATTTTAGCTTTAATAAATTCATTAATGAAAAAGACAACAAACTAAATTGCAAAAAATTATATAAAAATAAAGACAAATTTGCCAATTGTCGGCTGATAGCAAAGCCAATGATGAGACGGGAGAAGGGAGCAGGGAGACTGGGGAAAGGGGCTGTAAATGCGAACTGTTGTGCAGGTTGTGGCCAACAGCAAGCAACAACAACAAAAACCAGCTAAGCGAGTGCGCAAAGATGTAGGGCGGGGCGGGCGAGGTTGTGGCATACAGATTGTTGTTGCTGCTGCTCAGCTTGGTGTCTTGCGCCTGCGGCTTTGTGGCGTAAAAAATCAAGTGCAGATTAATTAAATTCGATAATTAAATGAACGCAGTAGTAGCAGCAGCAGCAGCAGCAGCAATGCCCCGGAGATCGTGTTGCACTTGCAGCTTTGCAAGTTGCAAGTTGTTGGTTTTGGTTTTTCTTATGCTTACTTTTCTTTCTTTCTTTTTTTGTTATTTTTGTTTTTTTTCGTTAGTTGAAAGCGTTCGGCAGCTTGGCTGCACATTGAGGCTGCCTGCTTGCCCCGTTGTTGCAACTACTGCTCTGCGGCTAATGCATTTCTGTGATTTGGGCGCAGCGAATTAATGCGCAGCGCTCTATAAATTTGTCAGCAATTAAATGAGGCACTTGCCTCTACCTCCCCAAACACCAAGTCTTGCCACACTGCCGTTCTTAGAGCTTGCCGCGTGCCATTTATCAGCTTGCTGCAGAGTTGAGCGATAAAAGCCACAAACTCTGAACTTTATAGACTGTCACTTACTCTCTCTCTCTCTATCTCTCTCTCTCTGTCTCTGTGCGGCTTGCAACGTCAACTTGCAGCCGCCTGCCAAATCACTTGATTGATATTTTTTTGGGCGATAAAGCAACAAATGCCGCTGCTTGAACTCAATCGCTGGCTGGCTAACTGCCTGCTGCCTGCCTGGCTAGAAACATGTGTTTCGAAAGTCGAGCTTGGCCAAAATCGTTGCATGTGGCACATAAATTTAATCGAGTTCAAGCCTTGTTCTTGTTGCGTCCAAATTTATGGCAACAGTCAATTGCCACAGCGAAATGTTGACTGACTTTTTTTTCTTTATTTATTATGTTTTTTTCTTGGGCGTGTGCCTTTTATAACATCTTTTGGGTATAGAGAGGACTGAGACTCTGTGTGTCTGCAACTAAAAGTTGCAAGCATTTAGATTGATTTTAAAGTCCACAGCACATTCATTCCACAAAGAGATCTTATAACTCTTGTTGCACAGAGTATTAAATGCAATTTTTATTGCTCGAAAATACTTTTGCGTTGAGCTTTAAATTCCTTTAAAAGGCTAATACCACTTGGGAATTATAAGACACGAGATAAGTTGAAATTGAATAAATGAATGGCCAAATGATCAGATACTTAAATGGAGTATTTAATTTGACTTTAACAAAACACATTTTCCAGCAGAGAACAAACAATAAAAACAAGATTTCTGATTGGCTTGGAATATAATTAAATATTGCAAATTGAGTTGATTTATTTATCCATCTTAACTATTAAAGCCATTTTGTAAGAATAGGTCATAGAAAAACTGAATTTGTTATATGTTCTATTCGAATTTTTTAAATAGCCAGACGAATTAATATTAATTTAATATATTTGTATTAATATTAGTATTAATATATAAATATTAATATAATATAATATCTTGATAAAAGGTCTAGTAGAAAAAATAAATTACTAATAGGAAATAATATGTTCTTTAAATAATTTCTTCCCCCAAAAAAAAAGCAAAAATCCCTTAAAAGGATTTAACAAAATATATCAATATCGATGTGGATCATTTTGCATTATCGGCATTATTTGAAAGTTATTACGACTGGCAACAGACCACACGCTGTGGCATGCATCATCAGGCAACTTTTCAATTGCATTTCCTTTGAGTTTTTTTTTTTAATTTGCAGCTCAGCTTTGATCAAGTTTCTGGTCTCGCATTAGTTCACAATTATTTGATTAAAAAGTCAAGATTGAAAGAAAGGAAACTGTTCCAGTTGTTGACAGTTGAAGAGCGCAGAAACTAACGGTGCCTGTCAGCAAAATTGAAACTTTGAAATTCATAAATGATTAACACCTTCTTCTTCGGCCATTTGAACTGGACAAACTGGTACTGGGGAACTGGGAACTTGGAACGGGGAACTGCAATAGAGCCAACTGAAGTTGACTTGATTTGATTTTGGCCTGGCTAAGTAAAAATTCAAATTACACTAAAGGAGAAAGAAGAAGTTCATTCATTCTTGTTTTTGTTCTTGTTGTTGGTTTTCTGTTTTTGTAATTGCTTTAATGGAATTTGATTTTTAGCTCACACATACACATACACACACCCCGCCCCTCCCCTTCAACTTGTTGTGCCTGGCATATTTTTGGACCATTGCTTGATGATGTACAACTACTATTAGCATTAAAGTTTACTATCGACGACGCTTGCATTCTGAATTCCTGTAAAACAGGTGCAACACCAACACACACACAAACACACACACACACACACATACGTTCATCGTCCACACACACCCAAGTTGTGGCTTTGAGGGGCCTTTCAACTCTTGCAGATTTCTCTCTGGGCAAATGCGTTTTGATCGCAGAGCAAGTTGCGCGTTGCATGCAATGCATTTGGCCGCTAAAAGCGCCTTATTTGGTTAAATTGGTGCAGATTGCTGTGGCAGAGCCGGGTCTACAGACTAGTGTCTCTTGTGGCATCTAGCTGTGCCACACAGCTACACTTGCAGAAATAGAAATGCGCTCTACAATTTTATACAATTTAAAAAAAAAAGTTAATTAAAACAATTGTGCTTAATTTTTTTTTCTAGAATACAATTTTATTCGAAGATTTAAGTATTTCAAAGCCTTGAAAAGATTTTTTAAATTTTGAAATGAACATTTCTAAGACTATTTTAACTGTGAAAAATAATTGTTGAGTTCTGCAAATACTTGTTTTTAAATGCAGCATAAATTATATTTTATACATACAAATATTTTCTACTTATACATAAATATGCGTATTTAATTTATGTGTTTTTTCTATATGTATAATTTGGCTTTTGTTTATGAGTTTTTTTTTGTGAGTGTAGCTGTGGCACTCGCCTCTGCGGCTCTGTTGCCTGAACTGCACTAAATAATAATTAGCACAGGTTTTTTCACTTGGCTGTTTGCTTGTTGTTGTTGTTGTTGCTGTTGTTGTTAGTTGTTGTTAGTTGGTTGCTCTGGTTGGCCGCTTGGCTGCCTTAATGCGCTTTGGTCATTCGCCTGCCTGCCACCATCTCTGTTGCCGCTGCCTGCCATTTGTTGCATGCTGCCTGCTGCCTGCTGCCTACGTATACGGGGTGAAATTTCCTTAGAAATTTTCGTGCTTGCCTGCTCTGGTTTTAATTTGATTTTTACTTGAAGCTTTTTTTTTTGTTTTTGTTATGTTTTTTTTTTTTGTTTTTCTTGTCTTGTCTTGTCTTTGGCCCCCAGGTTCAGGTTCATAAATTTACCGAGAGATTCGTTGTTGCAGTTGCAACAGTTGCAACAGTTGCATGTCTAATGTTGCTGCTTCGCTGCAGATTCGCGTGTGCGCTATGCCCACATGAGCTGCCACACCAACCCATCTGCTCCACCTCCTCCTTCTCCTTCGCCTGCCTGTTAAGTGGTGCTTTTTGGCGCGCGCCTTCTGTCTGTCCATCCGTCTGTCTGTCTGTCTGTCTGTTTGGTTATATTTCTCATTAATTGCACACGGGTAGAGTTTTTATCACTCAACTCACACTAAACTAAACTCAACTCAACTCAATGCTCATCACATATCCATAAATCCGTCACATTTGTTTCTTCAGTCTCGGCAATTAGTTTCTTTATGTGTGACGTGGCCTGACTACAGACCATAATCATATAGTATATTATCATACATATACATATATATATACATATATATATACATATATATAAAAGCTATATAGTTTGCATAACAGTTAAATATTTTGGAGTATAGAACTGCGTTTTATAGATCGACAACGGATTTCTAACGGCTATCTTTCTATTTCGTCTAATTGGCCAAGAACTTGGCTATATTATATTCAATTGCAGACCTCATATGGCTTGTGCATGCAAATTGTATGGCCAATAGCTTTCTTACTATTTATAATTGCCTTATTTTTTTTTGCAAATTACAAAGGTATTCTATAAGGCTTATATATATGCTTGATCAGCATTAATAGCCGAGCCGATGAAGCCATTTCTGTCTTGCTTGTGGGTAAACTAATACATTAGCCTTAAAACTATCTTGATGAAACTTGGCATAAATTCGTCAGACATCTTTCACTATTTCATATAGCCTTTATAGACTCAATCTATGAACAACTTTATTGTTATCCTAATCAAACTTATGAGTTATGCGTATTATTTTTGTGCTCCTAACAAATTTACAATAATTGCATAAGTAAAAATTGTTTGACTTTTCATTTTTTGTTTGTGTTTTTTATTTATATGGATTTTTTATTATATATATTTGTCTCGCGGGATAAAAGAGTAGTTAGTTTTGTATGGTATATGTACTATATACAATAAAAATTAAAATTACCACTTTAATTTCAGCAAATATCATTGTAAATAAAATAAAGACTGCAGAAATGTTTCATGCTTTTATAGATATGTTGACAATATTAGTTTATATTATTAATGGGCATACAAATTGCTATCGAAACTAGTAAATTTTATTGAACTCACTGAATAACAATTTATTTCCTTATTTTTTCTGATATTTGGAAATTCCACATGGAAATTTTGTTCCATAATGTTTGTCATCATAAAGATAAAATATTTTGTTATTGTTGCATGAGTTTCAATGGTTTTTTTTTTGGTGTTTTTATAAGTTTTATGCAAACATCATCATCTGATAAATCATAAATGATACAACATGAAATATGGGGAGTATTTTTGTTTATTTTGTAGGCGTGTCAATGCGCACTCACACAGACATAGATAGGAATATCAGATACTAATGAACTTTGAATTACTTTCACCGCATCTCGTGTCGCACTTGTCCAAAAGCAAACACTAATAACAACAACAACAACAACAACAACAACAATAAAGAGAAGAACAACAGTTGAGGAGGGCAACCTAAGAAAGACCAAATATTATCAGTGAAACGCGTCACACACAAACACACACACACACACCAAATACACACATGTGTGGGTATACAATCTTTAACACCTTGATGATCTAATAAATGCGACATGATTTACAAAAAAATGAGACCATAACGAAAAATAAGAAAACACTGAAAAAAATATGAACAACAACAACGAAAAAGAAGAAGAAGAAGAAGACCAAATACGGCATAGAATAATAACAAAAATAAGTAACAAGAGCAGACAAACAGCTTTATATATATATATATATCTATATATATATATAAACTACTTTTGGTATAGTTCAACTTGGCACTTGGACAAACATCGAGCGATAAGAGTCCAAATAACGACTAAAAGAACTAGCGACCGAACACTTCAGATACATATAAAAAAAAATCACGTTAAGAATAAAGACAACAATGGCAACAAAATTGGGTGCATAATGAAAAACTAAACCAGATGCAGCTGCTGATAGAGCCCAATAAATGTTTATCTATTAAATTGGATGGCACAAAATAGAAACACAATTTAACAACAAAGGTTACCAAAACAAAGAGCTTTATATTTGTATGTTGATGGAATTAAAACTAGCTAATCAATTCCAGTTTTGATAAGATAGTTTAAAATCTGTTCATATTCAAACAACATTCACAATAAATAGTTGAATTTTATGTTATGTGTTGCGTTGGTTATCAAATCGTAAACTAAAACAAATAACCCACACAACAAATCTTCTCTTAGGTGTCTTTATTACTGTTGTTTGTGTATATATATAAATACATATATATATATATATACATATATAGTTATATATTTTTTTTTGTTAGCTCAAAGTTGAAACTACTAACTGCCGCCCTCCCCGCAGCCCTTTCTGCTCGTTGTTGATAAGGCGTTGAATTTATAAATGTGACGCGTCTCAAAGTTCGCATAAATCGTTGTGGCCGCTATTTGCTCTCCAGCTTTGTGTTTTATTTGGCTTTTAAATGAGGTCAAAAGCTGATAAGCCTATTGCGTGTGCGTGTGTGTGTGTGTGTAAGTGTGTGTTGTATACACATTTTAACGCCCCGACTCGAACTTGTGGCCTGCCTTTGAAAATCACTTTACAATCGAGTTTCTTAATTTTCTTTTATTCTGTCGTCCAAGGTCTCATTAAGTCTAGACACTCTTCGTCTCTCTTCTGCTGAGGCAACAGCTGTGCTTAGATCGGACTATTTATCAAGTGGAAATCAAATTACGGCAGTGATACGAACTGTGGTACTTGGCCCTGGGCCCGAGATAGGTTTGACTTGTTTCAAAATTGGTCACATGACGAACGATAGTGTCAACAACAACAACAATAGCAACAACAACAACAAAAACGACAACGACAATAAACATCGACTGTGGGTCGGCAGCTGTGTTTGCCAACGTGACGTTCCAATTGTGGTAGTTGTGGGACTGAGGAGCGTCGAGCGGTTAGCGGAGGGGGAGCAGCGTGACGTGCCCCAAACAGTCAGGCAGCTAAATGGCAATGAACTTTACCGTTGTGTTTTCGTTTTTCCAGAACCTCTCGGTTAAAACACAGAACGTGCCCAGACACAACCCGAACCGAGCAGAGCTGAGCTGAGCTGAGCCTAGCCCCAGCATAGCCTAGCCCCGCTCGTATTTGCCAACGTCGTCTATTAGTACTATTGACACTTGTCGACCCAACATGCGGCCGCCTGTCACTCGGCGGATCACACACTCCACACACACACACTCTGCACACGCAACACTAATACACATGCAAGCGATTAGTATGATAAAATGAAGAAATAAGAAGAAAAAACCGCACAAGCCTCAACTGAAAAAGTCAACAGTTTCTGCTGCGGCGCATGTCGCTCTACGTTTTTACAATCTTCTCTATATGCCAAGTCTACGGTTTACGATTTACGGTCTCTCTCTGTGTTCTACGTTAGCTTTACCCCTGTTGCTCACCTCCCAACACTGCTTACTGTTTGCCCCCACGACGACGGCATTCGACATTCGGCACTTAGCACCATTGGCACCAAGCGATGCCAATCAGCAACCAGCCAGCTCCGCTAGGCATGTTGGTCACCGACCAGGTGGTGGATGGGGGGATGGGTGGCGACGATTGCTCGATTGAAGGCACCCAAAATGTTGGCACAGTGGTTTCACTAGCTCTGTAGATAAAATTAAAAGTTAACAAAGTTGGTCTAAATGTCTAAAAAAGCAGCTACAAAATATGCTAAAAATAATTGCTTTTTTTATGTTTTATGTGTTTTCTGTATTTACATGTTTAATTCCGATTTCCAAGCTTAAGTATAAAATTAATATTAATAGCTAAGTTTTCCGTTTTTCCTTAACCTTTTATTTAAGCAAAATAATACCAAACAAATCAGTCAAAAAAATGAGTACTTCAAAAAATTGTAGACAATTTTCAAAAATATTTAAAAACAACTTTAAAACAACAAGATTTCTTGTTCTAAATTGCTTACAACTTTTAAAAACTATTTTCCAAGTTCTCAGCTCTTTTCATTTCCTTAAGTCGAAAGTAATCAACTTAATTTTACTGCTAACAAATGATAAACTCAATTTTATGATAAACCCAGCAGGCAAAAAATAAAAACAAAAACTAATCGTTTTAGTGTATAAAATATTTATGCAAATAGTTTTTTGTATTGGGCTTGGCAGCGATCTCAGAAATATGATACACGCACAATCCGCAGGGGTGAGGAGTGACCAACGTGGGTCCAGAGAGATGCCCGACTGGGGCTTGGACATGGCTACGATTACAGATGCTTATGGCCAGTCGAATGATTCTAGCCAATGATCCTAACGAGACTCGGCTACAAATTGTTGTTAATTTCGCTTGTAAATATTTCATTTAATTATTTATGCTGCTCGTGCTGCAATCTCTCTCTCTCTGTGTGTGTATGTGTGTGTGTGTTAGTGTTAATTTACACCTGGCTATTAGTTATGGGTAGAGACACCCGCTTGTCCCCCCTTCCCCCCACTCAGCCACATGTAAAAGGTCAATGTTTTGGCAGTGGCTCATTGGTAATCGTATTTGCCTTTTTAATATT
Organism: Drosophila fungiperda; assembly: GCA_035042345.1. Classification (NCBI taxonomy): domain Eukaryota; kingdom Metazoa; phylum Arthropoda; class Insecta; order Diptera; family Drosophilidae; genus Drosophila; species Drosophila fungiperda. Next base: position 1,555,798 of record JAWNLM010000293.1, on the reverse strand, counting down.
TGTCTGTTAAATTGCAATTAAATTATTTATGTGCGTCGAAAGTCAGAGACACAGTGACAGAGATAATACGAGAGAGAGAGAGAGTGTAGGAGAGAGTGAGTGTGAGAGAGATAGAGAGAAAAGAAATGTTTGTGCTATGTAAATAAACAATTTATGCGTTGTGCGCGACGGAAGCTTCAACCGCACCATAAAGTTCAATGTATGCCACTGCGGTCAGTGTGTGTGTGTGTGTGTGTTTTCGTGTGTGTGTGTGTTTTCGTGTGTGTACTCTTTTAATAGAGAGGGCATATTGGTTAGCCAATGCTAATTTAAGAGAAACTTCATTCGATTTGCTCAAAAACTTTCTCAATTAATGAGGGTTCAAAAACTACCAAAAAATTACTACAGAATTGTTAATTAAATTAAATAGCTGTAAAGTTTTTTAATTTATGAAATATTTTATTTTATATATTTTTGCCATATTGTTGTTAAATTAAATAGTGTTAAGTATTTAGTTAAGCAATATGAGGATATTGTCTATATAGGCCTAATTTTACAAGAAATAAGTTTTCTCAAATTTCTTTGGCTTTGATGATTCAGCATGAGTTTAATTTGATATTTTTATTTATATATAATATTTAGAGTTTTTTTTTCGGAAATCATGATTGCAAAGCGTTCTTTTATCTTTCCGATTCTTTATTCTTAATTTAAGTATAATTCATCGAATAAACAATTAGTCATTGCAAATATGGACATAAAGATAAGTTAACCGTTTCAATTGAATTGAAAATTTGAATAATTTAAGTCAGTCTAAATTTGAATTTGCCAATCGAAGCGTTTCCGTATTTGTGCCAAATGTTGTTGTCATTCTTGTTGATGTTTTTGTTGTTTTTGATGTTGTTCTTGTTGTTGTTATTATTGTTATTGTGCGTCGTCATTTGCTGCGTATGTTGTCCGGTTTTGAACTCGACGCTCACCCCGATAATTAGCTTAGGGGTTCAACATTGCAGGTCAATGGTTTTGTTAACATATTATAAGTTATTTTAACCTTTGGCCGATTTGCATGCGAACCTACAACTAAACCCAAAACCCGAACCGACTCAACCCGACTCCGAATCGCTTTCGGACTCTCGCATTTCTGTGCAGTCAGCTTTCAACTAAAAGAGTTGTTTAGTTAACACACTTGACGCGTTGTATGTGCACGGCACTGCTCGACAAATGGGTAATTCCTTCTCCTAGAATTTAGACAAACTAATAATTTGTATTATTTTGTGAATTCAACTTGTTGCTACCTCAAAATTATCTGATTTTAATTGTTTTTCATATGTTGCACTAGTAAAGCTTAACCTGAAAAATATCTGAATTGTATTTTGCATTCAAATTAAAATTTTAATAAAATTAGAATAATCTTCTAAAGTTTGAAGGTTTTGCATAAATCAGATTTTATGTTCCATAAATTGCAAATTAAATTGATTTGTTTTGTCAATTCCATTTAACATAAATACATAAAATTTTACTTTGTGCAAACATAAATAAATTTAAAAATGACATCAAAAGATTCACATTTTGCCACATGTTCCGCTCTTCCACGTGCTGTGTCTCTCTCTCTCACTCCGCTTCTCTCTCCCTCTCAATGTCACTGTGTCTTACGTACGCTCTTGGTCTGTTGCACTTGCAGGTAACACGCCCACCGACATACTGCAACAGAAGCCAGCGAAGGCGACAACGGCAACACCAACGAAACACCACAACGAGGAGCAGGCGCAACAATTTAATTCATTGCCCGCGGCGGCGGCCACCAAGCGCAAACATCTTGAGCGCCTCGCCAGCGATTTGCGACATAACCAGCAGCAACAGTTGCTTAGCGGCGGCAACAACAACAAAAACAACATCAGCAGCGGCAACACTGCAAAAATGCTTAGCGAGCGTTCGCTGCTGCTAAGCGGCTACGGGGTCATCGATAGCGCCAAGAAGCTGTGCGAGGCAAGCAGCCCAACAGCAGCAACAACAACAACAACTGCCACAGCAGCAGCAGCAGTAACGCCAGCAATAGTAGCCACCTCCGCCACCATCTCCCCATCCGCTTCACCCTATTCGACAGCAACAACGACAGCAGCAGCAGCTGCAACAGCAGCAGCGGCGGCAACAAGTGCTGCTGCCGCCGCCTACGCTGCATTGTATTTGGAAAAGGTGAAGCATGAGAAGTTGTCGCCGTTGCACATGACGGGTGCACAGATTGATTCGCTCAAGGATGCCCTGTTGGAGTCAACGGCCATGGCCAATATGCACAACAACAACAACAATAATGCAATGCTCAGCAACAACAACAACAACAGCAGTAGCAGCAATAATAACAACAGCAATCACAGTAGCAATACCAATCATCATCATCATCATCAACATCAGCAGCAGCAACAGTTGCTTAGCATCAGCAGCAGCAACGTGAAACGGGAGCGTCTCAGTCCCGCCAGCAACAACAGTAACAACAGCAACAACAACAATAACAATAACAACAACAACAACGGCGAGCTGTCCGTTTCAGCGGCATTTGCCAGGTGAGTTAACACATCTGGCAACAATATTAATCGTTTTATTTTGCGGGGATTTAGTGGAGTGAAAAGCGCTTAAATACTGCTCAAATTCCTTACTTTCTTTGGATTGTTCTTCATTGCTTCGAATTTGCCACACTGTGCCAAATTATAATTCTATTTCAAAGTTTTAAAAGTACTCCAAGTGTTGAAGAAACGATTGGGAAAATTTTTTAACTCCAATGCCATAACTTTTCATAAGCAATATGCTTTAATCAAGGTTGGATCACTAAAACATAATTCTCTTGGTTTAGAAAACACGATTTTCGGTCAAAGCTTTTTTTTTTTACTTCAATTAAAATTCAAAGACTAAAATATTTGTTCAAGTGCAGTTTTAAATTGAGCACTTTTACAGCTTTTGAGATGATAATGCTTCTGCGTTTTAATACTGTGATTTATTGTGATTTATTACACTTATTCGATTTCCTTCCCATTGAGTTACTCGCCTCGGATGCCGATTCTGATCTTGAGGGTTTGGATTTACTTAGCCTGTTACAATACTTATTAAAAAGCACGTTTTGTGACGCAGCTGCTTAAAAATATTTCTGAATTCTGACCAGCAAAAATGTTTGCAAAATATATAAACGCATTTCGAATTTATGTGATTTATGTTACATATGTTCTCTAGTGCTGAGCAATTTCGTCTCTTTTTATTTAAAGATGTAAGATTTTGCTATTTGATTAGTTTATAGAACTATCAAAAACATGTAAATTTTCTAAAGTGTTAAATTTCACTATACCCAACACCAAAAACATTTCCGCTGAGCCATTCATTTGCCTCTGTGAAATCGTTGTTCATTGAGTTATTTGTTGAGCTGTCGCCTCGCCTGACAAATTAATTAACATTTTAACAAATTAATACCACGAAATTAAAAAAAAAATAAATACCACATCGATATCGTTTTATTTCGGCTACTGTTTGTATCGGGCCAAAAGACAGCAGCAAATTAATCAAAACGCTTAAACACAAGCCGCACGCTTCTGCTGTCAAAAAGAAACAGCAACAACAACAAGAATGGGCGAACAGCCCAAAGAAAAACGCAGAAAACTCGAAATTTAAATATTAAACAAATTAATAAACTTAGCGCCTGCGGCCAAATCAAAATCAACAAAAAAAAAAAAAAAAAACCCAAAACAAAAACCCATTCAAGAAAAACAAAAGCCAATAAAATAATACACAAAATGTCCAAAACACGCACAACTTTATTAATGGCGTTAAAGTTGGAGCAGAGATTATTGTTAAAATTTACATTTACTAATATCAACAAATTATCGGAGTTCAAATTAAATTTAAAATCTTAATAAGCAATTTAAAAACCAACTGGAAACCCATCCCTAAAAAATGGAGCGACATTTACAGATACAGATACATTTACATTTAAGTGTACAGCTATAGATACTCAGGTAACAGCCATTTACATTTGTGGCCTATTCGCGTGTTGTGGTCTGGCTTATTGACTTATTAATATTAATGAGACACGCTGTCCAAAATCTTTTGCCACCTGAGGTGTGTGCCTAAATCTTAGCATAGACAAAATCGCCATGCTTGTTATGGTTGTATTTGTTTAGGTTTGTATTTTGGTTGTTCTTATTGTTGTTTTTGTTTAGGTTTATATTTTAGTTGTTGTTGTTATTATTGTCTCTGTTTAGGTTTGTATCTTTGCATCTCTTTAATTCGCTCTTGTTGGGGTTGTCTTTTATTCTAACGTTTTCCAGCTAAGTTAGCCCAATTCAAAATATCGATTTTAATTGAGTTGCTAATGAGGCCTCCCAAAGCGACAATAAAAAAACACCTGTTTGTTTTTTCGTTTTTTTTTTAAATTATTAATTATGTGGGAAAAGTCAATTAGGCAAATAAATTCCATTTCATAAATTTATCAATACATATTTAATTTACAAAACGAGACAAAACGAATTCTCTGTTGAGCTTGTCCAATTAATGACTTGAACATCACGAATTCTGGGCCTGATTAACTTCGTGGTATATGAATTTTTAACAAACTTGTTGAGATGACGAGTTGTTTTTGTCTGTTATTATATATATATAAATACCTGACAGCAAATAACGACTATTTTTAAGCAAAAGGGAAATTGTTTGCTTTAAATTTTAGCTCATTCTATCATCGACTGAGGCAGATTTGAATACAGATTTATATGCAAATCTGATTTATACGCTGTTTATGTTTACGTAAAATATCGTTTTCAAAACGTTAGAGAACAGCTAAATTTCAAGGCTCACTTGAGTTAACTCTTAACCTTAAATGTCTAAATCTAAATATAAAGTTACAGACAGACTCTTCAGATCTTGCAACAAATTTTAGTCAAGTTCAAGTTGACTCTTAAATCTGTCTCAGTAATAGATTTTTGATTAAAATGCTTTCAAAATTTCTGAGTTACGTATTTCAATACAAGTTTATTACAAGCAACACAAATTTATTGCATTCACACGCGAAACATAAACTAAAAGCATCAACATGTTATTCAACTTTTTGACAAATTCTGAGTGAATAAATATTTTTATGCTTTATTTTTGTTGCTGTTTGTTAGCTGTTTATGTAAACCAAATGATTATTTTTTTTATTTATGTGATATGTTAATTAATTGGCATTTATTTGATGATTTTTCATAGTTTTGTTTTCGTTTTTTCTCTAGTTTTGATTTTGAAACTATATATTTTAGCAAGCGTAGGCGTAACAATAGACACCATTAGCATATGTCTGTCTGCCGAACCACTCCAACCCAACTCCAAATCCAATTAGGCATGCCATAGATCAGAACAGTTAGATACACACACACACACACATACATACATACACACACACCTGAGCAGAAGGCGATCGCAATAGATCGCCACAGTAGCCGGCTATGTATGATTGGGCAGGGCAGGGAATTTTCAGATCTGGCAACATAATCGCGCCATTAACAATTTTAACAATTGCTAAGAACAAGGAAAACCAGACTACAACAAGACCAAACAAAAAAAAAACCCAACAAGTAGCTGCTGCCAATCGCCAAAGCAATTTGCAATAATCAACATTTTTAACAAACAAAAAATATCTAGAAAAAATAACAGAAAAAGACAGAAAAATGGTGCTGTGAGTTACGCCGAAGCTTTTATACACTTGTCGATATTTAAATTAGTTTGAATGAGTTTTGTCACTTTTCCACTCTTTTTCGATTTAAGCCAATATTTATCTAATGATATCTACTTTATTTATGGCTTTCAACTGAATGTAACCATTCCAATTATATACCAAACAACAATATATAAACATATTTTAGGCATATCTCAAACCTACAACTTAAAACTCATTTTTCGAGCGATTGTTTCTATGACTTGAATTTTTTTTTTTTAAATGATAAGTTGAATATTATACACATGTTCTAAGTAAAAACTAATTCATTCAATACAGAAACAAATCTTTCGCCTGACAGTTTATATTAATATTGACTCGGCTAGATATGATAATCATTATATCTACTTTATGGATCGTTGACGTTTTCTTCAATGTGTTGCAAACTCGATGGCCAAATTATAATAGCCTCAGCAAGTGTATAAAAAACAATAGAAAAACGAAACAAAACGCAAGACAACACATAATACACATTGTAATAAAATTCCAAAAAATTGTTAAGACTATCTTAGCGAAGCTTAAATGCTCTGATATGAATCATATCATACGATTTAAAATAACAACATAAATAATATGTGCAGCGACTGAAAGATAAGTTCAAAAAAGAACATTTATATTTTTAGGTAGCTGACGAGTTGAATTTGGCAGAAAAGCGATTGAAGGTTTAACTACAGATAAAATATAAAGCATGTTTTTTAGTTGCGGGCTGGGCTTAAAGTTTGGTAGTAACAAAGGTTAAAAAGTGATCTATATATTTTTTTGGGCAGTACGTGCATACTTTATGATAAAATTTAAATGCTCTTTTCAATACTGAGTATACAAATGTTGCAGTTGTTTGTTGTGGTGCAGCAGCAGCAGCAGCAACATAAAATCGACAGCCAAACAGATCACGATAAATCAATGGCAGTAAAAAGCCAACAGCAGCAGCAGCAACATCAACAACAACAACAACTGCTTGGCTGCTTAAAATATATATATATATATATATATTTGTGCAGGCAGCATCAGCAACAGGAACAGCAGCAGCAGCAGCAGCCAACACGAAATGAGCGACGACGTGCAGCACGAGTTGAGAGGCAAGCAACCAATGCCAATGCCCCATTTGCCACCACCCCCCTGCACGCTGCTTCAGCAAAACCGTGCACAGAACCTGGTTCACTTGCATGCCAAGCACTTGCAGCTGCCAAACATAGCGGGAGCCTACGAGCGGAGTTAGAGGGGAGGTTTGGGGAGCAGGAGAGGGATGTGGTAGTGTAACTGACCCATTGCTGATTATTAGCTATGGCTCGTGGTTGGATTGGCTGGCTTGGAAGACTGCCGGCTGCGATTTGGGGGGCTAAGGCTGGGCCTAGGCCTGGGCCTGGGTTTGGGTCTGTGGCTTGCTGTGACTTTAGCCATGGGGCCATGTTGGTGGCATGTATGAGTTATGGCCACGTTAGGAGCTTGTTGCAAATGCTACATATTTGCAGCCTTCCCACACCCCCTTCCCCCTCCACAAAAACACCTGTGCAAGTTGCGAGAGTCCAACTGCAGCGGAACTTAAAAACAAACAAAAATATATCAGTTTATTTAGATAAATTTACATTGTCCGCAGTTAAGATATGGTTTATTTTCATGACAGCCAAACTCGACTTCAAATTCTGTTTTTGCAGCAAAAAAAAATACACTTGTGCAAAGTATTCGATTTGTTAACAGTTTTCTGAGTGAGTTGTAGTTATTTGTTGTCACAACAGATTAATAATTGATTTATGTGTCATAGGCGAAAATCGTTTTATAGTATTTATACACAGAACCTGTTAAAAATAGTTGGAAATTATTAAATGAAGTTTTGTTAAATATGCTAATGGAATCATATCTAAGCCCATAAAGTATATATAGGTTTTTTATCAGCTACAACAGACGAGTCGATCTAGTTTATTATCCAGAGACTATAACTTTACAGACTTAAAGTTGTAAATATTTCGTAAATCAAGTTTCGATTTACGATTGCTATAAAAGCGTTTATTTTATTTTTATTGAGCAACTGTTAAAATTTTATTATGATTTAATAAGAACACCCAAGTTATGAGTTAATAAAAATATGATAATTTTTTTCATTATCATAATTTTCCAATCAACTTTCCAGTCAACTTTTTAAAACACTTTCAGTATTGAACAAAATATTAAAAGAATTATCCTCGCTAGTGGAGCTGAAATTTGGAACTATCGATAAATAGTTTGACAGCAAATCTTTTTCTTTACTCTTAATTTGCTGCTTTCAATTACAGTTCGAACTGTGTAAATTGTGTGAATTAAAGTAGAAGCTAAACTCTGCACAACTCCACATTGCTCACAAGCTATCGCCAAGTGATCTCTTTCCATACGAGTTGTCTGTGCTTTGGACGCAGTGTGGCAAACACTTCCCGGTATCGGTGCGATTTGAGCTTCTTTCCTGCTTGCCACAGCCGATGCCGTTTCCCATGTCAACTTTGTTTGGCCATAACTCAACGTAAAACGTAATCGCATTAAAAGCCGGCTTTGGCAATAACAAAATAACTCACTAAAAATAACAGACGTCAACATGGATCAGATCGGTTTAGCGATCTCTCACAGATTGCTCTCACTTCTCGAACTTCTCACGGAAGCCGCTCATTAGCATGTCAAATGGGACGACAATCTTTAGATATTAATTCTCGACTCGCGAATGTGACAAATAATCCAATTCAAAGCGAATGCCTGACTTTTTATACAAGCGCGACAACTAATTAATAAACTAATTTAATGCCAATTTATGGCAAAAAATAAACAAATTTGACAAGTTATTTGTTAACAAAAACTGAACTTCACCTTGAACTTATTGAGCTAAATATTTTTCTTTCTTTTTCTTTGCAGATCTCGCAGCGCCACGCCCTCATCTGCAACATATCGCAGTGGCAGCGGCGGTGGCATCTCACCCAATCAACAACAACAACAACAGACGCCTCACCAACAACAACAACAACAACATCGTTTAAGCCCGCCCAGCTTACAGACGCACTCCCAAATGCCCCTGCACAATTTGTCGGCCAATCTGTTGAACAGCATTCAACAGGCGGCTGCAGCCAGCAGCAGTCAGCGTAATGCTGTCGGCGGCAGCGGCAGCAGCAGCGGCAGCAGTGCGGCCAACAATGTTGCCAGTGGCGTTGGCAGCACTGTCACCAGCCCAGTTGGTGCGGCAAGTACAAGTGCCGCAACGGCAAATGCCACAGATTTCTCCACGCGCAACTATTCGGATATTATGCGCTGCCTCGCAGCCAAATACAACAATACCAATCCCAATGAGTAAGTGGCAACTCCACCGTTTAAGATTAGCTATGCAAATGAGTTGCATGGTTAGCACCGCAGTTAGTTTCTATAATTTAATTGAGATTATGTATCAATTCAATCTAAGTTGTTAAGTAGTTATTATGTCTTATAAATGATTATATAATTTATGCGGCATGGACCACTTTTAGCTTGAATTTACGTATAAATTAACAATAAATTTTAGGCTTTAATGTAGCTAAAGTAATCAAATTCAAAAGGTCTTTACAATTAAATTGAGTATATAGTCAGATATATATATATATATATATATATATTCAGATATATATTTATATATATATATTCAGATATATATATATATATATTTTTGTAGAACCATTTGTTCAGTTTAAAATATTCTTTTACAACTAACAAAAACAGACAAATATCTTAGTCAGCAAAACTGGATTTTTAGTTTTATTTGTAGTAATAAACAATAACAAATAAGAAGTGTTTTCTTAAATAAGGTAAAAATAGTAGATCGAAGATAATCTGCTGATATTTAAAATTGTTTTTTTTTAGCTCAAAATAGTAGTATTATTAATCTTCATCCTAAGAATATATATTCCTTAAAAAATCAGAGAAGTCTTATTATATAAGTTACACATTTTATGATAAAATTAAAACACACTCTAAATTAAATCCTAAAATGAACTCTTTAACTAATCTACGAATTTTCTATTTTGTTTTTTTCTTTTTTTAGTCATCATGCAACGCGTCGCAATTCCTACTATGACAGCAGCGGCAGCAGCAACGCTGGCTGCGGCGTTGGTGTCTCTGTCAGCGCAGCGACAACAGTCGGTGGCACGGAGCGCAGCGGCATCAAGTCAAACATTGTCAACTGCAGCAGCAGCAGCAGCGGCAGCAGCTCAAACAATGCGAGCGGCGCAAGCAAAAAGCATTCAACATCTGCGACGGCGATCAGTCTGCGAGAAGTCAAAGAGTCTGCGTTGACGGGCGGCAATGTCAATGTGGGTGTGGGCGGGGCCGGTGGTATTACATCAACAGTGACAGGCAATAGTCTGCCGCCAGCAGCGGCGCAATCACCCACGGAACAGGCCAAAAGCCAAATGGCCGCAGTTGTTGCCGCCGCCAGTGTTTCGCCGTTTATGAGCAACTTTCTGCCCTTCTCGGGTGGCATCTTCCCAATGATGGACATGAGCAGCACACAGGCGCTGCTAACGCTGGTAAGTTGAACTGACAGTTGGTTGATTATTGGTCAATTCCCTAGAACCATTGCTTAAGTACAAAAAGCATTTAAGGAGTCACTGAATTTCTTGAAAGTAACTGCTAAAAAATATCTGCTGACCACCCAAAATGCTAATCTGCCCCACACTGTTTCTGTTTTCTTTTTAGGCGCGTGCTGTGAAAGATGCTGAGATTCAGCAGATATTGCGCGGCAAGCAACTGCAGCAGCAGCAGCAACAGTTGCATCTCAAAGGCAGCAGCTCGAATGCCTCATCGCCCAATGCGAGCGCATCGAGCACGCCGCGTCCCAGTTTAAATGCCGCACTGCAGCAGGCGGCGCAATTTGTTACACCCGCTTTAATCTACTCGGCGCAACTGCAACAGCAGCAGCAACAGCAACATCAACAGCAGCAGCAACAACAATCGCATCACGCCTCGCGTCAGTCTAGTCCACGTTGCAATGCGGAGGCAGCGGCTGCTGCTGCTGCGGCGCCCAATCCGACAACTGCGGCTTCGGCGGCGCCGCTCGACTTGAGCTCACAGCCGCCAGCCGCCAAACGTTTTAAGGCTGAATCATCTACAACAGCAACTGCAACGGCAACATTGGACTTGCTGGCGGCACGTCGTGCCAGCTCAACAACAACAACAACAGCAGCAGCAGCAGGCACAACACAAACAACAACAAGCACACCATCCCCGCCACTTTCAGAGCAGAAGCCAACACTAGAAACACTCGAGGGCCAAGACAACGCCAACGCAACAGCAGCAACTGCAACTGCTGCAACATCAGCAGCAACAGCAGCAGCAACATCAGCCACAGCAGCAACATCGCCAGCGGGCACAGTGCGTCAGTGTCAGGCGCAGAGCGAAGAGGTTAACTCCTGGTCGGTGGACGATGTCTGCAACTTTGTGGGTGGAATTGATATATGCGCCGAATACGTTCAGGTAAGCACCAACAACATCATTTTTTAACCAGTCCTCAAAAAGAGAGCCAGCCAGCCAGCCCGAATACTTTCAGTTGATTAAAGCTTCGATTTTTGTGCCACATGCAAATTGCTCTAAATTGCTCCACTTCCACTGCCCCTCAGCGGCCGCACCCCATGCCGACCAGGGCCCGCCCTCAACTCCTAATTAATGTTTATGGTGCAGAGACTTGTTGTTGGTGAACGGAACTGAACACTGTTTTGTTATCTAGATACAAGCCCACGCTTGGATTAAGATAGCTGGCAAAACCGGAGCAGAACCAATTACCATGTCGTCAAAGTGTATAACCAATCAGTAGATCTTTAAATCTTTAGGCTAACAAAATTGCAAGACAATTGCTGCACTTGAAAAAAACAATGATTGAGAACCTAAAAAAAAAATGATGATCAACTTAGAAGCTTTAAAATATATAAAAAAAATTGTAGCTAAAAGAAAAAGCAAGAAATTTTTTTAGTCTTTTCTGAAATTATGGGATAACATTTAAAAATATATCAATTAATTTATAGTTTACATAATTGTTAGTTGATTTATGAGACTTTAAAGTCAGGCGATTTTAGTTTTTCATATTTTGAGCCTACTTGATGACGCTGAACAACAACAAAAACAAAAAAAACCTTCTCAAGTGGATAGTATTTTACTGAACTAAACTTATCACTGCAAGTTAAACGCGATAAGTCTGATAATAGACTAATATAAAGAATGAAGTACATAGAACCAGATAAGATAGTTTCGCCAACTATAAATTAGGTAAAAACCCCTTAACGTGAAATGTTAAGTAAATCAACTTGAAAAGTCTTAACTCAAATCGGATCGTATCGTGTATGCAGCTGCTGGCTGTATTTGCTTATGGCCATCTATCCAGTGGTCCCATTACTGTCAAAGTTCATTTACCCAAATGCCACTTCGCACTTTGCGAGAGTCATGCATTACAGTTCCTTTGCATTCAGGCTTCCTGTCAGTCGCCGCAAGATTAACTATGTGTCTGCATTTTGAACTTGTTGGCAATATGGCCTGGCCGGCAGTGGCCGGCAGTGGCCAGCGGTTGGCGATTTGAACTCCATTGGCGGCCATTAATATTATGTGTTTGTGCCACGCGAGCGAATTGCGAATGTGAATGCGATTGCCAATGCGAATGCTGCGAGTGTTGGTAATAAAGCTACGAATGCGGCCAACTGCTCTGTGGCATCTAACTAACTGGCCTGGTCTAGCTTAGCTGATTTGTGGCAGGCTGTTTGCTCCGCTTGGTTCTGTTGCTTCTGCTCCACATAGCTAGCCTCGTTGTTCTTCTTCTTCTTCTTCTTCGTGTTGTTGTCGTTGTTGTCGTTGTGGCCCATGTGATCTTTTACGACCAGTTCCGGCAAGTTGAACGACTTTTGATCGGTCAGCCGCTTGCGGTCGACGATCGGTCAACGTCAGGCGTCATTAAAGCCACAGAGTCCAAGTCCAAGTCCAAGTCAGAGCCAGAGTCGGAGCCAGAGCCAGTCCCAGATCCTGCTACACGCGTTAATGGAGGTGAAAACACGGCCACAACCAAACTCAACAACCAGAGCTGGCTTTGACTCTGCCTGCTGGCTGGCTGCCTGGCTACTCTGTGTCTCTGGCCAGCCTCCAAGCTGCAACAGCAACTTGCAACACAAAAATAAAAAAAATAAGGAGAATAAAGATAGCGCTAACAATTAACATGAAGTTGGCTTTAGGTGTTGACACATTTTGATGCATATTAGCCGCTAACTCGACCACATTCGACTGCCTGGCAGTTACCCGTTGCCTGTTTCCCGCTGACCGTTTCCCGCTCCCTGTTGCCTTTGGTTGTGGCCTCCTCTTGATGATGCGTCAAAAGTCGCCTAATTAGCTGGCTCAAAGCCGCTTACCACCACCAACGAGCCATCTGCCAATCTGCTTAGTTTGACCAAAACAGTTTGAGACAAGTAAGCAGCGCTCCAGTCAAGTGTATACGACCTGGAGATACCCTATAGACAAAAGCAAAATATATTTGCAGCAACTAAAATATGAAACAACCAAAACGGGAAGAAATCGGTGAAGAGGAATCTTTGATTTTATATATGGTCTTTCTAAATCTTCTTGCCCATATTGTTTTAATTTTTCAAGCTGAATAATAAAATCTACATTCTAAATCTCGCTCTATAGCTCATCGACTCAGTTCACCGATTGATCAAGAACATGTATAATTTATGTTGCCAGATATGCCTCCCAAACAAGGCAACATTTTATGATATAATTTTTTTTTGTATCATTTTGAATATCGACAGGGTATTAAGACACATACCCGAACCATGCTCGAACCAGTTACCTATCACACACACACACATACACACACACAACCAATTGGCAAACTGTAATGCAATTTCCTCAAATCCCCCAGCTTTTTCTTTCGAGAGAGCGCCAACAACTCCGCCCCATTTTTGCGATAGACAAAAAGGCAATTGGCGTAATATTCAATTGAATTTATGGCCACAACGACACTGCCAGTTTCAGCTTCTTCTTCCTCGTCTTCTTCCTCGTCTTCGTCTTGTTGCTCTTTTTTTTTTTGTGCTGCGCGCAAAAGACACCTTTTGTGGCTGTTGTGGCAGTTGAACTTGTTCGCCAAAGTCCCTGATCGGGCGCACGTTAGATGAAACTTTGTCGTTGTGTGTCTGCTGCTTTTGAGATATTGCGGAGGCTGTAAATATTTAGTGCAGAGGTTGCTGCACAATCCCAATAGATATATACTATACATATATAAATATATATATATATAAATATATATATTTTTTTGTGTGTGTGTGCATGAAGACATTGAGAACTGGTTCAGTGACATTGGCCGAGCTTAGAGCCTGGACCTAGGCTTGGGTCTCAGTCGCTGTCTCAGTGTCGGCCTGGGTCTCGGGTCTTGGGTCTCGTATCTGGGGTCTGCGCTTGTCGCATCATGTTGCATTTGGGCCCAAAGAGTGGCTGGCAAGTGTTATTGATATTGCTCAGACTTTGGTCACAGATTGGCATGCACTGAAAGGCAGGCACACACAAGCACACACCAGCACACACAAACACTCACACTTGTTCACAACTAGATATAACCATAAGTTGAAATGATCTTGAGTCTCGAGTGGCTGAGCGAGGAGACTGCGACTGAGACTGCGATGGAGACCACGCATGGGTGGCTCAATGCGACGGTTTATTATCGCCACGTTCGTGTTCCAAATGCAGATGAAGTTATAACTAAAGTTGACCATCAGCAGCATCAGCATTGCTGCACTGCAGCTCAGCTCAATGCCAGCAGGATGCAACATTTTTTATTTGTATTTTCTTCCTCATTTTTTTCTTCTTATATTTTTTGCATTTTAAATGCACTGATTCATGGCTATATTAAGGCACAATAATAATTTTGATGCGTGATCGTAGCAGCAGCAGCAGCTGCAGCTGCAAGCCAATAACTTCTTTCTCTCTCTTTATCCGTCTATCTCTGTCTATCACATCTACTTGGTTAGCCTGTAGGTTTTCGGAATTTGTTTGCTAAATTACCAGCAATTCAGTTTGTGTCATCTGCCTTGAATTATGCATTGATTAAGTGAGACAGCAGGTTGCTCGTTGCTTCAAAGAGACAGATGTCATACATTAAGTTGAGCTGTCATTTTATTAATTATCTATTAAAATATATTTTAGATGATTACATCTAATTAAATCTGAATTAGAATTGTGAAAATTAATTAACAATAATATGTTATATTGGTATACATTATTATATTTCGACATTACTCGCAAATAATTATCTAAATACATATAAATATCTAATTATATATAAATATAAAAATATACATGATAAATATATATTTATCTCCCTGCAAACTTATTAAACTTTTGTTGTTGTGCTTCGAAAGTCGTCAAATTTTTGTAAAAATTCGTAGAAACTAATTAAATATGTTTAATTTAGCTACCACTGTTAGCAGCTTAATTTGTACTCTTTTCTTATTATATCCTCAATTTTACTCGTTTGCCCATTAGTCACACTTATCTATCATGTGAATTTTTTGTGTACTTTTGTACTTAATCAAAATGTAATATTGTAGTTTCCCACCTCGATGGTCTGCCATTTTCTACAGCCACTTCAATGCTTAAGCTTTGAACTTGCTTGCCCTAAATGGCCCGAATTAGTTTGTCTATTTTTTTGTTTTGCAGTTGTTTGATTGTGTGTGTGTGTGTGTGATGACATTCAGGAATGTTTCCCAAGCAACAAGCGCTGAGCCTCAACAACAAAGCTGTCAAAAAAAAGAGGGAAAAAAAAAATACAGAAAACGGCAACCAACGCGGAACTGTCCGCTCCCCGTCACCCTTCCTGTCTGCCCTACAATGGCAGCTCATAGCTATTTGCTGGCTTGTTTGTCTTGGGCTCGTTGTATCTCCATCTTCGGTGTTCGGGGTGTTTCGGGTCTTGCGGCTCGGGCCAAGTACTTTACGTGTACACGTCGCCATCAGGCCAACTCAGTCGACGTCTCAGTCGCCGTCGCAGTCGCAGTTGTACTTATTGTATTTGACATGCCAAATGCCAAAAGCACACGTAGGCGTCATAAGATTCATGACTCGAACTCGAACTCCGAAAACCAAAACCCAAATACAACACCAAAATAGCAAACTCTTTCAATATCAACGAATCGTGAATACCCTAAATATTGATCGCTGTTTTAATTATGTAAATTATATGCGCTTTAAGTTAAGAATATTTTAATGGGAGACCTACCGTTGTAACCTTTGAACTTATTAAATTAGATTTAGACTCTTTTTTCTTATAGTTGTAAGTATTGTAATCCGATCAGTTGTCTTATAACTAATTTGTAATCTGCATTGCTTTTCATTGTTTATCAAAAATTAGCACTCTTCCCATTTTCTTATCATTTTGGCAGCAATATACATAGATTATATAGCTAAGCACTGCTTCTTACAACTTACCTCATGACAAATTGATAATACCCGATACCCGGGTACTAAAAAAAAGGGGAAAAAATATCATGGTACGCTTTAGCCCACGGTGTCGTGTCGCAAACGCAAAGAGTCGAACGTTCTGCTCGGAGACAGAGGCAGAGACGGAGGCAGAGGCAGAGACAGAGGCTGAGGCTGTAGCTGAGA
Organism: Drosophila fungiperda; assembly: GCA_035042345.1. Taxonomy (NCBI): domain Eukaryota; kingdom Metazoa; phylum Arthropoda; class Insecta; order Diptera; family Drosophilidae; genus Drosophila; species Drosophila fungiperda. The sequence continues at coordinate 1,539,486 of JAWNLM010000293.1, read as the reverse complement.
CTGAGACTTAGACTGAACTGTGGCACAAGACACAACGTGTTATTGTTGCTTGGGTTCACATAAATGTCAAGCAGGCAACTACAAATGCATAACTCGCACATGCATGCAAAGTCGTTGAAATTGTATTTATATATATACAATATATATATATACAATATATATATATATATATATATATGTATATATACTTGTGCATATGTGGAGTAGAGATCGCCTTAGTTGTTGCGGCACAGTTAACGCCCCCGCTTTAAACATAACAGTTTGGACCTCGCGACTGCGATTGCCAGTCGTATGCATTTCAAAGTCGACCCTATTACTAAGCGCATAGTTTCATATTTCAGCATTACACAAAGGTAAACAGCGCTCAGCATCATCATCATCATTATTATCATCATCATCATTATTATCATCAGCAGCAGCAGCAGCATTTTGCACAAATGTCAAGCTATGCACACATGTAAATATATATAAAGTAGAGGGGCGCACTTGTCACTTGAGCCTGGGCTCAGAGGTCTCAAAGAGCAGCCTCGCATCTGCATCTGTATCTGTATGTATATCCCCATCCCCATCCCCATCCTCACATATCTCTATCTGCATCTCTATCGTGCATTATTTGTTTATCTCAATTCGTATTAAAGTTCGATTTTTTATCGCATAGTCGACTCGTTACTTTGGCTTTTCGCATAGACCTTCCCCATCCATAACTGTCACATGCTGACTAAAGTTTTATTTATTTTTCGCTCATTTTCTATTTTTTATTTTTCTACCTCTTTTATTGGCCCGTTGCGCATGCGCTTGCTATCTCACTCTGTGTATCTTTCTGTCTCCCTCTCTCTTTTTCTCTCTCTCTCGTTCTCTCTCTGTCTTTCGCTCTGTGCTCACTTCAATTGATTTGGAAAGTTGCATTAAAATGCAATTTGAGCCATTTGAACAAAAAGCAAATTGTTGCACATATGAATTGGCCTGTTGCAGGAAGTTGTTGCCTCGGGAAATGACTTGCCCCGGCAAGTGCATTTTCTGTCTATTGAAAACTGGGATTTCTTTTATTTCTCGAATTTGTTACAGCACTTCAACTGTATGACTTGCCTCTTCAATGGGTTAATGACATAATAAAGATCCCAAGATGATGCTGACTTTGCGTTCTTCCATATTCATTCAAAAAAAATGAAATTCCTAATTTTCTGTTAATATGGCAAACCTGTTTTTTTGGCCTCTCCCAATTTCTCAATCTTAATTGAATTGTTTTCTATTAATAAATTGAGCATGTTTTTAGTTTGCATTAAACGTGTCTTGTTGAGTCCATTTACAGATTCTCCAAACTAACTGTTTTTAGTAGTTAAAATTTACCTATTTTACACACAACATATCAATTCAACAGATAGAATAGATAGAATAATGGAAGTATAGTCAGGGATAGTTGCGGTTGCCGTCTGCCTTGCGATCTCATCTGATCGGATCTGTTAAGTGTTATGATTAAAGCGCCTCAAGTTCCGTTTTTAATTTTTTTATTTTTTACCTTCATACTGCATACTAATAACGGTACTGTTGTAGAGCTTACACTGAACTTTCATAGCCGCAAAGAAAAATGTATGTGGCCTAAATGAAATCAGCCGGTCGAACAGCAAACCGGCCTAATGATAATAAACGTAACAATCTTTTCCAGTTACTGATGCTGTTCCTGTTGTTGTTGTTGCTGTTTCTGTTGTTTTGCGGCGTTGGCGGTCAACGCATTATCAGCTAGCCATAGTCAACAGCAACAAAACAACCGCACACGAGACAACAAAAACAACAACAACGGGCAACAACAACAGGCAACAACAAGCGGTAACCACAGGCAACAACAACTGAGGCACGTGCTAAACATGCAACTCCTACTCTTGCCACGGCAGCAACAGCAGCAGCAGCCTCAACAAACTTAGGATTCAGGCACAGACATAGACACGACCACCATTCACTCTCAGTCAGTCACTTTGCCTGCTTGGATCCATTGGTAGCCGGGATGCATCGGGGCCAGAGCAATATGCTAGCCATTAATCCATGAATTACTTAAAACCACATTCCGTGCTAGTGAACGGACGGTGCAGAGGGGGTAGACGGGGCAGACGGGCGGGGGTGCAGAAGCGAACATTTAAATTGCCCGCTTACCGCCATATTTCAATATATTGGCAACTCTTCGTCGTCGTCGTCATCGTCCTCGTCCTCGTCGTTGTTGTTGTTGTTGTTTTTGCTGCTGGAGGCCGCCTACAAAAATCGGCAACGACAAGCAATTTCTTTGCTGTTCCTTTTGGATGCCTCTTTGTGTTTTTTGTTGTTGTTGTGTTTTTGTTTTTTGATATTGTTGCACGATAATGATGTCGTCTGTTTGATGATGTTAGCCATGGCCAAGAGAGCAGGCAGTTGCGCAGTTAGAACAATCACCTACATTGAAGAACTTGGCAAACTTTTTGGGGGCAAAAATCACAGCACGAAAGCAAATGATTGCAATCGACGACGAGCATGTTGCTGCCGCTGCTGCTGCTGCTGCGGCGGCTGCTACATCAACTGTTGCTGCAGGCCATTGCAAGTTGCAGTTGCCGCATGCTGGTGCAGAGGTTATATGCAGCGAAGGTTAAAAGGTGGCCAACACGGCGCAACAGAGCTGCTATTTAACTGACAGCAACAGCAGCAGCAGCAGCAGGAGCAGCAAAAACCAAGTCAGGCAGCAGCAACTCATGACTGGAAGCAACAACAACAACATTAAGTAAAAGTGAGCTTGTCAAGTGGCACTGACTAGTAGATACCCTGTGAACATATAATTGTATTATATATATATATTTATTGATCTGATTTTTCATCTCAAAAGCTATTTGCAGAATTTGGAATTGGAATTTAAGTAATCAAATTAGAGTTCCTTAAATTGTTAATAGACGAAGGGATATATCAATTCCTTTTATTCTTCAGATCAGCAATACATCCAAGTTGTTGTCATGTTGCATACATTCTCTCGACATCATTATACTTTTGCTATGAGCAGGGTATTAAAAACCAAAACCAAGTCCGAGACCGAGACCGAAAGTCAAATGCCAAGCAGCAAGAGATCATGCCTGAGGTTCGGGGTCGGGTTCGGGTTCGGGGTCTCCGCTTCACGAAAACCAAAATATAAAAAGCAAAATAACAAAAATACAAAAAAAAAAATATACAGTGGATCGGCTATACAAGTCCAGGCAGGTCGACGGCGGCGTCGACGTCGCTCGTGGTGTGTTATCAAAGCTGATGATGATTATACCCACTTGCACGCCTTTTTTTTGTGTTTTCGCTGAGTGCCCCCTGCGAGCAACCCAAAACTCTCCCCCAAAACCCCCAAACAGGAAGCCCGGCTTCAGCTGAGCGTCTTCGAGCGTCTCTCCCAATTGGCTACTCGGCGTCGTTTGCTGCTTGCCTTGCCTGCCCCCCCTTTTAGCAGCGCCCCGTGTTGCAGCTCTCGCAGCTCGTTGCATGCATTATTATTATGCGCATGCGCACAGTTGAGGCATATAATCTAAAATTGTATCTTTGGCGTGTAACCCGGGGCACTTTCTGCTGCTGCTGCTGCTGCCGTTGCTGTTGCTGCTGTTGCTTCTCCATTTTGCCCCTTTTTGTGGAAATAAAAAAAAATGAAAAACAAAACAAAAGGCAACTAAAATAAACTGATTATGTGCCTTAGTCGAACTCAGCAGCGCACAGTCTCGTGATGCTGCCAAAGAAAATTAACAGCGATCCACAGACGAGGTTCCTCCAAGGGTCTTCTTGGGGTCTCCTCCAAGTTGCTTGGCTGCAGTTGAGCCCCCTTTTTGCTTGGCTGCTGCTGCTGCTGCTGCCTCTTGGGTCACATCAAATTTGCTAATATTTTGACCTCAAGATTTAATATCATGCTGGTCATGATTGTACAATGGGCCAAAGCACTTAATTTGCCAGTAAATAGCATTGCTCCAACAAAATGTTTCACTTAATGAAAAAGCAACTTGCTTGTAGGTCAAAAATGTATTTATCTATTTATATTTCATATTGATAAGTCAACTATCGATTCGATTAATATCGATTTTTTATCTATGACCCTCCCTATTGATATAAATTGTTATTTATTTACTTTTTTCGACTGCTACTTCCATTGTTGCACGAGTTGATTATGCCCCGCGGCAGTAGCTGTGAAAATCACAAAAATCTTATTTATTACAACAGCCTCGAGACACTGGGGCAACCAACGACTACAGTTCGCTTTTGATGGGCCTTGAGGGTGGCTTTTGTGTAATTTACTAAACTATCTAATAGAATAGGCCAGGTTTTTGTTAAAGGCAGCGCGAAGCGTTTACCCCATTGTTAGAATCAATCAAGTACTAAACTAAACTTGGTCCAAATTCCACAAACCGGGCAATTTCCAACACCCTTTTGGCTAGTGCACGTGCTCAAACGATTGTTTGGCAACAAACTTGTCTAGCCAACTAGCCAACTCATGCAATGGCTTCCGGGTGGGGTGTTGCAGGGTAACAGGGGGAGGGTGGGTGAGCCCACCTTAGTGGTTGGTGGTGCCCAGCGCAGTGCTCAATGCGTAACAAGATCAAACCACAGCCACCGCAGCAGAGGATGTTTGGCATTAAGCGTAATTGTTGGTTGTGCTCCGGTCAACTCTCGATTCGGCCAGTCAGCAAACAGCAACAATAACAATAACAACAACAACAGCGAGTAGCAAGCAGACAGCAACAACAAAAGCGCAAAAAAAATACGAAATCATTAAATACTCGTAGTTGGTAGCTACCAAAATCAAAGCCAAAGTCACAAGTGGAGTGTAGCCAAACAAGTCAACTTTTTTCTTTTTCTTAGGTGGGCAGATCGGGCCAACAAACCAACTGGGCAGCAGCAGCAACAACAGCAGCAGCAGCAGCAGCAGCCAAAGGTTGTTGATGGGCCACAGCGACTGTTGCTGAAGCTTTTGCCTGCTGCTGACGGCAATCAGGTCGAACTCGAAGTCGCAGTCGAGTCGCTTTTGGCCAGACATGAAGAATTACAATGAGTAGGTAGTTGGGCGCAATTGCCACAGCAGCAGCAGGAACAGCAACAACAGCAACAACAACAACAGCAGCAACAACAGCAACAACAACAACAGCAGCAACAGGCCTCTACAGTTGCTGTCTACAGTCTTTTGGCAGCAGGTCGGCCCACGTTCCTCGAGACGCGGCTTTTTGTGGACTGCTCCCGGGCATAGGTAGCACAAAAAGCTGTTCAATTTAGAATTCAAATTGTTGTCTTCGCTTGTGCCCCTCAAAGTTTGTTGTTGTTGTCGTTGTTGCTGCTGTTGCTGTTGGTGGTACATTTAAAGTTGTTGCTGTTGCTGCTGCTGCTGCTGCTGTTGGCTCTGACTCTGGCTTTAAGGTTAAGCAGGTCAAAATCCGTACAACTAAATTGAGCGCAGAAATACAATTGAGCTGCTGCTGCTGTTGCTGCTTGAAATTCATTTTTGTGTGTGTGCTGCAACGTTCAAATTAAAATGTATTTTGAGCAGCAGCAACAACACTTGCAACAACACAGGAGCATGAGAGAGTATAGGGGATCAGGGAGAGAGGAGAGGCATGCAGCCGATCAGTGACCAGAAGCAGCCAGAAGCACTTTTGTAGCCGCTTATTAGTGCGCTCTTGTGTATATTTTAGTATTATTTCTTTTCATTTATTTTTCCTTTTGTTGTCTTATTGAAAAAGGGTTGCAAGTTTGCGAGCGGCACGTTTCACATTTGACGCAGGATTCAAACTTAAGCACTTGACTTCCACACGGATTGCTATTAATTTATTTTTTCCTTCACTGTTTTGTTCATTCTTCATTTTATTTTTATTTTTTGTGGGTTATTCATTTTTTATTATTTTTAGGCGCATAAGCAAAAAAGAGAAACAGAAATTCTTTTTTTTATGAGCACTTTGGCCAGTTATTATGTAAATATGTAAAACAAATGACTTTATTTGGTTGAAACTCATTTTTTATTGATCTATAAAATACATGAAAAATACCACTTTTGTCTATTTAAAAAACTAAGAACTTGTACTTATAAATCACTAGCCCACAAATATTTACGACCAGTTAACCAGTTCAAATCAAAAGTTCATGATTTTTTTACGATTTGTATAACTTGAGTAAGTGTCAAAACTTGAACTATAAACTTGGCTCGGTTGATAAGTTGTGGGTTGTGTACGTCAGAATCGAATGCGCAGACAAAACATTCACGGTTTGGGGTTTTAGGGATTGGACAGACTATTAAAGTTGCGCCTCATAAACCTAATCGACACGAATTAATTGAATTAATTTTAACCTTTGTTTATACATTTTTTATATATGTTTCGAGTAATATCTATTTGAACTTAACAAATTTTTATTACTATTTGATTTTAGAAACGTATATATTAGATTTAATAATTTAATAATAATAATAGGATTAATGACTATAAGTGAATTAATTTATCATAGAATCCACAATTCACATATATTTTCATTAAAGTTGTTTTACAAATACAACAAAATTAGCATAAAATGATTTATTTTGTTTTATAGTTTTACAAGATTATCTGTCAGCAAATAAGTTTATTTTGTAATCCGGTGACCCTTTCCATTCTGTAAAACTTTAAATTATAATAAACAGAAGCTCAAAAAATTATTATATATGTTTATATATATACATATATTACAGGGCATCTGCAGTTCGAATATCTCTTGGAAGTATTGTCTTTTGAGGTTTGTCTTTCTAGGCTCATTTCTAACGCTAACAAGTTGGTCCACAGATGCATTTTGTTGGCCTTTTGTTTGATGCTCCAAAATGATTTGCATATTTCCATATTTTTTGTAAATTGCCCCCGTTGTATGTGAGTCCAATTACATTGCGTGCAACAGCCACCACAGTGGCAACAGCCGCAGCGGCAGCAGTAGCAGTGGCAGTTGCAAGCTCCAAGATTTAAGCACACATGGCCTCCAATTGAAATTGAAGTTCGAGTTGATGTTGGGAGTCGTAGTCAGAGTCAGAGTCGGAATTGGAATTGGAGTTCAAAGTCAAGACCGAGTCGCACATTCAAATCTGTTTTCGATGGTATTGTTATGGTTAAGTTTTGCATTGCTCACTTCTAGTTAAAGCTCGACTCAATTGTTGTTGTGGTTGTTGTTGTTCGTATTGTTTTTTGGTATTTGTTGACGGTCAGTTTTGGTTTGTTTGTTGTTGTTCTATTGTTGCTCACTGGCGCTGGCTTGTCAATTATTGTTGGCACAGAATTTAGAACGCAAAATATAGTTGGTAGTAACCACAAAAGCACCAATTCCAAATCCCCTTTGCAACTTCTTGGCCTTTTTTAGTATTTCTTGTTGTTGTTGTTGTTCTTGTTTTGTAGCGAATTATGACAGTCTCTAGTCCCAATTCAAATACGAATCCAAGTCACACAAAAAGCCACCAATTTCCGGTATGCATTCAGCTAATTGAAGTTTTTTGGTCTTTGTCTACTGGTTTGTGGGAAATGTAGCGGGAAATTTAATACACTGAAATAATAGTTAGTTAAGGGACTCGCATCTAGAAATTATTTATTGTAAATCTGTGTTTAAGTTTTTAAATTAAAAATAAAAATTGGTTCGTTAGTTAGTTACTAGTTTTTAAGCATTTAGCTGATAATTTTCTTGATCCGAATTCAACCTTTTCCTTTCGATTGATTATGCGCTCTCGCTTAACTTTTATGAGTACGAATTGTCATACAACTTCATTAAAACTTCATTGCACTGCAGCACTGAAAAAAATGATGGCTTGAAATTAATAAGAGTCGATTCAGAAGTAGCTGATGATAGTGGCGCAATGGCAAATTAAAATAGTATTGATATGACTCTGGATGATCTGATTGTGAATAAATTAAATAATTATTTATTATGAAATCAATGTCATAAATAAAAATCTTTACGATCAGTAAATAAAATTCATAAAAAATGTGCCTAATAAAGTAAAACTAGTATCAATCGGATAAACATAATTTGGTTAGATTGTCATTTGGGGTTGATTAATGCTGTTAAAAGTAGAGCGTTGTGATAAAAATTCGACTTTTCTGAGACCATAAATGAATTTGAAATAACTTTAATATTCATATAAGTTTTATTCATGTAAGCAACTTAAGCAGCGAAACACTACAAAAAAAATGATTGTTACTTGATTTAGGCAATTATTAAAAATTAATAATTTTTTAAATATTTACTTTGCTTATTGTAAAATTTTCATGCTGGAAAATAAGCAGTTGAAAAGTCGCCAGGCTACTGCAACTTGAGGAAAACAATAATTAATATCAATAAATATAAATTTAAAGCTATAAAGAGAGATCACTTACATTATTTACCTATTAAATCACCCTTGTGGCACTCATAGTCCATCGGAGACATTCTGACTGACAAATCCGATCCTGGACTACTCTCTGAATGCGCCAACGAAGCTAATATCCTGTGTCCATTATTTGGTCCATTTACAGCCTCTGGTTTTGCAAAAGCGATACGGGTATCATTAGACCCGTATCACTTCCAGCCCGATCCCACTGGTAGCCTCATAATCATCATCTTCACATGTATTGCTACCATCGCCGCTTACCCTTACCTCTGCCATCGCCAGAATGCGCATTAATGTGCTAGCAATACAGTGTAGCATCCCCATTAGCGGATAATTGAGGGGATTAGCTCCATTATAGCAACCAGCAACGCCAACACCGGTCGAACAAGCGCCACTATCCGATTGATGGTTGATCGAGAAATTCTTATGGTACTTCTGCCAGAGCAGCACCAGGCTAATGATCCTTAAAATACCCAAAGCAGCAATCGATTCATTTTCTCTCTTATATATAAAAGGAGGAACGTTCAGTGGAGTAAAAGGAATTATTCAAGGTCGGAAACAGATTTTGATTAAGGCACTGCATCAAATTTAGGACTCATAAAAATACACACTTTAAAAAGATATGCAAACACTAAAACATATTATTATTTAATATAGTGTTTTTTTGTCATCCAAACACACAAAAATCCATAATGCAATTTCAAAAACAGGTTTCAGCTTCTTAAAACACAAAATGAACATTTTTCTTTGACGTTTTTAGGCAAATAATTTACAGAGTTTGTTAAGATCTGCATGGTTATTGGTTAACAAAGTGAACTTTAACTAGGGATCGATGCATATTGTATTCAATGTGTGGCCACAGTTCAGTTTTATGCCACACAGTGGCAGTTGAGTTGGCAGCCGGCAGCAAACAGGCAGCAGCTGTGCTGAGCTGTATGTGGCAAACAGGTTGAAAGCCTCTGTCTCGGCCATAGCCACGGCCATGGAATTCAATCAGGGCCAATCTATAATAGAAATCTCATGTGGTGGGGCAAACAGCAAACAGCAAGCGGCAAGTAGCAAACTTGCAACTGGCAGCCAGCCCACTTTCAATCGCTTGTAGCGTCGTGCGTTGCAAATATGAAAATGCTACTGCGCTCTGGACGAACACAGAGCAACGCTGCAGTTAAAAATCGTTTTTCATTAACAAAAAAGCGGCGCATTAATCACACACACACACAGGCACACACACACACAGGTACAGGCACACACGCCCTCCATTGGAGGCAGCAGCATGTTGCAAGCATGCATACATTGTAAAAGTCCCAACAGCAGCAGCATACAGTGGAGCTTCTGTGCATTGAACCACTTTAATATTCTCAATATGACAAACTTTGTTTCTCATCATTAGCTAAAAATTTAAAATAATTGAAATTTGCAACTTGAGCTAGAAACACTTAAGACTAGCTACAAGTTCGTTATAGAGAAGTTGTACTGTAACTAATTCATGCCTCTCTTACTTTCTGTCTGTCTTTGCAGCATTTTCGTGATCAGAGCATTGATGGCACGGGCTTGCCGCTGCTAACCGAGGATCATTTGGTTAGCTCGCTGGGCATGAAGCTGGGGCCGGCGCTGAAGTTGCGCTCCATATTGGCGAAGAAATTGGGCGGGCCGTGTCCGTGTGTTGCGTGCGTTGCGCAGGCGCAACAAATGCTGGCACTGCAAACGGGTGCGGCAGCAGCAGCAGCAGCAACAACTACAAACAGCACAACAGCTGCAGCACCAGCAGCAACAACATCAGCAACAACAACAACAACAGCAGCAGCAGCAACTGCACCGACTGCAATAACAACAACAACTGTTGTAACTAGTTGCAGTAGTTTGTCCAACAGTAGCAGTAACAGCAGCAGCAACAGCAGTAGCGGCAGCGGCAGCGGTAGTGGCAGTAACACGGCAGATAGCTGCAACATGGGCAGTGATGTTGCTGCAACATTGTTGCGCTGCAGCTTTGATGCTGCCGACACCAGCAACAGTTACAACAACAACAACAACAAGGATACTGCCAGCTAGTTCTTATATGTCACAATCGAAATTAAACTAATTAAATCAAAATGTAACAATAATATATATCTATATATATATATATGCTAACAAATTGCATTTCAACTGCAATTGTTGTACCAAATGAGCTTTCAAATGTAAAGAAAAAAAAAACACACACACATAAAAAAATCAAATTACATTTAACTAATTTTAACCAACGTAAATTAATGTTAGCTAAAGTTGTAAACTTTAAAACGGCAACAACAATCGCAAAAGTCTTCCATTTGCAAAAAGAATGAAAAAGCACTTAAAGTTATTAAAATAGATATATGATAATTAATCAAGCAATTTAGTCAATTTAAAAAAGTTTTTATTATGAACTAACGATAACGATTTATGTACTTAAGCGCAAATATTTTGCACAACATTTACACACAGATATATATTTCTAATTTATTTAAAATATTATATATATATATATATATAAATATATAAATATATATATATATATATATATATATATATATATATATATATATATATATATATATATATATATATGTATATTTCAATTTTCGTTTATAACTGCTAGTCAGTAAATATTATTACTATATTTAATAACATTCAGAGAACTTAAACAAACAAATTTCAATTTTAAAATTTGATTTCCTTATTTGTTTAGCAAAGAAAAGGCTATTTATTTTATATTTTTATAAAGCAAAAATATATATATATATGATATATATGTAATACTAGAAAATATCAATTGTTAAAAGCACCCAAAAATCTGTTGTTCAAAATATTACACTACAATTATATTTTGCGGCCATTGCACATTGGAATTCAAAATTCAACCATAATTTAAGAGCTCCAAGACTTGAAGAAAATACCAACACCAACACACACATACAACAACAACAAACAACAACAAATGCATTGTATATATTGTTTATTTAATTATTGTTAGCTTATATATATATAAATACTTATATATATATATATATATACCTATTAAATATCTTTATATATGCTTATATATTTTAAACCCTAGGCATCTGCTACTGGCCAAGCAGCAACGGTCAACTTAAAAAATATGTTTACGTTTAGGCAAGCAAACAATTGATTTATTTTATTGAAATATATATTATATATTTAAACAAATATTTAGCTATTTTTCACAATCAAATAAATTTAAAAAAATACATTACAAATACCAAACCCTTGTCTCTCCCTCTCTGTCTCACATTCTCTGTCTATCTGTTCCATTCCTCTGGAATGTGCAGTTAACTGGGCTCTACGGAGCTGAACTGACCTCCACTATGGGGCGCCGCGCTCGGGTCGAGCGTAACCGTTGCGCCAAAAGCCAACCAAGGATGCACTGCAGAAACCAATTAAAAGCACGCAGCTGGAGCTCTAGCCGTACTTCAGCGTTTAATTACAAATTGGAGTCATTGAATTTAATCGTTGCAAAATCCGCATATGCACTTCTTATGCACTTGAGACACGCAAACTGATAAAAGCAAAAATAATACCACAATAGCTTGAACTGTCTTCTCTTGGTCATAATTTGCTGAATCCGGCTAACTGGAACGGGGCAGGGGAACGATCCCCCTAGTTGACCTGTCAGTTGTTCGAATGGGAACATATTTTAATATAATCTCACTGTAAAGAAAAAAGATATTTTCTTCCGCCCTGGCACGATAATGTGTTATCTGCATGGATTTGGTTAAATTAAAGTTATTTTCGCAAAGAAGCCTGAAAATATGCATTAATAATTTTTAATTGCATAAATCAACATGTCGACATTGATTTTGTTGTTCACCCTAAAGATATGCTTTAAAATGTTAGATTTTGATCATGCATCGATATACTGTTGATTTTACTGAACAGCCTAAAAGTATGCTTTTATTTTTTATACTTTAAGATTGAAACAAATGGAATGAATTATTTTTAAGAAAATTAATTCCGAGTGGACATGGTATCTTAAAATCTCTGTTGCCAATCCTATAGAACTGCTAAAGAGTCTCACATCCTTTTGGGAACAAACTGTCTCTTTCGAAGAGTTTGAGAAGGCTCTTCCAAAACTCCCTTAAAGTGCTGTGCTGAAAAATTAACTAAAAACATTTGTCATCATAAAATTCGAGAATATATTTACATATAGCCTTTTTCGATTTTATTACATTTCTTGTAGTTTTTGTTTTGTTGTTTTGTTTTTTCTTTATCGTAATAATTTGTTTTGCCGTGGTTTTTTTTTTTTGCCATTTAAATAGTAAAACGTTTTTATAACAATTCATAATTTTAGCTTACAGTATGTAACTCTTTTTTGTTTTATTTCGTACTTCTTACAATTTTCTGTTTTGCAAACACTATTTCTCCGAAAACAGTTTTCATGCAAATATACAACGTTCAGAACATGATTTTGCATTTAAATTAATATCTGTATATATATATATAAATATATACACACATACATACACACAAACATATACACATATGTATGCATATACTATATATATTATGTATAGAACTAAAAATGCGTAAATAAATTGATTTTGTTTTTCTTACTGTTTTGTTTTAAGTTTCCTTTTCATAAAAGGAACAAATCGCACATGCCTTAGAACATGTTTACTTTAAATATATATGCCAATATAATTTCGACTTCCTGGTGTTAGTTTTTGTTTGTTTGACATCGTATCGCATTATTTTTAATTACACAAAAATAATCGATATAATAAACCTGAATTTTTTTTGTTAATAATTTTTTTTCTTGGTTGTTGAAGTTTCTGTTGTTATTTTTTGTTGTTATTTAAGCGGCACTCTATATTGTATTTACGCTCTGATGCTCTCAGTATATTTATTAATTGTTATTCCCAGAATTGAGAACGATCAGCATCGGCATCTCCTGCTATTGTCTCTTGCGTCTCTTGTGTTCTTTACCATGCAGCAGCTTATTGTTTCTACATATCTCTATTTCTATGAAATGGCTGTTGAAAGTTTTGGTATGAACGCATCATTCCCACTCAGTGGTGCCCGGTGGCTTGCCTGTCAAGTCGTATAATACCCTCGAGATACCATCCAATTTCGATATATCGTTAACCATTTGATTTAGGACCTACAACACAAAATGTTTAAAATTTGTTTTAAAGTATTTTAAATTAAAATATAATATAAACTTACTTGTAATGGCAGTTGAGCGGAACCGGGCACTGCTGGCACCCCAGTCATAAAATCATTCGTTATGAATGGCCGCAGAACCACCGATCTTCTGCAGGAGGGCGTGCGAATAATGGGATCGCGGTCAAAGTGCACGGGTATGAGAACGACGGGCATTTGTGAGATTTTTCGATACAGGCCCGCTTGCATAATTATCTGTTCAAATTTAATAATAAATTAATATAAATATAATAAACAGATTATTGCATTAGCGCACCTCGTTGGCAATGGCATCTGCTTGCCGGAGCTGCGCTAGGACCACATTGTTGAGAGTTGTGTGCGTTATATCCGTAACCAGATACTGGACTGGCTCGCCAAAGATGTAACACACTCGATTCACATTATGCAATATGCGCGGTATAATTTTGGCCAAGAATAACATATCCGCCCAGTTGGGTTCAGGGCTTGTCGTTGACAACCCAACCACATAACTATAGGAGCGCTTATCACCCTGCACACCCACCGAACGCACCGGCAACAGCGTGGCCTGAATATCAGAATTGGCAGAGATGCGCAGCAGTTCCGTTTGTTCAGTTTCGCTGGTTGCGCCCGTTACCCGATTAATTAGCGCATGATTCTTCAGCTGTTTATTCTTATAGTCCACAATAACGCGTACAATGACCTGGGAAGAGATAGAAACCAGATAAGAAAGGGAACGTTTAATATTGTGCGACTCTGGCATGCCTGTGTCTCCGAGTAATCCTTTTCCATATATGCTTCCTCTGCGCACAACACACGTATAGCTAGGCCGGGTCCGGGAAACGGTTGTCGCTCGACCAGTTCCGCTGGCAGACCCAGATCATTGCCCAGGTCGCGCACCTCGTCCTTGTGAAAATCACTTAATGGTTCCACAACGCGCCCAGCATTGCGCAGCTCCCTGCAATAATTAAAGCGAGCGTTAACAAGAACTAAAACGTTATTTAAAATAAATTAATAATTATCTCTACCGAATAAGATCCGTGTCATTGTGATGCGTCTTTATGGTCTCGGCATTCGTGCTGACCATGTTCGAGGCGGACTCAATTAGATCGGGTCGCAGAGTGCCCTGTGCCAGCAGCACCTCTTCGGGCTTCAGCTTCAGTTCAGCGACCACTTCGTTGGTCACCTTAACGAATATATCACCAATTATTTTACGTTTCTCCTCCGGATTGTAGGTCTGGCAGAGCATCGGTGTCTCAACCACCGAATACTGCCCCGGCCTCTTCACTTGCGTGGTACCCTTGAGGAACGTGTAGCCTTCCTTACGCACTATTAATTCGATGCCAATTTCTCGCAACGAGCGCTCCACCTGTTCGCTTTCGTTCTTACGCATGAAACCTGTAGGATAAAAGTTGTCAAATAAATTGTAGTTAAGCGCAAAGTATAAGTTATCTTCGGCGGTTGACAGAGATTAGGCGGATGTATATAAATTTATAATCTTACGAAAAAATCATGCTTTCATGCCAGTTAGCATGGAAACTGACGGACATTATGTTGATATAGTTTTTTAATTTTCTTACTTCATTGCGTGATTAATTTATAATATATAAATATATATATGTATATAAATATATATATGTATATTAATATATATATGTATATTAATATATATATGTATATTAATATATATATGTATATTAATATATATATGTATATAAATATATATAGCAGTTGGCATTACCATTATCCACATGCACTGCAATTATCTGGCTGGGATGCAGCGCCCGCCGCAGTAGCGCTGCACACACACTTGAATCGACACCGCCGCTGACGAGTAACTGTTTTGGAATAGGGAGACAATTTAATATACTTTTCGATCGATGGATATGTTTATAAATATATATACATACCAAAACTTTGTTATTGCCCACTTTTTCGCGTATATAGCGTATGCATTCCTCCTTTCGACTGCCCATGGTAAAGTTCGCAGTTAGTTCGCATATTTCATAGAGAAAGTTGGAGAGAATCTGTTTGCCATTGATGGTTAAATCGACTTCTGGATGAAATTGAACACCATAGATTCGCAACACCTCATTGTAAATGGCAGTCACAATGCGATTCGACGACCAGCCACCGACTTTAAGTTTATCACCCACTCGCTCCACGCTATCTCCATGGGTAAGCAGCACAGCCTGGGTGCGGCTTAGGCGACTGCAGGAGTTAAATATTTTATTAATTACATAATATTATATATGTTATTAATTAAATATTAATGTCTAATAAGCTTTAAGGGCCTCACAAATAAATTACTAAAAAAAAAATACTAAGATAATGAAAAAATATGTAATGCCACGTGTAGAACAGGTTATAGACTACACAAAACTGAACTGTTCTTAGCATCTTGATTATAGTCTAGCAGCATTGTATCAGCGTTTAAATAAACTCGCAACTTGAACGCTTTCTTTTTGCTGCTGATTACGTTAATTTCGAGATGATTCCGATTATCTCACCTAAACAACGGGCATGACGTTTCAATCTCAATACTCTGCTGGCCATCTTCTCTCAGATCCGTTTTGAGGACGGAACCGCCGAATTCTTTGTTGATTAACTGCATGCCATAACAGATGCCTAGAATAGGGATTTTCAGCTTAAACAGATCCGGGTCGTATGTGGGCGCATCTTCGGCATAAACTGAACTGGGTCCGCCGGATATGATGATGCCACGATAGCCGCTATCACGTATCGTAGCCGCCGGCGTATCCAACGGCAAAATGTCCGATTCAATTAAAAGTTCGCGCACTTTGCGGTCGATTACCTAAACAAATGACAAATGATATTTAAGATTTGCCAGATTTGCTATTGCTAACAACTCACCTTGCCATACTGTGCGCCAGCATCGAGTATAACAATTTTATCGTGTCGCAGTCCATTCTCCGCTGGCGTTAGAAATATATTTGAACTCATATCTTTATCCTTGCAGCACTGCCCAAAAAAAAAAAAAATAGAAAAAGAGATATCGTGATTAACAGATGCAGCTTAAGTAATGTAAACTTATGAAGCAGGTAATTGCAACTGGCAATTTTCCGATTTCTTAAGCCTATTTATATGCCAATAAATATAGATGGGTGTATGTATTTATGTATGTTGTGTGTATGTCAACTCTGGTAGGTAACTGAAGCTGGTGCATCAAGGTCAAATTTGAATTTAAAAAGAGCAATATCAAATGCAATAAACAATGACACATAAACACATACCGGTAAAATCTTGTGGATCACACGTAGAATCATTCAACATGCAGACCAAAGTTTTATTTGCCACAATTCTACGATAGACAACAAACATTTCCATTTTGGTCAACAGCAATGAGTATAACAAACAAATAAACAAACAAAAATGTATTTCAAAGGGGGTCAAACGGCGACGCCTTCAAAATAAATTCGAGCAAATTTTTGTGCTGCCTGCGAAGAACGTTAGCTGGGTCGGGCGGGAGGTGAAGGGTTGTGAACTTGACGTAAGTCTAGGCAAAAACAACTGATTTTGACTATGAAAATTGCACAGTGATGTTTGCTTTTTTTTTTGTTTAGCGTGTGAGACCCTCGGTGGGGCCGGGGCCGGCTACTGACCGCGACAGATGACATGCAGAAAGAGCATGAGAGAGTATGAGTTTATATGTGTGTGTGTGCGACGGAAAGAAGAGAACAGCAGGCAGACTGGCAGGGAGGCGAATGAAAACTCAAAACACGCGCAGGCGATTGATGCTAAATGAAGAAAATGCGTAAAACAAAATGTGAAGTGCAGTGTGCAATAAAGTGCAACGGTAAATGTATAATGTTTGACAGCTCTTGTTATTGCTGTTTTGTAGTGCATTGTTTGCGTGTCTGGCAACTCTCTATTCATTTGCAATTTTTTAAGCTCCTTTTGGACCAATTACAGTGTGCCCGTTATTTGAATGCACAGATTGCGCTGCAATAACCGACGACAACAAACAACAAAACAAAAAACAAACGGCATAGGCTATCAACAAGCAGCAAAAACAACAACAACTACATGTTAGCAATATGAGCAGCGCATGGGGGACATACACGTGTCTTGAGTCAAGCTTATAACCACAATCTGACCAATATTATCATATTATCTTAATGCCATGCGAAAGCGAATACAAAAGTCGGTCAGTAAACATGCATTTCGCACACGCATTAATTGCAAAAAAACGTTAAAAGAAAAAGAGAAAAAAATTGATGTGTGATGCGCGACGCAGGCTGAGGTTGCATTTCTTACCTGCGTATTGATTGCCGGGCGGAGCAAAGGTAGAACACTTTATGCTTAAACACTAAACGTACGCTTATTGTAGATGTGGGTTCGCGTTATGTTTGATTTTTGCACTGACTTTTTTCTTTTCTTTTCGTTTTATATTTTTTCTTTGGGCAAAACAGCACCGCGTCCGTCTCCGTGCAAAAATATGTGTGACGAATTTTCAGGGCGCTATGTGAGCCGCTGTACTTAGCGTGATTGATGTTCCGTTTTATGCTAGTTTATTTAACTAGCGGAAAGACGCGATTTATCACTGTCGAGAGCATTAAAATTTAAATATTACGGTGCTCCGCTACTAAACTTTTCGTGAATAAAAGCCGAAAGATGACATATTGACGAAGAAATTAGTGTTGGGTTGCGCATGCAAAAAAAAGAACTAATTGCTCTACGGAGCGAACTATATTTCACTATGAGCTAGGAAATCAATCCGAATAGTGTTCTAGTTCCAGGTCCAGTTTTAGTTCTGAATTTAAGTCGTTTAATATCGAGTAGGGGTTCCAGTTACATTTTGGTTACCTTCCCTGGCAAATGAACTCAAAAATTTGCGTTATACAGCACTACATGAGGAGGACTGCTTCCGATACATTAAGCGATAACTAAATATTAAGTGTTGGTAAATGCATTCCATGTAGTATTGCTCAATACACATCAGCTGGGCCCGCCAAAAATTAATTGTATGCGCGCTATTTTGATTAACTCGTGAACAACTTTTAATGTGTTGCAAGTTAATCTAAGACAATGGGTCCTGCTAACGTATCACAGTCGGATATAAGCATAGAAGACGAGGCAGAAATATTGGCATTGGAACAACTACTCGGCGATGTGGAGAGCGATAATGCAACAAATGCAAACGCAGCAACAACACCAAAGCCACCTACCTTGGCCACAGCAGTTCCAAAATTGCGCGACGACAGCAGTTTTGCCGATGCATTTAGCTACGAGAAGACAGTGAAACCAGCAACGACAATTTTACAGCAGAAACCCAAATCTACCGAACCCGAATTAGATTCATCGGACGACGAGGAGGTCAAAAACTTCTTGGAACGGAAATACAATGAGTATGGCAGTGATATCAATAAAAAACTTAAACAACAACGAGAAACGGCACATGAAAGCAAAGTAGCACGCGAAGTGGATCAATCGCTGAAGGCAACAACAAAATTCATTAGTTCAACGGCTCAGCCGGAAGCACTGCGACTTAAGAATCCACATAATCCAATCCAACGCAAATCGCTGGCCAGCAACTCCTTTCAAACACCCACACCAGCAGCAGCAGCAACTATCAGCTCTAGTCCATCCCTGCAACAATCGACTATTTCTACTACCTATACAGATCCGGTTTTTGGACTGCGCATGATTAATCCGCTCATCTCTAGCTCCTTGCTCCAGGAACGCATGAACAGCCGCAATGCGGTGCCATTTTCGGGTCTAGCATTTCACATCGAGCGTGGTGATTTGGCCAAGGATTGGGTCATTGCTGGTGCTTTAGTGTCCAAGCAGCCAGTACGCAAAACCAAAAAAGGTGACCCCTACTCCACTTGGACGCTATCGGACCTGCGTGGTGAGGTGAAAACCGCATCCATCTTTCTGTTCAAGGAGGCGCACAAAACTCTATGGAAAACGGCGGAAGGCATGTGTCTGGCAGTGCTCAACCCAACGATCTTTGAGAAAAGAGCGGGCAGCAAAGATGTCGCTTGTCTCTCCATAGACGCCTCCCAAAAGGTGATGATACTCGGCCAGTCTAAGGATTTGGGCACTTGTCGTGCAACCAAAAAGAATGGCGACAAGTGCACAGCTGTAGTGAATCTTACAGAATGCGATTACTGTGTGTTCCACGTGAAGCAGGAATACGGCAAGATGTCCAGGCGATCCGAACTGCAATCGGCCAATGCCGGTCGCGGTCTTAACGAGTTGCGCAATAAGGTGTTGGGTGAGTTGAGCATGATGAGATTTGATCAAGTCACTATATCAATATTAATCTATATACCAATCCATAGGCAAAAGCGAAGTATTCTATGGCGGACAGACCTTTACGGCGGTGCCAGCACGCAAGAGCGCCAAGCTAATCAACAAGGAGCGCGAGCGTTTGGGCAAACTAGCTGGCTATGATGTGTCTCCGTTTGCCCACAGCGTTGATCATGAGTCCAAGCCGAAAGTGATGCCCGCCGATATACCCTATGCAGAGCGCGGTGGGCCAGTTTCCCGGCTGGCAGACAATGTGCAGGCGTCCACAAAGCAGCGCTATCAGGATCTCGAACGTTTGCGTCAATTGAAAGTGGAAAACGAACGTGTACAAAAACTAGCAGAAGCAACTGCAGCATCGACTCCAGCAAAACCTGCCAAGGAGGTTGCCACGCCCACAACGCCACAATGTGTACCGGATAAGTTTAAAAATCGCGGCTTCTCCTTCGATGCCAACGTCACACCAAAACTGGCAGGAAGCGAGAATTTTAGCTTCGAGGTAAATGTTGGTGCGCGTCAGGCGCAGAGCGCCAAATTAAAAGCAGCAGCGCTGCTTAAGAAGAAGCCGCTTGAGAAGGTGAATCCGAATTCCACGCGGGGCACGGAGACAGGCAAGCGGCGAGCCATCGATGAGCTCAACGATAAGTTCTCCAGCAGTGCAAAGCGTCAGAAACTGGAGGAAGAGGATCGCGAATTAATGCGTAAGTCACGCATTGAACGCATCATGGCCGCAACATCGATGCATTCAAATCTGGCCGAGATGCGTGAACAGGAAGCACAGAATGACTACTTTAACAGGCTGGAGCGCAAGGAAGCGATGGAGGAGAAGATGCTGAACACATTTAAAATGCCCTGCAAGGCAGTCATTTGTCAGAAATGTAAATACACCGCCTTCTCCGCTGCCGAGCGTTGCAAGGAGGAGAGGCATCCCCTCAAAGTGGTGGATGCCCAGAAGCGTTTCTTTCAGTGTAAGGATTGCGGTAATCGCACCACCACCGTCTTCAAGCTACCCAAACATAGCTGTAGCAGCTGCAAGGGATCGCACTGGGAGCGCACTGCTATGATACGGGAGCGAAAGGTGTGCACGGGAAGGGAATCACTATCGGTGCGTGGCGATGAGGAAAGCCATCTAGGCAGCACGGCCAGTGCGGCGAATCTAAATCTCCTAGTGCCAGATGATGAATAGAGTTACGTAGTCTTCAAAAAGTATTAACTCGCGTTATATGTGGAAATATAGCATACAAATTTATATAATTATTTATATACAGTCTAATTTTTGGCATATACATCAATAAGTACAAATGGTCCAATGTCTTATGGCTTAACCTAATATATCTTTGTATGTTTCATATATATATATATATAAATATTTATTTGTGTGTATATATTTTTTTATGGCAAAATCAAGTGCCTATGTTTAAAGATTAATGCGTGAAATACTTGGGATAAAATTGTTGTGCACATGTCTTAAGCAACATTTTTAAACGCTTCTTGTTTTAAGTAAAATACACAATATGAATAAATATAGTTATTTGGTATGTTCTAAATACTTGACTTTAAAAATTATACATAGGCATTTTTCAAATTGCACAACGCAAAAGTTATCATTTCATTTGCTTTAAGCTAAATCATGACTTTTTTCGCATTTGTTACAGGAAGCGTATTTTCTCTTTTATAGGCGATTTTAACTAACTGTAAAATATTATACAAGGAGATTTCTTAAAAGTATGGCATAAGCTTAAGAGAGTTTATAAAGTTTAAAAATATTTCGATTGGCGTTAGGAAAAATATGTAATTTTGGATTATTCGTTTGCAAATCGTGTAGACTTAAGTCTTGACTTAATCGTGTAAAAAGCTTGTTAAAATGGCATGCATAGATAATTTAAAAATTATAAATCATATAATGGTTTACGATAAATGGATGCCCATAAAATAAAGAGAGCTGATCAACACAAAGAATTATTTAGATAATCCTGAACTTTCAAGAATAACTTTCATTTGGTAAGTTTCTCAATAAGCATGTTTCTTTATGACAGCTTCTATTAAATGTTTGGGATCTTATAGGCTGCTTCTGGAAATACGGATATTACGTATATTTTATGGAAGAAAATTTCTTGATTAATAAAGCGTCAAGCGAAGTCAACTAATCTCTGAAATATAATAGTGTAAATTTTATAAAAAAATATTACCAAAATTTGGTTATTTCAGAAAGAAGTAACACCTAAATAAAGAGATCTTCGGGCTTCTATAAAGTAAAATCAGTTTTAAAGATTGTTGAAATTTCGGATATATAATCTACCCAACTAGAAAGTTCCACACTGTAAATGCAAACCGAGTATTCGAATTAATTTTGGCAACATTATAAAGCTATCATAAAGTATACATAAGATTAAAACTAATTAACAAACAATTTGAACGGAAAATCAGGCGCAGATAAAAAGTAACTGTGGAAATTGGAATGCATAAGGATCAAAAACTTGTAAGGACTTTAAACGGCATCCTCGGCATGTGGTTGCAGCGTCTCCGGATCCTTGAGATTAAGCAGACTAGAGAAACGAAATGAGATGGTCTTGGAGAGATGCTTCTCAAAGTCGCGATTATCGAGATTATCGGGTATCAGTGTATTATTGGTCATGTCCATATAGGAGCGCCCGCGCTTTACTGGCACAGCGTAATCCGGCAGCGCTGTTTCCGAAGAGATTGGCCCACCGTTGTTGGTCATATTACTGTAGCTGGGCGCACAGCTGGATTTGCGTATATTGAGCGGAAACCGAAGATCGTTTTCATAGCGCAACACCTGCTCCGTGGTGCTGGCCTCGATCAATGGACGGGGTAGGTCATAGCCTTGTGGTGCTGCCGATGCCTGAAATTCAGTGACAGACTCATCACGACTATTGGCCAAATCATGCAATTCATAGCTATTGATCTTTGGTGGCGACCACAAGTGCTGCAGTGACTCCGGTTCACCCAGTTCCTCAATGTTCGGCATCAGTGCCGCCTCATCGCTGCAGTAGAGCGGATTGGACACCGCATTTGTCTCCAGCTCGATGTACTTGGCATTATTGCCGAGTAGCTTCTCAAATTCCGCTGCAAGGTATTTAAAAGATGGACGTGCATTGGGCTCATCCACCCAACAGGTGCGCACAACGGAGTAAACTGTCTCGGAACAGTTTTCGGGTCGCTCCATGCGATAGCCGGTCTTGAGAAGGGACCAGAGGTTCTGTGGCGCTATGCCGGGATACGGTGAGGCGCCCAACGTAATCAGCTCCCAGCAGAGCACACCAAATGCCCAAACATCCGATTTGCTAGTGTACACATGATCCGCTAGAGACTCTGGCGCCATCCACTGAAAGGAGTTCGAGTTTGAGTATATATATATATATATATATATATATAGACTGTTCCTTTAAGCCACTTACTTTGACGGGCACACGATCCCTGGAGCGCTTTAGATAAGCATCATCCTCGTAAACATCCCTGGTTAATCCAAAATCGGATATTTTACAGATTTTGCCATCGGCGAGGAGAACATTTCGAGCAGCCAAATCGCGATGCACCAGCTGAAAGAATGCAGTAGAAGCATTAGGATTAGACAATTTAGATCCAATCGTTATTGTTATTTAGTTACTCTAAAATCTTTACTTAAATTTCAAACGAAAGTCGGATTTACCTATTTAAATAAAGATCAAATTTAACAATATTATGTATATTTTACAGTATTAAAAAAAAAATTTAATATAAAATAAAATTTCTAATGATCAGATTTGTAAACGCTTAAACTGGTTAATATTTAATATTAATATTTAAAAGTTAATATTTAATTATCAGAATAGTATTTCGTATGTTCAGATTTTGTACCATTACATATTTTATACCAAATGATACGCACCTTCAGTTCCGTTAGATAGTTCATTCCCTTGCATATCTGCCAGGCAAAGGTGAGCATAATTTTGGCGTTGACGGGCTCGACACCATCACTGAAATCCACGCCGGCACACTCAATTTTCCTGCTCAAACGCAGATAGCTTCTCAGCGAGCCATAGCGGGCATACTCGATGATCAGCAGGGGTGCCTCCGAGGAGAGCGTGCAGGCGCCGAGTAGCTTAATCACATTGGGATGTGAGACTTCCTGCAGCAGTTGGAATTCGGAGAGCAATGCCATATATTCCACGGAGTTGGCGCCCTTTTTGAGCATCTTTACGGCAACGGTGGTCACTCCGGGCAATGCAGCAATCTCAGTGGCATAGCCCTTGAGCACCTGCCCAAACTCACCCTCACCCAGCACGGTGTCCAGTTGGAGTTGTTCCCGCGGGAACTCCCACTTGGCATCGGCGCTCTCGAACTTGAATCCACTTTGCAGAGGCATTAGGGGCAGATCACCTGTTTCCAGGCTGCAGGACAGATTCTGCTTAGTTCCTGGCGTGACTGATTGTTTACCCATGCGTCGCTGCCAGAGTTTTCTCTGCGAGAGCAGCAGACATAACAGCAGCAGCACAAAGAGCAGCGGACAGCTGATGACGACTAGGATGCAGGATCGATTGCACTCCATTCCAGCCAAATGTAGTACGCCCAGCGCCAGTGTACCATCCCGATCCGTCGCCACCTGATCCTGCCTCTCCAATGGACTAACGCTCACAACTTCCACCTCAGATTCATTCTTCCGCTTGCGCTGCTTGCGTGCCTTGGTCTCCTCCTCGTCCGGCAGAGGAGCACAGTTGCATTTTCCATTATCCTCGCAGAGGCACGTGCCCGATCCACTAAGAATCCCCCGTCCATGGTCGTTGCTGGTGTGAGGACCAACAATTCTCGCAGCTGGTGTGCAATCCTGTGGACAGGCATGCGTATTCAGTTCCTCCAATGCATCACACCTGTGATCCGGGCAATAGCGTGCATCCGGCACACAGGAGCCGTAGTTGCGACTAAACATTGACGCACTGGAGCCACGCCAGACGCACGCTCCTCCATCTGTGGCCAGGCCACAGAACTTAATGCACTGCGTCCGATATTTGACCTGGGCACAGGTCTGCGAACGTGATTTGAGCCGCAGCTCACAGCTGGTATTTATGGGACGACCTTCTTCGAGATGCACATTGATGACAAAGGCATGTGGTTGCTTCTCCCCATCCTGCCAGGTCACATTCAAGAAATACACCGTCTCCGGCGCATGCTCCAGGGCCAGGGCATCACGCACATAGACAATGCCCGCCGTCTCCGTTAATCCAAAGGCACCACTGCGAT
Organism: Drosophila fungiperda; assembly: GCA_035042345.1. Lineage (NCBI taxonomy): Eukaryota > Metazoa > Arthropoda > Insecta > Diptera > Drosophilidae > Drosophila > Drosophila fungiperda. The sequence continues at coordinate 1,514,483 of JAWNLM010000293.1, read as the reverse complement.
CCTCGGCCAAAGCGAACCGCCAACCCCTCATCCTGTGCAGCTCCAGGAAGTTTTCCGGCTGGGCGACACGATAAAATGAGGCAGCCGCTCGATGCACAAACACATCCTTGTCATAGTCGATGCTCATTCGGCGACGCCCTGCTCCGCTTTCCCCAGTGAGCTCGCCGGTGCTGTCAAAGACGCGCTGCTGCCTCCCCCTCAACGGAAGCGCCTGCGGTCGATCCTGATCCTGACTGGTGTCCACGTCCAGACAGATGTGCGCCGTGGCCGTCGTCGTCACATTCCGCACCTGGATGGTCAAATCCCGTGCCTGCAACTCAAAGCAGTAGGGCAACTGAGGTAGTATTCCATTTGTGGTAAAGCGTAGCTCTACAAATGAAATAAAATATAATTTATGAAAGTTAAAAAGTTAAACTCTATTTATATTAATTAACACTTAATTAATTCACTTAATTGCTTCACTTACGACAGCTGATGATGGTATGGGGTCTGCCGGTGTGATCCGCCTCATAGGCGTGACAATCGGGCCGGAGGAAACCACCTTTATCATTAAGTATGGCATACTGCAGATGCGCATTCGCTGCCAGCGTGTCCTTGTCCAGGTAGATGATTTTGTCGCCCACCGACTCCTCCTACAACGAGGGAGGGGGACATTAACTTCATTAGCATTCGTATTAACTGACCAACGCTAATTAAATGCTACGTGGACCGCTCCCAGTGACCTCGAGCGCATATTGCACTAGCTTAATCCCCAAGGAGTACACTGAGTACTCCTAGTCATTATCTCTTGTTGTTATGCACAAGGTCAGCTATTGGGGATACGGAGAGAGACCTTAGAGAGCTGACCCTTGTGCTGGATGTACTAGGAACTGGTAATGACTCCCCAATGTCAGAACATTAACCTGTTTCTCAGTCTTTGTTAACTCTTTACTTTAGACGTTGGGTGAGTAAAGAAAATGCATTGAAGATAGATTTATAATTACATAGTCATCCTTCAGTACATTGCATTTGGTGACTGATAATGAATTTCTCAATTATTTTATCATTTACAATTTTTTATATTGCTTTAATTAAAAACTTTAACTCTCTAAAATGTTGCTTACACTATATAGTCCATCAGGAGTCGCCACTTTTGTAAGTCTTACTAAACACATCTAAATTAAAAACATGCCTCAACTGTTGACACTTTGACATAAATTCCAAAAAAGCCTGTCAGCAATTACAACCTGTATTCCCACCGGGACACACCTATTACTACTATTAACTTCAACTGGCTTTCTTCATTGCTGACTGTTAATTTGGGCGCACAGCTCATAAAAGAAGCTTTTAATCTCATATACAAATATTTCCATGGGATGTTTACTTAATTTAAATACAAGTTAGCTGCGACTAATTGTAATTGCTCAATCTTTAGGGTAATTTTTATTATTTAGTGTACTCATTAAAAATGGTTGAAGTGAGTAGAATTATTTAATGCAATTGTATTAAACAGACAGAAAAGAAGTTTGAGTAAACTTGACGTGTTTTGAGCCTTTTTAACTTAACTCAAACGTATTCTAAATTTAATTTGGATTTTTATGAGGCAGTGTTTGGTTTTTAGCAGCAAGTATTTTATTTGTCTTAGAAGAATTTTCAATTCGTATTTTTTTTAAGGTCACAGACATTACATACTGAAATGATTTGGAGCCTGGTCACAGGGCAACTCCCAGTCAAATATGCTCATTTAATGCAATTTACGTTTTTACTTTAGTTTAGTAGTTATTTGAGTAAGTTTGAGCAATTACTTGCAACTAACTAACTAACAACTAAATGACATAGTTTTTGCGGTTCCTCGAGGACACTCTGTGGGAATAGGCTTGGCCTCGCTGGGGCTCCACTTGGCCACAACAACATGACAACATAATTTCAGGCGCAAACAGCCCAACCACCCAACGAGCCAACCACAGAAACTTAAAGCTGTTTTGGAGCTGGAACTCGCCTCGGCGCACTTGACACCCTTCGTGAAAGGAATCATAAAAGTTCGTCGAAATGCTATGCGTTTTTAATGATGGAAGCTATGAAAGTGAACTTCCCTGCCAGACAACATAATGGACAAATAATAGCGTCGCTTTGGGTTTGCGTGTCCCGCGGGCGTTTATCAAGCTCGAATTCAATAAAGCCCGCACCCAGCTAGGAAAACCCCAGACAGCTACCAGACAAACGTCTGCAAGAGAATAACTTACCGCCTTAAAGAATGACTGCTTCAGCCGGAAATTAAAGTGTGGCTGACGCTCCTGCAACTGAGGTCCATTGTCATTGCGATCGAGCAGTGTAACATTATAGCTTCGCCAGAACTGACGCGATTCCCTTGCCGACAGTTTGATGGTGCAACTGATGCCTGCCTGGAGTTGACCAGCTCGTGTCTGGAGTCCATTGAGTTCATCATGGTCCAGCGGCTTTTTGCTGTACAAACGATTCTTTTGGAGTTCAAAATGAGCACTGCCCATTTTCAGTGAGTACTCCACGGATACCAGTGGACACAGATATTTGGCAGCACGTGAATTGAGTGCTCCAATTTGCACTTTCTGAAAGGTGGAGCTGCTCCTGCTCTGACTCGTTGTCTCGGCAATTGTATAATGCGCCCCATTCCAAAAACAAATGTGTTCCAACTCTGCGCAGTACTCGGTCAAGTTTTGGGGGATCACTTCTAGCGTTAGGTGAGCCACCTGCTGCAACAGCTCCTGTGAATTCGAATCCGACTCCGAGTCATCCTGGAGTCGTGGAAAAGCAGTCAACACATATTTCGCACTGCCATTCAAAGGTTTATAATCCGTACGCATATAAACTTCACCAGAGCTGGCATTGATACGTAGCAGTGTGTTCTGCTCCAGATTGTAGATATAGTCGTAGGCCAGCTGATTGTTATCGAAGCGCAACACTTGAAACTGGGCCAGGGGCATCTTGGAGAATATGCTTTCAGACTCCTCATTGATGGGCAGCTTGAATTTCACGGAAGTGGTGGGAAAATAAACATCCAGAGCTGTCAAAGAAAAAGAATAACAAAAAGAAAATCAGTTGATTGGACAAGCATTCCATACACTGAGAGAAAAAACCAACAGTTACGGCAATGGTAATAGTTATTTTACTATTTTGAGTCATATTTATATTCTTAAAAAATATTTTAATTATTAATTGACGTATTACTTTTAACTCAAAATATTCTCAGTATTTATATAATTATTTTAAATTCAACTTCACTTATAACAGGAATAGCTTAATAAAAGTTTCTCAGATTCAGCTGTAAAGTATATTTTTTTTCTGTGCATGATTGATACAAATCAATGGCCAGCAGAGTCTGGCGACCACAAGTGGTACTTAAGTAACTGTCCCAGTTCTCAGTTCCCAGCTCCAGCCCAATCCCAAACCCATTCCAATTCCACTCAAGTGCAACCCCTGCTTTATTTGTGCTGGATTCTCTCATCCCTTAATACTCATCAGAATATTCGAGTATTTACCCATTATATGGTCAGCACACTCATAAATAGAGGGGCGTTAAGACTCATAAAAATTATGAATGTAGTTTAATAAGCTTGCTCTGACCCCAATAAGAGAGCATTAATGCAGGATGGGGAGCGCTGCTTTAAATCCTACGCACAACACACGGCGTATGCGTAATTTGATAACATTCTTTATGCAAGTAATGACGCCGATTGTATTTGTGGTTTTTATTCTTTTTGTTGTTGATATTGTGGATGATATTATTATTGTTGCTGGGTCGTGTGCTTGCATACGCTCAAGTCCAATACAAGCCATAAATAAATATAATACAGATATTAGTTATTAGCATATGGGCTATCAATATGAACCAACCAACACAATCAAAATCGCCCACACTCTTCCACCCTTCCTCCCCGCCAATCGATTGTCCGCGCCGCCGTGTATTGATTTTGTGATAACAAATAAACAAACAATTTATGTAGGAGTAAACTAACCAATTTTTGTAAGCGTCAAAATACAATTCAATGCATAATTGGTAACAAAATATTTGTTGTTCGATTAAAATTTGGAACAATTTTGGATGGGGTGAAAAAATAAGGTGGCTACTGATGAATTCAAATTTGGGTTGGTGGTAATTATTATTAAAATGGTAATTAAATTATAGATAGAAACTGTGTAACGATATTAACCGAAATTCAATAAAATTCAGCAGTCAAATGGTAATAAAATGAACTATAGTTTATATACTATGCAAAAATATAGAGTACAAATCTTGTAAGACTTTTGTTTTTCAGTTTCTGTTTTAATAAAATCTAACTATGTTCAAACTTAGTCAATAAATATTCAAAATATGTAAAGAAATTTCTTAAGTATTTAAGTTTAAATATTTGCCATTCATTTGGATCTTAGTCAAGGACCAAGCACTTTATCATGTCCCAACTGGTGGCTGTTGCCCATAAACACACTATTTGGCGCCGCATTGAGTATAATCCCAACATAAAAAACTATTTTCAAGCTTAATGCCCCTACTCAGGACTCACGCATATATTATATAAAAACAAATGCTGACTGAATTAAATTTTTTGTGGGTGATTTTAGGATTGTGTGTCCGTGCTTAAAGAGCGCCAAGGACACGAACACAAATACAGAATACCACCAAGCCTGACGCCATTTGTTATATACATATGTAGTATTCCTATTTCCCCCCTGCTACACATCCCCCAAACATTTAAAATGTCATTATAAATGCGTGTCTGTGAGTTTGTCGCTGCTCCAACATATCATCTACATATTTTATCAGACATTTTTCGCATGCCTGAGCGTCAGCAATTGTAATGAAAACGTTCATAATTTATAATGCGATTACATCAACACACACTCACACTGATACGCATAAGTATGCGTACCCATGAGCATATTTCCATCAGAATTCTCCACATCTTCATTTATTTGAGCTCTTTGCCATAATTATGACAGGTATTTAGTTAGCTAGGCCGACATTTTGCGGCATCCAATTAGCGACAGTTTGTTGTTTACATTGCCCTCCACAAATGTTGTGTTTATGATTAGTGGGAAATGCCAGTGGAGCCAACGAATGTTGCTGCCAATCTAATTACAACTTTGAATGAGAGTTATGGCATTCCACAAAATTAATATGCAAGATTAAACGAACGTTTAGAACTAATTTTGAGAACAAAAAAATGTATTAAGTAGTGGGTACTTTAATCGTTTAATAATTGATTTTAAAGTCAATATAAAAAACTCTTTATACAGAACGAATTTTTTAAACTTGTTGAAATAAAAACAGTAATAATTTTAATTGAGTGTAGATGGTAAATATTTTAAAGAATTTATAGAAAGTTTCATACTTTATGTTGGTATTATGAGCCATAAAATAATTTTTAAAATTGTTTTTATTATTTTCTAATTTTTAATCCGCTTTATTATTACACTTATAATTAGGAGTTCCTATTTTACTGCACCCGGATCGAATACCGCATACAATTCTTCTTAAAGGACTTCTTATTGCTCTTGACAGATGGGCTAATCGTAAAATCGAAAAAAAAACACTCAAGCTGTTGCTCCTAAATGCAATGCGAGTTAAAATTTGCATGATTGCATGCAAAGTAAAAAACTCCTATTTACCCCAATACTTTCAACACTTTATAGTTAAACTGATTCTAGCCAAATCTTAAAAATAAACCCATGTAAGTGCTTACTGACCGTCTTTAATCTGTAAACGCAACTTGAGCTTCATGCCCTGGGGAGGTGTTACAAAAATTAAGTAAAAGTCAACAGTTTACTATGGGTAAAAAGTGGTTTTTATTTTAGAAAAAGTAAATTTCATTTGAATATAATTTTACCATTAGTCTATCCTATCACATAATTTAGCATATTACAAGTCATATTACTGGTTTTATGGCAACACTTTATGTCAGTTGGTATCTGAATTTTTAGATAAAGAAAATAACTTTTTTCCATAGTGCAGTTTTAAAAAAGCAGTTGGTGGTAGAATAAAGTAAGAAAAACACACATAAAAAAAAACGAGCCCAGGAAAACAGGACTATCTATCAGAAGGACAATTAAAAACGGGTCGGAATGGCGCATTAAAAGTCAACTGACGCTAGATAAAAAAGCAGCAGTTTCCTTCTTTTTTTTTGGGGTGATTGGACACACGCTAATGACAACAGCAGTCAACAAAGTGTCCTTTGGGCCATTTCGACTCGTACCTGAACTTGGCCGTAACGACTAACTGGTGGAGGGGATTGTGTAGGGGAGGACGTGATGCAGGGTTCCGGGTAATTGGAGACTGAAAATTTTAATTGAGGTGCGGCTAGTTGCGACTCAATTAATTAATCTGCTCAAATTAATTGACTTTGCATCGAATTAGGTCGTTCAGCTGTTTGCCTGGTTTACTTGTTTGCTTGCTTGTACTTTTGTTGTTGTTGTTTGTTGTTAGTTTGTTTACCCTAAACCTCCATTCGGTGCGTTGTCCTTTTAGCCGTGTGAGTCATTTGTTCGCAAATTTCCACACACAGCATCCGGTCATTAGTTTTTATTGTCAAATTTTTCTTCTCTTTTTCAGTCTGCGTAATGAAAACTTTATCTTTGTGACAGTTGTATTATTTTTGTGTGTTTTTTTTTTCGCCTGTGTGTGTCAAATGTTTTTCCGGTCCATGTTCCCACTCTGTTCTCTACTCTTTTTTGTTGTGCTTTTTTCATTACTCATACGACCCTTGCAGACGTCAACAGTGTCTTTGTAACTAGCATTTAGCTTGGCAACTGGCAACTGGCAACTGTGGCTTATTGTCTTTGGCACAGGCTCTCGTGTTCACTTTATGAAATTCGTTCCGCTTGTCTCCGCACTTTCACTACACACTTACATATAATCATCGGTACTTGAAATATTTACCATTATATATATATATATATTTATTAGTGTGTGTGTGTGTGTGTGAAATACTTGTGCCATCCAATTGCTTGGCTTGTTTTCTGCTGCTGTCCCTGAAGATTTCCTTTGTCTGTCAGCCAAGACAAATTGAATAACAAATAACCAGACTGTGAACAATATAATCGATTATTAAAGGATACACCGTCCAAAATATATATCCATAAATAAATTGCAATAGTCTATTACACTTTAAATAAGCTCACAAGCTTTCTGAAGACTTTAAAACTCAATAATAAATATGTAAAAAAATGGAAGCAGAATATAAAAATATATAGCATTGTGAAATATCATTAAGCGAGCAAAAACTCCTGTCATTACATTAAATTAAACACAGATATTTAGATCAATACATTTTAATATTAATAAATTAAAGTATAATAAACTTTCCAAGAAAATTGTAAGCGTACATTAATTGGTTAATATTTTGTATAGTAGTAAACGGATAAAACGGATACTTTCTTGCTTAAGGAGAGTTTTATAGGGTATAAGAAATGAATCGTTTTACTTATCGCTTTATATTCACATTTGTTGCACATCCACAAGTTGTCTCAACATTAAAGTGTCTCAGCAGATAAAAGGGAAAACAACATCCACTGTGAATGCAAATGAACTTGAAAGACTTTGTTCGCTTTATTTATGCAGTCAGCGAGTATAAATACGAGTATTCATATACGCACACCAACACACCAACACACACGCACACCATCACACACACAAACACAGCTGACGCTTCGAATAGGAGCACATTGCTCTAAAAAGGTGATCGATGGTTGCCTCTCGTAATTGCTAACTGTCACCACACTTACACATAGAGAGAGAGAGAGATAGAGACAGAGATGAGGTGATATACAGAAAGAGAGAGAGAGAGAGAGAGCTAAACACATTTGTCAAAGTCAGCGGACAAGTTTTACTTTCTCATATGGTAATTGGGACTAATTAATGGAGCCTACAATTTGTTAAAATCGTGGGGGAGTTAGCAATTAATTAGAAGTCTAACTTTTGAAGGTGTTACTATTTATATGGTTTGTGCTGTAGCAGCTGTTGTTCTGGCAAGTATGACAAATGCAAACCTATTAAATATTGTCCACACACAGGAATTGCAAGCTGAATACAGCGCATTATACCAATTCATCCACCATAAGCAAAAATAATGAAAAGTATTGCAGTTAATGCATTTGTTATGGGCGTATCTGGGTGCAACAGACAGTTCTCATAATTGTGCTGATTTTCTTTTGACAATCTGTGCACGAATTTATTGCCTTGCATTTAAACAATGAGTACAGAGCAGCGACCTTGTGTATTACACAAGTTTCTTGCTGTATTATAATGATTATTCAATTATATTTGCGTGTTGGGGAGCAAATGCTAATTGCTCTTTTGCTCTGTTGGTTTTGTAGAGTTGTTTTTAATACAGACAGCTACTATGTTTACATGCAATAAATGCACTTTAGAAATCGTTGCTTGTCAACTTAGTTTTAGTCAATATAATCTTTCAGGCGTATGAGTTTGAAATTATATTTTGTTTCCGTTAAAATTCAGTTAGACCCCAAATCGTCGCTTTTTTTACCCGTCGTATGATAACTCTTTTAAGTGTTCTTCATTTATATCTATCAGGCATTAATACATAATAGGGGATAATACCTAATTAAAGGTGATTAAAATAAAGGTCACTCTAAACTTTTGCCATAAAACAATCTATACACAAATATTTTAATGTCTTGTTTTTCAAAAAAAATATAAAAAAACACTTAAATGTAAAATGTGTTTCCATGTAATATAATATTTATGTATACTTTTGCTTTTCTCAAGTAAAATAAATAAAAAAAATATCTTAAATATAGTTGTCTGCTTGATTTTGGTATTGTTTCCATATTTGTTTAGATCGTGTAGATTGAATTGATTTTCAATTCGTGTCGTGTTTACACAAACACGTGAGCAGATCCGATTTGTAAGACTTGCTGGCATACGACACAAAAAAAAAAATTGGACAATTACAACAATTTAATCAAAGCCGTGTGACCGCTCTACATGGCGATCAGAGGAGTACAGAGGAGGGGTGGAGAGAGGACGCTTAAATGCCTGGGCCAGAAGCCGAGCCAAGTGCCAAGTGCCAAGCAAGCAAAGCGTCCACGGCCACTTAAAAGCTCGCACAATGCGAAATATTGTGAGCAAAATAAATGAAGCAAAAATCGAGGAACGATAGTTGGTGTGTGGAGTGTGGAGCGGGGAGAGGGAAGAGGGGCATGGTGGTACGGCACATACACCTATTGACTATTGACTTAATTGATTTCGCATAAATTGAGTTTTTATACACTTTTATACCGTTTTGTTTTGGCTGGCAGCTGTTGTGGATTTCGACACCTTTAACCTGATCATTGTGATGATAGAGGGGCAATGAGGGGACAGAGGGATGCGAGGCACAAACATTTCTGCCCTGTGCCCCGTCACGACGGCGCAGTGCGTTCAACTTGGGCCAAATGCAAATAAAAGCCAGCTCCGAGTCAATATATGCCAGAGATAAAGTCAGACAGAGATACAGAGAGGGGCGCGTTTGCCATTAGGGGAGGTGGGGTTGACTGAGGTCAGCTGTCCAATGCTGACGCTACTGACTAACTGACTGACTGACTGCTGAACCTACCCCCGAAGGTGGCTCTACAAATTTGATATGTCTATGCGGTAAACATAATTTTGGGTGTGTTTGAAATGCACTGTTAAAAAAATGAATTCGCAATTTATATTATTATGATTAATAGTTTATTTCTAGCAATCAGCTTAGGATTGTCAAAATATACAATAAAATCTGTAAACAAGTTAAGTTCAATTTGCAATGCCTTCCGTTAATTATTGTCATATTCAGTTAACATATGAATATATATATATATATATATATATATATATATATATATTTATATACTATTTATATTTAAGTATTTTTTCTCTATCTATTTTTGTTTTATTTAACTTCCTTGTGAGTACTGCTAGAGTAACTAAATAAATTTTATTTACAATAATGAACTGGCTTCCATTTTAAATACTAACAAATATACAAGTGTTTTAGGATGTAGACTTTAATTAATATATAATCAAGTAATAGCATTTTAAATAAAGGTTAATAAGTAGTCGTAATTTGAGCCATAATATGTTAAAAGAATTAAGTCTAAATTTTTTACAGTGTACACACACATTCGCACACCCGCTATTAACAGGCAGTCAGTCAGCCTGTCAGCTGTGGTAGAGGTCTGTAGTCCAGGGCCATGCCTCCAATATTGCTTACTAATATGTCAAAAGTGTGCGTTGCCATCAAATTGGAAGTTCACACCTGTGACGACGAGTCCTCATAAAATGGGGAATAAGAAAAACCTATGCGGTACCTTTGAGCATAGCATTATAAACCACAATAAAAGAGCCACCAACTGCATCGTTAATGTGGTGGAGAAGAGGGGCTTTTCTGCAGGTATAAACGCATTTCTTCCCTTTATGTACCTGTACCTGTGTTTGATTCTTTAATTACATTCCCACGCCGCGTATCTGTGAGATGTGATTTGCCCGCCTGTCCGCCACAGGATGCAAATTAGTGTTATTGGACATTTTATGATCGTAGCGTTGGGGCGAGCTTTATGGATACGGGGCGTGCAAAGATTCATAGATTATTGCTTTTTCGAATCAGTTGCATTGAGACTCTTGTGTTGTTGGAATGTGGTACACTGCCCTGCCACCAGTTCAATTACTTGGTTTCTTATTGAATCCAATAAATTTTACAATATGTTTGCTTATCGAAGGGTTGTAAATATGACGTTGATTTTAATGGATAGCTAGCTCTTTTCTTTCATATATTTCATTTCCCCATCTTTCTTTGCCACTTGTTTAATGTTATGATATAATCGGCTTATAATTGTTGTTATTTGTTTGTCATTTTAACTAGTTATGTTTTTGTCGTATTTTCTACTTTGCCGCTTTTATATATATATATTTTTTTTTTTTGTAATTTTATGAGATGGGTGTACCTAACTTTTTATCTAACCTTGTCTCTTTTGTGTACGATATTCCCTTGTTCTTGTATTTCAAACTCTAATCGCCCATCTGCAACAGCACCTAATTTTGGCACGATCACTTCCATCCTCATCTTGTTTTCTTCGTTTCTCAGCTAAACGAACCTCAAACTTGTGTTGGCACTTTACGAGTATCTGTTCATTTAAGTGATCGGGGCAAGTGTGGCACTCAATTGCCCAACTTGTTGGTTTCTTATCAAACTTTTACATCTAATTGTTGACATTTGCATGTGGCATTCAAACATTTGTATTTCAATTACGAAAAAAATAAAACATTAAAACACACACAAAAATTTATATCTTTTTCTCTCACTTACCCAAACAGCTGTGAAGCTTCAGCAGAACAATGACGGCCAGAATAACGGTACCGCTGTTGAACGCCATTTTTTTTGCGTCTGCTTTTAGCAGCGCTGCAAAAATACGAAGAACTTTCCTCGGCCGCCTCTTTGTTTGTTCCTTATCTTTGTTGTTATTATTTATGTTTTGGATTCTTCGGCTCAAGTCTGCTGTCTGGAGTTCTGTTTCAGTTTCCTGAGTATTTTTCTGTTTTATTATTGGCCCAGCCACTTGGTAAATTGTTTGCTCTGTTTTATAACTGTAATTGTTAATTCCACTGTGTGACAATTATCTTCTTCACGCACTTTTCACATTTTTGTCTGTGTGTTTTCTTGATGTGTTTTATTTTTGTTCAGGTTCCACTCATTTAATTACTTTTGATCACAAATTGATAAAAGACACATTTATCAATTAATGTGCGAAAAAGCAAACAACAACATCTAAGCGGCGATAAAAAAGAAATAGAATATAAAATAAACAATTACATTTTCAAAGTATTTGACTAGTAGATACGCTGTAAACACATTTATAGGTGCTATTGGTCGGGTAACTGCATTGCAGTTAGCCCGGTTAAATAATACGATATAAACTTTATTATAACAATCAATAAGTATTCAACTGAAGCGGTACACCGTATTTAAAAAGTACATGCAAAATTAGTGAAGTATATCCCTTGATGTAAGACTCGGTCTTTAGGAGGATTCATGCTTTAATATATATTTTCACAATTAAATTATAACCATTTTTTTCTACGAATTTTAAATAATAATAAACAAAATTACAACATTCAATTCTTCAATAGTTCTTTCGTCAGCACTTTATTATTATTTATTTTTATTGATAATAGCACCCACGAGTCGTACTCCCCCCAGTACGGCTCCCTCCCTTCGGTGACCGAGTGCTGGCGCCTGGTCTTGAATTCAATTTATCAAAGAGTTAAGGCCACAAAAAGTTCCAACGAGCTCAAGGGACTTTGCCTACAATTTCTGATTATTGCAATTAAAAAAAGTGCTTCGATTTCGTGTCTATTGTTCTTGTTTTTTTCGTGTACTCATATTACAATATTTTTAGATCAATTTCTGTTGCTTTTGTGCTATTTTTGGCAAATCGATTTAGCACTCGTTTTGTATTTATATGGGAATTTCTAGGTCTTAAGTCAGACACCGGCCGAGGCAAGCCCCTGGTTCGAATTTTTTTTTTTTTTTGCCAATTCATTGAACAAACACAATTTTGGCATATTTAATTGATCTTTAAATGGAAACAATTTTCGATACACTTCCTGGAGGTATTGTAGATTTCCAAACCATCATAAAACTGTTTAGAACTTGTTCAATTTCGTTTTACATCAACTTTTAGCTGTGATAGAAATGAACAGTTGTGTGTTAAGTTTTTTATAAAGATAAGCTGTCTGAATTCTAAAAGAGTATTAAGAATTCGTCACTCTACAAATTAATTTTGATTTATTTTTTTTAACTTGTTAAATAAAATTAATCGTGTACATAATTCTTTCGACAATTTCGAATATAATAATAATTTTTGGACAGCTTAAGCGTAACGAAAATTCTTTGCTCAACAACTTTAATGGGAAGTGAGGCTTACGAGTTTATTTTGAAGTGGGTGGCATACAATTTTTTAAGTTTTGTATGGCGGCCAGGCGGCCAAATGGAAGTACTTTTGAGCTATACAAAAAGGCAGGTGTGATAAAAGAGTGGCATTGGGGCATGTGCAGATAGCAGAAAGCATAATTCAAAAGAGGCTCAAAGTCAAACGACATGATAACTAACTGCACCTGAATTGACAGAGTGACAAACTGACAGTCAGACAGATAGACGGACAGTCTGGCAGTGCACCTGAAGCCACTTTAAAGTTCAACACATTTGACACAGTGAGCCGCCGCACAACAACAGCCACAACAACAACTGACACAAAGCCGGCATCTGAGCCGGGCCAAAAGCCGACACTTGCCAATTTGTGAGTGGACTCAAACTCCAACTCCAACAGCCAACATTCAACATCCAAAAGGCTTTTGTATGCGGCCAATTGGCAGCTGCTAGCTGCTTGGCTTGTCTTTTTTTCCACTTCCTCTATTCAATTAAAGGTTAGAAACACAAACCGACGCGATTTATACACATACATTTTATACATATATATATATGTATTATTAAGGTGCGTCCTGTTGCGGCCGAAAAAGGCAGCGCCATAAAACGGGAAATGTTCATCCGACAAGTCGGCAAACAAACGGCCAAGCGACAACAGACAACCGACAATCGACAACCAACAACCGTCGCTGGCAAAAGTCAAAGTACAACTGTTTCAGCTTGCATGAATTTCTGGCTTCTCAGAAGCGTTGTTGTCGTCGCAATTGTGGCTTGTTGTTGTTATTGCGTCTATCGCTGCTAATTCGCCGACTTTGTAGCAATCGCCAAAAAAAAACCCAAAAAAAAAAAAAAAATTAGAATTGTTTGTTATGCTTTTGAAATTTCGGAATATTCGTGGAAGCTGTCAATTTTGAAATGTTTTTCATTTTCCCCGCTGCCAAACTGATTATGAAATTGGGTGTATTACTTACTGATAATAAGTAATATTATTTTTTAATTTACTATTGTAATAATTGTGATTTTACTGGATTTTATTACATTTCTATAGATATATATATATATTGAAAAATATTACTGCAATTTTATTGTTTTGCTTTAGCAACAATTACGCATTTCATTTTACATTTAAAAAATAGGGCTTTCTTAATTTGAATGAAAAACATATCCTGATTTTTAAAAAACTGTTTTTAAATTAACTTGAAAATGTAGTACTTTTTAACAATATATTCCCAATTCTTTTTGCAGGGTAGCTTCAATTCTAACACCTTAGCTTGCCAAGCTCTTTTTTTATTTTCAAGAAAAAAGGTATGATGGGTATTTTTAATATTTGTTTGGCAACCGTGTCGAATGCGTAATTTTAATAACTAACTGAAGACAAAGTCATTAGTCAATTCATTATTTAGAAGGCTAAGCTGATAATCTGAATAATTACTATGTATTGTAATTAAATTAATCTTTTAAAACATATTCATCGTTGACTGTAGAACACTTTAAACCGATTTGTATTACAATTTGCACGTAGATTGCAAAGTGCAAATTGCCTTAGATTAATAACCGTCATATATATAGTCATTAATCAGGTGTCAGTCAATTTATAATTACTATACCCAGTTGAGCATATATTATTGAACTAGTATTAAACTATTTACACATTTGTGAACAGCAGCTAATGAGATTCAGTGTTATTGAGATATTGTTTTTTATCTCTCACAAAAAATTTTATATGCAATTAGTTGTTGTTCAGAAATAAATTAAATTATATTTTGCTTAATCTTGAATTGCAATATATCGTAAGCTTAGTCGAATAAATAATTTGTCGATTAAAAAGACATTACAATACGATAAAGAAATAATAGCACATTTAAAATCGTTCAAAAATTATTCATTTTTTGGCTTCAACACAAGCTTGACTGCAAGTTGCAATAACGTTTAAGTTTCTTTTCTATTGCGAAAAAATCGAGCTTTCTTATCAGACGCAAATATCCACAAACATGCAATAAGTGTGTCGCACATTTAGCGAAAAAAAAACGTAATGCATTTATTTATGTGTTGCAGCTGCACAAAATCTCCTTACAAGTTGTTGCAAATTCACAGTTTATTTTCTATTTTTTTTTTTTTTTAACAATTGTATTAAATTAACGAGACTATGCGCGTTGGCAAAAGAGTCGGAAAAGCGTATGCGGTTAGAGCCACGTTAACAATCGCGTTGAGCTGCTGTGGAACCGCTTTCCATGCGCTACGTTTTACCAATGAAACTGAAACCGGCAACGAGCCAACTGCAAAAACCGCAAACCCACAAAATCACACAAAAAACTTTTCGTCGTCGTTGTCGGTTGTCATCGTTGGCTTCGTATGTATGTGTGTGTGTGTGTGTGTGTGTGTGAGGGTGTGTGTGTGTGTGTGTGAGGGTGTGTGTGTGAGTGTGTGTGGGTGTGCTGACGATTCTATTTTTCACCCTTGCAGCATATTTCCCTTGGCTCGCCCTGTTGCTGTGTGCGGCTGTAAATGATGAACTCTATTTGCTTATCATCGGGGTAATCCTTATCCCAACGCGCACTGATAGTCAATATTTTAGACATACATATATATATTAATATATGTATATATATATATATGTTGATTATGTTTTGTCTTGCTCACTGTGTGGCATGATTTCATCTCGAAACATGATCTCATCCCGTTCTGCACTTACTTCTTGAAATATGTTCATCAGTTCAACGCACGCTGCAAGTAGGTAAATAGACAAATACAAAAACAAAGCGTTTATTTTGAAAGTAATTACACAGACAGGAAAAATATATACAAAATATGAATACATACAATTTTTAACGAAATTATGAAATTGTAAGCAATTTTTAATAATATAATATACCATAATATAACAAATCATATGCCGATTGTACCTGCGAAACGGCATTTGTACCAAGTATTCTTATCAGTTTAAAAAATTACAGACAACCGAGATCGAAGTTATTCAGTATGAACTACATGATTTTCTTCTGTGTACGTTGGGCAAGGGTTGCTTATCTATGTGGTTTTCATAATGTGGGCAAACATTCATAAATGAACTAACCCGCTGGTAGCGTTTGGATAAAGATTAAGACTAACAACTTACCTTACGTAGAAGACATAATTAATAGAATTTTGAAATCAAAAATAAATAGAGATTTGCCATTGTTTATCTGAGCTCTGGTTTTGAAGATAAGAATGCACGAGAAAATCGAAATCTGTCCAAGGGAATTTCAACTAATATTAGAGTATTGTTCCTAGATGCCATAGCCTTGTGTTTTAGCTAATTAATTAGTTCCAGGTATTTTCATATTTTCAGATCGAGATTAATGGAACAAGTGTAACAAAAAAAAAGCTCAATTAATTATAAGTGAAACATATTGTCAACTTGATTTGAACTTGTCTATTTTGTGGGACATATATTCTATGTTATATATATATACGGTTTTCAGCAGCGATGCTATTTAGCAGGTGCAGGCTGGACAGATGGGCTTGTCTCCTTCGATGGTGAATGTTTTCGTTGTAATTGGATTCTCGCAGCGGTTGCAGCAGAAACAATTTGAATGCCATTTGGCATTCAAGGCAACGATGGCGTTTTCGGTTATGGGCTTCTCGCACTTGGCGCAACGAACCGCAAACATATCCTCATAGTCCTGTTTGCAATAGGCCTTGCCATCTCGCTCAAAGAACGGGCAGTCCTTCAAGGGCTGCTTGCAGGCGCCATCACAAACGAAGCAATTCTCATGCCAATTGGTGCCCATGGCACGTATGGTTCTCTCGAGGATTGGCTCTTTGCAGGCGGAACAGGTGCTCGTGTAGCGCTCCAAAAAGCATTCGTTGCACACAGGCTCTCCCTCCTGAATATTGAAAATATCATCCTTAATCTGTTTGTCGCACTCACGGCAGAGAAAATGCTCCGGATGCCATCTCTTGCCAAGTGCGCAGATAATCCGCTTTGTAATCATCTCCTTGCACTTGTGGCACTGATAGTGCCCCTGGTCCACAGCCGAATCGTTACTCTTGGACTCCATTCTGTGAATTAGATTTATTTTATTTATCCCACCAACAATAACAAAAATAAAACTCACATTCCACGTGACTAAACAATTGTTGTGTATTATTATTTTTTTGTAATTTAAATTTTTCTTTTTTCATATACAGACAAATATTTTGGGTTTTTGGAAAATTAAAACAAAACATATACGAAAACGTGTTAATTTTGTGCGACTCAAAAACGAAATAATCTCGATAGGCATTTACGAGTTTAAAGTTGCTTACAAATATTCAAAGGCTACTGAGACCCTCTATAAATGTTTTCTTATTTTGTTATGCAAAGGTTGCTTGTTTTTATTAAACTAAAGTTCTCCATTTACTTAAAATAAATAGCAATTTGTATAACTGTTTCCCAAGAATTTTAAATGCAGAAACAATTTGATAGAGAAAATATACGCAAATATTTGTGTATCTAAAAATTATATTCGCATAAAATTGGAAATCTGAAACGCCACTACTAAAAATCTTGAATCATAAATGATAAAACTGGCAAATTATTTTATAAACATATTATTATAATGTATGCCTCTTAACAATATTTAAATTTGCTTTTAGCATTGGGTGGTTGTTTTCACACATTCACACACAAATCACTTTTTAATAATTTATAGCCACAAGTTTCCGAGAAAAAACCAACCAAAGAACCAAAATTAGTCACACAAAGAAGCAGTAATAAATTGGCCAAAAAGGAAATAAAAAGTCACCACAGGATTTTCGAAGAACTACCCCCTAAATGGTGGCATCTACCCAGAATTCAAAATGCTAACAGCTAAATTTATGCAATTAATAAAAAAGGCTTTTCATACAGAAAATATTTAATTAAAGCAAAATACTTGGCGCTTTCCGCCTGCACAGCAATTAACACACGCCATACACTCACATACACACACACACACACAAATGCGTGGTCCAGAAGAGTCCAAGTTGCAACACCCCCATCCTCCACTTGCTTCACCCCTTGTCAATGCAGCATAGTATGTGCCACATATTTTTGAACCCTGCAAACATAAGAATTGGCTATGAAGACTATGAATATAGTTTTAAAAGTCAGAGGCAAAAACCTTCGTTCCAATTAGGTATATATATTCTTAATCAGGTATTAAATTTATCACTAGGTAAATCAATTTACCCATATAGTATTTTATAAATGAGTCTTATCGAATTTTGAGACAAGAGCTAGAAATCAGATACTTTAATAGTAAAACTTGTATTTTATTCTAATTTAGGTTCGATAAAATACCAGAAATTGTATTTCTCTTTTTTGTACAAATAACACATTTCCAAAATTCTTAGCTTTTCAAATGTCGATAAAAATATTAAATACTGGTTCATCTGGTCCAAGTTCTCAGCTACCATAAATTTCTAATAACTAAACAGATTTAATAAAAAAAGGAAAACGTTTTGTATATGATTTTATTACAAATTCTTTTTTAATTTAATATATTTATGTCTATCGATATGAACTTTGTACAGGGTATCTGCTAGTCCTACACTATTATTTACAGTGATATAACTTGTTGGTTTGCTGTTGGGTTGATGGCTGGAGTGGACGCCACGTAGCCATTCAGACTGGCATTGTTTTTGGGGGCCGGAGCGCTCATAACGCCAGCGCGAAATAGGATTGCTCCACTGTACATGTCACCATTTAATTTGCTGCTGCAAGGAATTCAAAATTGTCCAAAGAGGAGGAGATGAAGTTGGGATGGGGTTTGCCATTTGGACGGGTAGCTTGAGAGTGTGTTATGCAAGTTGAAAGGAAATTTGTGTCAGGCTCTTTGGCGACTTGTCTGCGTATGCAGAAGTGCGTGAGTGCAAATCGCAGGAGTTGAGTGGATGTGCGAGGGGAGCCAAAAAGGATACCAGTTGAATAATTATATATTAAAATTGTTTTATCGAAAAGCATTTCATTTAAACATTTGAACGATGCACACCATAATTGCTGCTTTACTTTTTCTAATTGCATGCACACGTTTCTAGGACAAGTTCAAAGAATCCATTCGAGGCAAGTGTTTTATTACATGTTAAATGACATAGAAAAGTTTTGTTTTTTGAGGTTAATGCTGCGTTTTGTTGGAGTGCCTGCTCTGAGTACATAAATCTAAACTAAGTGTGAATTTTTAAAAAATAAATTAACATGGGAATATACTTAGGAATATATGAGAATGGGCAATCGCTGGGAGGGCAGAGAGCGGCAGTTGGCCCCACCATCTCAAAATCATTCAGTTTTATTATAATACATTACCCGATACGATTTATCCATGTCAGTCTGCCTGTTTCTATGTCAGCTAATATCTATAGAAAACTTACCATATATGCATATTCAAAACACATATGTCGAAGCTGTCCGTATCTGATTATATATATCAAATATAACTAAAATAGAAACAAATGTTTTTGTTCATGAAAATATATATTATTATAATGCTTATTACATTTGGGAAACAATCCATCTACATCGGGCAACTATCCCAACTATCCCAACTAGCTTCCATAGTTTTCTGTTTTATAGGGTATTTAATAATAGGCATGCCTTTCTTGCGGCCATTCCAACCTATTCTACAAACACAAAAAGCCAAATAAAAAGTGAGCCAATCTCGTGTCAAAGGCCTTTGGACTCAACTCCACTAAAACTGGAGCTGACTGCCAGAGTCAGAGTCAGAGTCAGTCGCCAATTAGTCGGTAAGTATTTACGACCGCCGATTGGGGATTTATATTAATTATGCAATAAGGGTTAAGCGGTCGTCCTGGGACACAACTCACTAGACACAGGATACAAAGCGAGCACATTGAACTTTGCCAGCCCAATGTAATCGAATTGAGCCAGTAGAGAAGTTGGTCAAACAACAGTTTAAATTTAAATTTAAATCAGTGTCAGCAGCGAGATAATTTAATTTTAAACAAAAAATATTCATATAAATCAAAATACACATTTATATACACTGCTTAGATTAAAAGTATCGATGTTTTTCCTCGTAGCTGGGCTTCTTCGATGAGGTGAGATTGAAGCATTTCAAACGTGTGGTGATTGATTCTCTACATCATCCTCATCATCTGTTAGCATGGCCAATTGGATTTCTGCTACCTGTGCAGCTCATCGGTTGGAAGCAGCTTTGATGGTATCCATTTGATCAATTTATGTTGCTTAATGCATTCGTTCCGCTTACCAACACTTTTTTTTTAACAGTTACTTTCTTTATTACAAAACAGAAAAATTTTAATAAAGACTGCAACTGACAAGCGTTTGATTAACAACAAAATATTACAATTGGTCGCCTTTTTGCCCATCTACATATTTGGGAAAACTTTAGTGAATCCCAATCAGTTGTTTGTCCACTCGCCACATATAAAGGTACTATATACGATTTTGACTACCTATCTTGGCTGCAAGTTGAGTGACTTGCAAGTAGGCAGGCCAATTGGTAGTCCCACAAATCAGAGATTCCTCAACGAGTACACACGAAGCCTGGGCCATAAGCCGCTCTGGACTCCAAGTGCAACGATGAGCAATCGTTTAGAGTTGTGGCAACAGGTGGACATTTGCCTGCAGCAAGAGCGCGTGGGTCCGAAAGATGCCAGAGTGCAGCGAGTGAAGCGAAATCTCTTTATTTAAGTTTATCATATTTTCCATAACATATTTGGTTTTATTGAGTTGACTAAAACATGTGATAACAAAACAAATGTGTATAGCTAAGAATTCTTCAGACATTAAGTTGAGAGCTTCAACATATCTACAATTAATTGAGATTACCATCAAGATTTCTTGACTTTATGTTCTGCTTTGGTTGACGTTTATATTGTTTTTAAACAAAATGTAATATGTTGAAAAAATTTAATATTATCAAATTTGATGCCATTTAGGCATTAGGAAATTTTAGCTATAGCTATGCAAATAAGAGGGTAAGTAAAAAGAAGATAATGGGTGAATTTATGGAGAAGTTATAACACTTGTAACAAAAATGAGCACAAACTATATGAACATAATTTAAAACAGCTTAGCTCTTCCCGTAGAAAACCAACATCTTAACCAGCTCGAAATTGCCTCGACCATATTTTGACTCGCAGTTCCAGCGTTTCATACTCATCGCAGAACGCGCTGTTCACATGCTGCTGGAAAGCGCAGACAGTCCACATATGATTCATGCCCATCTCAATGGTCTTGTACAAGGCGAAGGCATTGTGAGCTCCACGTCCACAGTGAGCACCTGCTTAGGCACCACAAATAATTCGAGTACGTATTGTAGTACGTCTTAAAGTCTTGACACGCGTTTGCGACATTAACGATGAACCGGGCTCATTGAATGCAATATGTCCATCAAGTCCACGCCGCCAGCTTCCTTAATCTGTTGCTCAAACGCATTGCTCTCGGCAACAAAAACGAAGTGCTTAAAGAAAGCTCTCGTGAAGATCGCGCGGCAAACCTGCCAACAAAAGGATTTGTTATTTTAATAGCACAAGTGCGGAAATTAAACTCACCCACCCACACGTCCATTTTGAAGGTCTTCAGATATCGAAAGGCGACCTTGACCTGCATGTGAAACTCAATCACCACCTTGTACATACCCCAAGGGGTGATACCGCACAAAGTATCTGGAATATATATTGAGAAATCTATAGATTATACTTTTCACATATGTGTATTTAGTAGGCATTACTTATCGGGATCCGGTTTGAAGTCATTGTTCCGCTGGGCGATCAATTTGGCGGCCCATTTGCCATCAATTCATTCTAAGATTATAAGTCTCATATTTTAGCAACTGTAAATTGATAAATAAAAATGCATTCGAGATAAGATTCGATTAGATATTTTAATTTCATGCATATTTGAACAAGGAGAGTATTTTTGTATCGCAATTGATAAGCTGCCCATTTTTTGGGTGTTCTTACATTATTCACTCCGTTTAGCGTTTGAAATACTTATTGAAAGTATTTTAAATTAATCTATTTGAGCTTGTAACTTTAACTTTAACTCTTTTTTGTTCTTTTTGGCAATGTTTAATAACAATTACAAATGCAATCGAGGCTGGCTTAGCGAAAACTCAGCGTACGGATGGCGCTAAGCAAACTTGGAGACTAAGAGCAAGCTACGATTGCAGTTTCAATTCAGCTGTCAATTTATAGAATATAAGTAGCGCGATTAGCTCTTGTTATGCGGCTCTCTCTTATATGTAAGAGAACAAATTAAACACTGTATTATATACGAATAAGAACTTTTTGTCCGGCTTTATTGCGGCATTTGCAAGGCGGAAATGCATCGTAGCAAGTGGAAAGTAAGAAAGCGGAGCACAAAGAGAACTAATAAATGAGCAGCAACAGTAGCAAGAGTTGAATGAACTTGAGCGTTGAGTGCATATGCTTTTGAGTGGAATTTGAGTGCGTTATAGTTGCCAGATCGTGTCAACAAAGCCAAAGAGCCAAAGAGGCAAAAACGACTTCTCCAGCCCTGCCCATAGTCGGTACAGACTCCAAAACAAACTCCACCTACACAGCACTAAATAAAGACCTACATGCACACTCAAAACAAACGAAACAGTTGGCAGCCTGGTCACGACGTACCCCCTTCCAGCAAGCATTGCATAATATGAATAGGTAATAACAAAACTTACCGGTAGGTGGCGGTATAATCGTTAAAGCGCCAATTCAATTTTAAATTTACCATACAATAAATGTATTCGCCAAGAAACAAGACTTGCCTCACATATTTCTGTATCATGTGGCGAATCACACAACCCATTAAACCACACCTTGTTGAAACTGTGGTCGCATTAAAACGTTTTCTAGTTAACCCTGCCAACCTGTTTCATTGTACAGTAATTTGATTATTATTTTTTAATTTTTTGTGGTGGTATGCGATAGCTGCCTATCGATATGTACCCAAGTGCAACAATTGGCTGAACAAGCATTGTATACAAGTCGACAGTTGATTTTTTAAAAGTTCACAAATCAATTGAAAGAATAAAATGTATATTGTATTACATTATCATTTTGTTGTTTATCTTTGCGAATTCTTCAAGTACCTAATACCAGCTGAATCATGGGACATAAATAAATATGTTGTTTTTAATATATAAGCTTTCAACTATTTCTCTTAACATTAAAAGTACAATACATAGTCGTATATATAAAATATAAATCTGGTGTTATTAATTAATCCGAATTATTGTGAAATCATTTCAAGCCTTTAATGAAGTAAACAAAATTTTTAAACATGGTCGAATTGTTGTCATTTTGGATATTAGTAGGAGGCGTGGCCACTGACAGCTCGCCCTGTAAGTCAAACGGTTGATTGGCATCGGTTTTCGAAAGAGTCCTAATGTCCAAATCGTTACTAACATCAATTTCGATTTTGTCCACGTTGCGCTTTTCCTTTGCGTTTTGATCGTGGTAATCCTCGCTGTCCAAGATTTGACCATAGGCCTTCAGCAGATTGTGCTCTTCAGAATTATCTAAGAAATTTAGCAGCTCTTTGATGGTCTTATCATGCTTGTGCGCCTGCTCTGCATCGTATGGTGGTGATCTCCTTGTGGCAAACTGAGCACGATAACCAGACTTGTTGTCTGTTGGCGTAAGACTTACTCGATACCAGTGCTGATCCTTTGGATCCTGACCCAACAGAGCATACTCAAATTGTGGCGTTGGCATCGTCGTCGTCGTCATCGAAACTTCACCCAGTCGATTTGTGGTCGTCACTATGCTGTTGTTGTAGCCACTGGAATTGGTCCCTGTTGGCTTCTGATACCTGTTTCATTTAATAGTTGCCAGTTAAAGTAGACCACATAACAACTGTCTATACTTTGAACTTACCCAAGTTGCTTGTATCGTGACACATCCACTGGCATTGTACTGCCCACTGCTATCAGAGTGTAGATGATAATGGTAAAATTTTGCTTCTTCTCCATATTATTGACTTTCGCTGACTGTTGCAGCTTTGTGGAATTTACCTTGTTTTTATAGCCATGTTGACTTTGAAATTGCAGCAGCTGACATTGAGATCGAATTTCGCGTCCAAATCCACATGTAAACGTAGCTTTGACAACATTTTGATACTCAGATAACGTTCTGAAACTTCTCCCATATATCACACAACGGACAGTCACGTATTGAGTTTTGAATGATTTGAGTCATTTTGCATATGCATAGAAACGTGTTGTATTAGAATCATTAACATAAAAAACCGAAATCAAAACTAGAACTGTAGGCATAAGATTATGTTTTAAAATTTCTTACATTAAAATTTATTTTATGAAAATTACCTCAATTTTGATTACGAATCTGTTGAAATTTTATTTTTTATCTGTCATATTATTCGCTCAAGTTTCGCTTCTTGAAATGCATTTTATTAGGCTAACAATTGTTTGATTTAGGAAATTCCACTTACAAAGGCACTTCCGGTACACTATTCTCGAGTGGGCAGCACAACAATAAAACGAGTTTTTACTATAGTTATCTCTTTCGAACGCATGCTCAATTTTGTTTGAGAGCATTGCCACCAGCAATGTCGAATTATTATCAGTGAATTTGGCGACCTTTCGAACGGCTACTCGCCATTCAGTGAGTGAGTGGTTGGGTGTGTGGTTCGTGTGGTTGGGGGGGGGGATGGTTTGGGGAGCGTCGGTTTAGACTGTTGGGCTGTTAATCAACCAAAAATACTTTCACTTCAACTGCCCTGGACACTATGCGCGTGCTCTTTCGCTCTTACTCTTACTCTCACGCATATGGTCGCTCTCGTTTTTGCTCTCTCAGCAGCTGCTCGGCTGCTCAGCTGTTGTGGGCGACATTGCCATTTGCCTGTTGTGTGCAAGCGTTGGCAATTTGCGCGCGCATTTCCCAACACTGTACGGGACACGAACACACGCACTTTTCACCACACACATACGCAACGTTGTCTGTGAAACAGCAGCGGGAGCAGCAGCAAAGCTCTGAGTTTGGCTTTGGCTTTGGCTCGCTCGCCTCGTCTCGACTCAGTTCGTTTGGGTTTTTTGGTTCGGGTCAAGTTTTGCAAATTCAGTAGACAATCTTTCCTCATTTCGTTAACACACACAGACACGCAGCACAACAAAAACTGGCTTTAAACTCCAGCAACCGTAACTAATAGAATTACCAACAAAATAATATATTTATATCTATTATCAATGTAAACCCTCAGAATAACGCTTCAAAAACCGTATAATAAATTATTAAAAAAATATAAATGATATGCTAGTGTTTAAAGAGCTTAACTGTGTGCACCTGTCTAACAGTCGTGTATTATAATATATATCACTAATTAATGTAGTTAAAAATAATATAACTCACATACAAAAAACAACTAGAATATTTGTTGATTAACGTGTCGTCCTTGTTAAACATTATTTCCTGCCGTGAGCGTCGAGTGCGTATCCTTGTTGTGCTTCTTGCTCTTAACGTTGCTTCGAAACGAAAGTACGTAAAAAAATGTATCTCTTATCAGCCAAGTTATGCGTAGCGCTTTAATGGCCAAATAGCAGCACAAAAATGCTGATAAAAATGCTGCCAATTCTAGTGTATGGCAATTGCATGAGTTAGATACTTTAAATGTCACGTTTTTGCTTTAATTCTTTTTTGTGATTATAGTATTTTCATAAACAGGTTTCCTAAAATTGGTTGTTTTCTTTGTAATTATTACCCTTGAGGGAAGTTATAGACAAACACGACTAATAATGACATTATAATTGTCGTTTTCCTTGTGTCTTTTAACATGGACTTTCAGCTGCGAAACATGCAAATCAAAAATAGTATGTAACATAACCGCTGTTTTTTTTGAAGTGTTTTGTGATTATTCAAAACAAAACGTTAGCAAAGTGTTTCCCGAATGTATTTAATTGTTTATTTTAATTTTTTTTTTTGTGCTGTTTAAATGCAAGCCAAACGAAAATCGACAATGCAAGATTTTTCAGAATTTTACAAATTTTTATTTAGCTTTAATTGAAATTTAATGCGTTTTGATTATGTCCATTCCATTCAAATTTTGGGTAGTTTCTTTTCACATTTTTTAATTAAATTAAATGTTCAGCTCATGTCGAGTCTGGAATTTACGTTGCCTGCGTGTTCAAGTGGCGTGTAAAGTAATTTACTCGCCTAACGAAACTTTCGGGGACGTTTAATTTTTAGCGCAAAATAAATAAACAATCGCAAAAAGGCACGAGCAACTGCCAAACAGTCCGACAAAATGAGCCAAGTTGAGTTTCACTTGAGTTAGTTAAGCAAAAGGCAAATGGAAAATAGAAACTTTGACTATGTCATTACTTTCGCTTTTTTGCTGCCTCAGACTTTTGGTACTTGCTGTTTGTTGTAATTGTTGTGACTGCCTAAGCCAAGTTAAGACGCATATATGTACATACATCTAGGTATATATAAGTGTGTTCGTCCAACACTCAGGTGTGTCTGTTGCTTTTTCTGTGTGCTTGACCGTCCTTCAACAATTTGGCAATCGTTGAACTTCTGACAACATTTAGATTTATTCCTGTGTTATTCCCTTTTCAACATCAACTTTATTTTTTTTAATAAAATGAACAATTTCTTTTATGTAGACATAATAATTTTAAAGCTTTGTATTCCATTTATACAAATCTTATTTGCAAGCATCTTTCGAATATTCAATATTAATTTGATGAATATCTCATCAAATCTAGACTATCTTAATAACTACTTTTTTCTATTTTATTCTCCTTTTTTTGTTTTTTTTTTTTAAATATTTTACTTTCTAAGTTATTTCTGTGTGCGTGGCTATCACAGGACCGTTGTCTGTGTGTGTGTATGTGTGTGTTTATCGGTGTGCATGAGAGCGCATTTTCTATAAGGTTAGCGGCCCATAGCAATAAAGAAAGTGGACCTGCTTGCTTTGAAGTCGTAAATTGTTGAGGTTGTTGTTGCTCTTGTTTCTTGTGGTGCTTGACTCGTAATGAATATAAAACTGGCTTTTAGCTGCCAGTATATTTTGTTGGTGTTTTCGTATCCATTGTACATAAATACACACACAAACACACATACACTCTGAGAATATCCTTTGCACAATTTGAACTTGGCCACAACGCAAGCTTTAAATGTTGGCCAAGCTTTTTGTCCACTAAGATACTTGTTGAGGCATTGGTTTTGCTGTTTCTTTTTACACCTTTTGGCAACAAGCAATGACCAGAATTACAGCAAATAAAGCACTATTCTATCACTTGGCTTGCCATAAACAAGTGCACAATTTTTAAGTAACATTTTGTAATTCACAACAAAAAAAAAAACATTTCGACATTTCACTTAAAATTTCTTGCTCCAATTCCACCTTTGCCATTTATTTTCTTTTCGTTTTACTCGAAAATGCTTATTTTTGTTGTATTATTTTGCCAAAGCAGTCGCAAGCAACCAGTGTTTGCCATGAGATAAGCACAAAAAATATAGCTTGGGGCAGGGCTGGTGGAGCAGGCAGCGCAGCGGCACAAGCCAAAGCTTGCGGAGCTGCGAGGCACAAGGACACGCCAGACTTCTAACTTGGCTAGGCGGCACGTACGAAAGCCAGATGATAATTTCGTTGAATACATCTCTACAAGGCAGCCTCGCATACATATATTGCACATAATGATGGGGCGGGCGTATGAGGAATCGGTGCAGGGGGTCGTTAGAAGGTTGTGGAGTATTATTGAGTGTTGAGCTGCTATGCAAAACAGATTATAGCATCGACTTTGGGAAGCCAATCTGGGTTGCAATTGTCAAAAGCCACCCCTAAAGCATGTTTTAACATTTTCTAAAGATGATTTTCTTAGTATAAACCAAAAATGTACTTAATATTTTAAAATTCTCTTGGTCAGAGAATTGTTATCTTTTTTGGCAAACCAAGTTTGTTCATAATATGAGCCATATTTTTTTTTATTTATTTAATTTTGGTAAGCCATTTTGTTTGTTAGTCATTTAGATATTCAGCTAAGATTTAAGTGGATTTCAATATTTATAGTGTAGATTTGTATTTATTTGTCAAAATTTAAAATGGAAGTTTGTTAAGTTTTAGCCTTCAGACTATTATAGTATGTTCATGTATAATAATAGTTTAGCCAATTTTTTTTATTCAAATAATACTATAATTTGAAAAGAGATTCGATTTGACAATCCTAATGTTATTGTGTGAACTTGTACAAGTCCAATTAAATGGCCGAAAGTCAATTTACCAAGTGGATTGATGGATATTAAGCTGAAGGAGTGCTTCAGTTTGTTGCCTGCCTGATAAGCCAGTTTGGTGAATACGAATGCTAAACATGCCAATAATTTGTCGCTTTAATGTGCCTGGTCAATGCCAAAGCCGGAGCCAAAGCCAAAGGCCAATGCGTATTTCTTTCAAAGTCGTCATCATGTGGGTGGTTGACTAAGGTTGTGTGAGTCGAGCCAAGCCTTCGCACACACATATCCATTTGTATATACACAAGCACAATCACAACTTAGTTGGCAAGGCCCAGCCATATGTGTGGCCTTTCCAACGCCTAACTGTCTCAGTAGTAAAAAAACAAAGAAAAGAAAAGAAAAAAGAATTCAAGAAAAAAATGAAGAAAAGAGAGTGAGCGTAGAAATCTAAGTAAATTCCTTGAAACCAGCTAAAAAAAATAAATAGAAGGACGCCCCATGAGTATTGCCAACTTTTCAAAAAGTTCAACTTAAGTGCAGCAACAGCAGCTACAATAATAACGACTATGACTATACACTTTATTGTTGAGATATTTTTCTTGTTGTCATAAACAAGTCGGGAACGAAGTCAAGTCTCCCGATTCCTCTCTCTCTCTCTCTCTCTCTCTCACACTCTCTCTGCGCGCGCATTTCAACAAAAGAGAGCGCACAGGACAGACACACACGCACTCTTCCCACAGGAGCTGAGACGCAGCTGCTCGGGCATCTGGCCTTAGTATACAAAACGCCAGCAAGCAGGCAACGAGGCGCGTGCCACAGGCGGGCAGCAACAGCAACAGCAGCAGCAGCAGGTGAAGCAGCGCCAAAAAAAACCCGTCAAATGTGAAAAGTGAAAGTTTTGCAACCTTTACAATTCTACCCACTTATGTGTAATATTACACGGTTGACTTTCAATACAAGTTTCACTTTGTCAATGAAAATGTTTCTCCAGCTCTCTTTGGCCATTGAATTGCGTACTTTTGGGCCTGATTACAATTTTGAATGACGCTCAACAAACATCAAACAAAATTTAGTGAAAAGCAATCAACTAGAAATGTGCATGTGCAAAAATAAAAACTGGGTTTTTTTATTTGTTGAAACTTTCTCTAATTTTGAAGAGCAGAATCGGCTTTTTAATTTTTTATAATTTAAATATGTTCAACAAGAAAATTCCGTACTTTTTTTTGATAACGAAGTTAATTGTTAGTCAATCAAAAAATAAAATTTCTCAAAAATAAATATATTTTTTGTTTAAAAAAGTAAAAAGTTAAACTTTAATAAAATAGAAAAAGAATAGATTAGAAGCAACAATCTTCATTATTTAATTAAGCTTTAATCATCTAGGACATTAGGTTTATTGAACTGAGTTTGTTGAGTGACTAGTTTTGAGTGTTATTGTTTTCAGTAAAGCTTGAAAAATATGCCATTATTATTACAAATTCTAAAATTTTGTTTTAAGTAAAATATGTAACCCAGTTGGGAATAATTCTTATTCTATCTTAAGCCAATTTTCCGTCCTCTGTCGTTGTTATATTTTTTATACACTTTGATATTTGGGTTAAGGACTATCTGTGCTCAATTTATGTGTTCATTGTAATTGTGTTTTAGCAAAAGATTTTGGAATAAAGTCCTCCATTCTGTCATTCACATTCTCATCTGCAATTGCTTTAAATTGCTCCATATTTAAGTTTGTGTGACCCTCAAAGCTGTCCGTTGTTTATTATCTATGAAATTCTTTCTGTTGCTGATATGGTTGTTTCTCTTATGTTTTCGTCATTATTTTCTTTAGTTTTCTCTTGGGATTTCAAGGGAGCTTGAGCTTTGTGCTTGCTGGCTTGGGCTAGACGATTTATAATGGTCTTTTCATTCGAATTTTTTTTTGTGGGTTCTTCTCATGTTTCAGGACATTTTATGCAAATTATACGCTGAGCAAGGCTAAACTACTAGAGAAACTATAACTATTACTATAACTAAAACAGAAAGTAAAACTTCAGTGACTTTGATAACAAACTAAATACAAAAAAAAAGAAGCAAATTCGGCAAACGGCTATTGTAGAACTGTGGAAAGTGCAATCAAATAAATTTTGTTGGCTGACACAGCTAAGAAGGAAAATGTGCATTAAAAATTTCGCCAACATTCAGTACGGGGGCAGCAGCAACAACAACCACAACAACTGCAACGACAAAAACAACCACAACGATAATAACGAAAACAACGAGAATAAAACGCCAGAAGACAACGTCAGCCAGTTCCAGTTTCAATTGCAATTTCCACGCAAATCCGCTAAGGGCGCCAGGCTATCGGGCTTTAAAATATTGATGTGCTGTTGCTATTTTATCCTCATTGTCATTTTGATCTAAGAAGGGAATAAACCAACCGAATGCTTTAAGCACACCAAATTCAACTACAAATAAAACAACAACTACAAACAAATAATTTATCTAAAATACACTCAAACAACATGCAATGCTTACTTAGCAGGTAATTTTTTGTTGCTTACTTTTGGGGCGCGGAATTATCATTAAGTATACACAAACCCTGGATCAATAAAAGTGTTCCGATACCACCTAAATTGCCTATAAATAATGCAGAAATAATAAGTTATACTTTCAAAACGTTATTATTAGAGTGTCCATATAATTAGAATGCAATCTAAATGGTTTAAAGCCAAGCAATTTAACAAATTAGCACTTTGGTATATAAAATTATTGCCTACAATTTCTGTAAACTAGCTAATTATCTTACTTGTATAAGTAAATATGGGCAGGATATAAAGCATATTATACCTATATCTATTTATCTATCGATCTCTCTGTCTATATATCCACACATCCGTTTGTCTATCCGCGTACATATAGGGTATATGGATACATTAGCCATTTTAAATATAAATAAATATAGATTAACAGCTATAAAGGTCCTACTAATATATGTACATTAAATCGAAAAATTCCTATCAACTTGGACTATTCTTTATAATATTCTTTCCTTATTTTTATGTCGCTATATATATACAAAATAGTAAAATAAAATTTGTATTTGCTTTATCGGCCAGCAATAATATTAAGTGTTTATGTATAAATTAGTGTTAAATTGATTAATGTCGCAATATGTTAAAAGCACTAACAATAGGCACAAAAATAAAATACAATACGAATTACGTATACGTCACGTTTGTCTGTGTTTATTTGTCTGCTCGCTTATTACGCGTACGACGCATGGTATAGTTTAATGAAAATTGATTTTACAGTGTGACAAACAAAGTACAAAGCACAGACACACACACACACACACACACCACTACACACATATAAACTCATGATCGCACCCACACACACAACTCCTATGTGTGTACATATGAGCTGTAATTCATTGTTGTTGTTGCGTTTTCATGGCTGCTTTTCAATTCAACACTGCTGACCCACATTTTCACATATTGCTGTTGTTGTTGTTGCTTTTGCCGTTACCGTTGCTTTCATTACGGCGTGTGTGGGCGGAATATTTTTTCGGCCGCCTTTTCGTACAAATTATGACACTTGGCCATAAATTTTGTTACGCTCATTCTTTATACATTTTTAACAGGAAATTAATTAATCCAGCAGACCGCGCTTTTTTTAAATTTCAGTGCATGAATATTTTAATTTATTTGCGCCATCATTTTAATACAGGCTATTATACACAATACAATAGTAGATATCAAAGTTGATTGGTATTGGTCTTAAACTAATGTGTCAGACAGCAGAAATCATTATCGGAATTTATCTTAAAGATAAATTAAGCTTTCAGAAGCAAATATCACATATATCTCTTTTATTTATTTTAAATTTAATTTACATCATAATTACTTAATAAATTCTTTGGTCATTAAAGCAATAAGTTGACTTATGTAGTTTACTTCAGTCAACTTAAACATCTTGAAATGGTCAAAACTAAAATGTGGTTGGAAGTTTATATATACATTTAATTTGAGTATTTAACGATTCCGTAACATTTATAAATTAATTCAATTTTTAAAACTCTTAATAGTTATTCAAGAGTCATATGTTCAAACAGCGAATTCAATTATTCAGAGTGACAAGGAGATTTTTGGTGACTGAATTCGATGGCAAATGGAAATATTTGCGATCCGAATTTTATGAGTGCCATAATGAAATGGGTTCATAGCTTTTTTTTTACTTGTGTTTGTGTATGTAAATGTGTATGTGTATGTGTGTAAACTTGTAGATAGCTCCCGTAAATGTGGACGTCTTCTTCATTGATATGAACGTAAATTTTCTTTTATATTATCGAATTTTATAGCTGCCGTAAAATCGTATTTTTTAAAGCCATAAAATCGTTATATATTTTTTTTAATTTAAGTACCATGCACATGCTTAATCTACATTTAAATTTATTTATGTATTTATATGGCGCGTAGATGGGTGTATTTACATATGTAAATCCCATTCAAATCCTAACGAAGTGACACATCAGTAAATGAGATGCATAGGAAATGAATTAAATATCTGAATAACGTGCACTAAAATATTACAACAAAATTGTCAATAGATGTCAGTGATATAAACAGTAGAAAAATGTAATTAGTTTGAAACAAAATATAAAACTTATCCAGTACTGAGATACTGGGATCAATATAGCTATGATCAACCGTTCTGGACAATTATAGTTTGAAATATATTATTATCGATAGCTGTTTCAGTTTCGCTAATATTGATTGCAATTAAAGCCACAATTAAGGCAGAGCCTTCCAATTGATAATAAATATACCATATTATTGGTAAACTTCAACATATTTTATCCAAATGCGAAACACTGAAACTATATTAGAATATATTGATTTCTGTACTATCAGTACGCCCAAGGACTATGGGCATATTTATGTGCATTTTATATTCATATAGTATCGTAATAAATGTTGCATTTTATATTTTTTATATATATTTTTGTTCTGCAAAATTCCAACCACAGTAGCAAACTATTTGATATTCGAAAACAAAAAATTATCTATGCATACAAAGATATTATTTAAGCTTTGTGTGCATAGCTAAATCCCTTATTACATTTACAATGGCTGAGCGGGCACTCAAATAAAAGTATTAAATTGTTGTTGTTTTTGTTCTGTTTATTATTATTTGTGGACTTTGTTGATGTTGTTGTCGGGTAAATCGCTTGTGTTATTGGCACTTACTCATGTATTTTCAATAAATTAGACGAAATTGTAACTAATTTAGGCCAAGGTCACACAATGGTTTTAATTTATGGTATATTAGCTAAAGGATTTAGCGTGTCTAAGTTGAATATATACACATAACATTACTTTATATTAATTTCAAAAAATTTGTACTTTCAGCTCCTGTCGCAGCATATAATTTAAATGGTTAAATTCCTACCCAACTCACAGTTCACACTAAAATATCGTGTATAAATATCGTTGTTTGTGCGTGTTTAGAAATCAGATTTAATCGTATTTCAAAAGAATGCTAAAATGCTAAAAGCAATTCTATAAAAATATATGTATAAAAAGCGCATTACCGTGAAGTGAGTGTCTAGTGTGGTTTCAAAAACAATCGCACAATGATAATTACCACAATGATTTTAAATGGAAAATGAAAATTCATGTTCAAACTGAAATAAACAAAACACGGCTTTAATTGGCATTTCGCTCCTAATGTAAGTACAATGTTCAACTAAATAATATAAATGATTTTTCTAGTAAATACTAAATATCATGAATTGTTCCAATAACAAAGTAGCAAAGAGTTAATTGTAAAAATTAGAATTATATACCAGTATATTTGATTATTTCGATATATAAATAATAATGAGTAATCCACGCTTTTATTGGAACATTATTCAGATGCATATATAGTAAATTAAATATATTTACAGCAATTTATGCTCATCACGTATGCTCCATTGTTTAGATAGAAATTGTTGGTCACAGTAGAACTTAAAACCCATCCAAATTGCTTTATATATATATATATATATTGAATATACTAAAAATCATAGCTCGATAATATATGTCTCAATTTTAACTTTTCATTTTTGTGGGAATTATATTATATTGAACTGTCAGTGGGTCGTATGTGTAATAATTATAATATTTATCAAACTGAGCGTCGAAAATATTTACCAAATATCAATATTTAATGCTGCACAAATTGTCAAAACGTTGTCATAAATACAGAAAAAATGTCGAAGGTGAAGCAGACAAAATGTTACCAGCTGAAATCACAGACAGTCAACAGTTCCGTCACACATACATGTCTGTACGTGTTTGTGTGCGTCTGTGTGTGTGTGTGTATGTGTTTATGGTGTGTGTTTATTTTCTGCTTGTGCCGTTAGCCAATAGCACACACAATTTTAAACATGTTGGGTAATTGTTTTATGGCACTCGCCGGGCACACAAAAACACAAAACAAATCAAAGCCATGGTCAGGCACAAGAACAAAGCAAATATAAACATTATTTTTAAGATTTACGAGGAAAAACTCAGCTCAAATTATAAAGACATGTTTGAGAACGATAGCAGGGCTATTTGGCTTATCAAACATGTCGCAAAGCGGGACAATAAATTATTCACTGAGCCATTAACCAAATAGGGAAGCCAAGAAGAAGACAATTTGCATATCGAACGACAGGCAAAAGAGTTTAAATGTCTGAAAATTAAATAAACGAACAAACTAGAATCTTTATTCAAATCTAATTGCATGACAGCCTACATCGCCGTATTTAAGGTTGATTGGACTCCAAGGGCAGACTGCCGCTGACAGGTCTTGATTAAAACCACTTGATATTATCGATTAACTTGCCTTGTATGACTTCGATGTTGTGGTTTGTGTCATAAGCAGCATATTTGGATAAATTATATGTTTATGTGTTTTATACACTTATCCCTCCTTCTTCTCGGCAAACCTTGGATCGTAAGGCTGTACCTCGGCCGTGCCCCAGATTGCAAATACGGTAGACGATATAATTAATATAGCAAAGCCCAACCAGAACACCCCACGCCACTCATTCATAGTTGCCTACAATGAAAGTGTATTTCATAAGGAGTTCGAATTTCTACCAATTCTACACAGAATACTTACATTGGGCGTAAGAAGTCCGACAATAGGAGGTGAGAACATGCCGGCGAAAGATCCAAGACCATTAGTTATGGCCATGATAGTGCCCGAGTAACTGGGTGCCATATCTAATGGCGTCAGTTTCTGTCCACTATAATACGGGCCCATAACAAACAATGATATGGTAAATAGGGCAACAACCAGAGTCTTATTACAGCCAGCATACGAGGCTAGGACCATAAATAATCCCGGTAAAATGGCACCTAAGTTACATAATCAATAGCTATAGACCGATTTCTTCGATATATGTTTAATTGCACTTACCAATTGATGTGAACAATTTACGTTCGGCTGTAATCGAGAGTTTGCCGGACCGGATAATCCAATCAGCTACGTGGCCAAACAACAGAGTGCTAAGAAACATGGCTATAAATGGTAAGGCTGTAACGATACCATTGGACCGAACTGAAAACTGAAGGACATTGGCCATATACTTGGGCAAACAAGATATCATCACATAGTAGCCCCAGTCGTGTCCAATCTGACTAACGATCACCGCGAACATTTCTTTGCTTAGAATCATTTCTTTCCATGGTATTTGGAGTTTTTCACCAGACTTTTTTGGTATCTCCGCTTCTAGATAAGCCACCTCCTTTGGCTTAATACACAAATGCGAATTTGGTCCGCTGCTGCATAGGAAAACCTGCAATTGGAAATAAAATTCGAATTATATGCAAAGTGAATGCGTATCTATATTCAATACTTACGAAGATTATAAACCAGATCGCAGTTATAAATCCAAACACATACAGCGTAACCGACCAATGAAATTGATGGAGCAAAAGCCCGGAGAATAGGTTGCTAATAACTGTTCCGGCAGTCACGCCACTGTAGCACAAGGTGCCCAATTTACCTCGCTCCTTCGACGGCACCCACGCCGAGATGAGTGTAGTTAGAGAGGGGAATAGGAGTCCTTGGGCAGCGCCCATTAAAATGCGGATACTTATCAAGCCCCATTCATGGCCATATTGAATGGCTAACGGGCAGAAAAGAGTGCAAAGAGTTGAGACTCCCACACAGAAGGCCAATACCCATTTGGCACCGTATTTGTCAGCCACAATGCCACCGGGCATATGGGTGATCAGGTAACCAATGTAAAAGCTGCCCAGCACGTAGCCTTGCATCTGCTCCGACCATTCGTATATGCCCAGATGCTGTGTGTGCGAAAAGCATATTAATTTTAATTGTAGAACAGGCATAATGAAGATATGATATGAAGGAAGCATCTACGACCCCATGATGAATATATGTATATATATATATATATATATCGCGGAGTGCTCTAAACAAGAGCATTCTTACCAGTTACTTTAATGAGAGTAACTATTTTGGTTGTCCTCGAATTATCATTTTAAAATTTTTGAGCAAAACTATAGTTAAGCAGTCGATAAGTGTTACCAACCTCCCTGCCGCCCCCGGCCTCCTCTGGTGGACACACATCCTCTTTTGTATGTGAAGCTGTACGATTTATGGGTACAACCAGTTCAGTGATAACAAGTGACATCGAGACACGATGCGTATATGCCCAGATTAGTGCAAAGAAACCCATCAGAGTGGTAACAACGCGCTGCGGCAACAGGCATCCTGGCATTATGGGTATAGAAAGAGATTACCAAATAGAGATTACCAACTGCGAATCAATATATATTTACCTTTACTACATGTTTTACCCCATTCGGTCCTGTTATCGGCAGCCTCCATAAGATCAAAGTACTGTTAATTTGTTAAAATAAATAATTTCAAGTAACGTGAAAGATTTTGAATGGGACAACACTGTGTATATATATTATATATATTATTATTTTCTTTACAACTAGTTTTACACATTGAATACAAATATGTAAGTCAAATATAATAAAATACAAAGTACGTATTTGGTATATAGCATAAATATATATCTGTCAAACATATCAGGTTCCTAAGATCCGTAAAATAAAATAGAAATGTAATTCATTCAGCCAAAGTATTATTATTAGATACCATTTTTATTCTTTCTAAATTATAAGAAAGCATTATATCTGCTTGCTCTGACCCTCAAATCAGATTATAAAAGCCCATAATGGTTTCCTCAACCTATGCCAATTTGCATCATGGAATAGAAAAGCATAAGGCTTTAACTTTACAAATAACCTGAAATGTTTGCTCTTAATTCAAGCTTTTGCTTATGTGGAAGGTGCGACTTGTGATTATTCGTACAAACTATTCGCAACTGACGCTTGTCATCATAAATCAGTCGAGTGGAATGCTTACATAATACGCTAGGTTCGTCTCCGGAGCCGGTGCTAAAAGCGAATTGCTGTAAAAGTAAATACAAAATCGTATATCATGTCAGCCCCTGGCACACACAACAAAATATGCAAATGCGAATCAAAGTATGTATGTATGTGGTCAGTGTGGTGAACTTTAGGACTTATATATATATATATATATTTACTCTAGCAAAGAGTGTTATAAATTTGCCATAAAGTGTGCAAATACACAACCAGATATCCGAAACAACAATATGTTCTTCTATTGGTCTGAAAGAGTATTAAAACTTGTGTTTTCCAAAAATAACAATTCTTTCTTGCTTTTAATCAATGGACCAGTTGCTTATACGATTCATTATAGTATTAGATTATTAATTCAAGACTTCTTTAGTCTATAATATGAAATATCAATAAACTCCGATTTAATACTTAATTAGTACTTAACGTAAATACACAAAAATGCCACTGAAGACCGTTCTCTTTAAGCACATTTGAATTCATATTAGTGGTATTTTATTAATCGATATCTTGGCAAACAGGCTGAGCCAGTTTTAGTACCACATCCGGTTTTTTTTTTACATGATGACTATTTGTTGTTGTTGTAGCTCCTTGCGCCGGAAACCGCGGGAAATGTGGCAACTCAAAGTCGCCTAGCAGTCATGTTGTGTGAGTAGCTTGGCTTAAATAACTTGAAAGAGCTCGTCGAAGAAGTTGGCTAAGTGGAGAGTTGGCTACGCGGAGAGGGCCACTTAAATACCTGCAAAAGTTTTGCGCGCTTCCGCCGGAAATTGCTGCACCAGTGCAAGATCTTCTCAAATGCACAGCAAGACAAGGAAACGCCAAAGGAAATTCATTTCGTTTGGGTTGCGGACTCAAGAAACAAAAAATTTACTGGGTGAAAAGAAAATGGCAGCAACAACAACACTAAGCGAGACCTTTGAGATTGTGCAGCAAATATGTTGCACAAGTGCTCGTCACTCGTTGAGCTGCACAAACAGTAGGCAAAACAGCAACAGCAATAGCAAATGCAACAGCAACAACAACAAACACAACAAGGCAAGCTCGTTAAAATTACAAATAGAAGGCAAGTGGCAGAAAAGTGCGCTCAAGGACGCATTTGGCGTCTTAGGACCCATGCCACTCGCACGTTTGTCTCGGCCAGTTGGGGGGTCTTTTGGGTGTTGCTGGTGGTGGGTGGATGGCAACTCTACACGCTACTCAGGCAAGGCCGAGTCAAGCGGCTGCAGCTGCAGCTGCATTTGAACTTATCACGACATCAAAAGTTTCGCCTGCCTTGGGTGCCCTTTTTAGTGGTGGGCGTGGCATGCGTGTTTACTCGTGCATTAGCCAGTTGAACAAAAACAAACGCCAACAAACACTGGAAATAAAACCCGAACATTTCACCTTTAGTTGCCTTGTTGCTTGTTCGCTGACTGTTGCATCTGAAATTAGCCAATTTCTCTGCTTTCGATTTGCTCAGGGCCACAGCTGACACGCTGCAATGCAGCTAGATTACAGCTAATTTAAATGTAGATTAATTAAAACTTTCTATGTCGTTGTCATTATATAACTGATAGTGCTTAACTGAAGTGCACAACTAGAAGTCACCTTTCATGTGATTCTGAAAATCTATATAAATAATTGAATTTGCTTTATTAGTCAGCAAATAATTGATTTTATCTACACATTTTTTATAAAGCATTTTTATTGAAATCAATTATATACCTATTAAAAGGCAATCAGAAATTTCTTTGACAGAGATCGAAAAATACCAGCAACTTAAAATCTTTGTAATTTTTAGTATAATATTAAAATTGAATAGTCAAGTTTTTAGTATGATTAAATTAAACGAAACTGCAGCTTAAACCCACTTTTGTGCGCTTGTTCTGCTCAATTAGTAAGCCAATTAACAGCGCAATATCCTTGATCTATTGCACTTTGTATTCCGGTCGGTCAGTTTCAGCGACAATTTTCGGTTGGGGGCCATCGACAGTGATTTGTGCTGACAAATCATGCACATTAATTTTTACATTCTCGTAAAACGAGGCAAGCAGAGCCACAACTGGCAACATCGGAGTCAGCTTCGACTGCAGTCGCCGCCAGAAAGCACATAATAAACTTATAATGCGTGACAGAATGTGTTGTTGTGTGTGTGTGTGTGTGTGTGTGTGTGTGTGTGTGTGTGTGTGTGTGTGTGTGCCAAAAGGCAAAAGTGGTTATGCCTCATTTAGCACCCAATGCAGCCTTTATTTATGTGAGTGCACTTTTATTTAAATTTAATTGATATATATATATATATATATATGAATATATTTATTTTTTTTTTGCTTATAGCCCATCAATAATTATGATGATGATGTCAGTTTTCTTTCTCATTGGTATTGACCATTTGGCTTATTTATTTATATTTATGACTTGGCAGCTAAACTGCTTTTGCATTTGGCGTCAACGACAGCAGCCATAAATTGTGATTAATTTGACAAGAATTGGACATTGTGCTTATGTAATTTGTCTCTTTAATATTTGCTAAAATCAAATGTATGTTTCGAAGCTTAAGTATTTTTTTTTTTACATATTTTACGGATTAATATAGAAATGTATTTTTTATATCAAATTTGCAACGCATTAAAGGAGACGTATTAACATATTCATTAACATATTTGTGATCAGCAGCATTAGCTCCGATATGTTCACCGAATTTGAAGTCCCTTAAATCCATCAGTATGAATCTTTGTATATATTCATCTGTTTGTTGACAGCAGTACATTGATCGGAGATGACCGAATCAGAACGGTAGTATATATTTAAAGCTCCAAACATTAGTTTAGATGTCAGCTGGTTTACTCCGCTCTAAAAGTGTGTGTCAAAGATAAACGGCTTTTCCGGTTTATTTCTACGCCACGGTGTCCGGTCAAGTTACAGCCGTAGACGGGACATATTTTCCTTTACGTATTAGACAAGAGAAAACCAATTAGATTCTAAACTATATCCAAGCAATTTGGCATAGGTAATGTTGACTTTAACACAGTATAAAGATAAAAATCCCCTTATAAAAATCCCCTAATAATTTCAGTCTGTTAATAAACATGATGTTAATCTAAATAAATAAAGCCTGTGTTCAGAGTGCTTGTTTCTGTGTAATGTCGAATATGATTTATTTAGAATGCAACATATTTTGGCATACTTATCTTCTTATCTCCTATTGGATTTTCAATAATTTATTTTACATTGTTTTGAAGAAATTTTACTTTCTAAAAGAACAACAGACTTAATGTCCTATAGCAGTTTTTGCTCATAAGTTTAATGACTCATTTGGTGTCATGTTTAAAGCGTTAACTTTAAGCACATCAACGAGGCTCTTGTAATTAAACTTATCGGATGGCTCATAAGCAAACACATGGCTAATAAAGACACGCACTAATTTTGCAGCATGTTGTTCTGGCTCTTGTTGTTGTGTGTGTGTGTGTGTGTTGTGCTGGCATCGCTGATGCGGCAGATATGACATGCATTATGAGTATATAGCAAATATGACCGAGTTCCGATGGTGCCGGGTGTGCGAATGACATAATCGAGCGCTGCAGTTTCCGCCTGATGTCAGAGAGATTTGGTCGCTGTAGCAGCTTCCTGCTGCTTCCTGTCATAAGATGACGATACGATAGGCATACTCACACCCATATATAATATACATATGTACCCACATATGTGTGTCTCCTTTTTTATTTTCCATTCCGCCGCTCAACTTCGCGCAGAAAAGTTCTTAATTACGCTATCGACCTTGTGGGCAAGTTGCTAAAATATACGTAAAAAAAAGTTATATCAAAGTTTTCGTTGTCGCAGCTAATTGCATTTGAACTGCGAATGCGGGTGGCTGCTGTTAATGTAAAAATGACGATAATGCTGATTAGGTTTTGCTCACGACATTTTATGGCCAAACAGCCAAAGTTCAGTCAAACATAATTTATCATTTTTCGTTTATTTATGGAAAGCGAGTTACCACAAGTGGATATTCAGAAGCATAGCAAATATGGCCTATCAACAATTAAGGCCTTGTAATTATTTTTATTTTCTTATACAGTTGAATAAAATTAAAATTTAACCATGGT
This sequence comes from Drosophila fungiperda, assembly GCA_035042345.1. Lineage (NCBI taxonomy): Eukaryota > Metazoa > Arthropoda > Insecta > Diptera > Drosophilidae > Drosophila > Drosophila fungiperda. Next base: position 1,472,873 of record JAWNLM010000293.1, on the reverse strand, counting down.
ATAACAATTTATAGAAATAATAAAAATAAACTAAAAAATGTTGTTAAAAAAAATCGTATGACATTTTTCACATCAAAAAGTATATAGATTATTTATATAAACAGAACTCTGTTAGTTATCTTGATGATACCTTAAATATATCTGACTTTCTTCTTTATACTTGTCACCCTTTAAGCAGATGTTGTTGACACACTTTAAATAACATTTATTATATATAATTTTTAATTCTTGAAAGAATTCAATTTACCAATTTGCCAAGAATTTAGACTGGATTTACCAAGAAATCAACAAGAAATCACTGATAACCAAAATGTTTTCGTTATAATTAGATTATACATTGAACTCAATTCGCACGATTTTTGCTTTATACCTTGAATTGCTCTGGAAATAAAGAAACTTATTAAAAATGCATTCAATACACTTTCGCAGTAACAAATAACAAAGATCCAATTGAATGCGAGACAAATAAAACCCAGACGCCAGAAAGAAATGGACAAAAACACAAGAAAGTTTAATTTATTAGTTATGATCCCATTATTAATGCCCTGCAAAATAAATATTTATGGCTTGGCTCCGACTCGCTTAATTGCCACTTCCCACACGCACTGTTGCAGCAATGAATTTTATTGCAATTAGACACAGCTGGCGGCGATGCGATGCTGCGCTTTGGGTAAGAAGTTTTTCTCAAAATGCGAATTGTACAGTTCACTGAATCGAATGATGCAACTGATGCCGTTATTCAACTATGGAACTTGCCGCATTACGATACGCTCTTGCAGCACCTTTTTACGTCTCATTAATTTCCACTAGCTTCAAATGCAACACAATGTGGCATGTGAGTATGTGTGCATGTGTGTGTGTGTGTGCGTGTTTGCAACTATGTGTGCGGGTGGACGTGTGTCTGCTCTTATAATTTATTGTATGTTTTCTTTACACTCGAGCGGATGGGCGACGACGGGGTGGTTGGGTTGGGTTACTGCGTCAGCGGCTTTGGTATTTTTAGTGGCACAGGGGGGCGTGGGTGTGGGCGGTAGCGGCCACAACTAGCCACACGATAGAAACAGCCAGAAAAAGCAACAATTTTGTAATGCAACTTTGCTGCTTATGCAAATAAAAGTGGCAACAGATGCAAAAGATGACTGAAAGCCATGCACACACATCTCTCTTTCTCTCTCTGTGTGTGTGTGTGTGTGTGTGTATGTGTGCGTGTGTGCCTTGCTCTTGACCAAACTTGAATGATTTTTGCGCTGCATTTATTATGGCCAACAGTTTCAATGTTCGTGGCCCTTTATGCCAAACATTGGAGTGTATTCGCTTATATTTCACTTAAAACTTTAAGCTGTTCCCTGCAAAAAATGTTATCTTAAAGTATTTTATTCAACTTTTACCATACTATATAAAAACACAAGCTGTGCGCAGCTCTACGTGAAACTTGGTATGTGCAGAGGAATTCATATTTGGCGTTTTTATTGTATATACCCTGTGTGCATTTGCTGCTTAGGGCATATTGAACTCTTGCTCGACAGAGATGGGTAATCTTTAGTGTTGTATAAGATAAGAATATTGAGAAATGATTGCTGAAAAGGTTTATATCATTGCGGTGTGCAATTCAAAACACAACCTGTATGTGTAGAGTATTCTAAAGGCGTTCATGTTTGCATCTCTATATTTTAAATTTATTTTAAACTTTAAGCGCTGTTTGCTGTCAAATTTGTTGCCTTATTTCGTGTCGCTTCATGCGCCGTTGCATCTGAACACTTGCGATGTCGCCTGCATCTGCATCTGCATTCAAAGTTGAGAGAAACTCTGCAGCAGCTGTTGTTTCATTTCAATCCTGCAGCGAGTTGAGGCAAATCAAATATTTCATGAAATATTTAATACCCTACACCATACACATATACCATAAAATATGTCCAGACGAAGCAATATTCTATTTGAGATAGAAGTATAATATTATATTTTATATACTTAGTAGTTTTTTTATTATAATACTGAAAATATCAATGCACAATTTTATCAATAGACAATTAAAGATTATCCTAATAATATTTAAAGTTAACCACAGGGTATATGCTAGCAATTGGATTTTTTTTCTATTTTATTTTATTTTTTTTTCATATGAATAATATTGTGTTTGTGTGTGTGTGTATGGTGTTGTGCATGTCCTTGCCATGTTCAACGGCATGGGCAAGTCCACACCCATGTTCATAGGCCAAAAAACACGCCCTCAAACCACCGTCTCTGTTGCTTTTATAATGCGAACTCTGAGCAGCACAACAAAAAAGATATAAGTGAAACTATATAAAAAAAAATATAAAGTCCGTATATATTGCCAGCTTTGAACTGCTCTTGAGCGTTAAATTTAATGATATTTTCTAGATCTGAAACACACCCATTTCTTTTACACGTACAGGTACAAAAGGGAAAACAACATTAACACAAGAATTCATTTAAACTGGGAAACTACTGTGGTTGAATTAACCGGCTAAATTCCTCTCGGATGTTAGACCCTATCCGAGACTCGAGTATATATAAAAAAAGATTTCAAAATCCATAAACTATCCACTTATTTTTCAATGGCTTTAATATTTATAACCGCTACAACAAGCTATATTTAAATTTTTGTCTTTTTATGTTTAAAGTTTTTAAGATAGTTTAAATATCTCGCTAAAAATACGACAACCAATTTTTTGGACTATTAAATCCAATTTGGCATTTCACATAGCAATTCAAAGGTATGCAAAAAAATCTTTGCCTCGCGTATACCGAACTTATATTTTAGATAACTGCAATGTGTGGAAGTATTCAAGAATGCGAAAACTAATGTCGCATTTCATGTTATGCAATTATTCTTTCTAAACACTTGGAGTGCTGACCGGCGTTTTGGATAGCCGCCTTCGGTGTAAACAAGCGACAAGCTGCAAGGAAATGTTGACAACAATTTTTGCACAAAATGAGAACAGCGGCAACAGAGCAAAAAAAAAAAAAGAAAGACAATTGGATGTGTAACAGGAGAGAATGATGAATGAAAGAAGATGAAAGAATATATATACACACACACACACACATAATCACTACTCTCCACTTACCCCGCACATATGAAAGAGGAAAAACAAAAGGCACACGTGCCACAGTCGCTATATGTTGCGGCATTTTGACAATTTGGACAGCTGTGTAGTTGCAAGTTTGTGGCCAAGAAGTGTGCAGAAATATAGCAAAGAAAAAGTACACCCACGGCTTATACTTAATATTTTCGCCAGATAGAAAACTGTCATTTAGTGCCACGAAAAACTATGATTCACAAGAAAATACGGAAACCTAAGCAAAATGTGAATCCGAAGAGAAAAGAATAGAATTTAATAGATTAAAGAGAACAAAGCAACGCTTATCATCATCTAAAAGGACAAAAGATTAAAAAGAGTTTTAAACGCGACGATTGCAAGTAGCTGAACTGAAGGAAACCAAATAAGCTATAAGAACAAAGCAAAGCTGAAGGACAAAAGCTAAAGTGGAAATGGCAGTGGAGCACAAAAAGGATGAACAAAATTTGGGAGCAAAGGCGAAAAAATGAAAAATTGTTTGGCAAATCGGATAATAAAAAGGACTTCAAGAAAACAAAATTAAAAATCTGGAAGGAAGATAAATATAACTTCAACTAATTTTTCTAAATTTAAGAATGCAGAAAAAAATAATATATTAAAAGTCGCACGTATGTTTTATAAAATAGCATCCTTTGACTCATTTAATATGCTGTAATACTTAATATTCTTGCAAAATGTAGAAAAAAATATGGAAACAAAGCTTTAAAAAATTAACTTTTTCGGATTTAGGTAATTATTATTTTATACCCTCCCACATATAGTTAGAATATTATATAACTATTATGTCTGTCTTTCACTCGCAAATTGCAAAACTTTTGCTGAGCAAAGTTAAGTGTACTCTTCTAGCTGTTAATAAAGCGAGCCATGGACTCTTTGGGCTGAGTGTGCCACACAGATTTCGTTATGCAAATGCCGGTTAGGTTTTGGTAATGGCAATGAGTAGCGGGTGAAAGCCACATCAATCAGTTAGGGCTTGGACCACTTAAAAGGACATTTCACATAAATGTCAACACTAAATTGCTGCATACCCAAAAAACACTCTGCGAGAGAGAGAGACAGAAAGAGAGTGAGACAGAAAGAGTTCTATATATAGAGAGAGAGGCACACACACACCACTCAAACACTTGGCTAATTTATGTCTGTGCTGGCGCGTGGCAAGCTGCAAGGCGTCGGCAACCGGCAGCTGGCAACTGTCAGCTAATGCAATTGTTATGGCAGCTTAAGCCAGCAGCAGCAACCAAATACCCCTCTCCACTCACCGTCATCCCACTCAGCCACTATTGCACATAAAATTTGGCACTGGGTGCATGCTCAGCCAAATGAAGTGCATTGCAAATTAAATCAATATATATACATAGCCATGACTAGGACCTAAACTCGTTTGATAAATACGCAAGAAAAGCTATAATGAAAATAACCAATCAACAAATGAAATGCATTTTCCTTGCTTCTCTGCCAAATATTTTGTGGTTTTTCTTTGCCTCTCTATCTTTTTGTGGTGCAATCGAAAAATCAAAGTAAATTAAATTTGACAGCATTGTAAACAAGTTCAACTTTTTGTTGCAAATCAATAATGTGCAAAGCAAAATCAGTCATTGAAGTGCTTATGGCAACCCACACCACATCCACTTAATAACAGTTGCAACATTGCGTATACCCAATGTGGCAATTTGTATGATGTCTCATATGTGTCCCACTAGATATTTGGAGCATGAAATCAGCACACACACAAAGCAACAAATGCTTTTGATAGCTCAAAAGAAACCAAGTTGTTTATTTTGTTCCATGTTGAGAGCAGAATTCTAACGTTTGAAGTATTTGTGGCAGCCTCGTCTTCAATAGCAAAATATAAATTTATAGTTTAATATTTAATTTAATATATTAGGAACCTAAAGAATTTTATGCATTTAATTCCAAAAGAAAATAACAGATTTAAATTATATCATTAATAATATTAAAAACCTATAAAGCCAAAATGAACAAATACGAAAAAATTAGATTAGATTAATTTGAAGTACAGCAACTTAAAGCTATGTACTAATTTCAATGAGGTTCAATTATACTTAAATTATATACGTAAATCTTGGATAAGAAGTGGGAGCAGCACCCAATCAGGTGAAAACGCTGATAAGTTCAATTTGCAACATGCGGCGAATGCTTAATTTGTACCACAAGGCAGTGGAAAACAAGGGGCGACTCACACCTTAAATGCTTTTTAATTGGGCATAAAATTGTGTAAAGGTCAGTTTTGTGGATGTGTGCAATAAATTTAAGAGTTATTGGCTCTGTCACAACTGTCAGCGCCTATTTTGTGTGTAAGTGTGTGTGTGGCAGTGGGGTGTGTCTTTAAGTTAAATATTGTTTTCGTTTTATTGATTATAGCTATGCAACAGACCATTATTCACAAACATTTCCGAAAAAGGAATTTACATGAATATATTTTAAAGCTGATTTTTATTTCATGGAATGGCTATTCCTCAAAACAACTCACTCGTTAATGGGTGCCCTAAATTAGTTCACCCGTTCTTCGATGATAAGCTCCTCAGTATTTAACGAATTTAAATAAAATATTATGGTTAAGTGAGTGAATTTGATTGCGTTTGTGCACAATCTGAAAAAAGCAGAAGTCAATAATACATTAATTTGAATTGTTGAATTATGGTCAAGTAATAGGAAAGATTGTGCACTTGAATTTAGCACGTGATAAGAAAAAAAACCTTGAAATTTTATAATATATATTAATTAAAATATTGGAGAGGTCAACAATATTAATAACTTTGCAAAAGCTGATATTTTACATAAATTTATTAAAATTAATTTCAACACTGTTACAAATTATATTATTATATTATGTTAAAGCTAGTTTTATAATTTTTTTTTTTTTCTCTTTGTATTTTTTGAAATAAGAAATTAGAAATGTCTCGAAATCCAGTCATTTTGTAAATACAATGATTAGTTTTCAATAACTTATTAAAACTATTTTTAGAGCTCACGCAGCCAACTCAATGTATTTCACATTCGAACTTATAGATATGTGTGTGTATGGGTAATTATGGGTGTCACTGAAGAAGAGCCCCCTAATACACGAGGCATGCTGATAAGGTCGCAGAGACTCGAGCAAAATTGTCTACAATTTAGTCTGAATTGAGGCGTCGAATTTGCTGAAACGGAAGAGTCTAAGACAATTGTGAAAGTGTGAATTAAAGGCGTGAATTCAATATTCAAAACTAGTGTGTTGTGTGTGTGAATGTGGTGTGTAGAGAACATGTTCTGCTATCGATATCTTTTCGTAATTTGTGCGATTGGGAGCGCAGGTGCTCAGATCATACCTCTGTCGAGCTATTGTGACAATGTGCCCGGCGGGTGCAGCTGTGAGCATCAGGCGAAAATCGTGCGAGCCTATTGCCAGGATGAGTACGAATTGGAATTGCAGATTACGGATACGGGCACAAACATTTCCATGAGTTACTATGCCGATGGAGACGTCCATTGGCTGCCGCGGTTCAACGTCACTCAAGTGGACAAGTTTGAACTCGATGCATACAGTTACTGGTCGGAGACATTCTTCAGGGATCTACTGAATGCGTTCGGAGTGCAACAGGTGCTCAGCATACACTTTCGTGATTACAGTCTTGATACGGAAATCCAATCCAATGAGTATGTCTACGATGAGGGTTCAGGTACAAAAAATGTGATCAGCTGGATTTTTAGTTCGGTGCCGTCATTGGAATATTTCAAATACGAGAGCCTTCAGCAGGAGCTGAACGAATCCATTTTCCACGCCTTTGACAACTTGAAAACATTGGATCTGCGTCTGTCTGTGGAACAGTTGCCTACGAAGCTCTTATCCAGCATTGCACACAGCCTGCAAACGCTGTCCATTAAAAATCCGCACATGTTCACATTTGAGCCAGCACTAATGGAGGAGCTCCAGCAACTGCGCAATTTAAATTTGGAGCTATCACAGCCACCTGAGAACAAGTCCCTTCGGCAGCAGCTACAACTGTTCATCTCCATGAATCAGCTGGAGGAATTGCGTTTGTCAGGCGCTACAAGTTACGTGAATGCCACAATGCTCAAGGGAAGCTTAAATCTGCGCATCCTTGGCATCAATCACAACGACCAACTAAATGAACTACCCAACAATCTATTTGTTGATCAAGGCAATCTCGTGCAACTGGATCTGTCAAACAATACATTGAGCAAACTGCCAGAGAATCTCTTCAATGGCCTGATTAATCTGACGCTCTTGGATCTATCCAGCAATAGACTTACTAGCTTATCAAGGTGGGTGCAAATGATTTGTGACGTTTCAAAGATGACACTACTCAAGATACGAGGAATGTGTGTCCATCTATCAAAGTCTCTTGAGCCTCTCGGCTTACAAAGCTTAATTTAAATTATTAATTTTGAGATATAAAACAAATCATTATTTTGATTAAGTATATATATCATATACAATATGGTTTCTTCTTCTGCAAGTAACCTTGAACTGAACAGACAGTTAAAACCAAAACTTTTTTGTTTACATTATGATATAGCGAATTTATACAAATATTAATTATTTATGAAAAAAATAATATTGAGATAAAGTTGATGTGAAAAAAATGTATTCAATTTGTGTAATTATTGAAAATTCGTTAATTTTTTAATTAAACTTCATTAATACATGAGATTATCTTTAAAACCCAAATAATTATTTTTCGAGTAGATTAAATAGCTTAGAAACTACCAAAATTTATACTTTCTGTTGTCAATTAACCGTCGGCATTTCAAAATTAGAAAAATAAAACAAAATTTAAAACTTTAATCTTATGAGTAGAATAAATATTTGTATATAGGCTTAGTTAGGCTAGTTCAGTTGTGTTTTAGACTAGACGATTTGATAAATGAGTATAAAATCATAAATGTTTTACTAACCAACACTGTTCCACAGTGAACTTTTTACAACACTGACATCGTTAACGAAGCTGCTGCTGAATCACAACCCGCTGATTGTATTGGATCCGTTCACATTTTGGAATGTGAGTAGTCTGAACCTTATCGATATGCGTGACACATTATATGATGGGAGTCCGCTGTGGATGCCGTTCGAGGCGCTCGTCTGCACCAGAGAGGACATCTGTCAGTACAATTCGGTGCACTGGGAATGCAATCCGCAGTGCATCTGTTCGGTGCATCGCGATACACTGGAGCTCTTCATTGATTGTCGAGGAGCAGCGTTTAAGGGATTGCCTAAGTTACCGCACACGACGCTGGTGAGGACTGTGCTCAGGATGAATAACAATAGCATTGCTCAATTGCCGGATGCCAATGATTTTGTGGGATATGCCAATGTGAGCACACTAATTCTGGCCGACAATCAGCTGAGCAGCTTGGATGGACAGAGGCAGCTGCCAAGCAATCTGAGATTTTTGGATGTGAGTCGCAATTGGATCACTGTCCTTGACCAGCAGTTCATCAACTATCTAAGCAATAATACGATGAGCCTGGCACTTGGTGGCAATCCGATCAGGTGCGATTGTTCAGCTCTGCCCCTGTTGAAATTTATACGTGCCCAGCCTCAACGTTTCCGAGATATATCAAATATTTACTGTAGCAGTCGCCCGGACAAGGCATTACAGGAGCTGGAAGTGTATGATGTGTGTCCTTCGTACGTGCTTCTCATTGGGTGCATAATGGGTGGAATTGTGGTTGTGGTTTGCTTGATCAGTGTCGTCTATCTGATCTATCAACAGGAGATCAAGATTTGGCTGTACAATCATAATTGCTGCCTGTGTTGGGTGTCCGAGGAGGAGCTGGACAAGGACAAAACGTACGATGCCTTCATATCCTATTCGCACAAGGACGAGGCTCTAGTTGAGGAATTGCTGCCCAAGCTTGAGAGTGACTTGCACTCTTTTCGTGTGTGCCTCCATGGACGCGATTGGCTCATCGGCGAATGCATTCCCGAGCAGATTGTGCGTACGATAAACGACTCAAAACGGGTCATCATCATCCTATCGCAGCACTTCATTGAGTCCGTTTGGGCTCGAATGGAGTTTCGCATTGCCTACCAGGCTACGTTGAAGGATAAGCGCAAGCGCATCATCATTATCCTCTACAAGGACCTGGAGCATTTTGAGGGCATCGATAGCGAACTGCGCGCCTACCTCAAGCTCAACACCTATCTCAAGTGGGGCGATCCTCTCTTCTGGAACAAACTGCGCTATGCCATGCCCCACAATCGACGCGTTCTCAAGGGACAGAAGAAGCATGCGGGTCCGCTTCTGTAATCTATCCTTAGGATTATTAGCTAATCAAGTATAATCCATAGTGAGAGGCATTTATTTAAGTTATTTAAATTAATGTTCCACAATTTCAAAATTAATATTAGACTCCATTTTCTCGAAATAAACATTTTCTTTTTTGAAGAGTCCTCAATTATTTCGAATTAGATTATTGGAATTACGGTTATTAAAATTACAATTATAACTCAAATTCAATAAGACAATCTTGTACAGTTTTTTAGATTTTTTTTTAATTTTTCGCATTTTCGTTTTGTTTGAAAGTAAAATATTGTTTAATTAAATTCAAAACTTATTCGTTTTTATAGTCATAAATTTGACATCGCAAAGCTGTTCTAAAGTCATAAATTTTACATTTACAAAGAGTTTTTTTTAGAATAAATTTATAGCAGAAAATATTATTCTTGTGGCTAAGCTGCGACAAAATTAGAACTAAATTTCAGCGCTTTGATAATAAAAACTCTCTTTAATTTGAAAACACTGGGAAAGCACCATTCAAAGTTAATTTTTGTATATTGTTTGAATCAGCGACAGACAACGAAAAAAATCAATAATTGCTAATTTAACATATGAGTCTTCAATTACATCAAGCAATTAACTCGTAGACTGTTATTTATGTATATTTCAGACAATAATTAAAGCGCAGCCACTTTATATTGTCTTTTAACCAAACAGCTCTTTAGACTTATATTGCTTTCCGTTCGGTGAAGTTACTTAAATATTTATTCAGATACAAGCTCCAAAACGGGCCTTACTCCAACTTCAGACTCTAATTATCCACTTCAGTAATTGTGGTGGCCTTCTCCAGGGAGCCTTCTCCACAGCGGGTGGGCAAGACGGGAGAGACCAAAGACCAAGTGAATGCCCATGGCAAATGGCGTCCAATTTTCAGCCAGCTACTGAATATAGAAAATAATAAAAAACAAAAACAAAAAAAAATTAAAAAATAATATTAGGCAAATTTCGCTTTTACTCAGTCAACCCTTTTGGCAGGAATTGCTTGGCCTTTTGTGTGGGTGCTTTAATGAATCTTGAAGATTCATTGCCCACCCGTTGGCCAAAGATTTGCGGGCGTTTCAAAGTGTCATAAAGTGACTGGCATGGAGGCTAAGACAAATACACAGTTGAAACTCTCAAATCAGAAAGTAATAGTATATTTCATATTGACATTATTCTGCATATATTTCATGAACATTAAAAAAACAACGTAAGCATTTTTTTTAAATATTGAAAGTATAATTAAAATGAATAATAAATAACACTTCCGCTCATTAAATGAAGTTCAATAATTATGCAACCCACACCACATCCGCTTAATAACAGTTGCAACATTGCGTATACCCAATGTGGCAATTTGTATGCTGTCTCATATGTGTCCCACTAGATATTTGGGGCATGAAATCAGCACACACACAAAGCAACAAATGCCGTTGATAGCTCAAAAGTAATCAGGTTGCTTATTTTGTGCCATGTTGAAAGCAGAATTCTAACGTTTGAAGTATTTGTGGCAGCCTCATCTTCAATAGCAAAATATAAATCTATAATTTAATATTTAATTTAAAATATTAGGAATCTAAAGAACTTTATGCATTTAATTCCAAAAGAAAATAACTGATTTAAATTATATCATTAATAATATTAAAAACCTATAAAGCCACAATGAGCAAATACGAAAAAATTAGATTAGATTAATTTAAAGTACAGCAACTTAAAGCTATCTACTAATTTCAACGAGATTCAATTATACTTAAATTATATATGTAAAGCTTGATTAAGAAGTGGGAGTAGAACCCAATCAGGTGAAAACGCTTATAAGTTCAATTTGCAACATGCGGCGAATGCTTAATTTGTAGCACAAGGCAGTGGAAAACAAGGGGCGACTCACACCTTAAATGCTTTGTAATTGGGCATAAAATTGTGTAAAGGTCAGTTTTGTGGATGTGTGTAATAAATTGCATAAGTTATTGTCGCTCTCCACATAATACCAATTATTGCGGGCTTTTGGCTCACTTGTTTAAAAAGGGTTAATTGAGTTGCATGCGTCGATGCAAAAATAAATTATGAAAAACTTGTTTTTGGGTGCTCAACTTTTACGTGGCTGCCAGCACAATTTACCAAAGTTTGGCAAGGCCTAATTTCGGAGTCTGATTTTCGACAACGTCCTTGACAATTAACGCAATTTACATTTAAGTACTCGTATTCGTACATGTGAGACGTGTCTCCCCAGTCCCATCATCAGTCTCTATTCCTTGTCCGGTTCCATGTTGTTTTGTCCAAAACTATTCATATATTGGGCCTGAGCACAACTGTCAGCGCCTATTTTGTGTGTGAGTGTGTGTGGCAGTGGGGTGTGTCTGTAAGTTAAATATTGTGGTCGCCTTATTGATTATGGCTATGCATCAGGCCATTATTCACATTTCTAAAAAAGGAATTTACATGAATATATTTTAAAGCGGATTTTTAAGGTCAAATGCAAAGTGCTTCAATATTTTGATTACTTTATATTTATTTTTTATTTCATGGAATGACTATTCCTCAAAACAACTGACTCGTTAATGGGTGCCCCAAATTAGTTCACCCGTTCTTCGATGATAAGCTCCTCAGTATTTAACGAATTTAAATAAAATATTATGGTTAAGTGAGTGAATTTAATTTCATTTAGAGTGCACAATCTGAAAAAAAAGAAGTCAATAATACATTAATTTGAATTGTTGAATTATGGTCAAGTGAAAGGAAAGATTGTGCGCCAGCATTTGAATTTGGTACGTGATAAGAAAAAAAACCTTGAAATTTTATAATATATATTAATTAAAATATTGGAGATGTCAACAATATTACTAACTTTGCAAAAGCTGATATTTTACATAAATTTATTTAAATTAATTTCAACACTGTATACAATTATATTATTATATTATGTTGAAGCTAGTTTTATAATTGTTTTAGTTGTTTCCTCTTTGTATTTTTCGAAATAAGAATTGGAAATGTTTCATAACCCATTGATTTTGTAAATATAAGCACTGGTTTTCATTCAATCCGGAAAACTATTTTCAGATCTCACGCAGCCAACTCAATATACTTCGTTTTCGAATCCATAGATATGTGTGTGTATGGGTAATCATGGGTGTCACTGAAGAAGAGCCCCCTACTACAGGAGGCATGCTGATAAGGTCGCAGAGACTCGAGCAAAATTGTCTACAATTTAGTCTGAGTTGAGGCGTCGAAGTTGCTGAAACGGAAGAGTCTTAGACAATTGTGAAAGTGTGAATTAAAGGCGTGAATTCAATGTTCAAAACTAGTGTGTTGTGTGTGTGAATGTGGTGTGTAGAGAACATGTTCTGCTGTCGATATCTTTTCGTAATTTGTGCGATTGGGAGCGCAGGTGCTCAGATCATACCTCTGTCGATCTATTGCCACAATGTGCCCGACGGGTGCAGCTGTGCGCCTCAGGCGAATTTCGTGCGACTCTATTGCCAGGATGAGTACACAATGCTATTGCAGATTACGGATACTGGCACAAGCATTTCCATGAGTTACTATGCCGATGGAGACGTTCATTGGCATCCGCGGTTCAACGTCACTCAAGTGGACAACTTCGTTATCGATGCATACAATTCCTGGTCGGAGACATTCTTCAGGGATCTACTGAATAAGCTCGAAGTGCAACAGGTGCTCAGCATACACTTTCGTGATTACAGTCTCGATACGGAAAAACACCGAAATGATGTATGCAGGTCTATTTCTCGTTCAGTGCCGTCATTGGAATATTTCAAATACGAGAGTCGTTGGCAGCATCTGTACAATTTTTATTGCGATGACTTAGACAACTTGAAAACATTGTCTGTGCAACGGTTGCCATTCTCCCAGCAAACGCTGTCCATTCCAAATTCGGAAATGTTCATATCCGATCCAAATCTACGGAGAAAGCTCCAGCAACTGAGCCATTTAAATCGGTTTCACCATCGGCGGTATCAACGACTGTTCATCTCCTTGAAGCAGCTGGAGGAGTTGCGTTTGTCGAACGCCGTAAATTACGCGTCTGGTAGTATGCTCCAGGGAAGCTACAATCTGCGCATCCTTGGCATCAATCACAACGACCAACTAAATGAACTACCCAGCGATCTGTTTGTTGATCAGGGCAATCTCCTGCAGCTGGATCTGTCAGACAATGCATTAAGCAAACTGCCACCGAATCTCTTCAATGGCCTGGTTAATCTGTCGCTCTTGGATCTATCCAGCAATAGACTTACTAGCTTATCAAGGTGGGTGCAAATGATTTGTGACGTTTCAAAGATGACACTACTCAAGATACGAGGAATGTGTGTCCATCTATCAAAGTCTCTTGAGTCTCTTGGTTTACAGTGCTTAATTTAAATTATTAATTTCGCGATATGAAACAAATCATTATTCTGATTAAGTAATATATCATATACAATATGGTTTCTTCTTCTACAAGTAACCATGAACTGAACAGACTTAATACCCAAACATTTTGTTTTTATTATGACATAGCGATTAGATATTAGTGGTAGTCACTGTAATATTTATACAAATATGAATTATCTATGAACAAAATAATATTCAGATAACCTGTAGTTGAGGTGGAATATATTTATAAAATTGGTTTAATAATTGAAGATTCGTTAATTTTTTAATTAAACTTCATTAATACATGAGATTATCTTTAAAACCCAAATAATTATTTTTCGAGTAGATTAAATAGCTTAGAAACTACAAAAATTTATACTTTCTGTTGTCAATTAACCGTCGGCATTTCAAAATTAGAAAAATAAAACAAAATTTAAAACTTTAATCTTATGAGTAGAATAAATATTTGTATATAGGCTTAGTTAGGCTAGTTCAGTTGTGTTTTAGACTAGACGATTTGATAAATGAGTATAAAATCATAAATGTTTTACTAACCAACACTGTTCCACAGTGAACTTTTTACAACACTGACATCGTTAACGAAGCTGCTGCTGAGTCACAACCCGCTGACTGCATTGGATCCGGGCACATTTGAGAATGTGAATAGCCTGAACCTTATCGATATGCGTGACACATTATATGATGGGAGTCCGCTGTGGATGCCGTTCGAGGCGCTCGTCTGCACCAGCGAGGACATCTGTCAGTACAAGTCGATGAACTGGGAATGCAATCCGAAGTGCATCTGTGAGGTGCATCGCGATACACTGGAGCTCTTCATTGATTGTCGAGGAGCAACGTTTAAGGGATTGCCATTGTTACCGCACACGACGCTGGTGAGCACTACGCTCCGGATGAACAACAATAGCATTGCTCAATTGCCGGATGCCAATGAGATTGTGGGCTATGCCAATGTGAGCACATTAATTCTGGCCGACAATCAGCTGAGCAGCTTTGATGGACAGAGGCAGCTGCCAAGCAATCTGAGTTTTTTGGATGTGAGTCGCAATCGGATCACTGTCCTTGACCAGCAGTTCATCAACTATCTAAGCAATAATACGATGAGCCTGGCACTTGGTGGCAATCCGATCAGGTGCGATTGTTCAGCTCTGCCCCTGTTGGAATTTATTCGTGCCCAGCCTCAACGTTTCCAAGATATATCAAATATTTACTGCTGCAGTCTGGACAAGCAATTCCAGCAGGCGGAGGAGTTCGAGCTGTGTCCCTCGAACGTGCTGCTCATTGGGTGCATAATGGGTGGAATTGTGGTTGTGGTTTGCTTGATCAGTGTCGTCTATCTGATCTATCAACAGGAGATCAAGATTTGGCTGTACAATCATAATTGCTGCCTGTGTTGGGTGTCCGAGGAGGAGCTGGACAAGGACAAAACGTACGATGCCTTCATCTCCTATTCGCACAAGGACCAGGCTCTAGTTGAGGAATTGCTGCCCAAGCTTGAGAATGACTTGCACTCTTTTCGTGTGTGCCACCATGAACGCGATTGGCTCATCGGCGAATGCATTCCCGAGCAGATTGTGCGTACGATAAACGACTCAAAACGGGTCATCATCATCCTATCGCAGCACTTCATTGAGTCCGTTTGGGCTCGAATGGAGTTTCGCATTGCCTACCAGGCTACGTTGAAGGATAAGCGCAAGCGCATCATCATTATCCTCTACAAGGACGTGGATCATTTTGAGGGCATCGATAGCGAACTGCGCGCCTACCTCAAGCTCAACACCTATCTCAAGTGGGGCGATCCTCTCTTCTGGAACAAACTGCGCTATGCCATGCCCCACAATCGACGCGTTCTCAAGGGACAGAAGAAGCATGCGGGTCCGCTTCTGTAATCTATCCTTAGGATTATTAGCTAATCAAGTATAATCCATAGTGAGAGGCATTTATTTCAGTTATTTAATTTACTGTTCCATAATTTATAAATTAATATTAGATGACATTTTCTTGAAATAAAAATTGTATATTTTGAAGAGTCCTCAATTATTTCGAATTAGACAATCTTGTAGATTTTTTTAGTTTTTATTTTATTTTTCGCATTTTTGTTTTGTCTGACAGTAAAATATTGTTTAATTAAATTCAAAACTTTTTCGTTTTTTATAGTCATACATATGACATCGTAAAGCTGTCCTAAAGTCATATATTTTACAGTTACCAAGAGTCTTTTTTTGGAAAAATTTCAGTCGTCGTGAAAGTTGGCCAACAAGCAATAAATTTTATAGTTTATAGCAGAAAATATTATTCTTGTGGCTAAGTTGCGACAAAATTAGAACTCAATTTCAGCGCTTTGATAATAAAAACTCTCTTTAATTTGAAAGCATTGGGAAAGAAATTCTCCAAATTAATTTTGTATATTGTTTGATTTATCGATAGACAACGAAAAATATGAATAATTGCTAATTTAACATGAGTCTTCAATTACAATAAGCAATTAACTCGTAGACTATTATTTATGTATATATAAGACAATAATTAAAGCGCAGCCACTTTATATTGGTATTTAACCAAACAGCTCTTTTGACTTATATTCGATGAAGTTACTTAAATATTTATTCAGATACATGCTCCAGGGAGCTAGGGAGTAGTCAGCGGGTGGTGCAAGACGGGAGAGACTATGCCCATGGCAAATGGCGTCCAATTTTCAGCCAGCTACTGAATAAGGAAAATAATGAAAAACTAAAACAAATAAAATGAAAAAATATATTTGGCAAATTTTGTTTTAACAAGTCAGCCCTTTTGGCCGCAATTGCTTGGCCTTTTGTGTGTGTGTTTGAGTGGATCTTGAAGATTCAGATTTGTTGGAGTTTAAAAGTGTCATAAAGCAAATGGCATGGAGGCTAAGAAAAATACACAGTTGAAACTTTCAAATCAGAATGTAATACTATATTTCATATTGACATTATTCTGCATACGTAAACATATTTTTTAACTATTGAAAGTATAATTATTATTATTAAAATTGGGGTCTTGTGCACTCCGACCTATAAGATCTATTGTGCCTCTTTCTGAGCTTATAGCTCCTTTATCAACCCCAGTTCCTGAACGAATGTCAGGATCTTTGATGGGTCGAGGGCTTCTATGTCATTAACATTCATAACGTGTATCCCTAGGATGCTGCATCTTTTCCTGGCAAGGGCGATACATTCTGTTAGGATGTGAGTTGAGGACTGGTTTCTGGTTTCATTTCATCCCTAGGTTGTAACAAGAGGGGAAGTTCATCTGAAAGAAGTTAAGCATCTTTATGGCTCAGGATGTATCTGCTCCCAACTCCTGCTGACCTCCTTAAGGGCGTAGCTTTCTGTTGGAGCCTTATGGTGTGGTGGAGTGGCGTGAGTTCCATTAGGACTTACAGGACCATTGTAGGGCAGGTGCGCATTGCCCCTATCATACATACGCAATTTTTGCAATTGCTTTTTTACGGTGGTTAACCGGGCTCTATCGCCCATGCTATCACTCCGTAAGTCAGCATGGGTCTTACAACCATTAGGTATAACCATCTGATTATCTTTGGTGACATACCCCATGACTTTCCGGCTATGCTACAACATCTATACAGCGCTCTGGAGCACTTTGCCTCTTGCTATTATTACAATGTCGTCTGCGTAGCCTTGACATTGGATGCCTCTGATAGAAAGTCTGTTAAGTAGTTCGTCTACTAACAGACTCCAGAGTATCGG
The DNA here is from genome assembly GCA_035042345.1 of Drosophila fungiperda. Classification (NCBI taxonomy): domain Eukaryota; kingdom Metazoa; phylum Arthropoda; class Insecta; order Diptera; family Drosophilidae; genus Drosophila; species Drosophila fungiperda. The sequence continues at coordinate 1,455,368 of JAWNLM010000293.1, read as the reverse complement.
AGACAATACTCCCCCCTGGGGGCAGACTTTTGTGGTTAAGACTGTTACCGTGCTGTCATGCGTCGATGCGGTGGTGTGTCTGGACCGCAACAATGCAAGTATCCACCTGCTGGTAGTTGGGTCCAGGCCTCTCCTCGAGAGAGTGGCCTTAATCGCATCGCACTTTGCTTCAGCAGAGTGCTTCTGATATTATAGTCCACCAGCTTTTCCAACGTTTTCAGTAAAAACAATGTTAAGCTGATGGGAATAAGGGACGTTGGGTTGGTGATATCTTTATTTCCTGCCTTGGGGATGAAGACCACCCTAGCTCTACTCCAAGCGATTGGTATATGTCCGAGCGCAAGGCTACTTAGTAGCGTTTTCATAATACGAGAGAGGAGCAAGTCCTGACTCGTTTGAAGAAAAATTGGCAATATACCGCCCATTTCATTCAATTGGTGAGGAACTCTGAAAGGATAGTTTAGTTAATACTCCTCCTCACCATAATGCATGCTCTGGGTGCTGGGTCTCTTTGATCCCAGATTACCTTTGAATCGGCCGTGTAAAGGCCTTTCACTCCATCGTGCACCCATGGCTCCTTTACCAGGGCTAGCCCAAGGTGCTGTTTGGTGAACGTCCTAGCTAAGACTGCAGAAGCCGCCATAGCGTGGTGGATGTTCACCTGGGCTAGCCCAGTGTTGATGACTTCAGTTATCTATTGGGTGGTATGTGCCAGTGTGTCTGGCGATTGGCCTGTGGTTGCCACCGTCACCGTCACTCGTTATAGTAACGTCGGTCTCAGCCGTGTCTATTTGCAGATCCACTGCCATCTCCTGCGAGGACATTATGATGTCCTCCACCCCTACCTCTGATTCCTCACAAAGTGTACTGTCTGCCAACTCCTCGTCTTGTTTAGTCCGCTTACTAGAATGTTCCCAAATTGGAAGCTGACTTGGTGACCTCGTTTGATTATCGCGTCTCTGGATAGCTCATCTATCCCGATAACTAGGAGGGCTCCTCCACCCTCGTTCCTCCTGGATATCACCTTCCACGTGTCTACCTCTATCCCATTCTGGCTTCTCAGCAGAGCCAGTAAGGATTCCGAGGTTCTGTCCTCACTTCTTGGACAGTATATCGAGATACAGTGGGGTGATGGTATTTCATCGTCCACTTTGCAATCGAGGGGTACGCCCGTCCATGTATGAAATGTTGATGCAAAGGTTCTCAACCAATTCGCTGAGTTCTCATCTGAGCATTCTACGACCAGAAATCCGGCCCGAAAGTGAATGCCCGCAAGTGAGATCGGTTTGTCCCATCTGTACGCAATGAGCTCATCTATGATGGCCTCTTCCAACCGCGATTGAGCAATACCTGTGGGTATTCCATATGTAGCACGGACACCTTCACCTTCTTTGTCATATCTGCATATGATTTCGTGGTACGGTGGGTGTATGCGAGGTGGGCTTCATGGCGGCTGCATGTGATGTACTCGGACGTGGGCCCAGGCCTGCCGTTGCATTTCCCACCTTTGCTGCTGTGTCTTTTGGCAGCTGGTGCTGCTGCTGCTTGGTCCCTCTGCTCCTTCGCCTTCTTAATGGCTTCATATGGAGTAAGTCCTTGCTGGAGGTATTTTAGATATCATGGTGGAGTAGCACGTTGTGGAGGATGGTCTACCACATTAGACGACTTCTCCCCCTCGAGTGTTCGGTCCTCCAAATGTCTTGCAACATGCTCCGCGGGAAGATCCCGCTGTTTGTTTATATTTATTGGACTTTTCATATTTGGTCCCACGTACTGCAGAGAAGGTATGTCCGCCCGCGCAGAGATCCGCATTACCCGGGTAAGGCTAATTAGAACAGGCGGTCGCCATTTGCCTGAGCTCACCTTAAGAGACTGGGCTAGTTATCAACCCGGGCTTCCAGCCAGGCTGACTCTCGGCACGGCCAGAGTCACACCTTAGTCCGGCCCGGAGTGAGATGTGGGGGTACGAAAGGGGTAGGTATACTCGTGTAGGGAAGTTTCGGGTTGTGTGAGGCTATGCATTTGAAGAGGCGACGACACAAACGCCTCGTCAGTACGATTGACATTATCGTACCCGCTGTTTGTGCGGGACTGCTTATTTACGACAAATCTCGTATTATTCGCAGCTAAGTATAATTAAAATGAATAATAAATAACACATTCGCTCATTAAATGAAGTTCAATAAATTATGCAACCCACACCACATCCACTTAATAACAGTTGCAACATTGCGTATACCCAATGTGGCAATTTGTATGCTGTCTCATATATGTCCCACTATATATTTGGGGCATGAAATCAGCACACACACAAAGCAACAAATGCTCTTGATAGCTCAAAATTCAAATCAAAATTCAATGCGGGATAAGCGCAAGCGCATCATCATTATCCTCTACAAGGACCTGGAGCATTTTGAGGGCATCGATAGCGAACTGCGCGCCTCAAGCTCAACACCTATCTCAAGTGAGGCGATCCTCTCTTCTGGAACAAACTGCGCTATGCCATGCCCCACAATCGACGCGTTCTCAAGGGACAGAAGAAGCATGCGGGTCCGCTTCTGTAATCTATCCTTAGGATTATTAGCTAATCAAGTATAATCCATAGTGAGAGGCATTTATTTAAGTTATTTAAATTAATGTTCCACAATTTCTAAAATAATATTAGACTCCATTTTCTCGAAATAAACATTTTCTTTTTTGGAGAGTCCTCAATTATTTCGAATTAGATTATTGGAATTACGGTTATTAAAATTACAATTATAACTCATATTCAATAAGACAATCTTGTATAGTTTTTTAAAAAATTTTTTTTTAATTTTTCGAATTTTTGTTTTGTCTGAAAGTAAAATATTGTTTAATTAAATTCAAAACTTATTCGTTTTTATAGTCATATATCCGTAAAGCTGTTCTAAAAACATATATTTTACAGTTACTGTTTGAAACACATGAGACGACGTTTAGAATCGAACTGTTTGCTTTGATGAGCATTTCTTTATTTTATACAAAAATACATATGAAGCCGCTTGTAAGGCGACTTCATGTTAAGTTTATTTATATTAACGGAGTCGCTTGTAGGGCGACTCCATGTGATGTTTATTCTGAAACTGCTGAGCTTTAAGTGCAGCCATTTGAAAGTCGTCTCTATATGACATTCTGCCACTAACAATTAGCATAGCTTTGCAGCTTCTCATGTTCATTCTTGAACATTCTCCGGGGGGGGGCAAATGCAATATTAATTAGTTATCTTTTTTTGTAAATATCATATTCATATTATAAATATGATTAAATCTTCATGTAGCAAGGTATTGTGGGCTTGCTACACTTCTGACATTTCCATTCCTTTCTGCTGTCCGCCATAGCATGATTGCCCAGGCAACGGAAGCATAGATGCTGCGTTTTTACAAACTCTTTTCGTTTGTTTAACTGTGCTGCCTGAAATTTCTGACACCGGCTTATCTCGTGCCCGCTCATCGCACAAAAACGGCACGACTTCTGTTGGCGTTGTGTTGTCTCCTTAACAACGTTTTTTTGTACAGAATCCACCGCATTTTAAAGTTGGTTGATGAATTCCAATACGTCTTCCAGTGATTGGATTTCTCTGTTCTTTGTGTTAACGTGCTGCTCGTATTGCTGCAGAGCCTCCGTAGAAAATTGTCGAAGAAGGATTTGCGCAAAGATAACATTTGCAGCATCGACAATCTTTGATTTTTCCTTTAAATACTCTCGGTTGCTTGATCTAAAAATCTCCGGATTTTTTCCTCGGAGTCACATTTTAATGGTTCCAATTCCAATTAACTGTTCAGTCGGTCAGCGAAAATTTTCCGATTATTTTCGTACCGCTTACAAATTAGATTCCATGCCTCTTTGTAGTTTGCAGCTGATCCAATCAGTAAGTGGCTCACCATTGTCGCTGCATTTCCTTTCAGGCCCGATCTTAAATGGTTTAGTTTTATGGTGTCGTCTTCTTGATTATGTATTACTTCGGTAAATAGGCCATAAAAGTTTGGCCAATCCTTGGCATTACCGTAGAATTGAGGTATATCCACCTTTGGAACTTCTTGCCTAATCGAGAGTATATCTTGTCTCGATGAAGATTGTAGATACGGTAGAGCATTATTGATCTTTCCCAACAAAATCTCAGCTTCCCATTTTAGATGCTCCATTTCCTCCATATTTATTGCCCATGATTCGAATTTTTCTTTGACCTCTGTTAGCGTTTCTAGGGTCTCTCTCAAACGAATTTTCAACGTAGTCTTGATATCCAGCAGTTCTTTAAGTGATGGATTAGTCAAGCAGCGTCTGGCTAGATCCATTGCATCTTGTAGTTGGGTTTCGTATCTTTCTAATTTGGACAAATGGATGTCCGTTGGAATCACTGAATGGTCCCTTTGATCAGCCTCGTCTTTGGATGGCTTAATCTCTTCCTCTGACTGTTCAACAATCACTTTCTGCGATGATGACGGTCCCGTCGTAGCAAGATCCATTTTATTCTTCTTGTACGACGTAATTTCAGCCATCGTTGTATAGAATAGTTTCTTATTAAAATATTCGTGATCGATACAGCCGCTTTTCATTAGCTTCGAGTTGTTCAGCGTAAACTCGGCTATAATATCTTCAAAGAAGTCCAGGCTTGCATCTTGATTGATTAATTTTCTTAACTCCTGTATGAGTTTCGATTGAGCTTTCAGTAGCTCAATTTGCTTCAATGTTTTTGTTTTCAACTTTTTTTTTTTTTTTTCAAATTATTTTCAGATTTGCTACCATCCTGATATTCCTTTCTGATCATAATTTTATTTATTTAGAGTCCCTTTTTATTTGGAGTCTAACTCCGAAGCAAGCAATGTCTGGTTATAATATACCTAACTGAAGATGCGAGAAGTGCGACAGCTTCGTTGGTGTTGGTTAATGGTATCGGGGAGCTAGCTGTTGTTTGCCCCGATAAAGCGCTCTTTACCCACCCATCCAATTGGACTTCCTGCGCTGCATAATTAAATCGGAAAGTCCCCAAGAGCAAATCCGTTGCTCACTTAATCCAACATTTCGGCCAGTAGGAAATAAGAAGTCAGTTTTCAGGTTCATTTTTTGACAATTCATCCTTCCAAAAAACAAGTTTTTTCAAACAGTATGTTGATTAAAATTAATATTAGAATACTAGATTTAACTTTTTTTTTCTATTTTAAAACTAATTTTGAATACAATATTGATTATTTTGTCTAATGCGTAATTTTTTTCAAATGGCTTAATCTAGTACTTAAGTATACAATACAATTTTTCGTAGGTTAATGCTTCATTGGTTTCTTTGTTGATACAAGTGGTAAACGTAGTATACTTGTGTCCCTACTTAACTAATGATTTTTTTTTTCATGCATACTCATAGGCAGCATTTAATTATACTACAATTAACATAACTAATGATTATTATTTTATATATTTTTTTTCCTTGCATACTCATAGGCAGCATTTAATTATATTCCAATTAAATTAACTAACAGATGCAAGTGGGTAAAGTTTATCAACTTCGATATATTCGGTAATTCTATAATAGAAATTCATATATATTTTAAATTATCTTTTTGTTAGAGGTTTACGAATGATCAACATGTATGAAGAGAAAAAAAAACTTAATACTTTGCATTAGAATGTTAATGGAGGTACATTAAAATTCATTCCTCTTTTTCTTTCTTTATTACTATTCAAGATTTCTTCCTTCCTTTTATTTAAGCTTGTTGTGGATCTTTGAAGAAAGGCCTTTCGACGTCGAGGGTGTCTTGCACACACTTTTATTTTTTTCTATTAGACAATTCATTTAAATTTTCGATATTATGCATGGCCAACAGAAAAAAACTCTTAGCACTAAATTGTTCAAATTTAATTGATGATGATGGTGCTCCAGTGGCCACGTACTGATGATCTTAAAGATTCTTGTCTTTCGTATGATTCCAATCGTTATTGGATTTATGGTTTCACGATTTATTGGTGTATTTTTATGGCGAACAGTTTTTTATGAGGTTAGATCAGTTTTCGATGCGGAGGATTTTTTTTTCTTTGCGGTTAAATGTGGTAGTAATTTTTCTCATTCCAATTTTTCGGGGAATGTTTCACAAAGTTATGATTTTGTTGCAGAAAAACGTCCGCGGGTTTTTAATGGAAGTTCCTCATTCGGGCTTATAATTTATTTAATCTTTTCACCAGCCGAATCACGTGGTTTTCGATCATTTTTACACCGGCGATGTGTACTTTGATCTTCGACGTGCCTTTAGACCCGAAACAACAGAAAGAGAGCTTTTTAGAGTGGATCTGGGCTTATATACGACTGTGGGGGCAAGCTCTTGCCTTCAGGAACTATCCAGCGCTTATCCGCAGTAAAGCTGTCACCTTGAGCAGGGCTTGCTTCCCACAGCGTTTTGATAGCAGCCAAAAGTATGCAACGATTTTTCCCTTCGTGCACGACGAAAAAAAATCATTGCCTAACCTAGATCTACTTTTACATCGTACCCAAAAGTCTGCGATGTAAACATAATCAAAGCTTCAGAGCACCGACCATTACATACTTAACAGCTGAGCTTTAAGTGCAGCCATTTGAAAGTCGTCTCTATATGACATTTTTCCATTAACAATTAGCTGAGCTTTGCAGCGTCTCATGTTCATTCTTGAACACACCTTAAATGTTGTGCTATTGGGCATAAAATTGTGTAATGGTCAGTTTTGTGGAATAAATTGAAAAAGTTATTGTAGTTATTCTCCACATAATACCAAATATTATGGGCTTTTGGCTCACTTGTTTAAAAAGTGTTAATTGAGTTGCAGGCGTCGATGCAAAAATGAAATATGAAAAACTTGTTTTTGTGTGTTCAACTTTCACGTGGCTGCCAGCACAATTTGCCAAAGTTTGGCAAGGCCTTATTTCGGTGTGGGCTTCTTCGACGACATCCTTGACATGTTCAGGCCAATCGGTATTCATGCTATTTATATGATTGACTTGGCCTTAACGCAATTTACATTAAAGTACTCGTATTCGTACATGTGAGACACGTCTCACCTGGCCCAAGTCTCATCATCAGTCTCTATTCCTTGTCCGGTTCCTTGTTGTTTTGTCCAACTATTCATATATTGGGCTTGAGCACAACTGTCAGCGCCTATTTTGTGTGTGAGTGTGTGTGGAATATATTTTAAAGCTGATTTTTTAAGGTCAAATGCAAAGTGCTTCAATATTTTGATTACTTTTTATTTTTATTTCATGGAATGGCTATTCCTCAAAACAACTGACTCGTTAATGGGTGCCCTAAATTAGTTCACCCGTTCTTCGATGATAAGCTCCTCAGTAATCAACGAATGTTAACAAAATATTGTGGTTAAGTGAGTGAATTTGATTTCGTTTAGAAAAAAAGCAGAAGTCAATAATACATTAATTTGAATTGTTGAATTATGGTCAAGTAATAGGAAAGATATTGAGCCAGCACTTGAAATGAGCGCTTGATAGGAAAAAACCTTGAAATTTTGTAATATATATTAATTAAAATATTGGAGATGTTAACAATATTACTACTACTTTGCAAAAGCTGATATTTTACATAAATTTATTCAAATTAATTTCAACACTGTATACAATTATATTATTATAATATGTTGAAGCTAGATTTATAATTATTTTATTTTTTTCCTCTTTGTATTTTTCGATATAAGAATTGGAAATGTTTCATAACCCATTGATTTTGTAAATAAAAGCACTGGTTTTCATTCAATCCGGAAAACTATTTTCAGAGCTCACGCAGCCAACTCAATGTATTTCAAATTCGAACCCATAGATATGTGTGTGTATGGGTAATTATGGGTGTCACTGAAGAAGAGCCCCCTAATACACGAGGCATGCTGATAAGGTCGCAGAGACTCGAGCAAAATTGTCTACAATTTAGTCTGAGTTGAGGCGTCGAAGTTGCTGAAACGGAAGAGTCTAAGACAATCGTGAAAGTGTGAATTAAAGGCGTGAATTCAATGTTCAAAACTAGTGTGTTGTGTGTGTGAATGTGGTGTGTAGAGAACATGTTCTGCTATCGATATCTTTTCGTAGTTTTTGCGATTGGGAGCGCGGGTGCTCAGATCATACCTCTCTCGAGATATTGCCAAGATGTGGACGACAGGTGCAGCTGTGCGCCTCAGGCGAATTTCGTGCGAGTCTATTGCCGGGATGAGTACACAATGCTATTGCAGATTACGGATACTGGCACAAACATTTCCTTGAGCTACTTTTCCGATGGAGACGTCCACTGGCTGCCGCGGTTCAACGTCACTCAAGTGGACAAGTTTGAACTCTATGCATACAGTGACTGGTCGGAGACATTCTTCAGGGATCTACTGAATAAGCTCGGAGTGCAACAGGTGCTCAGTATACACTTTCGTGATCGCAATCGCGGTTCGAAAATCCAACCCAATGAGTATTTCTACAATGAGGATTCAGGTACAAAAAATGTGAACAGCTGGATTTTTAGTTCGGTGCCGTCATTGAAATATTTCAAATACGATAGCCGTCGGCATGAGCTGAACGAATCTATTTTCCATGCCTTTGGCAACTTGAAAACATTGGAGCTGCGTCTGTCTGTGCAACGGTTGCCTACGAAGCTCTTCTCCAGCATTGCACACAGCCTGCAAACGCTGTCCATTCGAAATCCGCACATGTTCACATTCGAGCCAGCTCTAATAGAGGAGCTCCAGCAACTGCGCAACTTAAATTTGAAGCTATCACAGCCACCTAAGAACAAGTCCCATCGGCAGCAGCTACAACTGTTCATCTCCATGCATCAGCTGGAGGAATTGCGTTTGTCAGGCGCTACAAGTTACGTGAATGCCACAATGCTCAAGGGAAGCTTAAATCTGCGCATCCTTGGCATCAATCACAACGACCAACTATATAAACTACCCAGCAATCTATTTGTTGATCAAGGCAATCTCGTGCAGCTGGATCTGTCATACAATGCATTGAGCAAACTGCCAGAGAATCTCTTCAATGGCCTGGTTAATCTGTCGCTCTTGGATCTATCCAGCAATAGACTTACTAGCTTATCACGGTGGGTGCAAATGATTTGTGACGTTTCAAAGATGACACTACTCAAGATACGAGGAATGTGTGTCCATCTATCAAAGTCTCTTGAGTCTCTTGGTTTACAGTGCTTAATTTAAATTATTAATTTCGCGATATGAAACAAATCATTATTCTGATTAAGTATATATATCATATACAATATGGCTTATTCTTCTGCAAGTAACCATGAACTGAACAGACTTAATACCCAAACATTTTGTTTTTATTATGACATAGCGATTAGATATTAGTGGTAGTCACTGTAATATTTATACAAATATGAATTATCTATGAACAAAATAATATTCAGATAACCTGTAGTTGAGGTGGAATATATTTATAAAATTGGTTTAATAATTGAAGATTCGTTAATTTTTTAATTAAACTTCATTAATACATGAGATTATCTTTAAAACCCAAATAATTATTTTTCGAGTAGATTAAATAGCTTAGAAACTACAAAAATTTATACTTTCTGTTGTCAATTAACCGTCGGCATTTCAAAATTAGAAAAATAAAACAAAATTTAAAACTTTAATCTTATGAGTAGAATAAATATTTGTATATAGGCTTAGTTAGGCTAGTTCAGTTGTGTTTTAGACTAGACGATTTGATAAATGAGTATAAAATCATAAATGTTTTACTAACCAACACTGTTCCACAGTGAACTTTTTACAACACTGACATCGTTAACGAAGCTGCTGCTGAATCACAACCCGCTGACTGCATTGAATTCGGGCACATTTGCGAGTGTGAATAGTCTGAACCTTATCGATATGCGTGACACATTATATGATGGGAGTCCGCTGTGGATGCCGTTCGATGCGCTCGTCTGCACCAGCGAGGACATCTGTCAGTACAAGTCGATGAACTGGGAATGCGATCCGAAGTGCATCTGTTCGGTGCATCGCGATACACTGGAGCTCTTCATTGATTGTCGAGGAGCAACGTTTAAGGGATTGCCCTTGTTACCTCGCACGGCGCTGGTGAGGACTACGCTCAGGATGAACAACAATAGCATTGCTCAATTGCCGGATGCCAATGATTTTGAGGGATATGCCAATGTGAGCACATTAATTCTGGCCGACAATCAGCTGAGCAGCTTGGATGGACAGAGGCAGCTGCCAAGCAATCTGAGTTTTTTGGATGTGAGACGCAATCGGATCACTGTCCTTGACCAGCAGTCCATCAACTATCTAAACAATAATACAATGAGCCTGGCAATTGGTGGCAATCCGTTCAGGTGCGATTGTTCAGCTCTGCCCCTGTTGAAATTTATACGTGCCCAGCCTCAACGTTTCCGAGATATATCAAATATTTACTGTAGCAGTCGCCCGGACAAGGCATTACAGGAGCTGGAAGTGGATGATGTGTGTCCTTCGTACGTGCTTCTCATTGGGTGCATAATGGGTGGAATTGTGGTTGTGGTTTGCTTGATCAGTGTCGTCTATCTGATCTATCAACAGGAGATCAAGATTTGGCTGTACAATCATAATTGCTGCCTGTGTTGGGTGTCCGAGGAGGAGCTGGACAAGGACAAAACGTACGATGCCTTCATATCCTATTCGCACAAGGACGAGGCTCTAGTTGAGGAATTGCTGCCCAAGCTTGAGAGTGACTTGCACTCTTTTCGTGTGTGCCTCCATGGACGCGATTGGCTCATCGGCGAATGCATTCCCGAGCAGATTGTGCGTACGATAAACGACTCAAAACGGGTCATCATCATCCTATCGCAGCACTTCATTGAGTCCGTTTGGGCTCGAATGGAGTTTCGCATTGCCTACCAGGCTACGTTGAAGGATAAGCGCAAGCGCATCATCATTATCCTCTACAAGGACGTGGAGCATTTTGAGGGCATCGATAGCGAACTGCGCGCCTACCTCAAGCTCAACACCTATCTCAAGTGGGGCGATCCTCTCTTCTGGAACAAACTGCGCTATGCCATGCCCCACAATCGACGCGTTCTCAAGGGACAGAAGAAGCATGCGGGTCCGCTTCTGTAATCTATCCTTAGGATTATTAGCTAATCAAGTATAATCCATAGTGGGAGGCATTTATTTAAGTTATTTAAATTAATGTTCCACAATTTCAAAATTAATATTAGACTCCATTTTCTCGAAATAAACATTTTCTTTTTTGAAGAGTCCTCAATTATTTCGAATTAGATTATTGGAATTACGGTTATTAAAATTACAATTATAGCTCAAATTCAATAAGACAATCTTGTACAGTTTTTAGATTTTTTTTTAATTTTTCGCATTTTCGTTTTGTTTGAAAGTAAAATATTGTTTAATTAAATTCAAAACTTATTCGTTTTTATAGTCATACATTTGACATCGTAAAGCTGTTCTAAAGTCATATATTTTACAGATACCAAGAGTCTTTTTAGGAAAAATTCCGGTCGTCGTGAAAGTTGGCCAACAAGCAATAAATTTTATAATTTAGAGGAGAAAATATTATTCTTGTGGCTAAGCTGCGACAAAATTATAACTCAATTTCAGCGCTTTGATATTAAAAACTCTCTTTAATTTGAAAGCCTTGGGAAACCAATATTCAAAGTTAATTTTTGTATATTGTTTGATTCATCGATAGACAACGAAAAAAATCAATAATTGCTAATTTAACATATGAGTCTTCAATTACATCAATCAATTAACTCGTAGACTGTTATTTATGTATATATAAGACAATAATTAAAGCGCAGCCACTTTATATTGTCATTTAACCAAACAGCTCTTTTGACTTATATTCGATGAAGTTACTTAAATATTTATTCAGATACATGCTCCAAAACGGGCCTAACTCCAACGTCAGACTCTAATTATCCACTTCAGTGATTGTGGTGGCCTTCTCCAGGGATCCAGGGAGTAGTCAGCGGGTGGTGCAAGACGGGAGAGACCAGAGCTCAAGTGAATGCCCATGGCAAATGGCGGCAAATTTTCAGCCTGCTACTGAATATAGAAAATAATGAAAAACATTAACAAAAACAATGAAAAAATATATTTGTAAATTTCGCTTTTACTCAGTCAGCCCTTTTGGCCGCAATTGCTTGGCCTTTTGTGTGTGTGTTTGAGTGGATCTTGAAGATTCATTGCTCACCCGTTGGCCAAAGATTTGTTGGAGTTTTAAAGTGTCATAAAGCAACTGGCATGGAGGCTAAGAAAAATACACAGTTGAAACTCTCAAATCAGAATGTAATATTATATTTCATATTGACATTATTCTGCATATATATCATGACCATTAAAAAAACAACGTAAGCATTTTTTTTTTAATTATTGAAAGTATAATTAAAATGAATAATAAATAACACTTCCGCTCATTAAATGAAGTTTAATAATTATGCAACCCACACCACATCCACTTAATAACAGTTGCAACATTGCGTATACCCAATGTGGCAATTTGTATGCTGTCTCATATGTGTCCCACTAGATATTTGGGGCATGAAATCAGCACACACACAAAGCAACAAATGCTTTTGATAGCTCAAAAGAAACCAAGTTGTTTATTTTGTGACATGTTGAGAGCAGAATTCTAACGTTTCAAGTATTTGTGGCAGCCTCGTCTTCAATAGCAAAATATAAATCTATAATTTAATATTTAATTTAAAATATTAGGAATCTAAAGAACTTTATGCATTTAATTCCAAAAGAAAATAACTGATTTAAATTATATCATTAATAATATTAAAAACCTATAAAGCCAAAATGAACAAATTCGAAAAAATTAGATTAGATTAATTTGAAGTACAGCAACTTAAAGCTATCTACTAATTTCAACGAGTTTCAATTATACTTAAAATATATATGTAAAGCTTGATTAAGAAGTGGGAGTAGCACCCAATCAGGTGAAAACGCTGATAAGTTCAATTTGCAACATGCGGCGAATGCTTAATTTGTAGCACAAGGCAGTGGAAAACAAGGGGCGACTCACACCTTAAATGCTTTTTAATTGGGCATAAAATTGTGTAAAGGTCAGTTTTGTGGATGTGTGCAATAAATTGAATAAGTTATTGTAGTTGCTCTCCACATAATACCAATTATTGCGGGCTTTTGGCTCACTTGTTTAAAAAGTGTTAATTGAGTTGCAGGCGTCGATGCAAAAATGAATTATGACAAACTTGTTTTTGGGTGTTCAACTTTTACTTTTACGTGGCTGCCAGCACAATTTACCAAAGTTTGGCAAGGCCTAATTTCGGAGTCTGATTTTCGACAACGTCCTTGACAATTAACGCAATTTACATTTAAGTACTCGTATTTGTATATGTGAGATACGTCTCACCTGGCCCCAGTCCCATACTCAGTTTCTATTCCTTGTCCGGTTCCTTGTTGTTTTGTCCAAAACTATTCATATATTGAGCCTGAGCACAACTGTCAGCGCCTATTTTGTGTGTGAGTGTGTGTGGCAGTGGGGTGTGTCTTTAAGTTAAATATTGCAATCGCCTTATTGATTTTAGCTATGTATCAGGCCATTGTTCACAGACATTTCCGAAAAAGGAATTTACATGAATATATTTTAAAGCTGCTTTTTAGGGTCAAATGCAAAGTGCTACAATATTTTGATTACTTTTGATTTTTATTTAATGGAATGGCTATTTCTCAAAACAATTTACTCGTTAATGGGTGCCCTAAAACAGATCCACCGTTCTTTGATGATAAGATTCTCAGTATTCAACGAATTTAAATAAAATATTATGGTTAAGTGAGTGAATTTGATTTCGTTTAGAGTGCACAATCTGAAAAAAGCATACATTAATTTAAATTGTTGAATTATGGTCAAGTAATAGGAAAGATTGTGCGCTAGCACTTGAATTTAGTACGTGATAAGAAAAAATCTTGAAATTTTATAATATATATTAATTAAAATATTGGAGATGTCAACAATATTACTAACTTTGCAAAAGCTGATATTTTACATAAATTTATTCAAATTAATTTCAACACTGTATACAATTATATTATTATATTATGTTGAAGCTAGTTTTATAATTATTTTATTTTTTTCCTCTTTGTATTTTTCGAAATAAGAATTGGAAATGTTTCATAACCCATTGATTTTGTAAATAAAAGCACTGGTTTTCATTCAATCCGGAAAACTATTTTCAGATCTCACGCAGCCAACTCAATATACTTCGTTTTCGAATCCATAGATATGTGTGTGTATGGGTAATTGCGGGTATCACTGAAGAAGAGCCCCTAATAGACGAGGCATGCTGATAAGGTCGCAGAGACTCGAGCAAAATTGTCTACAATTTAGTCTGAGTTGAGGCGTCGAAGTTGCTGAAACGGAAGAGTCTAAGACAATCGTGAAAGTGTGAATTAAAGGCGTGAATTCAATGTTCAAAACTAGTGTGTTGTGTGTGTGAATGTGGTGTGTAGAGAACATGTTCTGCTATCGATATCTTTTCGTAGTTTTTGCGATTGGGAGCGCGGGTGCTCAGATCATACCTCTCTCGAGATATTGCCAAGATGTGGACGACAGGTGCAGCTGTGCGCCTCAGGCGAATTTCGTGCGAGTCTATTGCCGGGATAAGTACACAATGCTATTGCAGATTACGGATACTGGCACAAACATTTCCTTGAGCTACTTTTCCGATGGAGACGTCCATTGGCTGCCGCGGTTCAACGTCACTCAAGTGGACAAGTTTGAACTCGATGCATACAGTTACTGGTCGGAGACATTCTTCAGGGATTTGCTGAATGCGCTTGGAGTGCAACAGGTGCTCAGCATACACTTTCGTGATTACAGTCTTGATACGGAAATCCAACCCAATGAGAAAAAAGACCCAAAAGATGTATGCAGGTGGATTTTTAGTTCGGTTCCGTCATTGGAATATTTCAAATACGAGAGCCATCGGCAGGAGCTGAACGAATCCATTTTCAATGCCTTTGACAACTTGAAAACATTGGAGGTGCGTCTGTCTGTGCAACGGTTGCCTACGAAGGAATTCTCCATCATTCCACAAGGCCTGCAAACGCTGTCCATTCGAGAACCGGACATTTTTCCATTGGATCAAAATCTATGGATGAAGTTGCAGCAACTGCGCAATTTAAATTTGGAGCTATCACAGCCACCAGAGAACAAGTCCCATCGGCTGTTCATCTCCATGCATCAGCTGGAGGAGTTGCGTTTGTCAGGGGCTACAAGTTACGTGAATGCCACAATGCTCAAGGGAAGCTTAAATCTGCGCATCCTTGGCATCAATCACAACGACCAACTAAATGAACTACCCAACAATCTATTTGTTGATCAAGGCAATCTCGTGCAACTGGATCTGTCATACAATGCATTGAGCAAACTGCCAGAGAATCTCTTCAATGGCCTGGTTAATCTGACGCTCTTGGATCTATCCAGCAATAGAATAATTTGGCTACCAAGGTGGGTGCAAATGATTTGTGATGTTTCAAAGATGACACTACTCAAGATACGAGGAATGTGTGTCCATCTATCAAAGTCTCTTGAGTCTCTTGGTTTACAGTGCTTAATTTAAATTATTAATTTCGCGATATGAAACAAAGCATTATTTTGATTAAGTATATATATCATATACAATATGGCTTATTCTTCTGCAAGTAACCTTGAACTGAACAGACAGTTAATACCCAAACTTTTTTTTTCATTATGACATAGCGAATTTATACAAATATTAATTATTTATGAAAAAAATAATATTGAGATAATCTGTAGTTAAGATGGAATATATTTATAAAATTGGTTTAATTATTGAAGATTCGTTAATTTTTTAATTAAACTTTATTAATACATGAGATTATCTTTAAGACCCAAATACTTATTTTTTTGAGTAAAAATAAATATCTATATATAGGCTTAGCTAGGCTAGTTCAGTTGTGTTTTAGACTAGACGATTTGATAAATGAGTATAGAATCATAAATGTTTTACTAACCAACACTGTTCCACAGTGAACTTTTTACAAATCTGACATCGTTAACGAAGCTGCTGCTGAATCACAACCCGCTGACTGTATTGAATTCGGGCACATTTGCGAGTGTGAATAGTCTGAACCTCATCGATATGCGTGACACAGAATATGAAGGGATTCCGCTGTGGATTCCGTTCGAGGCGCTCGTGTGCACCAGCGAGGACATCTGTCAGTACAATTCGGAGCACTGGGAATGCGATCCGCAGTGCATCTGTTGGGTGCATCGCGATACCAAGGAGCTCTTCATTGATTGTCGAGGAGCAACGTTTAAGGGATTGCCCTTGTTACCGCACACGACGCTGGTGAGGACTACGCTCCGGATGAACAACAATAGCATTGCTCAATTGCCGGATGCCAATGATTTTGAGGGATATGCCAATGTGAGCACATTAATTCTGGCCGACAATCAGCTGAGCAGCTTGGATGGACAGAGGCAGCTGCCAAGCAATCTGAGTTTTTTGGATGTGAGTCGCAATCGGATCACTGTCCTTGACCAGCAGTCCATCAACTATCTAAACAATAATACAATGAGCCTGGCAATTGGTGGCAATCCGTTCAGGTGCGATTGTTCAGCTCTGCCCCTGTTGAAATTTATACGTGCCCAGCCTCAACGTTTCCGAGATATATCAAATATTTACTGTAGCAGTCGCCCGGACAAGGCATTACAGGAGCTGGAAGTGGATGATGTGTGTCCTTCGTACGTGCTTCTCATTGGGTGCATAATGGGTGGAATTGTGGTTGTGGTTTGCTTGATCAGTGTCGTCTATCTGATCTATCAACAGGAGATCAAGATTTGGCTGTACAATCATAATTGCTGCCTGTGTTGGGTGTCCGAGGAGGAGCTGGACAAGGACAAAACGTACGATGCCTTCACATCCTATTCGCACAAGGACGAGGCTCTAGCTGAGGAATTGCTGCCCAAGCTTGAGAGTGACTTGCACTCTTTTCGTGTGTGCCTCCATGGACGCGATTGGCTCATCGGCGAATGCATTCCCGAGCAGATTGTGCGTACGATAAACGACTCAAAACGGGTCATCATCATCCTATCGCAGCACTTCATTGAGTCCGTTTGGGCTCGAATGGAGTTTCGCATTGCCTACCAGGCTACGTTGAAGGATAAGCGCAAGCGCATCATCATTATCCTCTACAAGGACGTGGAGCATTTTGAGGGCATCGATAGCGAACTGCGCGCCTACCTCAAGCTCAACACCTATCTCAAGTGGGGCGATCCTCTCTTCTGGAACAAACTGCGCTATGCCATGCCCCACAATCGACGCGTTCTCAAGGGACAGAAGAAGCATGCGGGTCCGCTTCTGTAATCTATCCTTAGGATTATTAGCTAATCAAGTATAATCCATAGTGAGAGGCATTTATTTCTGTTATTTAAATTAATGTTCCACAATTTCAAAATTAATATTAGACGCCATTTTCTCGAAATAAAAATTTTCTATTTTGAATAGTCCTCAATTATTTCGAATTAGATTATTGGAATTACGGTTATTAAAATTACAATTATAACTCAAATTCAATAAGACAATCTTGTAAAGTATTTTACACGAAATTATCCTTTCCAAGGTAGACTTGCACAATTCTACCCATGGGCCATTGTAATATTTATTTTTTTTTTTTTTCGCATTTTTGTTTTGTCTGAAAGTAAAATATTGTTTAATTAAATTCAAAACTTATTAGATTTTATAGTCATACATTTGACATCGTAAAGCTGTTCTAAAGTCATATATATTACAGTTACCAAGAGTCTTTTTAGGAAAATTTCAGTCGTCGTGAAAGTTGGCCAACAAGCAATAAATTTTATAGTTTATAACAGAAAATATTATTCTTGTGGCTGGGACAAAATTAGAACTCAATTTCAGCGCTTCGATATTAAAAACTCTCTTTAATTTGAAAGCCTTGGGAAACCAATATTCAAAGTTAATTTTTGTATATTATTTGAATCAGCAACGAAAAAAATCAATAATTGCTAATTTAACATATGAGTGTTCGATTACAATAAGCAATTAACTCGTAGACTGTTATTTATGTATATATAAGACAATAATTAAAGCGCAGCCACTTTATATTGTCATTTAACCAAACAGCTCTTTTGACTTATATTCGATGAAGTTACTTAAATATTTATTCAGATACATGCTCCAAAACGGGCCTAACTCCAACGTCAGACTCTAATTATCCACTTCAGTGATTGTGGTGGCCTTCTCCAGGGATCCAGGGAGTAGTCAGCGGGTGGTGCAAGACGGGAGAGACCAGAGCTCAAGTGAATGCCCATGGCAAATGGCGGCCAATTTTCAGCCTGCTACTGAATATAGAAAATAATGAAAAACTTTAACAAAAACAATGAAAAAATAAATTTGGCAAATTTCGCTTTTACTCAGTCAGCCCTTTTGGGCGCAATTGCTTGGCCTTTTGTGTGTGTGTTTGAGTGGATCTTGAAGATTCATTGCCCACCCGTTGGCCAAAGATTTGTGGGCGTTTCAAAGTGTCATAAAGCAAATGGCATGGAGGCTAAGACAAATACACAGTTGAAACTCTCAAATCAGAATGTAATATTATATTTCATATTGACATTATTCTGCATATATTTCATGACCATTAAAAAAACAACGTGCGCATTTTTTTTAATTATTGAAAGTATAATTAAAATTAATAATAAATAACACTTCCGCTTATTAAATGAAGTTCAATAAATTGTGTGCCTAATGCTTTACAAAATTTCCCATTTGGCAGCTATATAATAACAAACATACATTTTTTTTTTTAAGTAATGGCAAACTCAAAGAGTCGAAACAGTAAATGGAAATTGATTGCAGGAGTCACACTTTACGACTGCTGCCGTGGCAATCATTTCAGCTAGTTTTTCATATACATCCAAACACGGCTGTCCGTCCGTTTGTTCGACTGTCCGGCGTAGTTATCACAAGCATCTGTTCGCAGCTGCTCTTCATTTATCAAAAGTCTCGAAAGAGAACTATAAAAATCTGCTTGTAGCTGCTGCAGCCATTTTCCAGAAATTTTTTTCCTTGCTTCCAAAAGTATATGACCGTACGTGACCTAGTCGGGTGCATACTATTTGCGAAACTGTAGCCGATGACCCAAAACAGTTGCCAAATGTCGAGTGTGCACGACACACAAGGGATTAAAGCCGACATTATAAGTTCATATATATAAAACTGTGGATGGGTGTGGAATTGTCTATATATATGTATATTGGTGTGTGGGTGTGTCTAATACACACAGGAGCACACACAAGCACACTCACACACACATAATAAGGTATCGACAGCGCGTCATTTGAGACATTCAACTAGCCACACACAAATCATAATAAACGAGCATATTTGAGAACATATATATATATATATATATATAGATAGATCAATTCGATATTATGTGCTGGCGACTGCATTTGTCTGTGCTGGCTGCAGTTGCATTTGATTGCTTTTGATTCAATTGCCGGTTACCACAATTTGCTGAGGTTTCATTTATCCTTTAGAAACCGAATGTTATTGGCTGGGTTAAATTTAGAGTCAGCCTGCATCAGTTGCACCACAAATACAAAATGAAACCTGCAATTGTATAGAATTTCACTCGATGCAAGGAATATAAATATATATATATATAAATCGAATTGAATCATATAGATTTTTTAAATTAGTTTAAAATACCCAATATATGCAAGTTAAATTTAATAAATTCAAACTCAATCTGAAACTTTATTACAATAAACTAGAATGACATATTGGCAAGAATTATAAGTGAGACTTGGCTTTAATTATTTCCAATTGCTTGCTTTATGTTTTCCCGTTTTGAATGATAATTATATAATCGTGACATAGTCCATAGTATTTGTTGATAACAAAATGTCAAATTTCAAAAATCGAGGTTATCCGCAATAGATTTGTGCTGAATTTTATTAACAACTTGTTCGCAAAGCTCGCTTTAAACAAATTTTAAAATATGACAATATATTTGTGCAATATTCATTTGTCTGGTGATTCAATGGTGGATTTTATCTCAACCAATGACATTGCATCGAAATACGATCTAATCTTAATGTGTTGTTTTCTAATCTGAAAGGACTTGATGATGATAATTCAAATTCAATAGAATAAGAAAAATTGCATTTTAAAGCACTTAGGTTTGTATAAATAATGATCAGACGCAAAACTAATTAAATGTGTAACGAAGTCAAAAAATAATATAATCTCATTCCGTTTATACATATATATATTTTTTTTATTGGTTATTCAATAATTATATTAAACCAATTTTAAATCGAATGGGGTTTTTTTGCAAGTTTAGCTTCACACTTTAAATTATTTTTCCAGACCAGTTTTATTTTTAGTAGCCTGTGGTCAAAGTAAAAAAAAATATTTATTTTGACATGGCCTAGACAACTTTTACTTTGAGTTTCATACCGAATAAAATAAATCTAATTTTTAAGACCATCACAAATTGGAAAGTGGAATCGATTTAATGCGCTACTTACTTATAATAATAGCCAATAATTAATAAATTATTATTGACCACAAATGAGATATATTACAAAGCAAACAAAACAATTGATTGTGAAATATACCCACAAATTAATATGGCTGAATAGAGTTCCAGTACGTTAGGTAATCCAATTAGTTGTGCATGAAAGCATAGTATACAGCAATATCTACGTAAAAAATCGTCCTATTCTAGCCCAGTTAACCGTTATGCATAGTCACAGCTTGTAATTTAGAATTACGTCGGAAGTCCAACTGGTCAGTTGGTTCGCTCTTGATATGTGCTATAGAAACACGAACCGAAATACCAAGTAAATCTAAGTCAAGAAACAATTGTTGACAGCTGCAATCGCATTGCCTTAAATCCGCGCCATCTGCCATCGAACATTAATCCACGCATTTGTCTTTGTCTGCACAAAGTGTAGTTCCCAATGTCAACAAAACGGGACAAAAAAAATCAATCGCTCAAACCACACACACCTCTTTTCCCCACTTTGTGTGACACATTAATCAAAAACTCATTTCGTGCGGCCAGAGGCTCCTCCTTGCTGAGGCCTAGCCACTGCCATCAGTCCGTAGACCCAAGTGATTAGTTGTGCGTTGTGTCCGCTGCAGTTCAGTTCAGTTCAGTTCGGTTCGGTTCGGTTCGGTTGGTTTTTGCCCAAATGCGCTTGTAAATTGCATTGAATTATTCATTTATGGGCCAGTGCAGACGTTTTGGCTGCCTTGGCACTCTGTTTCCAATGGACGAGAAGAGTCCAATATGTAGATGAATATCAGTATTAAAGCTAGAGCAAGTGGTACAGTAATAACTTTGAAAATAAGAAAAACTTTCCTCGCCGAACTATTCTGATCAACATATTATTGAAAATATTGTCTCATTCTTTGTTCCAAAAAAAATTAAATTATTATAGCATTTAATGAAATTTAATTTTCCTAATGCAATTTTCCATAGAGAGATGGATTTGTTTAAGCATTGAGATCACATCTAATAAATATATTTTGTGGGAACAGAGTATCTTTCGGTCTGTAGTTGGCAACTTCCTATTTTTTGGACAAGTCTGTTTTTTTTTTTTTGTAAATAAATTTGCAACGTGAACTTGACAGGCGGGCGTGGTAGATGTTGGGTGTTGGCAACAGCACTCAGTCAATTAATAGCGCCACTCGTGGCATTTATCTTCAGTGGCAGCCGAAATTCGTTGCACTTGCCGTCTTGAATATGAAAAGCGCCAGCACAAATTAAATTGATTGACACCTCGAACAAAAGCAATTTACTAAAGACCCAAAATACACACGATTTCATTCATTATTGAGTGGTAAATCCCAACTCATTATGAGCGACCAATAGAATATCAAATAACAAACAATTGTGCTAGCAGTGAGGTCGCAGAAGCTAGTTAACCAATCCAAAAGTCAGTTAACATTTCGAGTGGTTCGAGTGGCAACTACAAAGGATAACAGCCACAAAGGATAACAAACAATAACCATATCGACAATGCTGGAGAGAATGTTGAAGCTGAATGCTCGTGATCTGTTGGTATGTGTCTATATCTAAATATTTTTTTAATTTATATTGTACATCTAGCAGAGGGTATTAGAATTTAGGCATAAAATATTGGTAACACCCGTTTTAGCGTTTGGCATAACAGCCATTGTCTATAATCCTTATCTATCTGCCCACTTAATTATTCTTGAAAACCTAATCAAAAATGTACACAATTAATTTTTATACAAATTTCTGTTCTTACAATTTTTTATTTACAGTACTAGTCAATCTAATACCACATTGTCAGCAAAAATAACAGAAACTTATTTAAACTTGCCTCGAGCAAATGTAAAGCACACATACATAAACACATACATACATCTGAACACATAATTAAATGTAGATTAAGCGACAATTTGGGTGTATGTAAACAATCTGTATGCAAATACCTTTTAAGTAGTTAAAGCAAAAGTAGACAAGTGGTTTATGTATAAAATCAGGAACCGCACCGAATAAACAAAATAATAAACATGTGTCGTTAATGATAAATGACTATAACATTTAAAACAAAAAATAAAATTTCAGTTCAATGAAATTCAAAGTGATTTTATTGATATCAATAAATTGAAAGTATGTCAAATCTTATTAAATAGTTTTTTTGTATTGCAAAATGTGTGAATGTAAATCTTTCTGTGCATTTGTTAACTTGGTATATAACATTTTCATACTATTTATTACATTTATGTCATCTTGAATCGGCTTCAACGAAAACAATTGAACAAAACTTCGAAAAACAAAAAAACCTAACTTTTTTGGGGAGATAGTGTGTAAACACAGAAAATTAAATCTTTCTAAAGATCTGAGGTATTTTTAGTTATGTTTTGATTTGGGGCGACCGCGACCCAGTTTCTTGGCGCGCAGCTTGGACATGTGCGACATGACCAAATAGCTGCCCGGCAGAGCGAGAAGCAGCAGATACACTTTCACAAACATAACCATGTCAAAGGTCGAGTTCCATTTGTTGGGCATATCAACGCTAAAGCGTTTTGTTTCATCCAGGTAGGGTATGCTGCGCAGCAGAATAACTCCTTCGCAGATAATGCCCATGGGATAGAGAGGAATCCAAATAGTGTAGCGCAGCCAGGTGAGCAAACCATTCTCCCGTTTCAACAACTGGCTAACATAGTAGGGATACCTAAGGGTTAAAGAAAATGTAAGTTGTTATTTAATTAAAATGTAGATTGAATACTCACCGCACCAGTTCCACCAATGACCATATAATGAATACATAGAAGACCACCGGCTTGGCATGCATGCGCGGCTCCATTTCGATCATAAGGAATAGTATAAAGTTGCGTCCGGAGATTTGAAAGAAGGGCACCAGCGGGCTGCCCTTAGAGTAGCCAAATAGTGGATGCATTACCTCCATATATTGCATCAGTTGAACAAACTTAAACGATGTGCCCACATACTCGTACGTATGCTTTATGCTGGCGGGTCCGTCGCGGATATAGAGCACGCCCATGATGATCAGAATGTGCAGATAGCCAACAAACATGGCCAGATTGTATATGACTAAATAAACCTTCTTAGCATTTTCTGTAAAGTGAGAATTAGGTGATAAAGTAAAGTGTCTACAAATAATTGTTACGACAATTTGAAGAGTCCCCGTTTAGATGCTCACCCCTAACGTAACCGATTTCCTGCTTCTGGAGATTGTTATACTCCTCCACATAATCCTCGCGCACATCCCGCACATCTCGCTCGTCGCCCGGCGGATCGTTTGGCTCCCCATCATCCTCGGTGCGCCAGCGATCGAAGTCAACACGCAGCCAATGTGGTTTCTGTGGCGTTGCAATAAGACGTTCCCACCAACTCGGATGCGTCTTGTTAATGACCAGCTCAATCTTGTGGTCTGTTACAGTTAATGCGGGATTCTCATCATCTACTTCCTGATAGAAATGCAGCTGAAATTTGTATGCATTCCGGCCTTGTGCTCCAACGCCATTAGCTCTGAACGACAGCGTTGTGGGCGTGAGATCCGTAATGACGCCCTGCAACCACATTGTTGGTGATGTTTACAATTTATCGATTTTTCGCTATCTGCGAAATAATTATGTTTGAACTCACCTGTGCATCTTTTAGGTCCACCTTCAGCAGTAGCGTGTACTTTGTTTGCGACCAATACACAAATGGACTTAACTTGGTGGATACCATTGGATTTGCATTAGACATGGGTGACATATTTCTTTCTTTCCTTTGGGTGGGCTCTGCCGACTATTGTCGGACTTTGAATAACAAAATTTTATTAGCTGAATATTAATTAAACTATTCCATGTGATAGTAGCAACATTAATTTACAATTCATTGTCAACAGGTCTCCGCAAAAGTTATTATTAAATTATGAATTTTTTTTGCAATTGCAAAACGTCAAACAAGTGATTTTTTCAGCGTACAACTGGTAAATGCGTTTCATGCGCACGAGCACACAAGATTGCAAGCCTGTTCGATAGTTTCTGCTTATTTCGATTACAATAAGTCAGCTGTGCCTTGTGCACACGCTTAGCAGCTGAATGCTACGGCACTCGCACCTATGCATCAACTGCTTCAATCCAAAGGGCGCCAATATTTAAAAATTTAATAAGGCGCATTGTTGAGTAAGGTCAAAATAGAAATATATTTTAATGGCTCTTCATGCAATATTGTGCTAAAACAAGATTATAAAATGCAAAATAAATATAAATGTATAAATAATTTTGGCAAAATCATTTTGATCCACTTAATTTTTTCATAAGCTTTATTTTTAGCCACTCTATCTTGTGTGTGTGTGTGTGTGGATGATTGTGTTTGGGGGGGTATCTGTAAGTTGTTTTGGGTCAGTTTGATTTATGAGACTTAGTTGGAAGCCCGCATACAAAAATGACTGAACAGCTGAGGGCATTTTCTGTTGCGGCCAGCTGCTCAAATTTTGCAACTGGCCGTGTTTTTTATTTTAAGATTTTGTGCTTTTCATATCCTTCCGCCGTTTACTTCCTTCCTAGTGCTTAAACAAGAGAAGAAAACAATGTTTTGCAATTCGACAGCATCGAACAATGGAGCATACGTGTTATCAGAGACATTAATCTTAGAAACTGATTTAGTTTTTGTTAATCTCTTTCCCCTTTTACATGAAATCTTTTTACTTTGCAGGCATCACAAAGCACATCAAATTTTCATCTAATTTATGCACACACAAAGGCAGTTACAACAATAAAATGTTGCGTTTTCTCAAAAACCGTTGATATGGAACAGTCTCCACACCGACCCCCCAATCTATCTGTCCAACTGTCTATATAGCGCCATATTTGCATATATATATATATATATATATATATATATATATAAACGTCAGTGAGTGTGTTTGTGTGCTCACTATAATGACGTCATGCTGTTGGAGTAGCTCGCTGAGCTCCTAAAATGTCATAGGAAAGGTAAGTGAAATTTATACATATATAAATATACAATAAATATCGAATAGACGACTAAACATCCATTCAATTGCAAAGTTCTCAATGCAAGCCCCAGAATGATTTAATAAAAATAACTTAATATTAATTATTTCATTGAGACCTTTGATTTGACTTACGTTATGTGTTTTAGGCCATTTGACCTTGTAAACAGTCCTTGTTAATGGCGTAACTAGCAGCTAACATAACCGTAATACCATGACAGTTACAGTTTGTTAGTTAGACTCAATGTCGAGCAACATGAAAGCTCGGCTAATTTCCGTTTCGATTTCCGCCCAAATATTTTTTAGTTATTTCAATTTTTATTTCTCTTGTTGATGTTGTTGTTGTTTTTGTTGTTGCTTTTAACTAGCAAAGGTCAAGTAAACAAGTTGCTTAGCAAGAGGTAAATTGGTTGTAGTGTATGTGTTATAACTGTTTTTGTTGTGCATATATGTGTATGTGTGTGTATATATATATAGACTCATATGTGTGCCTGCGTGTTAAATTATAATTGTCGCTCTGAGCATATCAGTAAATAAAAGGACGGATACACTATACAAATTAGAGACATGTGCACAGCACAGCGAACAATGCAACGTACAAAAAAGGATATCTTAAAAGCAGTGCAAAGCTCATGTTTCCAAATTTTGTTAGACTTAAATTATTTATGTCTTTATCTTTATTTTGGCAAGTATAAGTAATTTCTCCTCTACAAGGCTTAAGCTTTGGCTTAAATAAATCAGATACTTCAATCTTGTTAACATTTGGCGCTTTAATTCCTTTTTTTACATTTGCTGCTTTTTTATGATTTAAGAAGTTATAGTCGAAATTTTAGTATCCTTTTCCGAATATGAGATTTTAATTTATCAATTTCTACATAGATAGCTTTATTTTTATCAAATCTCTTTATTCTAATATGCACAATATTTTTTGTTTTTATTCATTTGGTACAAACTTATTAAATGCTGATTTTCCAATATTAAATATAGACTAAGTATTAGGGCATATGGTCCGGAACTTGGATTTAAAACTAATAAAAGTGTAAAAAAAAAATGTCATTTAATAGAAAAACTAAAAAGTATGTTACTACATATATGGATATCCATATATTATAAGGCATCTGTCATTCGCTACTTGTCTGGAACTTGTCAATTTTTTTTTTCCTAATTTTATTATAACAACAAAAATTATATTTGCGGTATGTTTTCCGCTTGTTCGTAAGTGTGTCTATTTTTGTGTTATTGTTGTTTTTATTAAATGTTTTGCGCACGTGTTGGTAAACTAATCCAAACACAGTGTCTTCGGGACACATACACACACACACACACTCATACACACACACATATATAACGAGACGCAGCCACAGCTGGCAAACAGTCGCGACGGACATTAATATTAACGTTAAAGCCACAACAAAATAACATCAACAAAAGTATCATCAAACAAGCTCCGTTTAATACGAAAACACACACATACAAAGTTAAACACACACACACACACACACTCAATCAGAGAGCGAAAGAGATAGTATTACAGTAGTCACTCGCAAACTAGAACTAGAACTTCGTATTCATTTTTCATTCTTTTTTTTTTGTAAATGGCAAAATAAATAAAAGAATAAACACATTGTAAATAAATAAGGGGAAAATAATTCGACCATTTGCAACAGAGCCCACTGTAGTGTGTCTGTTTGCGGGGTGTGTGTGTGTGTGTGTGTGTAAGCATAGAGCGAGATGGAGCTTGTTGACATGTGCTTTGAGCTGGCTTTTCCGGTGCGTTTCAGTGTCGCTGCCATGTTTTTCCGACGCGACGCTTTTCAGTTGGCGGCGAGCGTTTTCTTCGATCAAAACGCGGGCAGCCACGCGGCTGCTTTTAATTTTGGGACTTCCGAATTTGTTTTTTGGATAACTGTGCGCTCCTGCAATTGTTACATTTACGCGTGTGTGTGTTTGTGGGTGTGTGTGTGCGTGTGTGTGTGCGTGTGTTAGTGAGTCTTAGAGAACAGCTGGCAAGATGGCTTTGGTGGCGCATCGCATGATGCTGCCGCCGCGCCGTCGTCGCACACATCAGCAGGTGGCGAGCAATAAGGTTGGCGTCCTTCTCGTGCCCAGTTTGGCGGACTACATCAACGGGCAATCGGATCAGCAGCAACAGCAGCCGGCTCAGCAGCCTTCGGAGTTGCAGGCTGGGGACAGCAACACTGCCGTAGTAAGTGCAACAAGTTGCAATAACAATTGTTCTAAGGCTCAACTCGTGCGTTGCATGCCAAGAAACATTGTCAAGTGGCCCGCTCGCTTCTTATCCTTCTGCTGGAAAATACCACTAACTGCCACTCCCCGCATCCGAATTTCTGCGTCTGTTTATCTAGTTTGCTTTTCGGTTTTCTCGTGTTATTTTTTTCCTTGACTGGCGCCAACTTTATGCGGCTCATTGGCCTCAGTCTTGGAATGTTGTTTTTGTTCTCTTCTGTTTTCCCTTTTTTATTATTTTGTATTACATTGTTGTTGCCGCTGGTCAGGATTTTTTATTTGCATGTTGTTAAGAAAATTCCAGTAAATGCTTCAAATATATCTTTATACTTTTTGGGAACATCAGCTCAAGCTAATACAAGATCTTATCCAGCTGCTTGTATTATAAAAACTTCAACGAATTTAAATCTATACATTCGTAGTACAAAATTTAAAATATAGATGTAAGAATTCTACTTTGGACTCTATATATTCGCTATATTTTTTATTAAAATCTCGATAGTTAAAGACTGAACATATAATTTTTTAAGTTAGTTGTTATGGTATATAAAATATATACACACACTTCCACTTATCCCTTATCTACATGTAGCATAATTTTTTCAAACTACTAACTCTACCAGATATTATCTATTAAATGCTATTTATAAAAAATCCAAATGGTATAACCAATATTTTATTCAACCAGTTCCAATGTTCAGGCGACAATAATTGTAATTCACTGTTCGTGATTTTCTTTCGATAAATGTTAAAGCAATTTGATGTCATTCGTTTCACAAAACACAATTAATATCCAACGCTCCAACGCCCCCAACAGAATTTTAAATGCTATTGCCACATAATTGAAAAGGTGTCGTATTTTATTTTTGATTTGGTGACATCGAGTTTCCTTTGTGTTTCCACAGTTGAAAGGCGATGAAAACAAACAATAATTTATTAAGTAGAACAAGAGGTAAACCAACCTAACTGTTTTCCCAACCAATCAATATGCATTAGGTCTTGGCCGTGACACGCCATATATAAAAATTGTTATTTGTATAGCTCGAGTTGCTTGATTAACAATTGCTTATGCTAATTGCCAAGCCATTTAAGATTGACAATTGATAGTTCCCAAACAAAATGGGAGTTTCCTGTAACGAGTGGGAGGCGTAGAAGTGTGTAAATCCAAGCAATTTTCGTGTAAACATGGTTGATTATTGGGTTTAATTACACTCCAATGAATATACAAGATAATTCTGTAACTACAAGTTAACTTTCTCATGAAAAAACCTACACAAATTCTAATTGATATATTGCTTCCAGTTTAACACTTCGACTTACCTATTTGCCACAGAAACCCCTCTATTTTAATAAAAAAAATGTTCAATAATTTGCCAAGGCTTAACGACTTTCCATAATAAAATGCAGCTTTAATTATCAACAATATTGATTTTCCTTTTAAAGATAGTTTCAGTTTTAGAAATAACTTTTTTTCGATACCTTATTAACCTAATGGTCCCAGTGTGCTTAAGCCTATGGCAACACATAGTCGCGTGCCCTTGATTCCCAGTTAGTAGAGACGACAACCAACAAGCTTTTGCAGAAAGCTTTACTGAAAGCACTTTTTAAGGAACTTTTACAAAGCTCTCTGCAAGTATGAAAACAGGTCCATGACCAATTAGCTCTTAAGCCTTTAATGAACTACTGAAGATTTATGCGGTGTTTTTGGACGGGGGCAGGCATTTAGTGACCGCAGAGAGCCAAACGGTTTGTACCCATAATAAATCGGGCATTGAAAATTGACACAAATTGAAATAAATGACGATGCGTTGCGGAGTTGTCGTGTTGAAATCGAGTAACAAGTTGACTTGTTGATGTAGCACATTTGCTTTTGTTTATGGCAAATGTTTATTGAGATGGTGCCGCATATTATGTGCACATATAGCATTTGTTTATGTTTATTGAAATTGTGCTGACTTAAGTCAATGTATGCCACACCAACTGGGCGAGAACGCGAAATTTTGTTTAGTAATCAGTTTGAGCAGGGCCTACAAACATCACCAAAATGTGGTACTTCCTCGAGCCTGCCGCCTACGTGGAGGTGCCCAGCAACTCCCATCTTTGCCAGGGGAAAGATCAAGCAGTACAGCTGGAAGTAGCTGAGATCATCAGGCAGGCAGCGCTTGAACATGAGGTTAAGCAGCAGAAAAACTTTATGGATGGAGACCGTCAAAAAATCAAAACCCAACCAAAGTAACAAATAAAAAATTAAATAATGTAAATGTTAATCGAGTATAAGATTTATATTATATAATTGGAAATATAAGGAAACCAATAAGGGTGAAATACTGAGAGACTAGAAAAGCGTATACACATATCTATTATATATATATATATATATATATTATAAGTCTCTTTGAAATAATCAAGTGTTTCAGATATTCATCGTTTCGATATTTTTGAACTAACCATAATTGAAAAATTGTCACTCTGGTCAGGAACAGGCTTTGATTTATATGTCACAATCTCAACTTGTCGAAATAAATATCAAATATTTTCTGCAGCTCGAAATAAATTTCATATATTTTCTGCACTTCGAAAATTTCCAAGTTCGATGTCTTTCTCTGAGCCTGATATGTCCGAGCTGCCAGCAGCCTTTGAGGTGGTGGATGGAACCAAGAAGCGACGACCAGCAATTTTGCACACTGCACACGAACGTGAGGGCAAGCAGATTAATCGCATTATAGAAGAGGCCCAGAAGGAGTACGAGGCATTGGTCCATGAGCGCAGTGTTGCAGAGTTGGCACGACGGGAAACCATTATCGCTAAAACTTATCCACCGTATTCGACCGACAGAGCAACTTTGTGGGCTGAATACCAGGCAGAACTGCAATATCTACAGGAATTGCTTGATGAGGAACTTTACTGTATTAAAAAAAACCAAGGATTGTTAAAATGATTTCGAATTACAACAGCTAAAAAAAATAACCGTTGAGAATTTCCTGAAATTAAATCAATTAAAAATGTAAAGTGAGATTAGGTGACAAAAACTCAAGTTATCAAACTATGACGATTCGACACTTAAAATTAATGCAAATAAGCAACTAGTTCATGGAGGCCTTACAAGTTACCTAAGGATGATTATGAAACCGTATAAATAGCAAAGTTTCTGTGAGCATCTTGTAACTAAAATGGAAAATTGTCATAATTAATGCAGGTCGAGCTAGCCAGCGATTTGTTCCTTGCTGAAACTTTAATTAAGTTGAACTTATCTCTGCGCTACACATGAGACCAAAGGCCTCGCTCTCCCACTCATTCACACTCTCTATCCCTCTCGCTCTCTCTGTCTCTCTCTCTCATACGCTCTGTTTCTCTGAGTGTGCACGCACTCGACACAAACTGTGCTCAAATATGCAAATGAATGTGGCGCTGGCACTTCAAATGCGTCTTTACACCCCATACACACACACATACCACACACACCCACAGACACAAACAAACACACACCTTGGGGAACATGCATTTTGGTCATGTTTACAATGTCAGCTAGGATAACATGCAGGCGCATGAAAAGTTGTCATTGTAGACGAAGCTTTTAGAGAGGCGGCCTTAGCAATGTCAGCAAATTAGGGCAAAGCAATGGAAGAATGAGAGAGCACAAACAGCTGTTTGCCAGCCAGAGAGAGTGAGGGAGAGCTTGAGCCCGAGAGCCGAAAAAAGAACTCATGCAACGCCCACACACAGCTGACTGAGAGCGTGCTTTTAACGAGCCTTGGCTGAGTCGTTCATCGCTCGTTAAGTTACCGATACCTGACACACAGCTTCGTCTTCGTTTGATTGTACGTCTGTGTGTGGGTATGTGTGTGACATGTAAACAAAGCGTTCGCTCTGCCACTGCTGCTGCTGCTTCTGCTGCTGCAATGCAGAGCAACCGAGCGACCCACATCGTGTGGGATGGCTTTCAATTTCGTTTAACCTGAGACACGACGACATAGCCATCCTCGGCATTGGTATCGTGTTCGCTTTCAATTTCGTATTTGTAATTCGTTGCTGGCCGTTGGACGGCTCAGTCGTGTTTTTGTTGTAGTACCTCGCGCGTGTTCCGCTGTCGTCGTTGCCGTTGTCGTCGCGGCGTCAGTAGCAGCAGCAGCAGCAGCAGCCGTAGCAGCCGCAGCAGTTGCCGCAGCAGCACTTTGCATTGGGAGTCTTGTTACGAGGCTCGGTCCGTGTTCTCGCCTGCACTTTGCACGTCGCGTTTCCCTTTGTCTGACAAACAACAACAGCAAATATATATAGAACTATTTATAAAATACTATAAAAACAACATGAAATTTCTACACTTTTTCTACAAATTAAATTAAACGCAAGTTGTTCAATTCAGTGCAATTTCAAGTGCAATTCGCCAATCCGCCATTGAGTTATTAAATGCCTTAGCAATAATTTTGTGTATAAAAAAATCGCCTTACAGCAAGAAATCACGTTAATAATTCAACAATACGAATATGGCTGCCGATACGTGTCCAGTGCATTGTTTATTAATAATGCTTCAATTACAGTGCAAATGTATGACCATTTTTTAAGCGAATACGTAAAAATTTATTTGTATTTCCCCGAAGGCAACCACAGCAGATATCTGCAATTTGATCATACAATATCTTTAAAAAGTCATCAATGTCGTCCTGGCCAATGGCGACACTTGACTGACAACTGTCACCATGCAACAACAGCAAGAACAACAATCAATGCAGTGAAATGCAATCAATAAAATATATAAATACAACATATATAATAATATGTAATTTTGGTTGTCGTGTGTCCATTTTACTTCAAGCACAAATAGTCCGAATCCATTTTTCAATGCATGTCATATATCTTAAATATACTAACATACTTTAAAGAAAGTTTTAATTTTGAATAAACAATAACACGTCTTACAAATAAATATAATATATTAATAATAATATAAAAATAAAAATAAAATATGATCGAATTTATAAAAATATCCAAATTAAAAAATAAGTCATAAATAACCATAACAAATCCCAATAACTCTTTGAATTTATATTAAATATTAAATTAGTTATATTTATTTAACTAATTGCGCGTAATCTTTGAATTATTTATCAATTTTAAGGATATACAATCTGTTCAGATGATATTACCCCAAATAAATTATTAACCATCTAAAATATGCCTAAAAATTGATCACCAACATTTTTAAATACGACTCGGAAGCGAATCAATTATTAAATCAAAATAATTGCAATAAAAAAATAGTCAATTTCAAATCAATGGGAAACAGCTTTTATCAACAGTTTTTCCAATTTGAAACCTTATTTTTATATAATCCCAGAAAATTGCAGATAACAAATAATAAATGTGTAAAATAAGCAAACACCTAAAAATGTATTATAAACCAAATCGAAGAGACGGCGGCTAACGCTGCCACATGTCAGCGGCAACAACAGCATTTACAGTCAGCAAACAGCAAATGGCAACAACAACAACAGCAATAAAAATAACAAACCATGCAACAAAACTGTGTGAAAAATGATAATGACAGCCGCAACTGTGGTAGCCACAGCCAATACGAAAAGTGATTACTTATATACATATATAAATATATATATATATATATATATATATATATATACATAGATATACATTATTATATCTGCTTATAGGGGAGGACAGTTGGCGGTTGTTAAATGAGTTAATTACCCACACAAAGGATACGCGAATAAGAATCGTGCATCGATTTTACTTTATTTTGACTCCATTAATTGCAAATTATAACCCGCTGAGCCCGCAGTAAAGCTCGACCCACATTGCGTATACGCCATGTGCCTCCCGGCACTTTCGTAACGCCTTCACCCTCGCCCCCATTTTAAAGCAATTACGCTAATACGTGTCACTTAATTAGGGGTCTGCACTTCAATGAGAGTCATTAAAAAATAAAACATAAGCAAAACAACAAATGCAAATGTGAAAATATTTGTTTTGTTTGTTTGTTTGTTTGCTTGTTTGCTATAAGATTCCCATATCTACTGTTACCGCCAGCAGCTAGTTGTGACAACTTTGTTCAGGTTCCTGTTGTTTGTCAGCACATGCTCTTCGTTTTCCCTCTCAGCCGCCCACTCGACTATTTCTGAAGTGTTATGCATATCTTTGGGTCGGGTTTGAGCGTTGGATGGTCTGATGTGTGTATATTTGTGTGTTTGTCACACCAACTTGCCTTACCTTTGGCCTTTTTGGCAGCGTGGCAAGCTTAAAGCACGTGCAGTCTCAATTTCCAACAGTCTGATAATGATATACATACTATATATAATACTCAACACATATAATATGAGTGAGTGCGATAAAAATCCTTGAAACTAAATATGCTGTGTGGAAAAGCAAAAAGTTTGCTTAACCAAATCTCGAAAATGTACTTTACAAAAATTTGATTTTGATTAAAAATTTCTGATAGCTAATGAAATACCTCAGTTTAATAATAAATAATAATGGGAAAATATTTAAATTCTATTCCCTATCTTACATCAGAAACATGTCTCCCATTTGCAATTGTAAAATAAATATTTTTACAAAATAATATGGAATCTGTGTCAGATCTTAGATCAGAAGACAATTCTAACTTAAAATGATTTTATAGGTAATATGATATTTATTTGAGTGACTTTAAGGAATAAAGAGAGAAATGAATTTAAATGCAATGCTTGACATTGAAATTCACGTTTTGCGGTGCCGAGTCTTTGGTCAGTCGACCTTCAAGTCATAATTTTTTTGCTTACTTTCTATTCTTATATTTTTTTTTGGTAATTTCGTACATGCGAACAGTATTTGAAAATTCAATTTTAGCCACA
The DNA here is from genome assembly GCA_035042345.1 of Drosophila fungiperda. NCBI lineage: Eukaryota > Metazoa > Arthropoda > Insecta > Diptera > Drosophilidae > Drosophila > Drosophila fungiperda. Next base: position 1,420,775 of record JAWNLM010000293.1, on the reverse strand, counting down.
TGGCCGAGCAGCCAAAATAGTGCAAAGAAACAAACTACCGGACACAACAACACACAAATTAAACACTCATATGTGTGTGTCAGTGTGTGTGTGTGTGTGTGGGTGTGTGTGTTTTGGTTGTTTGTGCTTTGGCCAGTCAAGATTTCGAGCCAACATGCCTGAGGCGTGGGCGGGCCCAACGTGCCGGCTGCGTTGGCGAACGTGGTCATAATTCAAATGATGCGCCAACTAACTACTTAATGTTATTAGATGTGTTTTCGTTCAGAGACCATCTCCGAAAGGGCTCTTCTCACTTGTCGCAAACATTAAAAAACTACACATGAGTGTGTGTGTGATTGAGTGTGTATATGTGTGTTATTCCTGCCAGTTTTAGTTAACTTTATGCTGATGTAGTTGATTTCAGATGCTGCTGTAGACAAGGGCCTGGTAACTTGGCTCATACAGTAGCAGAGAGTGTTGCAGGAGTGTCAAGAGTTATATAATATATATCATTAACTATATCATTATATATTAGAATAAAAAGGACTCTTAGGGATAGGAAACTATGTCGTAAATAACTTTATATTATTTCCGTATTACTAAACTGTAACGTGCAAGTCGAAAAAATTTAATAGTATCCTTAAAAACTAGACTTTTACTTTTGTATTTTTATTTGAAGTAGACGAGGAATCAGTTACTCGACGATTATTTTAGAAGAGAGCATTAAAAAAGTGCTCAGAAATATCTTATATGTATTATTACAGTACGTTTTACCTAAACTATATAAAAACCATAATCTGATTTTATTTTTGTACAATAAAAATCTTATGTAAAGATCGACTAAAAATGTTCAGCAACCTTTGTAAGAAATCTAATTGCGGCTTCTTAAAATGTCTAAAACAATCTTGTACAAAATCAGCCATTCGTTGGATGCATTTGTGGTGCATGTGGCAAGTAAATCGCATTATTCGCATTTGCATAAAACATTACACAAACTCAGCCAGCTTCAACTACAAATCGAATTATTTATATATGCAAGAGTATTTGGAAATAGTTCGAAATCAAGGTTTGGCTTCTCCTACTTGTTTTTCTGTGTGCTTAACTTTCTATCGTTGACATTTTGTTTTCAATGTTTCTCTCTCTGTCTCTCTCTCTATTTCTCTCTCTGTCTCGCCTCACTTTCTTGTGTCCTTTTCGAGGCTGTTTCTGTGGCAGGAGCCTGTCTGAGCTGCAGGTGCTGCATTTAAAATGAAATATGGCAGACATTTTTGCGGCTGAGATAAATGAGGCACAGTCTGTTTGCGTTGTGCTTCACGTTTCTGCTGGCTAACTTATTAGATTTAGCCAACTCTCCTTGCCGCATTCGCTGCCAACTATTTATTTCAATGACAGTTGAAATTTTAACTCGTTGGGCCATGCTAATTTTATTAAAACAAATGTCAAATGTAAAATTCAATAAAAACTTAAATTAATACTGAAAATTGATTTATTATGTTTTTGTTATGTATCAGCTTTCTGGAGTGTTCGACAATTGAAATACAAAATCTATATAAAATAATGAACTAACAGGCTTATAGTCAAATGAAAAGTGCTCAGTTCGCTGCTGTTTTTCTTGCCGTTCTTCTCCAGTTGGTGAAGTCAGCCATGAAGGCAATTAGCTTAAATCAGAGGCACTCGCAGCCAATCAGGCAATGTGCAGCACTTAAAAACTTTGCACAACTTGAAATGCAATGGAGCCCATCGCTCTACAGTCCAATTTCACTCAGTCCTCCGCTACTCTCCTCCCAGCGAGTGTTAAGATTTTTAGCAATGGGGTCATAAAAATATATGCATTGTAACAACTTGGCAGCTACCAACTGGGTATATGGGCCCAGTTAGTTGATTTTGCTTTTGTTGTTCTCACTTTTTGCATATGAATTGAGAGACCAAAAAGCAAATTGGAAATCTAAATTAAAGGCAGCTCGTTAAATTTTATGGCTGGCATACTTATCAGGTTACGCATTTTGTTTGTTGAGATTTTAATCTTGTCAAGGATTAGGCCATCTACAACAGACAAAAAAGATTATTTGTATTTGGCAAATTTACGCTTATCGACATCGGAGCTGGGGCAATGGCAAATGTTTTTTAATGAATCAGCCTCGGTCTGTGTTTTTGAGGCCACAGGGCTTCGCTTCTGCGATTTCTGCTTGTTTATGGCCTCAGCTTGCGTAGAGATATGCTGATGGCCCAGTCATTTATTAACTTGAATTTGCATTTAAGCCCCCGAACTGGCAGTAAAAGGATTGGTGAGAACGTGGCCTAAGACAACAGCAGTTAACATTTCTGGAAGTAAATAAACGTCAGCCAATGTGCACCCTATAAAACACTTCTTTCACAATTAAACAGTGAAACCTCATTAAGCTTTACATCTTAAATATACATGTTTCCTTTAACCAAAATTGTGCACAAATTATTCATAAGCACTCAGTACTTAAGTCAGAGAGCTTCCTTTGAAACTTAATTAATATTCTTAAAAACTTTGTGGTATATGAAGTTGTTGCCATATATAGCAAAGAATTTATTTTAAATAAAATTTGCTAAAAAGTTCAATGAGGATGTTTAATGTGCAACATATGCCATTTTTAAATATAAATTATAAAAATAACTGCGAACTAATAGTTCAATTGTTTCCTTTAAATAGCTTTAAATTGCTTCTATCATTTCTCTAAGACAATCGATTGTATATAAATTTAAATATTTAATCTCCATAACAATTAATTAAATAACTATTAATCATATTGATGCGTTTGCTTTTTGGAGGATCACCAGTACCACAGTGACTTTAAAAAAAAGTTCGTGTCTTTGTCTCTGCTTAAAAAGCCAACAAGTCATATTGAGTTAACAGCTAATTCACAGAGCGTAGACCATTCATCGCTTTACTCAATAAGAGACCCAAAAAGCCAACTCAACTTGCCTTGCCCCCTGCCCCACCATAATTTTTTATTTTGCATCACGTAACCAGTTTCCCGCCTTGCGAGTCGCTTTACATTTGCTTTAGGTTTTAAGTGTTGCTTTGTTTTTATTGAGCTGCGAAGCACCTAACCCCTAACCCCTTTCCCACTGTTCCACTGCCTTAGCAAAGTCGCTGTTTGTAGCATACTTATGAGCGCAACCTGCACACACACACACACACACACGCGCACAAAGAAGCATGCAAGCTGTTGACACTGCTGTTGGTGTAAGTGTTTGTGTGTGTGTGAGTGTGTGTTGTCGTGTGCCAGGAAGCAAACACTCTAAGCCGCTTCTTGAGATGTTTTTTCTCTCTTTTATTTCTTTTATACCCCGCAAGCATAAAAAGTGCAAAGTAAAATGTATGTTATTCAAATTGATATGAATTCAAATTGCTTTGAATACATTCTTTGACTATTTAAAGTCTTGTTGATATCTCTTTCTTTTTGTATAAGCATATGCATATTTTATATATTTTTTTCAGACTTGAACATTTTTTCTTGGACTACGTTAGACTTGCTTACAGGGTATTTTCTAGTTGCACATCCTTTGTTTCAGCCCTTTGACTATTTTTTTATTTCTACAACCTCAGGCTCAAGTGTGGGGGCTGCCCTCCAATGCTGCCAGGGTCATTTTTTTTTTTCATTTAATTTTAGTCCTTGTTCTTTCTTACTTGTTCATTTGCATTTGGAAGACTTTTGTCTTTTATCTTATGCATTTTGCATTTCTCGTCTGCATTTTAAATAAGTAAATTCTATTATAAAAGTAATTAAAAAAAAACAAATGTTTCTCGTGACGTAAATGCAAATGTAAAAAAAAAAATTATAGTTGCCTCAGGCCTCAACTGTGGACCGCTTCCAAATCCAAAAGCTTGTCTTCTGGCTAATGCCAAAAATGAATTGGCATATGTCGTGGCCGGTCTCAACTAATTGGGTTATGTGCTCCCAAAAGACACAGGTGGGCGGCAGGTGCCGTTTCGCATGTGGCATGTGGCAGGCTCTGAGTACTCGCACTAAGCCGCCTACCAATTGGCAATGACGCTGATGGCACTTCAAGCGCACTTCATTTGCACTCAAACACACACACACACACACACATCTATGGAAATCTAACAATCAGCATACACAAATACAAGCAGCCCACTCATAGATACAAATCGCACACTGCCACAGATACATTTTGAGGTCAAGCGTTGTCTGGTCTGCTTCATTTGGATTATGCGGAGCAGTCAAATGGACTCGACTTATGATCTACATCAAAGTTCTGAAAGTAAACAAATATTTAATTAAATACTTTCCTTCTTCCAGTTTTGAGTACTAATTATTTATTATGTGTTCACTTTCATATATATTTTTATTAAATATGTTTTTTAAGTGCATAATATATTAAATATTTAATACTTATTTAAAATGATCTTATTCGGTTTTTGCTGATGCATTTTCCTAATAAGTAAACTTACTCTTTGTTCGCATCGTTATAATTTTAATAATTATAAAATCAATTTTTATTTATTTTTTACAGCTTTATTAAGAACTTGTTCAACGACATTTTGAAGGACCCTTCTGTTCGAGCCTTTGTTGTGTTATTTTTCAATCAAAATCCAGCCTTGTATTTAAATGTGATAGGTCAAGATTTGCAATACATATCTGACAGATATATGGATTTTAACAAGCCCGCATTGCAAATACTTCAATCCAATTGATTTATCTGACTCAGATTGATGCATGAATTCGTGTGTATTCTAGGCCAACACATATATGTATATATGTATATATAAATATGTACATATTGTTATTTATATCATGTTTTGAACGATGTAGGAGTGTGCGAGACTGGTTTGGGTCAACATGACATTTGCAATGTTTAATGTACAGCAAAAGCGTCAACAAGACAGAAATTTCCATTTAACATTTGCATAACGCGTTGCTTTTCCGATTTTCACCTGGCTGCCTGCGCTGACTTTGACTGGCAGTTAGCATTGTCAATTCAATAGGGTGCGGTGAGGGGGGAGTATTCGATGGGGTTGACAAAGCTGAAGGGCAGAAAAACATTCTGTGTAGTAGATAAAAATGACAATGACAATGTTTTTAGGTTCAGTTTTGTTGTTATTTGATGTATTTACACAGCAATTTATTTGTATAGTTGAGGGTTGTCTTTCACGCTCCGCCTGCTAAAAGTGTCCATATTGTGGCATTATCATGTCGCATGCCGCTTGGGGCTGGCGAGCTTTGTTTTTTGTCACTGATTTTGGGCGTGTCGAATCAACAAGTTGTGTTCGCTATTAATTACACAGCATAATTCTAGCAAAGACCTTTCGAGTAGGGTCAACTTGATATGGGTGGAGACCCATGGAAAATCAATCATACACCAAGTGTCCCAATATGTCAAGCATTTTCTGCTGACCCGCATATCAAGGCATTTGGTTTTTTTTTTTTGCTCTTCGAGTGTTTTGTTTTTTGTTTTTTTTTTTATCCTTGTTTGTGATAGCAAATGGTTATGCATAATATTTTATTTTGCTGGGCTTGTAGCCGATTGTGTTTTGTCTCTGGGTCATGCCTGTCCAAACAAAACTAACCTCATTTTTTATTGGTCAACACAAAGCTAAGGAACCGACCAAACTGACCTCAATACACAAAGCAAAATAAATTGCCAAATATTCTGAATGCAAAACGATGCAAAATAAATTCCGAGTCTATCCAACACCCACACAAGGAACAAAAGGGTCAACAAAAAATGTGAGACACAACTCAGATTCTCTTTTTCTCTATTTTTTTCTCTCTCTATTTCTCCATCTGTTACAAAAGGCTTTTGCGGACGTTGCAAGTAGAGTTGGGTGCAACTGTTTTTGAAAAACAAACTTTTTCTGAAAGTTGTTCAGGCCGGCAGACAATCATTTGTATAAAACCTAGAACTACTCTCTGTGTATATATAAACTTTAGATTGATATATTTAATGGTAGATATATTCGCTTTTGAAAGGAAATTGGAATTCAATGCATTTAAAATTGTCCAGAAATTAAAATGTGTATGATTAGAATAAATGATATATAAAAATGATGTAAGAAATATATATAAATTATAAATAAATTATTACTTCTTACTTATTGTAAGAAAATAACCACTTCATGCGTTAACTAATTATTTTATTGGAAAATTCTATGCGAATCATAATAGCTAAAATATTTTAAAAATCATTCAGCTGAATAGGTTCAAGCAAATGTGTTTATATTTTATTTAAACTCTCAGTTTCTATTTTACATACATTTTTCAATAATAGTTTTATAAAGTTTCTTAGTTAGCTAATTAGTTATTTGGCTATTTAGTGAAATATGTTGTGTGCTAACTAGAGCATTATAAAGTTGTTTAAAAATTTAGTTGTACACAAGTTTCGATGTTTTTTTATGTAAGGTTTTAGAAATTCGAAAATGTCGTCTGTCTTTTAGGGTCCGCACAAGCAGGCAACATATTTTGTGTAAAACTCGAAACTGTTGCTTATTGTGATCAACTGCAACTGCAACTGCAACTGTGACTGTGACTGTGTCAAGTGCACAACTGCTTGCAACTTTATTTCTGTTGCAAGCGGCAATGGCGAACAGGCCGCCAAATGTAGCCATTAAGCCTGCACATAAAAGGCAATAAACAGAGTCGCTTTCCAGCGTTCTTTATGCCATTTTGCACTTTAAACTGGCCAAATGGTTAAACGACCAACACGACGCCCCAAAGGGGCGTGGCATAGCTGGGCACGAAGGATGCGCCCCACTGGGCGCTTTTAGCAGAGCAACACATTTGGCCTGGCTGGCCAGGTGGTTTTGTGGTGTTGCAATTTATGTGTATCTCCATGAAATGCTCTTTTCGAGATGTTTTACCTGTTCTGCCTGTTGCCGCTCGCCTATTGCTTATTGCCCCAAAGCCGTTGCATGGGTGCTTTGTCTTAATCTGGCGTCCATTCGACGCAACATTGCCCCTAACGACTTCAATTAAGCAAACGTGATAGCAAATTATATTCTGTTGTTCGCTCCAACGCCTGCAGGCGAAAGGTAATCGATATTTCGATATTAAGCTTAAACCCATTTGCCACTCTAAGGGATTCATTTTGAAATAAATGGTGCTTATCGTTTTGGCCTTGGAACAGTTTAATGCCAGCATTGCCCTCAAGTTACCCTCAATTATTAATCATATAGCAAACTTAAGTAGCAATTAATATGAAATATTATACGCAGCATTGGAACCTCAACACATATTTGCTTTTATTGATTTATTTATGGAATTTAATTACAATTGCTTCGCATTCGTATTTGGCCAAGCCATTTATCATAACTACCCAAACCAAAATCCATTTTACGAGAGAGATCCTGTCATCATATATAATACACACAGCTGTGCTAAAATAAATATTTGCAAGGAATCGGTTAGCAGAGATAAAGAAGACATGATTTGATTCACATTTAACTTGATTTAAATAAATTTGATAAAAAACATAACACTTTAACTCTTTCCGTTGTATACATATTGTTTTTGTAGAGTTTAAGTTCTAAACAAATTGTATTATTTATTCTCTAAAATTATCTTATCAAATTTTAGCATGTCTAACATTTAGTTTGTGGCAAAAGACTTGTAGCAACTATTTGTGTGAACTCAATGTCAAAGTCAGACCTGACCCAGGCAGAGTTGAAGGTAATGTTCAAGGATGTGCCTAAACTGCGATCCATTCAAGCCAGTCAGTTAGTCAGTCAGTCAGTTGTTTGGCCAACACTTTAATTAAAAATGTGCCTAAATTTGATATCAAAGCTGAAAAAAAAAACTTATGAATGACAGCAGCCACTACTGCCCCACCCTCTCCTTTCTGCAATTTGCACCCTTGCCAACTAGCTGTCTGCCTCAAGTGTTGACGACGAAAAAAAAAACATGGAAAAACGCGAACGGAAACGGAAGTAGTCAGCCAGGCAAACAGCTGAAATAAGGGCAGACAGAAGGCTGGAGAGGGTTGGAGAGGGCAAGGCGGTGAAGATAGCTGCTTATTAAGGCAGCAACAATAACAACAACAGCAGCAGCAGCTGCGAGTTGCGTTTTGCCACTTGCTCCACTTACATAAGAAATCAAACGAGTTCTTTGCCAAAAATACCCAAATGGCCCAAGAATAGTTGCTATCAAATTGATATGTTTTCTTGCACATGTAACGCGTGCCACCATCGAAAAATAAACAGAATGTTCTAATAAATGGAAATCATATAATAATAATAATAATAATAATAATAGTCTAAAGGGAATATAAACGTTTAGCATTGCGATAATCAATAATATTTCCGGCTCGCGCTGGTTACAAACATTTCCGACTTACTCCATTTAAGGACGATATATATATATATATATATATATATATGCCTGTCAGTCTGTCCCCGTAGCACGTCTATCTCCATGCATTATCGTGTGTCTGTGTTTCCGTGTGTGTGTGGGTGTGTGTGTGGCAATTTTATTGACAAATTTGCATGGCAATGGCTCTGAAATTGTTTGTAGTAAATTCTACAAAATTTTGACGCCGTCGAGTGCTGCCAATGAGTTCGCAATATGTAATTCCCTTTCTGTTTTTTACCCAAGAAATATTGAAAAATAGACAGACAAGCAAAGAATCATGAAAACAATCAACTGAAGAGTCAATAACCTGCTACTTTTGCATACAATATTGAAAATTGATTTGATTTGATTTGATTTTTAGATTTGATTTGATTTTGATTTCATGGGCGCTTCTCATAATCTTAAATGAACAATCTTAGGAATAAATCTGGTTATTGTTATCTGTATGCTGTATACACCAACTCTATGAAAAATCTAATTTTTGTTAAATGATTTCTAAGTTTTTCTTAAAAACTCCCCTTAAAAAATATAGCCTATTTTAGAGTTTTCAGTTAAAATTTGCTTAGACTCTTTCCCTGGCTTAGACATAATTATATTTATAAAATATTCACTCTAATTTACATTCAAATTGCAACTGTTTCTGCTATGTGCAGCATTCTGTGGCGCATAGCCAGTGGCAACAAGCACAGCGCTGTCCACGCCACAAATATCAAAAACTGGAAATAAATTTAAATTTTAATTTCAATCTCAACAAGCGCACACAAAAGCCAAATGTGACCGCGACAGAAATCGCAAAATGCCGCCACTGTTGCTGCTGCGTAGACAACTTTACGTGCCACAGCTGCCACTTTGCCGTATCTCTCTCACTCTCTCTCACCATCTCTCTCTCTCTCTCTTAGTATGTTTGTGTGCGGTCTGACGGCAAGCATTGGCAGGTCCCCTTTTGGGCACCGCCTGTTTATAAGAATTTATGTGTGTGTGTGTGTGTGTGTGTGAGAGAGAGAGAGAGAGACAGCGTGTATGCATATTGCACACCCGGGCAAACTGACGTATAAATGACTTAATCGCATGTGTTCCATAATACGTAATCCACACAAAATCAGCCAACATGGCCGATTTTTAAGACAACCATTTAAATAATATTAAAATGTTTATATAATTCATATAACTGCAGATAATCAGGATACAAATTTTTTAGTTAACTTTATGAAAATGTGAAATGTGTCAGATTTTTGGAACGCTCTCCTCGCTTGTGGCTTGTTTGTGCTATGTGTGTGTAGACGAGTGTGTTTGTGTGTGGGGACAAGGGAATTGTGTGTGTGTGTGTGTGTGTGTGTTTGGCTGTTAGATATTCATGGGCCATGAATGAATAAAGCGAAATCGCTTGGGCTGCTTTCTACCTTTAGCTGCCTCGCTGTTCCTTTGCCAGCCGCATGACGTATACGCCGCGTTGTCTGACTCGAAAGGGGCAGACTCCTCATAGAATGTCTCCAGCGGCCAGTCGGTCGGTTCGCTCGATTTGCGTAACTGTGCACAAGTTGACTCATTCATTTCTGTTTATATTGCGTGCCGCTGTTGGCTTGTTGTTTGGCAAGGGGGCGGAGGGGTTTCTTTTAACCATAATGACACACGCCTGAACAGCAGCAGCGGCAGCAGCAGCATCATACTGTAATTAGCTAACATGCATAATTTAGCGTCATGTTATTTCATTTTGGCTTACTTAGTGGTTGGGCTGCGTTTTGGCCAACGCCTTTTGTGTGGTCCAACAAATTGTTATTAGTTAGCAATTGTATTGATTTTCGGTAGCCAGCCAAATACTGTTGAATGCCTCTTCGTTCTATTAATTGCTGTCATCTAAATTCGTATTACCCTAGGTCCCACTTTAATTAGTGGTCAGCACGCAAGATACGAATACTTAAACAATTGTCGAGGCCTTGAGCGACCTTCTGTAAATTGCCACACAAATTTAATAAAAAATATGTATTATATTTGCTTTATAAATACATCTCTTACCTTTATAAATATTTTTCTATAATAGTTCTGGGAGTTTTTTTTTTATAAAATAAACCAACTACCATTTTTAAATACAAACGTTGAGTTTCTCAGCAGTTCTACTTTTCACTTACTGAGCTCAATAAAGTATATTTTTGTGTTTATAACATTTTTTTTTTTTAGATTCTTAAAACAAATATAAGTCTTGTATTTAATAGAATATGTAAATCAATATTAAGATACGCTCTTTAAAAGGGAGCCACAACACGTCAGCACATTTAGGCCAACTATCATTTATCGTACTTGGTCAGCTAGAAAAGTAGCTGAAAAAAAAAAAACTAGTATTGCTATAGAGCTCGTCATCGGTTTTGGCTAAAGTCCTCACATTTAATGCAGGGGCGTTGCCGGGGTCTGAGTTTTAATTAGCCTTGAGTGCGTGTGTTGGGCCAAAAGGCATCAACAAATTGTTATATAAACCACACGCCCAACAAACCGTTTTAAGCGTCACTTAGCCAGCATTTGCAGTTGACCAAGTTACACTGGACGTCAAAAAAAAAAAATAAATACAGCAAACAGGAGACGACATCATTGAAGGCAGAAGTTGTGGTTCTGGCTTCTGTGTTGGCATTTATTATAACCCTGAATGTTGTGCATTACTGGCCCCGCCATGGCTAATATTAAGGTTAGGGTGGCCCGAACTAAGCCAAATACTGAAACAAAACCATTTTTAATTTGCGTGTTTACGACAACATTGCATGTTCCTCGCATTAAAGCAAACATCAGCAAACAAACTGAAATAGTAAAAACAACTCAACGAAATATTTAAAAAAAAAACATGAAAATATCAGCAGTAACATTGATATAAAAATGTAAACAATTCAAATCTAAATAAAACGGCAGCAAACGTGTAAGTTAAATTGTTGCAATCGGGCACAGATAGTTTTACATAGTTTTACCGTATTCCGATAACTGTCATCTATAGTTTTATAGTTCAACTGCCGCCGGCAACATTTGGCGCATTGTTAAATTTGTGTTATGACAGTAAATTTTACACACACAGAACTTTAACGGTATCGAAAACCTCACCGTCATTTTTGCCAAAAAGATGAAATTTAGTTTTCCTTTCGCTGCTTTTGAGTTTTATCAGCAAACTTGAAGCGAAAGTCAAAATAAAAAAGTTTGCAAATTTCATTGTTTGATGACTTTTGAAAAGGGTGTGGCAATAGGTGTGTCGATTGTGAAAATTGTTTTCAACGGTTTTTATTTTTCGCTTTACTTTTCTTTTTCAACAAATCATCCATAACGAGTTGTGAAATTGATTAATGATGGTTGACTTTCTGACTGTATGCAATTGAGTAAAGCAAAAATAAAAAACCAATTTATATATTATAAAAATTTTGATATATTTTTATGACATTTTAGCTTATTATCTTATAAATCTCAAAAACATTTTGATTTTTATTTATGCACTTTTCAAATATATTTCCGTACTTTATAAACTGTAAAATTTTTCAAATATATTTTATCTACATTTTGGGGCATGCCAATGAGAACTTTGCAATAGCGATGTATTTTTAAGATCCTTTAATTATATTTATACTAAATAATTCTCTCTACTCTGTACACATATTTAAAACACATATTTCAGCTTATAGATTGTAACATTCTAGATATGCGTCTACCATAAAATTATATTATTTTAAGTACAGTTTTTATCAATTGTCGTCGTGTTCCTTGCAGAAATTCCGTCGTTATATATAAGTTTAGATAAAGCCAAGAGAAATCTATACAAAATAATGTGCAAAGCCGAATATTAAAATAACATCAAAAATGTAATTATGATTTAAAGTACAACAGAAAAAAAAAACAAATGAAAATGTAGACGAGCTGCTGTGAAATAAGGATTATCAATCGTTATGTGTGTGTATTTCAACTGGCCAAAAAGCTGTAAATGTGTGTTAGTTGTGCGTAAACAGAAATCGAAACAGAAAAAATTAGACAACTAAATAGGAAATTAATTGAAAAACGGGCTTTAGGACGCTTCCATTTAGATCAGCTGCAAAAATTATAACTCCAAAATGTTAGAAAATATTCGATTAAATTGTGTATGTGTGTGCTTTAAGGATTAAGCGCTTTTTGTACTCTAATGAAAACTAGTTAGACAAATATCAAACAAATATATATATTCTTAAATGTATAGTACATTTTATATATAAAAATAATAATAATAATCCAGGCAGCTTTTAGCAATACAAACCGAACAAAAGTTAAAAAATTAAAAGAATGGAAAAACTAAAAATTATTATAAATATATATAAATGTTAATTACATTTATTTTTATCATATGGGCCGAGGGAAGGAGTTCAGCTACAAGAGGAGAATACACACAGACAATACGCCCCGAAAGTATGCAATTCGATTGTGAGCAGAGCATATTTTTTAAATGTTTATAAACAGAGAGTAGAAAAATGTATTTGTAAATGAAGCAAATCAAATGCCCAACATAGAAACATATTTTTAAATAGACACCAAATTTTTTGACATATATATACATATATATATTTTGATAAACCAAACCAACAACAACAACAACAACAAGCACAAGAAAGCAAAATTGTATCCCCTAGCCTAAGTTATGTGAATTCGATTGTTTAGTTCAGATTCGAAAATAGTTTATATTTAAAGATTGTTAAACCAACAAAAAAAAAATATTTACTTTTGATGGTTTCAAGAAGGTTTATTTCAAACGATTTTTATATGTCACTCGGTTGAAGCTTAAGCAAGTAATCCAAAGTACAATCATTTTTGTCAATACAGACACCCAACAAACAAACAAACAAACAAAAAAGATAAACACAAAAAAAAAGCATAATACAAAGCAAAGAAAAAATACACAAAAAGACCTATTTGAAAAAGACATTAACGAATTGCACAGCATTTTAAAAATGAGAGTCGCTGCGAATTAGGCATATTTACAGGGACAGACATCAAGACAAGAACAACAAAAAACATTAACGAAACTTTTGCTAAGAATTTTAACATTTATTTTACAACACTCTTTACATAAACAACTGAAAATTGTTGCACATCGAGATAAATTTTGGTAAGAGTGAGGCTTAAATTGATCCAATGAGATTATGTTTTGTATAAACTGCTTGATTGAAATTGAAGAACTGAAAGTTCTGAGCATAAATTGGGGTTAGAATTGCTAAAAAAAAAAAAACACAACAATTTGCAGTTTAGAATAACAAATATTCAGATTAAAAAAAAAAACAATAGAAAAGTGCAAATGAAGTTTAGAACTGCTTAGTAAGATTAGAAAAATTTGCAAATTGGTGTTAGAAACGTAGAAAAATTGAGTTAAAAACTGAAAACGAAGCGAAAAAAAAAAAAATATATACATATAAAAAGAATTAATATTCAAAGCGAATGTTAAATAAGTGTATAAATTTAGTGTGTAACTCGAGTTAAATCTAAGCGAAAAGCAGACAGCAAAAAATGTATGCAGCTGCGGGTGGCGCCTCGCTGGCCTCGCGCCAGGCGCGTCAACGCCAGCGGCAGGAGAAGAAGAACAAATTGATACAAGCGAAACTACATCCACCGAAAGCGGCGGGTTCGGCTCTCGATGCCGGCGGCGCCTCGACGCCAATACCTAGCCAGTCGCGCCAATTCCATCAGCTGCCCACCAGCTATCTGCGCGCCCCACAGCCCCAGGGACGCAAGCTGAGCGCCACCTACACGCAATCCCGCTCGCTGCTGCCCATCGAGGAGGCGGGCAGCGATACGCAGTCGGTGCAGCTGCGCATGCACTCGCACACACATGGCCAGGTGGCGGGGCAGGGGCATGGTCATGCACATCATGGCCATGGCCACAGTCATATGCACCACAGTCATCTGCATGCGGCACCCATACAGACGCCCTATCAACAGTTTGCCTCCTCACACGGACGCGTCTCACCGAAACTTGTGCATCGGCACAGCGGCAGCAGCGCTGGCTTTCAACCAGCGGCAGCAGCAGCAGCCGCAGCGGCGGCATTAGACAGCGGTCGGCTGCATAAATCGGCAACGGCAACGCTGCCGCTGGTCTCCCAAATGGAGGCAACACCGCCATCGTCGCCAGCCGAAATGGGTCTGGGCTTAGGCATGCCCAGCACATCAGCAGCAGCGGCTGCCGCCGCAGCCCAAGCAGAGCTATCTTTATTTGTTGGCCAACATGATGCGATCATTGTAACGCCAGCCACGCCCATGGCATCGCCGGGTCATGCAGCGGCAGCAGAGGCAGCCGCTGCCGTTGTCAAGCTGCGACGCGCCGATGATGATGAGGAGCCACACGATGCGGCGGAGCGTCAACCTCTGACCTCAGCGGAGGCCGACGACGAGGACGAGGCAATGCAGCCGCCAAGTGGGCCGCTCGAGCGGAAGTGCAGCGTTTATCGCATGCGTCGCAGCGATGCGTTCGAGCAGAGCGATGCCAGCAGCAATGAAGGAGGCGGCGTCACCGGCGGCCTCAAGCGTCAACTGCGCGAACTCCAATTCCAGCAGACGCAATACGAGCCACTGGTCAGCGATGAGCCGCAGCTGCTGTTCAAGGGTCTGGGCAACGGGCGCAAGTGGCAGCTGTGCGCCTACTGCGAGGAGGGCATCTGCGTCTGTGAGCACATCGAGGTAAATCCGGATCCAACTCCATTCGCTGCCTGATTGTGATTATGTTTATTTCTCTGTGTGTGTGTGTGTGTGTATGTGTGTATTTGTTTAAAATAATTTTATCTTAATTATAAGCCTAAATGTTGCATGTGCTATTTGCATTCTAAATGTCAGCTGTGTTTATCTCTCCAAAACTTAGGCATGCCCCAATTTATCGAAAATATATACATAAACTATTAAGTTTTCATAGTTTTATGGGTTAGAAATAACAAGAACTTTTTTTTTTGGCGATATAGATAAATATTTTAAGGTAAAATATTTTAGCACAACCACATTTTTAATTTCAATAAACTATTTATAAAGCTGTGGAATTTATATTTTTTTCTCTAGAATGTAAAACAATTAAATTAAATATTTAATGAAACGATCAGGTTAACGTATCGATTTAAGTGTAAGCTTTTTTTTAAAAATCTTTTTTAAAAAGAGCCTTTTAACATATTAAGAATTTAATTTGTTTAATTGTATTTAACTTTTAAAATGGGATAAGTTCCAAAATCATCGCTCACAATTTGCCCTATTTTAATTTATTATGTTTCTTGTGAAAATTTAGGTGTTTTTAGGTATTCCCAAATATGAATTAATGAAAAGATTATGTGTTTTGTGTGTGTGTGTTACACGAATTGTTATGTATAAGCCATATGCGGGACAATGTGAAAATGCATCACAACAAATTTTAAATATAAGTTTAAAATACAAATTTGTGATTAACCTGTGTGTGAAGTGTGCCGAAGAGAATATTTATTGTGCAGACTTGAAGTAGACATCTATGATGGCAGAGGCTTGCTGTTTAATTAACTCACTTTCGTGAATCTGCAACGCTTTTAGCTTATCGAGACCACCCAGCTCCTCGACCATTAGGCATAGATTCTCAGTGCCACAGATTTTATCGGCGAATCGAAGGAGATGCGCTAAACCCTTTTGCACAAAACGGATGATCATCGGATCGGTTGCATCGAGCAGATCAATATATGGCTTGATTATCTTATGCTTCTCTATGAGAATTAAGATTTGCTCAAAGTTGCCCCATTCGATTGTAGTGGTCACTGTCGCGGCGGCCTCAAATTGTGCCACGCCATGACCCTTCTCCAGTAAATGACGTACCTGTTCAAAGATGCCCTCATCTAATACGGCCTGTACCTGCATTTGGTTGCCAACCGTAATTTTTCTGACTGTCCACGCTGCCAACTTGACAATTTCGAGTTTAGAGTGTAGCAATAACTGGCGAAGATTGCTCAAAACGCCTGTGCTAATGAGTAAATCGGTCTAAAATGTTGCCAGTGTCGGATAATATTAGGTTAGTTCTATGATCGGCAATGAAATTGACCTGAATTTTAGATTGTCCATTTTCTAATTTTTTTAAAATCTAGAAAAATTTTCGGACAATTTGCTAAACATCAGGTCAACATTTTTTGTTCAATGTTAACTCACCTGGTCTGTGCCACAAGACATAATGTTGGCAATGCTGCATAAGGCAGGCCCAATAATACGGATTTTGCCACTTTGCAGTAAGTGGACCAGTCGTGGCACTGCTTCCGACTCGATTACAGCCTCTATTTCGGCATGACCTTTATTCGTAAGATAGGAGAAAGCGTAGCAGGCATCGGACAGTATCGATGTGTCCTGGCTGAGAAGCATTTTCGAGAGCACAGGACACAGACGCCTGACCTGGGAAAGGGGCAGCAATCGAACATGGTGTCGGCACAAATTCGACATTAACCAGACAATTTTGCGCAACAGAGAGAGTGGTGTCTTATTACTGATCATGGGCAGAATGCTGCTGATGACATGGTACTGGATAACAATGTCTCCGCCCACAACAGAATCACCGACAATGTTGCTCAGCGCCCAAACAGCCTGCATAACTACATTCATATGTGGCGATTGTAGCAGGGCAATGAAATGCGGCACTGCATCCATCTGGATGACAAATTGCGTCTGTTCCGTTGTGCCCGCTGCGATGTTGGTCAATGCCCAGGCGGCCTCAAACTGCAGCATATAGCTAGCTCAGACAGTGAAAACAAATATTAAGAGAAAGAAATTGAAATTAGATTTGCATCAACTTACTTATCGTCTTTCTGTAGAAATCTGATGAAAATTGGCACCATGCCACGGCTAATCATTACATCAATCATGGGTACGTCTTGACGGCGACTGAGCATCTTGCGTGCCTGCTGCATGCCCAAAAGCTGATCCTTCGGATCCTCACTGTTTACAGCGACAACAATCTCGTCGATGGGCATCTCCATCGGCGTCTCTCCGTTGCGATTGTACATCTGATTTATATCTATATATTTATTATACAATATTCGTATAAATAATTGTTGAATATGTTAAATATTTCGTGCTTATGCCAATTTGACTTCAAGTAAATGTGTTGATTTACTTGAGAAAGCTTTTCAATGGACAAGGCTTACTTGATTTAAGTCTAAAGATCAAAATCATATCATTTTATTGTATAAATATTCTTACTTTTAAATGCCAATTTTCAAGCAGTCCCAAAAAAAAAATGATTATTGTCAGAGTGCATGTCATGTGAATTCAAATTCAAATTCAAATTCAAATGGTATTCGCAAGGCAATACATAAATGGCTCAAATATTGGAAATGCTTCGCTATAAATGTTAGCCATTAGTTTGATTTATTGGCTTATATTGTAAGAAGCACCAACTGGCTGTGAACAAATTTAAGTCTTGACATTGTTGATAAATTGACAAATGGAAAAATTCAGCTATAGTTAAATTTCAACTTGCTTGAAAAAAAAAAAAAGTTCCAGCAGCTTAGGCAGATCTTGGTAGAAAATTGGTGAATTTAAGAAATTTGTTTATCTTGAATTTTAGTGTCTCATCTTGAACGGCTGCTGCCAAAGTCAACAGCTTCAATTGACCCACTAGTCGCAAGTGGACGACAAAATTGGTGGCATTCTGTTTCGTTGGGTTTGCGTTCGTGCAGCATTTGCCAAAGCTAACCTCATTTTGTTGCGATAACTGATGCCATAACTGACAACAACAAAAGCAAATCGGAAGCGCATAATGTGCCTTTGTATCGGCCTGATAATGCGACGCCCCGAAAAAGCTTGGCAAGCTCAGACACAGAATCACCCACGCCGATAGACAACCTCCAGCTTAGCCCTGCCCTGCCCTGCCCTGCCCGCCTCAAAAAACCGTTTGCCAAATGTTGTGTAAAAGGCAAGAGGCAGCCTGCAATGTGTGTCATAAAAGTGCAACATCCACTGGCTCAAGGTGAGGCTGGCTGTGGTGCGGCGTAGCGGAAGTCAAGTGGTTCAAGCTGCGGCTTTAAAGTTTCCCTTTGCTCGCGCTTAACGAGCGAGCAACGAATTAAAAAACTTAACGCAGTGCAATTATTTGACTTGCAAACGCAGCTATGAAAAAAGTTACTAAAAAGCATGGCATAAAACAAAACTTTTACTTCAAAATGCTGGAATCACCAATACCCTTTGCCTTTAGAAGCACTTCATTTTGTAATAAAAATAAAACAACTTTTTTACTTTTTGTAGATGCTGAGACTTTTTTGTACCTGCATTTACAAATTGTATAATACCCGTTACATACCACTTCGTATCTACAGGGTATTAAAAAATGCACAAATTAAACAAAACTGTGCACAAAGAAAAATCTGTGTACCGAGGAAAATGGTTTGAAAAATAAAATAAAAGTAAAACAAAAAACCAAAAAAAAGGAAACAGAAAAAGCGAATGTTGACTAAAATTTATTATATTCCGCGCCCACTCTTTCAGTTCTCCCATCTCTTTTGCACTTGCTGAGTGGCCACTCAAGTCTCTAAGAGAGTCATAGATATATATGTGGAAAGCACTTAAAGTACATATTATATAAATATATATATGTATATAGTCGCCTTCTATCTCGCCTATATTACATGGCTTGCACAAAAACAACGGCCACGGTAAATTAGCTGAAAAATAGTGGAAAAACTGAGCGGCAAAATGGCGGACGCCAAAAATGTGAAAAAACACAAAGCGAACAGCGAAAAAAAACAACGACATGAAAGTGAAAATGTAAATGGCAAATAACGTGTTAGAAAGGTAGCAAGGAGCTCCGAAAGGTGTAAAAACATGTAGACTGGATTATAAAAGACAAAAGCACAAATAAGCCAGATGACGGCATTGAGATTGGGCTTAGCAACTGCATTAGCTTTAATTGCCTGACTGCACAAGGTGAACATAATTACACATTTCATTTTCGTTACGTTTTTGTCCCCCAATCTTTAAACTATTTAAGTAAGACATTATAACTGCTCTATCATATCTTTACAATTTGAATTCACAAAGTATTTGATTGCAATCAAATTATAATTATTTGGTTGATCCATCATTTGATGCTCACAATTATATATATTTACCAATATTAAAACGATTACTTAAAGAAAAAAAAACGAACTATTTATACATTGTCTGTATGTAATTTTATATTACATTACATTTAATTTGTCTTTTGTTTCTCATTTCAATTAGTGATTTTTTCAATTTATCGTTGATTAAAAATCGGATGGATACATTTCAATGCAATTTGCTGTCCTTGAGCAAATGGGTCTCTGCAAAAGCTGACCAATCAGAGCTGCTGAGTTGTGTGGCATAACGAGTGAATCAAATCGTTAACGCTCAAGTGCACAGCCTCCTTTAAGGACACCAACACAATTGTCCCACAGCCCATTTCCGACATTGTCAACGGGCAGCAATTTAATATTCAATTACGCGTTGGCTGCCAAAAAAAAGAAAACAACAATAACAACCAGAATTGCCAGTCCAAAATTGCAGTCTCAATAATTACTCAAACTGTCGCCTGTGGCATGCGATCTGCTGTCACTTCTACATGCTCCTCGTCCTTTCTCGTCCTTTCATAGGCTCTTCATCATGGGCTGCATGTTGGAGCTGACCAGCCGGACCCACAAGAGACTCGTTCTGTTTTTTGTGTTGTTGTCGTAATTGTTTGACAGGCTTGTCGTTGTCTCATTTTTTTTTATTGTCCTTACCGTAGCCGTAATTGCAATTGACATATTGAATTCCCAGCTATCCCATTCTCATTCCCATTCCCCAGCCCCAATGCATTTTTCAATGACATCTCACAATTAAGTGACAATCTGCGGCACTAAGCGACCTTTGAGTTTGCCCATTTTTTGTTGCTAACTAAATTGAATTTCCCTTGTATAATTCATTGACTCACACACAACAACAACACACACACACACACACACAGCTCCTATCTTTGGGACAAGATAAACGCATCTCGTTTATTACGAAGCCACATTTAAATTCATTTTCGATTTTTGGCTCACTGCGTTTTTTGCCCGCTTTCGATTTCTTTGCTTCCTCCTCAGCTAACATTTATCTTCAATGTTTGCCCATTAAATATCAGTGTGTGTGTGTGTGTGTGTGTAATACCACCTATTTATTGTAGCTTATATATATATATATATATATATATATATATATATTTAAGTGTGTGTCCTGATTGTTGTCGCTGCCATCGACAATAAAAAGCATTTAAAAAGACACAAATTATATTGTGCTCCCCACAGATCTCAATTGTATTTGACATTTTTATGGGCATACAATTTTCTAGAGCCGTTCTGAAAATCATTTTCGTCATTGTATCTGTTTAGCATACAGTCTTTTTTTATTTCAATATTTGTCTATATTTTCAGCGGAATTGTTTGAATTTAAAATGGTTATTGAGACACATTTAAATAATATTATGTGTTTTTTGCTCTCTTTGTTTTTATAATAAGCAACATGTTTAAATTATCTGTTGCTCTGCGAAATTAAAGCGTATATGATTTGGGGAAAACTTTCCTTCCATTTTTCGGCCGTTTAAATTTTCTTTATATTCAATTAACTCCACCCAAATCAAATGCCCCAATAAACTTAACTGTTGGTCAGCCGGAGCAAATTTGGTTCATACGGTCGAATAAGTTACATTCAATACCTACACACACAAACACACACACACAAAGAGATATATATGATTGCCTTGGACAATCAAATAACATGACTTTTGGAGAGAACATTTGGCATTTCGCACGTGTGGCAAGCTCTACATGGCATGTGGCATATGCAAATTTTGCGAGGCGCTTCACTGGCTCTAATTACCTGTAGACAAGGCACTCGTAACACAGCCCCGTCCACTTCCCCCCCCCCCTTCCCCTACCGCATTCACCACTCGTAAGATGACATGTAAACAAGACAGCGGGCGCCGTGCCAAAAATTGTTGCCACTACCAAGTGGAATGCGAATTGTGAATGTGAACAGTGAGTACTGCAAAACCAAATTTTTGCAACGAGTGCTTGCAATTGGAATTAATGAGCAGGATTGGGTATTGCAACATTGTCGAAAACATTGTGAAAACCACTGACCCATCATGCAACAGTCGAAACGGTTACTTACACTTTATGGATATACTTGGCTTCGGTTTTTATAGGCCCATTTTGCATATGCAAACACACAGTCTTTGAGACGTTATTGATTTACCAACCACATTGAATGTTAAGTCCAAAACGATTGCAACGCCATTTAAATGTGAAAGTTGAAGTTGGCTTTTAGACATCATAAAAAGTACTTTTGGCTTCCAGACATTTCTATGGCTCACTGCCCAACAGCAATTGCACTAGATTGAAGATAATTTTGGCCACTAAAAGCCCAATTTGATGACTTAATAGCACCGTTTTCGACAATGGCAACAAGCATCTTATTTGACCAAAATCCAAGCCAAAGGCTGCCCTTGTCCGAAAACCATACATCTGCAGTACCCATTCATACACTATATTTGCACTAAAGCTAAAAATAATTTTTCTTTTATCATATCGAATAACATATCCTTTTGTGCCACACTGAAACTCTTTTGTTGTCGCTGACTAATCGGTTTAGCTTATTTCGATTATAACAAAATTGAAGAGCCGAAAATCTTTAATGCACTCACTCAACACAATTGGTCCATTAAATGCAGGCATTGAATGCTTGGGTTTTTGGCTTTGGCTGTCAAGCGCAACTCGTGCACATACATGTACATACAAATATATATATATATATATATATATATATATATATATGTAATATACACATATGGCAAAATTATATATATTAGGAAAGGGCGAGTTTTGTGGCAAATTAATTTTCATAGCACACTTTTAGGCACTCTTGTTGTCAGCATGCGACAACAGCAGCTGCAACATGTGCAGGACACAGTGCCAAAATTCATTTCGATATTTATATATATATATATAAATTAGTATATATGTAAGCAGTGTGTGTGTGTGTGTGGCTATGCATCTGCGTTTAATTGCAAATATGTTGCAATCTTTTAGGCGTTACAAGCACAGCTTTCGCTATGTCAGTTGTCGTGTGTGTGTGTGTGTATGTGTGTTTCAGTGCGCCATGTTATTGTCTATTAACGACCCTGACTGCAACGTTGCTGATGTGTGTGTGTGTGTGTGTGTTGGTGTGTGTATCGTTGCATGAATCTGTATTTCATTAAAATTTCATCCGCATCGTTCAACGAGTGACTTTTTCCGCTTTGCGCTGTTGAATTATTGAAATTTTTTTTCGGCTTTTGCAGTTGCCAGTTTCGCACAGTCGTTTCGCCAGCAACTTGCTCCCGGCTCTAAAATTACAAAACGAACAAAAAAAGAATTGCTACAGCAACAACCACAAAAGAGCTGCCCCGGCTAGATTTGCATATGAATTCCAACAGCTGCAGTCGTTTCTCTGTAACTTTTTTGATTTTTGGGGCCGCGAAATGCTCTCTGACACATTCATACATTTAGCATCCTAGTATATCTTGACACACACACCCACACACACAGCCAACACTCATACATATTTGGGTACGTATATGTGCTGAGTAGCTGCATATCTTGGGCTGGCATTTGAATTATGGCTTAACAGTGCTATAACGTGGCTTATGCGAGTCTTGCCCATAAATATTTACTCTGTTTGCATTACTTAGATGATTTTTACTCGAGATTTGCAAACGGCCGGAAAACTTGACTTTCAGTTGAGCAGCGCACAGCAATGAAAACTCTGCATACGAATGAGCAGCAAATCGATTTAAGCCAAATATTACATTTATTTGAATGAGTCTTAGCTGCAATGGCCTGGAAATGTTTTGCCATAAAAGCATTATTTTATCTAAAGTGAAAACTGAGTATTTTACATGTCTGCCTCAAATTCACTGAGCAGGTTTCGTACCTTGTCTTAAGGCTGTTTTGGTTGGTTAAATTTATTTCATTTAAATTGACAAAAGCCCTCAACATATCCAAGTCAATAATATTTGAATAAACTCTAAAATAAAATAAGGAAAGTCAGCCATTTAAAAAAAAATATATTATCATCGAAATAATATAACAAATTACAATATTGGGGTCACAAACTATCAAAAATAATTAATATTAATAATAATAAAACTTGCAAAGTTTAATGATAAAAACTAATCATTAAAAACTATAATATATATAACATTTTGTACATTTTCTATGCAATAATTTATATATTGAATGAGTATATTTATTCGACTTAAAACTATAAATTGCGAACTTAATTAAATTTGCAATTCAAACCCGTTTGTTAAATATGCAGTCAATAAATAATTGACAATATTGATTGAAAATTATGGATTGTGCTATATTCATAAATGAATGCTGCTTTTGACTTGACTTAAAATGGATACAAACCAACAAAAAGTTCGAATTTACCAAATATTTCAATTCATTTAAATAGCAAGTATTGAATGGCTAAAAGTTACTATTCATGATTAAAATAAATACACGGCTACAAAAAGTGAAAAATAAAACAACTGCAACATATGTGATATGAACTAAACTAATAAATATATAAATAAAATATATTCTAAAACAACATGACAGCAACTGGCAGCGAAGAAAAGCAAATCAAATCGAATAATGAAACTAAATAAAAAAAAACGTAGTGGATACTTGGAAAGCTGCGATAAAAGCTTTAAATATATTTTCTACTTGAAAAGCAATTGTAAACAATGATGGATAAAAAACACAAACACACCAAATGTGATCGAACATGATTAAATTTTGAACAAACAAAAATAAACAAGTTACAATAATTATAGAACAAAACAAACAACGACATTGCCTTCTTTCATTTACATTGTAAAACGTAAATCGAAATTGTAGTTTAAAAAACATAAAAAAAAACCAAACCAAAAACTAAAATTAAAAAGCAACTAAGTTAATTACGTTGATCAATAGGATTTGAGCAAAAAAAAAAAAACAACTCTAAAAACATAGAAATTACAATAAAACTTTTCTACGTATGCATTAGCTGTAGATTAGTTAGGCAATGCATAGACTAAGTCGGGCAATCAATTACAGTTACGTGATAGTGCGCTTACGTTAACGTTACGCCAAAGGCCGCTGTCAATAAATAGAGATCAATAAATGTTTATAGCTTTTAATGCCAAAATTAAAACGAAAATGAAATCACCAACGAATACGTTGCTACGCGACGTTAACGTGGCAACGTAGCAACGCAGCAACGCGTTACGTTACGCTACGTAACGGGCAAAACAATAGACGCAAAACGATATAGCCTAACAATCAACACACTTCATTGCCATATTCAACTAGTTGAAGTAATCATCAATTCGTTACGTTACGTCAATCACACTCAACATTAAGTCAACGGCAGTCTCATTTTGGATAGCAACAGATAAGAACAGCAGCAGCAGCAGCAGCAGCAGGCAGACATCATCGCTGGACAGCACGTGACAGCAACGACGTAACGGAGCTAGATAGCAGAGCCGACCACTGGCAATCAACGCAGCACATCCTCAGCCCGCCACTCAACTGCGCCAGGACCTAATCACTGACGCAGTTGCTCAACACCAACAATAACCGCACAACAATACTCTTAGCGAAAAACAGAAGAAGAAGAGAAAGTCTTTGCTTCTAAACATATTTCTATAATCCTCCTCCTTGTGCCTAATCGAACGTGCTCTCTCACTTTACGTTTTCTTTCATTCGAACGTTGCGTTAACGTTGTCGTGAGCATTACGTAATTAACGTTAATCAATTGGATGCAGCGACAGGCAAATTGATTAACATTACTGATTGATTGACGAACGTAACTTTTAGTTTTGACGTATTTAAGCTCCTAAACGTAACCTGTATCATCCCATTGATTTTGTACTGTAAGCCGTAAAAAACCAAAGTTCAACGTAACGCAAAACGTAAACACTGTTTACACTGTTTATATTTTGTTACGAGTACGCAACGTTTGATCGTTTGACCGTTTAAAAACTTACAACAAGCAAAACAACAACAACAAACAAGATGCAGGCCGCATTGATGCTAAGATCGAAATCTCGGGTGGCGAGAAGAAGAAAGCTACGAAAATTAGGTGGAAGACTTGAGTTGCCTAGTAATGTAGCAACTAAAGAAATAGCTCCATTTCCTCGTTATCCACCTGAGTCATGGGTAATAATATAAAATACCAAAAAAAAAAAAAAAAAAAAAAACTATAATTAATTATATGCGTCACTCTCTCTCCCTATCTATAAAAAAAACAATAGAAAGGCAAAGTACTTAAACCATTCAATTGCTTTCTATCTAAACTTATCTAAAAGAATAAGCAACGAGCGCAAAACTCTTTTAAAAAGCCGTCAAATGAAAATCATCAGCTAAAATGAAATTCTAAAGTCCCGAAGCCCCAAATCCAAATCCATTTAAACGATATACCCTCAACCAAATACTAAAAATAAATCCAAGTTCTCTTATACTATCATTTCAAGCAATCTCTCTATCTCTATCCAACTATCTCTATCTCTATATGTACTGTACTCCGTCCATACGTCTGTCTCTATCTCTCTCTCTCTCTCTCTCTCTCTCTTTCTTACTCCAAGACACATTCCATTTTGATTTTGTCAAATACCCTCAACAGTTATTCCCACAGAGCATATGTTTTTAGAATAGTAGTGTGCCTAGAGGTGAAGCACAAGTTATACGCTAGGTTTTTTCTAGCTCTAGTTTTTGCTCCAATTTCGCAGTTAACTTTTAGCGTGTGCCCAAAGTTGCTTGGCATTGAAAGCATAATTCCCCCACAAAATAGATCAATTAACCGCTTTGGAACGTACATAACCTAACTTTGCTCTGTCTCGTCTAGTAGTGATTAAATAATATTCCATATATTGAAATCTTAGATATATATATTTCAAGTCTTGAGCGCTCTGCCAGCCAACTACTTAATGCGCTGTACAATTAGCTTCAATTCACCTGTTTTTCAATTTTAATATATTTACATAAATCTCTTAATAGAAATATATATAAATACAATATATATATAAATAACTAGTGCTTTTGCTCTACTTCTAAGACACACTTCCCAACCACTCTCTGTCTATCTCTCTCTCAACCTCTATCCAACTTTGCGGCTTTTTCTCTGTATCTCTCTCTCTATCTCTCTCTCTTAATATCTATAAATGCTTCAAAAGCTATTACCCAATCTATCTATCTCTGTTTCTGTCTATCACCCCATCACACCTAGCTTTAAACGTAGTTGCTAACACCACCCAAACACCCCCCACCCCACCTGAACCGCCTACTTTGCACCTGCTTCAAACTAACCGTAAAGTAATGCTCTGAGAATACTCTCTGCTTCTGTCTTTCACTCACTCTCCCTATCTCTATCTCTCTATATCTCTCTCTCTCTCTCTAAATAAATAAATAAACAAACAACGTGTGTAGCTTTTCATTCACTCACTCACTGAACAAACAGACAATAAACAATAGAAATTTAGTGCGCTCTTCCAACAACCACACACGTTGCACCTTAAATACCTCTAATTAACTAGCCCCGTAGTACTTTAAATAAGCCCAAACGCTTCTAATTACTATCCACATAAACTAAACTTAAATCTTAATAAACTAGTAAAAAACGAGCTATGAAAATCAAATACAAATTACCTACATAACAAATATAAAGCACATCAATCAATTTGCAATCACACACACAAACCAAAAAAAAACACACACACTTTCACCAAATATATTTATTTTGTAGTTTTTAGAAAACCAAAAAATACGCATTTCTTTTAAGTTGACCACCCACTGCTTAGATCTGTGAGTGATCTATGCTTCAGGTTCCTTAAAATAACTCACAAATAGAACACAACTCAAATCTCTAAATTCTCTGTTGTTTTCTGCTCACCCACATATCTCTCGTACATTTGTTTCTATTCTATTCTATTCTAATCTAATCTAAACTATTCGCGCTGTCACTTTCGCTTGCTGCTACTTACGTAACGTGTTGCGCATACGTAATGTGCGTTACGCTACCCTCTCAACGTGACACAATAACGAGCCATTGTTTTTTAAGTATGTTTTACGTTGTTTTTTTTCGTCTCAAATTCACTCTCCCTTTGCGTCTCGATGTTGTTGCGAAATACGTATATCGCAAACGAAAAACAAAATCCATCATCACATTACGTTTACGTAACTCTGTATGCCAATTGCGTAACTAGAAAAACACATATGTGACACCGCCACCGGCGCCACTGCCGGAGCCGCCGCCGCCACCGCCGGAAGTAAGTGATAATCAAAAAGGATTTTGTAAAACGAATCCACCTACTCCTCCCTTCATTCACAAATCCACAAATCCAAGAGCATATGCCACATGAATTCTCTTATTGCCGTTACGTGTTTTTTTATTTTTGTTTTTGTATGTGTAACGTAATGAACATTTACGTAATTGCCGTAAACGCAACAACGTTGTGCCGTTTACGTTGCCGTCTTGCAGTTGGTTGTAATTTGAAAGTACAATGAAAATGCTTGTAAATAAATCTAAATGCTTTTGCCTTGAATTCTTTTTCTCTCTACACTATTTAAATACAGTATCTATATTTGTAAATGTCGAAATTACACACAGTTTTCGCCACTGTATTGCTTATAATTTGCCACTACGCGTTGCATATAAATTATTTAAAATGTTTTGTTGGTCTGTATTTGGTGTAATCTCTTTTTCTCATTTTTTGTGTCCACTTTTTCGTATCTTGTTTGTTTCTTTGATTATGCCAAAAGCCAATTACATATTTTAAATAATTTATAAATGCAAAGTCGGGCCGTTGTCAAAAGGAAAGAAGCAAGATGAAGCATAAAGATTGCATTGAATATTTACAAGCATTTTCATTGCTTTGATTTGAACGACCAATGTAGTACATATCAAAGTACCGAACCCTCTTCCCCCAAAATCCATGTAGAACGCAAGCGACTGTACTGCAAGAGCTGCCAACTTAACTTAAGCCACACGTGCGAAACAATGCCAGACTGCCAACTCATGTCATCATCATGTTTTATTTTCAATATTATAGGAACAAATCTAGTCGCACACAAAATATTATATATTTGGCATGATTATGACATTAAAAATTAGATAAACATAAGAATTTAAAGTAGCTGTCTGAAACAATAGCAAATTTGGAAAAATAAACTTTGTCGCTCCTGTTTTGGAAAATTCTCATAAATTTCGATTTAATTAGCCCAAGTAAAGTCGGCGCGTTAAATACACATTACATCAATTCAGAGATTAGCATAGTCAACAAGTCGAAAACCACTAACTGAACCAATTTCAACTGTAAATATTTGTTAATAATATCATTGCAGAAGAATATTTTGTGTGCGCAGCATTTTATTATGAATCGAGTTAAGTTTAGATTATATTTTTTTTTAAATAGCTTACACTCATCTTAAAGCTTCCATTTGATTTGTAGTCATATGTATACAAAAATAAACACAAAACATACAAATCAATAACTTCAATGATAAACAAAAAGAAAGTATGCAACATTAACTAACAACCAGAACAAACCACCATTAAAAAACTAAAATAAATACTTAGACAAAACAAAGAAACACACACATAAGCAAAAATATGCATTTAAATCTATAAATATGATAAATGGTATCAAGTTTTCCCAAAATGATTCTGTAAAGCTTACTTGCCTCTCATTCCCGTTTTCGATCTAGGAGCTCAACTTGATTCAATTGCGAAAATTGTTCCACAAAGCCAATTATTAAAAAACCAATCGCCCAACATAACAAAAAACCTTTAAAAACAAAAAATTCCAAAAACAAACAAATCATTTTGAATGTTTTACAAAAAGTATTTAAAGTAGTTTTCGCTTTGACAACTCGAAAACAGCTGCCAAAGCGGAAAAAATACTTTTCCCAAAATTGAAATGCACCATTTTAATTTCGGATCAAAAAGAATTTATTGCATTTTTTGTGGAACATTCACAACGTTGAAGCAAGCGCTGAAAACTAAAAATACAATACAAAAAATACAAAAAACCAACCAAAAAATAAAATACCACAACGTGTACGCGATAGAATAAGTTAAAAAAAAAGGTCCTTTGGGGTTTGTATTCTCTGTTTTAGTTTGGGTTCTGTACATTTTTTTTTAAATATCTGCCCAATTGCAGCACTCTGGGTAAGTCGAAGCTGGCGTATTACCTACAAATAACTAAATATAATAAATACGTTATAACGAAACTGTGTTTTAGTAGTTTAGCAAGCCTTTGAGTTTAGCTTTGCCGGCCCATCCATATGTACAAATTTCCTATCTGACCACAATTAAAATTTGTAAAAAAAATTTATATACCCAATCAAATCAGCTCATAAGTATAAAGCATACCTTTGCATAATTAATGATAAACATAAAATGATGATATGAGTGATTTATGAGTTTTTAAATGCTTCATTTTTCCCATATAAAAGCGTTGAAAAATGGCCATTTGGAGCATCACAACAAAAACACATATTTATGAGGCAGAGCTTTGCATTTATCCAAAGAGTTTGCTGCATTTCAATAATATTTTTGGAATTTAAGAACTCAACTGACGATGAAATATCCAGTCTATGCGTTCAACATTCACATTCACATAAACTATAATTTTTGTTTATTAACTTTTATTTAACTATGTTTTATTATGAACATTTTGTGGCATCTACGAAATGCACTGTTTTGAAAATGCTTTTATTTTGTGGCGCTCATCTTTAAGCTATTTTTTAACACACACACACAACAACAATACACACACACACTGAACAGATTGCTTATCGTTTCATCTATTTTCTCTATATCTTTTACTCTTCTCTCTATGTTTCTACTTCAACCTCTAATCGAAGCACGCACAATAATTTAAAACAAAAATCAAATGAAAAAAAAAACCGAATGAAATTACACTCACACACAAAAGCACACACTTTACACTTTACTGTTAATTTTTTTTCTCAACGCAGGTACGCGACATCAAATTACAATTTATCATGCGCTCTCTCTTCTCTTATCTCTCTCTGTTTATCTCTCTCTTTTTCTCACACCCACCGCCTTAAAGTACGCAACGCGCTTGCCAATAAAAAAATACTTTCAGATTTATCCCAGCGAGAATTAGGTACAGTCAAAAATTTAACGTTACAACTAGTTGTCAGCAAATAATTTATAAATATTGGTGTCTAATCGTCTAATCGCAACGCTCTCTCTCTCTCTCTGTCTCTGTCTCGCTCTCAATATCAAATATATATTGTATAACTCTCTCTCTCTCTCTGTCTGTCAATATCTCACACTCTCTCTCTCTGTGCTGTGGCCCGTGCTCTATGTGACTAAAAACTTAGTAGCGTGCTAGGTTTAGTAAATAGCTTATACATATAAGTATGACTCTATATGCGTGTGTATGGCTATGTGTGTGTGTGTGTGCGTGCGTGTGTGTGTGTGTTGCATAAAGAAAGTATCGTCAAACCACGCTAACTATCGTAATATCGTATAATTTTTAAACCAATATAAATATCGTCTTTTGCATGTCTGCATTGCCTGACGCTGTTTTTATGTTTAACAACCGCAAACAACGGTTGTTGCTCTCACGCTCTCTCTCTCTCTTTCTCTCTCCAACTTCCTATCTCGCTCTCCACCTATATCTCTCTCTCTCTTTCTCTTCCTTTGTATATTTCTATCTCTCTCTCCTCTTTTTTTTAACTGTTTGTGCGTTGCTCGCATGCGCTTAATTATTACAAAAAAAAAGTATTATATTTTATTTTATAGTCTTTGTTTATGTTTTCGCATTTGTTGATTTTCGGTTTGACAAGTGGGCCAGCCAATAATTGCATGACAATCTATTAATACGTTATGGCAGCAACGACTGCCAACCTGCTGCAGAAAAAAAAACCACTCACAGATTTCTGAACTATGCACTTTATGATGAACTAACCTACTAATAAATGCTTTCTTACTTTGGCCTTGGCAACGTTTTCTTGAAATATGATAGGATATTTTATAGTCTTGGTAAATAAACATGCAGATAGTTCAGCTGATATTTAATAGCATATTAAAGCAATGATTTAAACTAGATCCCCTGCTTATTTATCTACATAGACAGGCTTTCAAATGTTTTTAGCTCATGTCTTCCATCAAATCCATATAAGTTATAAGTTATCAGATAATTGAGATTTTCGATGTAATTCTTCTCGCTCGCGCCTGTATATATTCGTGTCTAAACATTATGGTAAGCTCGAAAGTTAACATAAAATCGTATTTATCGATTTTCAAGTAAGTAAAAACCAACTCAAAACTATTTTACATATTTTGATAATATTCCAAATAGAAAGTTCTCCAACAAAATACAAATTTAACTTGGGGGCTGCCAACAAAAATGTTTTCAAGTTTCAGGCTGCTGCCAGAGACCATTTCCCTTAGACAGCCAAAATGCAGCTGCCATACAGAGCTGCAATGAAATGGAACTGAAATAACACCATGTGCCCCCACTAACCCCCCCTCTTCCAAGGCACGCTCTATCAAGTTCCTCCTCCCACACCCCCCCACAGCACTCTGCATTGTTCTGCTTGAGAACTGTCGAGTAAGTTTTAGTGCTTGGCGCAGCACTTTAAAAATTTTATTGCTAACAAATTATGTAGCTCGTCTCTCCACTCTTGCCCTCTTGATTTATGAGTGTGGCGCCTCCGTCGCTGCTTAAATGTGAAATTGAGCGCAACCAGAGGCGGCAACTCTGATCGATGGACGCCAGGAGTCACACATGGATTCAGTCCTTTGTTGAATTCTCTTTAATCAACCCATGACATGCGTACAATTAGCACGGCACTTCGCCAACGACTGGCGACTCGGCGGCCCTTTGACATTTTCCATGTAAGGTGGAATGTAGTTGGAAAAGGGTGGCATGACTAGCAGACACCTTGCTGAAATCCACACGCTGTCATTTCATTTTATAACGACTCTTTTGTTTAAGTTCTCGGACGAGACATTTTCCAACTGACCTAGTCAGAAAGACAAAATGAATCCGAGCTGAAATTTCAATGATGTCGTAATCTTTTCGCCTTATAGATTGTAGCCACATCCTCTTCTTTAGAAAAATAAAAAAACAAGTTCCTTTCCTTAACCGATTTTAAGAAAATTTTTAGGTGAATTTTAAAGCGTTCTAAAATAAAAGTATAACAAATTTCTAAGTAACACTTTTAAAGCTGACTCTTTAATGCTCTTGTATTGATTTTCAAAAGAAATACTACTCATTTATATTTACGAAATTTTTAAGATTTTATAAAGTTCTACACTTGGTCAACTTCATACTCTTTGTTGGAAATTTGCTAAACTATAGAGTACAAAAAAGCTAAAGCGACGTTTGTATTTCATGGCCGGAAGGGCCACAAAAGAAAAGCTGAAAGAACCGTTTGTTTCCGCTGTGCATTCGCACTGAAACAGAAAATTATACAGACACACATACACACACACACACGGAAACAAACACACACGGAAACACACACATACGGAAACACACACAACAATACACTAACTCACACACTTTTAGTCTGTGGCGCATTTACCCACAAAACGATTTTAATTTGCGGTGTCCATGGGGTAGATCCTGTCATGGTCTCAGCAAAAAATTAAGAAAAAGAATGAAAAAAAAAAAAAACACCAACCTCTCTTTGCCATATCTCCAGACTATGCGCCGCTGGTCCAATTCCGATTCCGATTTCATTATACAAACTGCGCTCTTGCCTTTGCTTCCTGGTTCTGTAACAGAACTTGGCTACTTTATTTCTTTTGTGGCTTTGCCTTCAAATTGTTTTGGTGGACTCCTCTCTTACCTCTCCCCAGCACGTCCACTGCATCTTCTGCTTGCTGTGCGTCTTCTTTCTATAGTTTTAGCCTTGAAGTCAATCTGTGTGTGTGTGTGTGTGTTTGTGTGGGGGTATGTGTGTTTGCCACATGTGTTGCATGTGTTTTAGAGATTTTATGCGTTTAACGCTCAATAAATTGAATTTCAATTGAATTTCATTCGATCTGCCCCAGCGATTTTTTAGGCTCATAAAATGCTATTTATGTGTTAATAAAGTTTTGTGAAAATAGCTGTATTTATTATATAATAGTGATTCGTTAACTGAGATATGTATTTGAAGCTGTGATTAAATCTTTTAAGGGTATATTAAAAGCGATCGAATGTTATATTATTTATATTTTATATGTAATGGTTTTATTAAGGAGTAGTAATCTTGAGGCTTAAACATTCCCCCTTAAACAGGTGTTTATATCCATGAATTGTCCCTAATATACTCCTTTACTATTCTATGAGAATTGAGTAAGATAAGCACAAATCAATGCTTAAACTATGTGCAGTACTTTTATTGCCTTCTTGTTAGTTATTACAACATTCATCAACATTCGAACCTGAACACACTTTAATATTTCCAATATTTCAAGCATTTAAATTTATTTCAATATATATGTTTGTATGTGTATTTCATTCAAGTGATGCTCAGGCATATGCTGCAGCATCTTTGACTTGAGGGACCCTTGAATGAGCCTTTTTGAGCCTTGCGGTTGCGTCCTTTGAAATGGCCAATGGCATTATTGGTTCTAATGAACTGATACTGGGGCTGCACCTAGACCTGAGCTTGGACCTATTTAATGCTGATTTGTGCCGCAAATTTACTGCAAAGCCTCACAGCACGTGTTGGGTTCTGGAAAGTGGTTCCTGGCCTGTGGTCCCTGGCCCTGTGCCAGTTATGGGCAGGTTGTAAAGACAAAAAACCATTCGCCGCATGAGCTGAGAACACCTTGAGGCTTTTTTGCCTAAGGGCTGCGACAGCCAAACAAAAGAAGCATCCACACGCGACCGAGCGAGAGGGAACGCTGGAACGGTGGGGAGCTAAGAATGGGGCGACGTGTTCAGTGTCATTTAGTGAAATTGCCTGTAATGTCTATGTGCCCCTGTCCCTGAATGGCAGCAGCATCTTCATCGCACTCTCTCCCCTCTCTCTCTCTCTCCCTGTCTACCTATTTTTCTCTGTGTGTCTCTTGCTAGGTGCAGCTGCATTGTCTAAACGCCACTCGTTGGTTTTGGATTTTTCATTCTTTATGCGCTTTTCCGTGTGTCAGTGCCAGCTGTGGCTGCCACTGCTACAGCTGCATATTTCATTAGCCTGCGCACTTTTTGCTTTGCAACTAAAGCTTGGCTGCCAGCCCACCTGTAAACCTTCCACAAGCTACCCAACCAGAGTCTCTGATTGTTGATTTTTCAAGTGCATTTTACACTTGATTCAGACCAGCTTTCAACTCGACTCAACTCAACTCAAGTCGTCTCTATCAAGATGCATAATAAAATTGCCGACATGCCAAGTTTCTAGTCAGTACCTGCCGACATGTGCATTAACCTCCTTAAGTATGCTGAACTATGGTCTTTGCTTAGACCATCTTCTCTATTTATCTGTCTTTATTTATTTAGCTTGCTGCCATGTTTTCATAGACATTTCCAATCAGTGAACCTTTAAATTTGTATAACAAAAAATGTTTGTTTGACTGGAATACTTTAGTCAAAGTTTACCGGAAAGTTACTCGATATTTTTGCCAAATAGCTTAATTTAATGTTTTTTCTCTTTTTACTAAAACGTGTAATATACAATATGATAAAATTGTCTCTTATTTAGTTTAAATCTAGGCCAGTGATTTTTTCCATGTCATTGACTATCAAATGCGATTATCCAAAATAATAAAATTGTCATTCATTGAATTTGGATCTAGTTTCAGTACATTTTTTGCCATATCATTGACTATTTAAAGTTTAATTTTTAAATCGAATTCAGAGCATGCCTTCCGCACTTTACAACTCTTTTTTCACAGATATAATTGTTAACTTTTATGTCAACATATCCATATCCGATTAATGATAAATCTCTAATTAAGCCAAGTTCATATTTTATTCAAGCCAAGTATTTACAGCAAATTAACAGCAAAAAAGGGAAAAGCAAAAAAAACACAGCCGATAACAATATGAACAATCAATGAACCAAAATAAATGACTGTCATTAATGGGCCATATTTCCTGATACATGTTAATTTGTCGCGCCACAACAATTCATTATTATGCAAATCAATGGCGACAATTAAAGTAGACTACGCAAGGCCCAAACCAACATCTAAATACATTTCGTTAATAAAAGATTAGCTATAATCAATTTGCATACTTCGGAAATTGTTACGCCTTTTAAGAGAACTTAAGCAAACCCTATTTGCTTAGACTCTGCTTGTTGGGAAGTTCACAAAACTATAAAACGTTTAGGAAAGAAAACTCATATTATTACTTTTAAAGGAACGGAATTGCATTTTGCAAAGTAAACATAAATCAAATCGATTGAGACTTAAACAAGTTGTGGCAAATGTCGATAAAATGTTTTGTGATTATTAAAATAAAGCCTGCACCAATTATTTCTCTAGTCGTTTCGTAATCTGACTTATTTTCTACTAATAGCGTATTTTCGAAAGTTTACTCCTGCATTACGATACTGAACTCGGGAATGAAGATTTACTTCATGCTTTTGTTAACTTTGTTTTTAGACTAAGCCTCTGCTAGGGTGACCAAATTTTCGATTTGCCATAAAGGCATTGAACACATAACATAAAATTTTGTAGCACACTTTTTAGGGCAGCTACATTTTTGGGCATCAGATTGGCTGCCATTGGCTTCCGTGTGCTGTGTTCATTAGCGTTTTGTCACCCATCTACAAAAACAACAACAGCAGCAGCAAAAAATCAAGCTATGGCAAAAACAAAATACATATATATTTATACGTTTTTGTACATATGTTTAGGGAGTTTTGCAGTAATTTCTACATTTTTGACTACGTTGCGTGTGCTTAAAAGCGCACAGTATGTGTGTGTGTGTTGAGAGGGTGGGGTGACTAAGACTTTTAGGCGTTAACTTGTGTTAGTTCCTCAATATGTGTTTATAAATAGCGTTAATATGTTTTGAAATGTATTTTATATGCATAGCGATTAGTTGCAAAAGGTGAAAGTTTAATGAACATTTAGCGTGCCTGTGGTAAAATGCAAATAAATAATATGCAAATTATTTTCTATATGTGTGTTTCGAGTGGAAATTTGCAATATGTTTACGACACGTGTCGCTGTCTCAGAAACAATAATAATCATTATATTTGTTGGCTCAAAATTGGCAATTGCTTTTGCTGCAAGAATGTAAAATAAATACACCTGTCAGGCGTGCTTGCTATGTGGGGGTCAACTATTCGGCAATAGTAATTTGTTTATCTAACCCGAACGTAACAACTCCATTCCTGCACCCTTCCGCCCAACAGCCGTAACTGCGTGAATGCGTGACAGTTAGCTTTAAGGTTGAAAGCGCCTTCGTCATTCGTCAATCAGCGTCGCAAATTGTTGATTACACCTACTACAACAAGAACAAGAAAAATAACAACAGCAACAGCAATTCAAGGGCAGTTACAGTTACAGCTCTGGTTTATATATGGAGCACTCAGTCGGGCCACATAGTTCCGATCGATAGTCTCCATGTGGCTGCGATTTTGCACACGAAAAGCAAACGAAACCAGAAACGAGAAACAGCACCTAAAAAAGAACCAAAAGCAAACTCAACTCCACAGAGCGTGCGACCTGAGGCTATCACATATATCAACTGCTATACATGATATATATATATATATATATATATATAGACATATACATACAACACCTATATATCTGTCAGTTTTGTATATAGGACGCTCTCTGTCTAAATGTGTGTGTGTGTGTCATTTTATTTGCCTTATTACTAACACGCAGCATATTTAGTAGCTTGCTTAGCGGCAGTGCCTCGAATAGTCTGTGGCTCTTAACTTAGGTTTGTAGCGCCCACCAGTCGCGACTTGCGATTCGCTTCGACTCATTAGGTCTGTCGAGTTGTAGGTGTGTAGCCCCTGACTCTGTGTGTGGGTGTGTGTGTTTGTGTGTGCGAAATAAAATGGCATTGACTTTTGTTTGTCTGATTTAACGGCGAGTTCACTTTAAAAAGCAAATAAATAAATCATACATGGTGTATCACGTAAATTACGTGTTCGCCTACCGTGGTTTAACATCAATGAAAATTTTAAAATTTGTTTTAGGTATCATTTAAATTTAAATTAATTTTAATTGTTTTCGATTGCTCTTTGTTTCTTACAATGCTTTGCACTTTATTTGCTTTTATTTTTTAAATAGTAAATCATATTTATACTTGTGTTTTATTAATACATAAATAAATAATACATATGTAATTTAAAAACGTACTTTTAGGTTTGAATCAGTGGATCACCTAATATTTATTTTAAATACTTTTCTGTGTTGCTATAATTTAATTGGATAATATTTTTTTCCTTAAGTTGAAAATTTTTATTAAATTATGTAATTTAATTTCTAAAATGGACATATTTATAAACTTTTTTAAATTTGTGCTGAGGTTTCGAATATCTGTGTGTGGAAAAAACTGGTCCACACACGCTATAAATGCGGTTTCTCTATAATTTTGTTGCATGAGTGATCTGGGGAGTTAAATAGTCGATATATACTTATATATTTATGTCTTGCTGTGAGCTTTACAATTTAAAATACGTCTGCTGCGGCATGAGAATATACGCACATAAAATAATAAATATTAAATACTTTTTTTTGAATGCAGTTCAAGTTCTGCCTTGCCGTGATTTCGCCCCATTCTAATCAATTATTTATAACATTTACCAAAGTATATGTTTTTATGTTTGATTTATGTGTGTTTACAATTTTCACTTCTTTCCCCTAAACCAAACTATATTC
This sequence comes from Drosophila fungiperda, assembly GCA_035042345.1. NCBI lineage: Eukaryota > Metazoa > Arthropoda > Insecta > Diptera > Drosophilidae > Drosophila > Drosophila fungiperda. The sequence continues at coordinate 1,382,625 of JAWNLM010000293.1, read as the reverse complement.
CCCCGTTTACTTGGTGTATATTTTTTTCCATATTCTATATTCATAACTGTTTCCTAACTGTTAACTGTTTACTCCTACTTAAATCTATGTGTGTTTATGCCTTTTCAAAATACTGATGAAAAAAAAAATATAATAAATAAAGGCTGCAAACGAAGTCTTTTTAATTGGCTGCCAAGTATATTATTATTGTTGTTGTAATTGATGGCGAATTTGTAACCCAAAACCGCAAACAACTTTATGAAATTGAATATTGAATTGAGTATTGAAAATCCAAAATTACAAATTTGATTGCTTATGCATTAGTCGTTACTCTTGTGAGATGAGTTGTACTTGTTTGTTTATTTCTTTTTATGTTTCCTGTATGCTTTTGAATAAATATTTATAATAGTCAAAAGAAAACAAAAAAAAAAATATGAAAGAATTATAAAATCCACGGAGCTTTGCTCTCACACAGTTGAACTAATCACAGTAACTGTATATATTTTCTATGCATTTGCCCACCACCAACACCAAAACAACCAATACCAACACCACCACCGCCACCGCCAACAACAACGCCAACGACAACACTATGCAACCACACCACGCTCCATTGTGTGTGCGTGTGTGTGTGTCTGCGTCTGTGTGCTTGTTCGTGTGTTCCTGTGCTGGTGTGTGTGTGTGCGCTGTATTCGTCGTCATCGCTGTAATCGATATCGATATCGTCTTTGATGTTCGTGCTCTTTGTCCGTGTCGATAATCCCGATCACCCGATTACCCGATCGCACAGTGCGCTCAGGGACGCGCCGCTTGGCTGGAGCGCGGCCGCCGCTGCAGCGTACAGGAGCAGCAACAGCAACAGGCCACCTACCACAGACGCTGGGTGAAGCGCAACCGAGTAAGTTCATCACGTAGAGCAACTCACGTAGCGCTGTGTAAATACATGCAAATTTTTGTATACTTTTGTCTTTAATTAACATCAGCTAACAACAACCAGTATTCGTGCAAAAATATCAACAATTTAAATTCCCACAAGAAATTCCTCTTTCTCTCTGAAAAATAAAAAACACCTTTTTTCCTTCAACTGCATAATTTATTTATTTCTTTTTGATCACATATCCAGCTGAGCAAACGTTCAGCGCATTCGACGCTTGGTGGCGCAGGATAACAACTTATAGAAGCCATATACCATTATTATCCAACAAATAAACCCCAAATGCCAAATATTTTCATTTTAACTGCGATTTTCATGCCCTTCTAAAATATTGTACTATATGATTAATAAATAAATAGCTATAAGAATGCTGTCCCTAACAATAACTGAAATGAGTTAATATTCATTTAAATGGAATCATATTTAAAAATATATATAGATACTCTATATATGATTCTAATTAATCTAAAATTATTTTTGACATACAGTTTAGGGGCAGCACTCTAGTCTAATCGCTAGTATAAACCAACGATGATAATAATATATCATATACACTTCCATTTGCCAGATACAAGATGCCTCATTGGGCGGCTCATCGGACGATGAAGATTTTCTGGGCGTACTACGAGGCCCCAGCACCTTTGCGAATGCCTTTCTCTATGTGGGCCTCGGAACTGTCGCACTGGGACTGGTCATTGCATTTGTCGGCACCGGCGAGAAGGGTTTTAAAACAGTGGAGCTAAGACTTATAGGGCCCTCTCTCATAGGCAATACAATTCTTTGAGCATATCCAAATAATGTCACATTACTCATTTGGGCTTCTTTCCAATTCAGGTTTGGGTCTGATCTGTTGCATTTTACGCATTCTCTTCTGCATTTGCCCATCACACTGCATCTCATCCAGCAAAAAGACGCGCAAGAAAAATGGTAACAAGATCGATGCGGATCACACAACTTCGCTGCTGCGCAATGAGAGCAAACGCGTTTCAATAGCCAGAGGACCCTCTATACAGGTACACAATTATTTTCTATTGTTTAAAATACATTATTTTTTTAAATTTGTAATGTAATAATTTGGTTATATAATGTTTTAATATTAAAAAAAAATATGTTCAGCCAAATTAGGAATTGGCCTTTTGCATACTTAAAAAGAATTATTTATATATCATACAACTGAGTTTATATATAAGATATTATTTTTATAGAACTAAATGCAATGAATATTTCATTAAATGTTATTTAAATGGCAACTTGAAACCTGATCAATTTTAAATACGATTCATCCTTATTATCAGTACTAATCACTAAAATTATTTGATATTTTAAAAAGTACTTGTTTGCATTTATTTATTTTAATATATCTGTGAATTATTTTTATACAGACGAAATATCCGATTGCGCACAAGCGTAGTCAGAGCAAGATGCTCAATGAGGGAATGGAGGCACTGCGTCAAATAGCGACCACATCGCTCTTCATGCAAAACGAACAGAAGACGGCCATAAATCGTGTAGTTCCCATCATAAACGAGCCCGAGAGCATGGATCACATGGGTGGTAAGAGATCGGGTGCCTCAATCCATGGTGCTCAATATTATACAATATAAATTCGAATTTACAGCGGATGCGCCGCTGGAGATGAAGAAGCTGCAGACGGCGCTGAATTTGTGCGAGATGAGCGATGAGGAACAGGAGGAGCAGCAGCCCAAACGTACAACAACAACAACAACAAAAGCAACAACAACTGCCGTTACGAGTAGTACCACCAAAGAAACAACCATAACCAACCAACCAACAGCAACAAAAACAACATCCCTGAGCACCGTAGATGAGCGACCCAATAGCAAATTGTTGCGCCAACGTGTCGCACTCCAGCAGCAGCGACAACAACAACAACAACAACAACAGCAACAGTCGTCGTCGGCACAGCAACAACAGGAAGCGGAACGATCTCAATCGCTGTCGTCGTCCTCCACGATTAAAGATTCACTGGATGGCGTTGTGGTTGTGGAGGAAACCTCATTGATGGACACGGATGTGGCGACTATAGTGCCTATGCCGAATAGCTGCAGCACTGGCGCCATTCCTCGTCTCAAAAGCAGCAGTACACAAGCATCGCAACGACCGGGCATCTGGACGGGTGCCACGCCCAAGACAACGCCCACCACCACCACCTCCGCTGCCGCCGCCGCCGCCAGCAGCAGCAGCTACACCAGCAGCTATAGCACGCGCCTGACCAGCTCTCAATCGCATCCCACTAGCTATGATCTGCCGCCGGCGCTGCCGCACACCTATTCCGCTGCGGCGACGGTACGCGGTCCGCTCGGCATGACGCTGACCGGCTCCAGTTCCGTATATGCCATGCCCGCTATGAGCAGCCGGATGAGCACGCTCGCCACGCCGCCCACCACAACGACGATAAGTCTGCTGCCGCTGCCGGCGCCGCCACTGGCGAGCATTGCAAACAGTGGATCCTCCGCTGCAAGCAGCTTAATACCCGGCCAGGTGCCGGATCCAACGACTGGCATGGCTACCACAAGTCTGAGCATACTGCAGCCGATGCGACCAGCGACGGCATCTTCGATAACGGCCACCACATCGGCGTCCATATTCGATAGTATGGTGCACAAATCACAGCCGTCATCCGCCAGCTCAACAAAGACGGGGCGTGGCAGCAGTTTGCTACTGGCGCCCAGCAAGCTGGAGCCGGAGCTGGTGCTCAGTCCAGCGAAGCTTGGCCAGTAGACTTATGCGACACAAGTTAGTTACGATTTTAGTTAGGATTTCATGCAGCCACAAAACATATTAACTACTTATTGTATATGTCTAGGTCCCATTTAGTATGCCTGCATGATTGTGTGAGTGTGTGTAAGGGTGTAAATGTGTGAATGTGTGTGTGCGAGTGTGTGTAGCTACTCTCTTTTGAATGTGCCACAAAGAACAAGCTAAACAGATGACAAAGATAAAAAACAACGCCCAAGAGTCGTGCTCTAAATTCCCAAAGCCAATTACATCTTTCAAGACTCACTTTGTAAAAATCCTAAAAAGAAACCGATTTGAATAGTTTTATAATTTAAATAATATAATTTTAGTTGCATACTCTAAGTATAAAGTATTTTTATATATTATAAAAGATATACTCGTCTATATAAAATTGTACTAAATTAGTTTCGTAATTTTGAGCTTTGGTGAATTTGGAGCATGATTGCAAAATACAACAAAATTATTGTTCAACCTTATACAGCTTTCAGTGTCTATTTCCTAGGGCTTGCTCCTTTTAAGGAATATATATGTATATATACACATTTATATATGTATGTATAGATTTGGCAATTTCCAAAGACTTCTCGACTAAATGCACTTTCCTGACCTGATCCTTTTAAATTTTCGGCCCTTTCAGTGGCATCAATTTGGCCAAGTGCTCAGCAAACAAAAATTGCCAACCCGCGCTGTCTAAAGCTATACCTATTTTAGTCAGGGTATTATAAAGTTTGTATACCAACATATCGTTAAATAAATATACAAAAAAAAAAATAATAATAATAGAATATTTATAACAATAACTAAACACTGTTGCGTTAGCAAGGTGCGAAAACCGTCGTCCAGTTGGTCTTGTGCATGGGCATTATGAAAACTAAGAAACCTACATGCATATTATATGTAAAACTAATTAGATATGTACTATTCCGAAATTGAATGTCGATGTAGTTGAATGTAACAAATGAATAAAAATAAAATGGCCCAGGCTTAACAATAAGTACACCCACAACACAAAACGCCTTTGGGCACCATACAAAAAGAAAACATCACAGATCCCAGAAAGTTCCCAGGAAATATATTGAAAGAGCTTTTGAGCAATAATATGATTATAAAAAAAGGATAATGATTCATTTCCGTTAAATCACAATGCAATATTTAAAGTTTAACAAATGATTTATTTTCATATTGATTAAAATTCAAAGATTTATTCACTTTTTAACGCAAGTTTTAAAATCTATTGCAACATTCGATATGCAAACAATAATTCCTGGCTCTTTCAACTTGCGAGAACCAACCAGAGAACAATGATTTAAAATCATATGAAATAAGCCGAGATTATATCAAATCGGAAATTAAAGAAATTACATAAAGCTAAATTTATTCATTTGGGCAAATAATAGCAACCATGTGCAATAAGAGAGAAAAAACCAAATGAAATAATAGAAACAACAAAACAAAAAATGATTTATGAATTAGTATGTATGTCATTATATGTATGTGCAGAATAAAACCGAAATGCAAAACTATTATTCTGAATTTGATTTGCTTAAGAGTTGCAGTTTTATATCAATCAGCTGTTTGCTATGTTCAAATTTACCAGAACACTTGTAGTGGTGGCTGGTCGATAAATCGTATGAACTACAAGAAGTTTCGATACCCAGCAGCTGAATCCAAAAATACAGTAAACAACGCCGATGCACGTGCTGCATTTAAATTTAAATTAATTAATTAGAGCATGGCTGGTCGAATGGAGCTGCTTAGTGAGCAAGGATTGCGTTTAGATGGTCGCCGGCCACACGAGCTCCGCCACATCAAGTGTAAGCTGGGCGTCTTCGAACAGCCCGATGGCAGCGCCTACTTGGAACAGGGCAACACAAAGGTGCTGGCCGCCGTATACGGGCCCCATCAGGCCAAGTCCAAAAAGAGCGAAGGCAACGATCTGATCATAAACTGCCAGTACAGCCAGGCGACGTTTTCCACGGCAGAGCGCAAGAATCGACCACGCGGCGATCGGAAATCGCAAGAGTTCAAAATGTATTTGCAGCAGGCGCTGAGTGCAGCTATTAAGTCCGAGCTCTATCCCCGCTCCCAGATCGACATCTATGTGGAGGTGCTGCAGGCTGATGGAGCCAACTATGCTGTATCCCTAAACGCCGCCACACTGGCCCTTATCGATGCGGGCATCTGCCTAAACGAATTTGTCGTCGCCTGCACCGCATCGCTGAGTAAATCCAACATTCCGTTGACGGACATCTCTCACAATGAAGAGATGGTTGGCGGCGCAACGCTAACCATTGCGGCACTGCCCACAGCCGAGAAGATTGCGTTTATGGAGATGAGCGAACGTTTTCACATCGATCAGTTGGAGACGGTGATTGAGACAGCGATGGCCGGTTGTCGGGAAATCCGAGATATTCTCGAGGCTGCCGTCAAGGAGCATCTCATCCACATTGGCAGTGCCGCCGACTGGGCGCGAGTATGTTAACATAAATGCATATTTAAACAAAAACAATTCTTATATTTTCTGACTGGGCAACGGATTTGGTTTAGTTTAGTTTGTTTTCGGATGTTTCTTGGGGAGCCTGCCACGTTTCGAGTAGCTCCACTATCTTCGATTTGCGCTGTTCCATCTGCAGACGTTCAATGAGCACGCTCAGCTGCTGGCCACCCGCGAGGAAGCCGCTCAGATTGTGCAGCGTGCCGCCCTGCTGCACACGATGATCGGTGATACGATCCTGCACAAAATTGTAGGTGCGAATCTTCTCGTTGCGATTGAGATTGCCCTGCTGCGACTTACGCGTGGCCTGTTTGCTAGCCGTGGCGCTCTCCAGCTGTTGCTGCATGAGTCTGGCCTGCAGCCGCTTGATTGCCAGTTCCCGGTTCTTGAGCTGTGACCGTTCCGACTGGCATTCTACGGCCAGACCCGTGGGTAGATGCACAATGCGCACGGCGGAGTCAGTGGTGTTCACATGCTGACCACCGGCACCACTGGCGCGTTTTGTCTCGATTTTGAGATCTCGGTCCGCGAGATGCACATGCACATCGGCCGGACGGGGAATCACTGTGATTGAGGCGGTACTGGTGTGCATGCGACCGGATTTCTCTGTGGCCGGCACACGCTGCACCCGATGCACGCCAGCCTCGTAGCGCAGCCAGTTATACGCATCGGGATCATTGACCAACAAATTGGCATGTCGCAGCCCTCCAATGTCGGTCGTCTCATATGCAAACTCCTCGTATTCCCAGCCCATGTGCTCAAAGTAACTTGTGTACATGTCGTACAATTCCTGGGCAAAGAGCATTGCTTCCTGGCCACCGGCTCCGGCTTTCACTTCGAATATCAGCGCCGGATAGTCATCATTGTCGGCCAGCGTGAGCAGTTCTTGCAGCATGTCCTCCTCCTGTTTGCGCAACAAATCTGCGTACACGTTGTTCTCCTCCTGCATTAGTGCACGCATATCCTCATCCTTCTCGGCAGCCAGCTCCTGCTCTGGTGTTATGTTGCGCTGAAGGGCGCGGTGCTTCTCCAGCGAATTGACGACGGGATCCAGGCGGGAGAGGCGAGCGTAGAGGCTGCTGTTGCCGGCTGCGTTGACCCGCAGCGCGTAGTATTCTTGACGCAATGACTCGAGATATGCTTGCATTTTCTCGTTCTGCAAACTGAGCGGATCTGTGCTGGCCCAGCGTCGCACTAGGCAACTGTAGCGCACATTCAACAATTTGCGAAGCAACATCCTCAAGCCAAAACATTAACAATAACAAAATTTGTGGTTAAATAACGACTTAGTAGAAATTTTGCTGGCTGATATGAAATCGTAAAGCAGTTAGAAATTGTCAGTGAGCACACACAATGTTATCAATCAAATCGAATATTCTGCTTTTCTCAAGCAGATTATGCTAGCTAGCGTTGAATTATTAACATTCAAATTGGTTATTTTTATTGCTCAGCTGTTCATTACCAGTTAATTAACAAGTCAAAATTCGTTCTAATTGGAAGCAAAGTCAACACCTGCTCAGCTGTTCTGTCACGTCTCTATAATGACCAAGCTAACAGCTGTTTAAATTGTATTTGCAGTGTTTTTTGGCTACTTTCCAAATGTTAAATATTTGGGTGACCACAGCTGTAGTGTTGTGTAGGTTAGTGTTGTGTAAAACATCATCACTCATCAAAGTGAACATGTTCACTTGAGAGGAGCAAAATATTTGTAGTTAATTCATAATATTCTGTCACATATCAGTGCAACAAATAGTGCATGCCCAAGGAAGTGACCACGCCTTAAGCAACAATAGCAAAAACAACCAGTGCAACATAATATGTACAAGCTGATGACTGCTTAGTTAGTTTTCATCTCTGCGGACTTATGCATGTGTGTGTGTGTCTCCGTGTGTGTGCGTGTGTGTGTGACTTGTGTGAGAGTGTGAATGGTGGTGGTGCTTGATTAATGGAAACAGTGGTATTCGTAGTGGTGTGCTAAAGTGCAACAATAGCAATTAAGTTTAATTAACTCCTCATCAATTGGATGTGAACAGGCTGCCAGAGTGCATTTATATATATAGAGAGAAGCCAGCAGAGATCGTAGCCAGCACAGCCACATACAACAACGAGATGCCACCACTGAAGAGCTACTCCATTCACCATGAATTCAATGCAAATGCAAATTGTCACAACGGCAATGACAACACCACCGATAACGATAACGATTACATCAGCCAGCAGACTGCAACCGCCGCCGCTGCTAGCACACAACGCACAAATCGACCCACTTATCGCAACGCTCAATATCCGTTCAAGGTGTTGGCCAATCTGAATCAATTGCGGGAGCAATCGCGCTTCTGCGACATCGAAATCATCGCTGGCGAATCCACATTCAATGCACACCGTGCTGTCCTGAGCGCTGCCAGTGCCTACTTCGAGGCAATGTTCCGACCCGAACTAGGCCTTAACGAAGTGAAACAGAAGTCGGTCGTGTTGCACACAATCGATGGCGACATCTTGCACATACTGCTGGAGTTCGTTTACTCTGGTCGCTGTGAAATTACGCAGGTATGCGCGTTTCATATTAGATCTTAACCATCGTTATTTACAATTTTGAAATTCTGTTTTGTCTTTCTCTGCATCAGTCCAATGTGCAGGAACTGCTTGCGGCTGCGGATATGTTGCAGTTGAACGAGGTAGTAGATGGATGTTGTGAGTTTCTTTGCCGGGAGTTACATGCCACGAATGCATTGGGAATTTTGCGCTTCGCGGAAGCGCACAATTGTGAATCACTAGCAAAGAGTGCAATGAGCTTTGTGCAAGCCAACTTTCCAGCGGTAAATAGCAAATTGATTGTTGTTTTTCTTTAAATAGATTATATAGATTTTAGCTTAGATTTAAAAAAAAAAAAAAAAAGGTTTGTTCCCGCCCGGGTTCGAACCGGGGACCTTGTGCGTGTGAAGCACACGTGATAACCGCTACACTACGGAAACGATGGGATGTGGCTCGCAATATGAAACTCTTGTGTCGATTTTACTCTGAATTGTCAAATTAAATTGTCTTTTTATATGCTCCTAGTAACACGGCTTATATACAAAATTATTAGACTATATTGATTACTTTTGATTATCTTTTTATGGAATGTAATTTTTTTTTTATTTAAGACCCTGGGTGTTGTAACATGTCATACATCTTCCATGACTCAATTCGCTATTTATTAATTTTATTAATCAGTATTCAAGCAATAAATTTGTAACCGAGCATCTTTATTAACAATGTACTGAAAATGAAATGTGAATGGTAGCATGATCCTAATTTAACGCTCTGAAGAACTTTATACTTTGGTGTGCATGAAATACTTTACTTTTTGTGCACAATCATAGCCAGACTCGGTTGTACAAACATTATTCATAATGACCCGCATTACACACATACTCCTCCTACCCCATCGTTTTAAACAAATGTATTCAATATGACCCAGCCGAACAAGTCCAGCTAGGCACCACAAAAAATTCAATTAAGACTCATTAGAGTGCTCCTCTCCACGGAAATCTTTAGTAAAAGGCGAAAGATTTATTCGACAACTGAAGAGAAGCCAGAGTAACTTAACATGCGCATTTCAACCAGCTCTAGTCCCTGTGCATGCTTAAACTGCTTGCGAATTATAAGACAAATGTACAATAAACATGCCCCTTAAAGTAGGCAAAGGTAACAATACATCAATTCTCATTTCTTTGTAATTCACAACTGGTTTTGCCTGTATTTAGTAGTAGTGTTCGAGTTTTCACTTGTTAAGTTATCGCTTCTCGGCCTTATGGCTAAGATCAAAGTGTAGTATCTGTTCTTATCAGCTTAACATCTGATAGTTTCTCCATTGGAGAACAACAAATGTTAAACTGATTTTTGGAATCAGACGGAGTGCTAGGGGCTTGCTCCACCTCTGTCACGGGTTGGCCCGGTATTGCAGTACCGCCGGGATTTCGACCCAACTAAATAATACATTAAAAACAATAAAGAGAACAAGTAGTTATAAAAATGTATGTTTTATAAGATAGTTCGTCAATTATGAAATGACCAACAAACGTGAACGAACACGTAAATAACTTCAACATAATTTAGAAGTTTCAATAAACCTACCAAAGCATGTTAACCAAGGTCTACGCTCGATGCTTTAACAACGTCGTTGTACAATAATTCTTGTTTTGGATCACCATTTCTTTCATTTGGTTATTTTTATACTGCACTTTGTGAATTATACACATAAGAATTAACTTTGTATGCGTTCAACTTATGTATTTATGTTTAAAAGTGGTCATTAATATGGAAAACTATTTCTATTTATTTCATTTTTTCCAAGCGAGTTTAACTAACGAACTTTCGTATTCTTTGCACCGCACAGATAACGCTGGAAGATGAGTTTCTGGAGACACCGCAGATTTTGTTGTCGCAGCTATTGAACTCGGAGCTGTTGCGCGTTGACTCCGAGTCGCAGGTGTTCCAGGCAGCGCTGCGTTGGATCAAGCACGATGTTACGCAACGTCGCTGCTATGTCTTCGACATACTCTCGAATGTCCGCATGGCCCTGGTGCCGGTCAAGGTGATCGATAAGGCGCTAAAGGACGATTGTCGCGACATGTCCGTGAAGATAGCACTGCGCTCCATCTGCCGGGACATTGCATCGAAACGGGGCCAACTGGTGCCGCTGCGCGTCTGCCCCCGTCAACTGGCCAAGAAAAACATTTACATCATCGGTGGCTCACATCGCGACACGCCGCGCACATGGAACTCGGCAGACTGCACCTTTGAGACGGTGGCCAAGTTCGACATATTTCGCCGAGAGTGGACGGAAACGGCGCCCATGGAGGTGGGACGCATTCTGCCGGGCGTGTCGGCATTGAATGGCAAGATCTATGTGGTTGGCGGCGAGCGAGGATCACAGATTCTGGCCAATGGCGAGGTTTACGATCCACAGAATGATATTTGGCAGCCAATCGCACCGATGATTGTGCCGCGCTGCGAATTCGGACTGTGCACCATGGGTGGCAATCTGTTTGCAGTCGGCGGCTGGATTGGTGACGACATAGGTGGAACCATGGAATGCTTTGATCCCGAGAAGAATGTGTGGAAACTGTGTGGCAGTATGCCACAGCCTCGCTTCAGCATGGGCGTCGTTAGTTTCGAGGGACTTATCTACATAGTGGGTGGTTGCACCACGACCACAAGACACTTGCCGGATTTAATAAGGTATTTGACTGATATTGAACTATTTCTGTGTCGTATATTGATGCTATCTTATTGTTCTTTTTATATGAGCAGCTACAATCCCGTAACCAAGGAGTGGACACAATTGGCACGCATGCAAACGGCACGCTGTCAAATGGGCGTGGCTGTGCTGGATCGCTATTTGTATGTGGTTGGCGGCAGCAGCATAAGCCAGGACGTTCTCAGCTCCGTGGAGCGCTACAACTTTGACGATGACAAATGGTCGACGGTCTGTGCGCTGAACGTGCCTCGCGCCATACCCGCTGTGGCCGCTGCCGATGGTCTGCTCTACGTAGCCGGCGGAGATCAAGTAGGTTACTTCGAAATATCTACAAAGTATATGTAAAGCATAAATATTCTTTTATCTTTTCGTAGCCCTGTGAGGCGAACTTCTATCGCGCCCAAGTTACCATCAGCGACGTCGAATGTTATGATCCATTGTCGGACACTTGGAAGAACTGCCCCGACTTGCCGGTCAGTCGTTCCGAGGCAGGCGCCGTAGTTGTTTAAGACGCACTCCTCCAACTCCCTTTGTCGCCCTGCCTTAACTCTCCAGTAACGTTCTCACTCACTTTCTACTATATTAACTCACTCATATACACCTCGATTACATTGTGTATTGCATTGTATACGCTAGAATCATAAATAGCTACATAACACAACACATAGCAAACTCTCCGATTGCTCTATTTGAAAGTTGAACGTAGTGCTCTATCTGTAAGCCAAAGCTTGACGCTCTGTTACCAGTTAACGTTTTCGAAGCTATTCTCTCACCCAGTATTTAGTATTATTATCTAGTAGTTAGTCAGGAAAGTAACAGCAGCAACAGCCGGCCTCTGATTGTTCCGCAGTAGTTGAAAGTTAACCTTTTTAAAAGCAAAAACCCAAATTAATATGGCGAAAATGAAATGTATATCAATCGTATGTATCGTATTTGCTGAAACAAATTCTTCAACTCGAGCGTATTAACGTTTATGTTTCAAAAATCATTTAATCATTACATATATAAGTGAAATCAAAGATCACATTATTGGCAGTGCGTTTTTGTAAAATTCGTACCCAAATAACATTGCAGCTGTATGATTTAAATAATGTACCAAAATCGAAAACCAAACATTCAACAAAGAAACAAACTGTATTAATAATAGGAGTATTTACCAATAATAAATGTACGACTAAAATAACTAAAATATGTTTATTAGTTACTATGATCTATATAAACAGCATTTGATGTTGAACGCCCAACGTTAGTTTAGATGTGAAATTTATTTCACTTAAAACTATTGGTTTCTCATGCTATGCGCATGGTAGAAAATTGTGAATAAACGCAATGTTTCCAATCTTTTCATTCTGCCTTCCGATGTCCGGAACAAACACCGAACGAGGGCAACAACATATAGCTTCCGTTGTAAAACGTTTTATTTTAATGTATTAATTAGTTGGGCCGAAATCCCGGCGGTACTGCAATACCGGGCCAACCCGTGACAGAGGTGGAGCAAGCCCCTAGCACTCCGTCTGATTCCAAAAATCAGTTTAACATTTGTTGTTCTCCAATGGAGAAACTATCAGATGTTAAGCTGATAAGAACAGATACTACACTTTGATCTTAGCCATAAGGCCGAGAAGCGATAACTTAGCAAGCGAAAATTCAAGTACTACAACAGCATACAGTCAGAACCAGTTGTGAATTATAAGAACGCAATGTGTAATGCTGCAAAATTGTACAGTGTTGCAAAAGTCAAGGCAGCAAAATACAACTATGCGTGAGCATCTATCGATTGCTGTTAATCGATATTAAATATTTTCCTTTGTTTTGGTTACATACAGGGAAATGTTAAAAATAAAATGCCATTTAAACTAAAATAAATAAATACACTCAGTAGTCTTTTTATAAGTTATGATGTAGTTTCAAACAAGTTACATTAATATTTGGATATTTCAGTCTGATAAATTTGTTTTTTTAAATTATGTTGCCCCATTGACTGTTTGTGCGGTTTGACAATGGAGCCCACCATGTCCACCGATGGTTTGGAAGCTGAGTCAGTGCCAACAAACAGCGAGAACAAACGGCGGCGTCGCCAAGAAAAGCGACAGAAACGCTTGGCGGACACAAGGCATATGCTGTTCACCAAGAAATTCTCAAACTATCGCTTGCCAGTGCCAGTAGCCACAACAGATTCGAATATTGTGCATCTATGCCGTTATGAATCCAATGATGATTATGTCCGACACCCACCCGTTGTTGTACCTAACCAGAAGTCGACATGGGTACAATTAAGAATGGTTGCATGTCCATGTCACGGCTGCTCCTCTGCCTTAGATCCAAATGCTTGGCTGGCGCACTATCTGAATGTGCATATGCCCAATTTGGGCGTGCCATTTGTGGAGGTACCGTTTCCCATCGAAAAGAAAACGTTGCGCGCCACCTGTAATTTGGGTAGTCTCGAACTGGATGTTAACACTTTATTGGGCGTATTTGGCTACCAGCGATTTGGGCTCAATCCGCTCAACTGCCAAAGCAATAGGTTGCTGCCACAGGAATACCGCAAGTGCTCGAAGCATGGGGTCCTTTTGCTCTTTGCTTGCCACACGCGTCATGCGCTGCTTTGTCAACACAAGCGAACTGATGATGTGCTTGTCATCTGGGTGTCGACATTGCTGAAAGACGTATCCGTATCGGTGCACTGTGTGGTGCAAATCTCACAATCGGCACGATACTATGTCAAGACCTTGAGGGCGCATTCATTGCCGGCATCGGCGTTGCAAGCGCGTTGCCGCGAGCTCATCAAAACGAACTGCAACATGATCATAATCAGCTATCAAGATTTGTTGAATCATGGGCAGCAGCTGCTCAATGTGGAGCTGCACATTAGGGGCGAACAAAAAATTTAATAAACAACACATTTGGCATTAAGTCTATAAATAATTTTTATTGTTTTTGGCAATAGTATATTACGCTTAATTGTGTATAACTAAACATGGAAACATAATAATGATACACAGACATAGATTTGAACTAAGAAAATTATAAATTTAACAAGCAAACACATTACTATTATTTGGAGATTACCGTTCGACCAAAGACTGTAAATATGTTTGGAACTCATCTTAGCCGAGTAGAAGTTTCCACATAATATTCAAGCAATCCACATAAATTTTTATATAATTCTCACTTACAATATAATATATTTCGTATAATTACGTCGAGTTCACGCGCGCTCGTTACTAAAAACATAGTAAAAGAATTTACAAATTTGAGCCTACATGCAATTTAGATTTTCAAAAGTTATTTTAGGGTATTTTGTGTGTACATATATAAGTTTGTATAATGTGGTGTGTTGTGTGTGAGTGTGTGTTTGGGGCAATCAATAATGCCCCGCAGCAATGTATCAATTGCTTAACACAAAACAAAAAAAATGTGCAAAATGCAATAGAATTGAAGAACGATAAAAACGAAACAAACTAAGTGAGTAAGATAATGGTGGTAACTATGAAAAAGGGGACATTATCTATTGTGGTAAAATCAGGTTCTAGCCCGCCTTTTGCGTTTGCTTTTGTCGCTGCAGCGCCTCGAATGCTTCGATTTCCTTCTTTTCTTTGGCTTGATTACGGCGCTCGTACTCCAAGCGATGCGAGATAATGCGCTCAACAATGCGCTCTGTGGTCATGTCGTTGCTCGAGTCGAGCAGCTCGAAAATGGCACGCGTTTTCGGCACTGCATACGGATCAATCTTTCCATTCTCGAGTGCAATGGGCGTCCGTCCATGACACACAACATCAATTTTAAAGTGATCCACAAGCTCCTCTGTGACGCAGTAGGGTGCACCAATAACAACCTCGTTGACAAACTAAATAATAATATCAAAAAAATGCCCGATTACTAAACAGACGCCGTCTCTGATAAGGGCACGTTGTTTACCTTGCAGGCCAGAACGCTTAACACTCGCTCGTGCAGATTCATAATGGGATAGTTGCTTCCCTTGTATGAGTTAACAACGGGATCGGTGTGCAGGCCCACAATCAGATAGTCGCCCAATTTACTGGCCTTTTCCAGAAAATCCAAGTGACCCACATGGAAGAGATCAAAAGCACCGGCAACATAAACCTGTAAGTGAAATTATTATGGTTTATTCATAAACTTGATGAGATTTTGTGTAAAATTTACAATTTTATCGCCGGGATTTGGTGATTTTCCATCGCTAAACTGTATTATCTTCTGCGTTGTGGGCAAGAATTGACTGCATCCGGTCCAGGGACTCTTGGCCGCTGAATCCTGACCCATGTTCGATGAACCTAAACGGGATTGCAGTTGTTGAAGTTTTAAAATTTTGTCTGTTTTCGGTTTTTGTTTAAGATTATCAGGTTGAAGTCGTTATATTATTTTTGAGCAACAGACATATATATATATACGAGCATCGCATTACATAGCGCATTTTACATTTACATATGTTTTCGATTTGACATTTTGAGATTTGATTCGTTTGATTGCAGGTGGTTTTTTTTTTTTATTTTTTGGGATATTTAACGCGGGGCAGCAGCACGTACGGGATTTTTGAGATTTTAGTTCATTGGGTTTTTTGATTTGATTTTTGAGTTTTGGTTAGTGGTAAACAGTGCGCACATAGAAATAAAAAGAAGAGAAATAGTAAAGATGTAGAGAGCAAAATAAAGCAAATGTTTCTGTTACTTTTCAAACGAAATGCTACGGAAAACAATCCAACAAACTAAGAGTTAATTGTGCGTGGCCCAGGTTCGTATTAAACATACATACAAAATAAAAGTATTTAACTTGACTTCTCTCTTCATACTTGGAGCAGTTTTTATTTTGTGAGTTGTATGTGTGTGTGTGTGTGTGTATGTGTGTGTGTGTGTGTGTGTGTGTTTGTGTGTATGTGTTAGATCAGCATGCAGGGAAATAAAACAAGAATCGTAAAAAAGAAAGTCTCAGACGAAAGTAATATTAAACGTTAATTTAGACATGAATGACAAGCTGGCAGATGAGGAAATTGGAGAGGGACACAAAACATTAAAGAATGCAACTTAAATCGAAGAAAAAAGAAAACGATGTATGATTTTAAGAAATAGACGCTACCTTCTTTTTCGATATCATATTCGGCGGAACCCTGACGGAAGTGATTTCGTGTGAGCAGCAACATGCGACCAACGAGGTCTGTGGTTGATACGCCAGCGGTCCGCTTGACTTCCCTGAGAGGGACGAGACGAGAATTAAACCAAATTAGTCATAAAAATATACCTCTACACAATAATTAAGTAGGTTAGCACTTACTTGTAACGATTGGCCGACTTGACCAGATGATAGGTGTCGACGCCCTCGGCTGTCATTGTGATGTCATCTATCCTTATAGAAAGCGTTGTAGATAATTAAAGTAATGACTATAATTTAAACATATTTAACTTGAATGGAAAAATCAATTACAACGATAATTATTTTTAATGATAGCAGTTTGTTTGATTTTTTTTCTTTCTTAGTTTCAACTGCAAAACTTACCGCCATGCACACAAAAATCGCAGTTATTTTCATCGAGCACTTCTAGGGTCGTCACATAGGGCGCACCGAGAACCACCTCGTCCACCCATTTGATGCCGCTGACCATCTTGACCCTTTCCTTCTCGGTGAAGACGGGCGGGCCCTTATGTTTGGTTATCTCCTCATCGGTGTGAATGCCCACAATTACTTTATCGCCAAGTGCTTTGGCTTGTCGCAGTGAATTGGCATGTCCAAAGTGAACCATGTCATAGCTAGAAACGAAAGCATTCAAATTAATAAGATTGCACAAGAGGCTTGTTACAAAGATATACAAATGCATTTTCTTATCAGACTCTAAGCGGAAGCGCGATACAAATGAAAAAATCTCAAAATGTATTTGAAATGTTTGTTTGTTCTTATTATTAGGCCAACCATCACAGCGCGCGCAACTGGACAACAACTTGCTAAAAAATTAGTTGAACTAAAACAAAAAAATCGATGCATTGCAAAAAAAAAAGGTGTAAAAATACTCATTAACTAAAAGGTTACATTTTCAGACAAAGCGCATTTCCAATTATGAGTTTACATTGTCAATGAACTTAAACAACCTTGTTGCGGTAATATAAGCATGCAATGATGAGATCCCTGGTGCTGATTCATTTGGGGGAACAACGTTAGTGAAATGTGAGCAAGATAACCCTGGAGATAATGGCGGCTAAATTAGTGTCTGGTTTGCAAAAGTTTTCCATTCAACAGAGCCGTAGTAGTCCGTGTAACCGAGTTCAAATACCCCAAGGCTTGAAAATAGATTGACTAGCGGAGAATCAATCAGGGCGCATGTGACTTTTGACAAACCGAGATTATTTGCGTTGTTTTCAAACTATTGCTGACTGAGCTAAACAATGATCTATGCAGCTGGCAAACAGGTTAAATATTCGCAATTAGCGCCAGGCAAATAAATAGACAAATAAAGCAAATCGCACTCATTTAGCATATCGTTACTCGTTCAACGTTCGCTGCACAATTCAAGGTCTGCCCAAGCTGCGAAAACCCTTTGTTGTTGTCCCCGCTGGCTTTGCTTGCTCCACTTTTGGTCTCTTCAGAAAGCCCCATGGGCACAACAACATCGCACTTTGAACACAATCATCAGGTTGTGCTTTTTCAGGCACACAGAGAGGCACACATATATGTGTGTCTGTAGTACGATTGTTATATTCAGAGATCAAATGCTCAGCAATTCTATGCGACACGTGCCACGCTTTGGGCAGCAACTCCTTTCGACGTGATAAGCTGCCCAAAGTGTTTTCTTATGCCATTTTTGGGTTGAATTTTTCCAAGCAATCGTGCCACTCTTAAGAAATAAATTCGTGGAAATATTGTAATAGATATTTTATTGTTATATACATTCAAATATGAATGCTAAAAAGCGCACGAATTGAAAATTAACATTTTGCAATGCCTTAGTAAAACTATATAAACAAATTATTGACATAAAAAGCAAACAATATATGTCTATATATAATAATAATTTGTTTAGCAATTCTATAACACTTTTTGGTTATCTACTTTAATGAACACACTTGTTACTAGCCTGTTATTCTTAATATAGAAGTTAAATATTATTTAATCGATTAAGCGTATAATTGACGAGTATATTATTCTACCGCGCTTATTTTCTGGAATTATTATAGCCAAAAGACAAGGCCACTTATAAAAATAAACCAAACAAAATACGAAACTGAAAATATCATGACCAACATCACAAACACTCGATAATGGTAATCAAATTCCAAACAGTTGACATAAAAATGTTTAAAGATAATTTTCTGAGACGTCACCTTTATCAAAACGGCAGACAGACTAGCCTTATTGGGCCACGCCAATTACTAATACAGTACGTCAACAATTCGAGGCTCAGAATTATTTAACTCACCAAAACAGAAATGTAAATAAATAAATCAAACTAGGAACTAAACAGTGCCAAATGCCGAGCGACTACTGTATTTATATAAATGTTTGTATATATTTGTTTGCATATGTTCTTTTATGCATGACCAAGGCTATCCATCCAACAACCAGAACCGGTTTGCCAAGTGATTCGTCTGGCCAATCAATAAACGACGTCATTCGATCAGCATCAAATGAATATCATCAAAATATTTATTAACAAATTCAATTGAGCTGATAAGGGATGAACTCTGGCATAACAACGATTCGAAACTGTATGTTTGGGCGGCCAGCCGATTGTGAGCCATTGCCATTCATTAAAACGAAAATGCGAGGAGAGCCAATGGCAACCTTTGCTCCCGGAGATTTTGCGACACTCAAGCAAAATCTATGTCGAATGGGGATGGACGTAGGCACATATTATATGTATACACATGTGTATAGTATCAAGTACAACATCACAATGTACTGGGGACTTAATCAATTGAGTTAAAGTCGACCACTGCTGATTAAAAAATATCACGCGATTCAGAGTAGAATTTGTGCTCTCGCGATAACCGCCGCAACACACGAAGCATTGTTACCCCATATATACATATACATATACATATATATATACATATACATATATATATATATATATATATATATATATATATATACATATATATATACATATATATATATACATATATATACATATATATATATATATATATATATATATATTTACACTATGGAAGGCAACAAGTGATGCTTTGAAAATGATTTAGGGACCAAGAGTTCATTGACTGTGCGACAATAACATTTGAAATTACCCATAATGATGCTGATCGAACTGGTATTTGATTAGCTTAATGATCTTTGACATTATTGGGCTGTAATTTTATATAAAACAATAAACACACACACAAACACCCTATAAACATTTAATTTAATGACGAGCATATCAGCGATAAGTTATGCTGGCATTTGACGTGATATTCTACGTAACCATTGTGTCTTATCAGGGGACTGACCTACATAATCACCACCCATCTGGGGGCCCTATTTTCTAAATTTACCCGGAAATAGATTAATTACGGACAGATTTCTATTTATAAATTTATGTTATGAATAAACATATGAATATTTTGAAAATTTTAAAAACAAATGTTTACATCAATCTTACCATTATTAGATGACCTTATTTGTGTATCTGTTATTTATTTAAGACGTAGAAAAAAATGTATACCAAGTTAATGCTTTCCATTTCTTTTATAATGGGAATATTTCTAGCGTTGATTTGGCTCTGCGCTTTTGCTTTTTTACCTTTTTAAGCTATTTGACCTGAACGAATTTTCTTCGTTACGTTATTGGCCACGTGCTTTTATAGCTGCTGACCTTTATATCGTCAATTTCATTATACAAATGCTGTGCAAAATAGACTGATCGACTATGGAATGCCCTTTAATATGTTTAAATCATATCCTATTCCCATATGCATAAATATATAAAGGATAATCAGAAAAAATACTACATTTAATTTTAATTTTAAAAATATTATACCCTACAAACCGATATTAAATTTATTATTACTTCCCATATTATACAGGGTATTCAAAAATAAGTGCAATACATTCTTTGGCTCTGGTAATGACGTCATCGATTCGCCAGTTGGGTCAATGGCGCGGCTGGCGTCCCAGAAAAGTAGGCCGTCATTATTGGCGGACACTTCGGTGAGGAGCATGCGCGCAAATAAATCACGTGATGTTTGGCCAGACAAGGCACCGGCCCACACTTAACATTGGGCCACGTAAACCTTGCCTAAATTCAAATCGTGCAGAGCACACGAAGACGACAAAAAAATGGAAGAATAAAAGAATGAGAAAGGGGAGAAAGATGGAGGAACGTCGGCTTGATGCTGCTGAGACAGCTGTACACAACACATAGTGCACATACAGAAAATCATTCGATGCTGGTTGCTTGGGCGTGTGCACGTCTCTTGGATGCAAGAGGGAGAGAAAGAGAGGCGGCACGGGTGGCAGACAGAGAGAAAGAGTTGTTCTATGTATGCGCTAGCCATTCCGGAAGTCTCTTGATTGATATACAAATACATATGTATGCACATACAATACAATATAAGATATAATAAAAGCAAAGTGGTCTCTCGCATAAGAGAACTTCTAAAGACGTAGAATGGCCCAGAAATTATACTAATTTTCTAATTGTGATTTTAATATTTTTTTAAATTTCGTATAGAACAAGTCGTTGCACAATGCTAGTAATCACTGTATTGCGCTGCACATATAAAAAAGTGAATCGCTTTTGCCTAACCCGGTCTGCCGATAAAAACCGGTCAGACGGGCTATGTAGAAATTCGAATAGCGTCTATCAGGCGCAGCGTACACCATAATTAGACAATTTTGTTATTGGGTCCCGATGCGGATCATTTCCAAAACAACAAATGCCTTGTTTAAGTACGTAATACAAATCAAAAACCAAACAATGAAGTATTTAAATACAACCTAAAGATTTCGATTTTAGTTGACCTTGAACCTGAGCGAATTAAATCAACTAAGCATATTAACAACATTTAGTTTTACGTACATCCAAACATATATATATATATATATAAGCGATAAGTAGCATGAGAAATCAGTGGAATTTATACTAAATGCCAACGTCTGATAGTCAACAGAGTAAAAGTGACGCAATGGAATGGAAATGATTAGAAAAGGAATATTACAAATGCATAAACATAATTACGTACACACATATGTAAAAAAGGTGTATTTTTAACACTGCCCATTTCAATGTCAATAAATATAATACCACAAACACATGTCAATTGTACACATATGCACAGATTTATATGTCTGTGTTAACTGACTCACCAGCCATCACACCATACGCGTACTTCCTCTTTTGTACCGTTGCATTTTTTGTTGCTCGCACCGCCGTTGCCGTTTCCGTTGCAGTTACCGTTCACTAATTTCTCACTCATTATTATAATTTTTTTTTCTTTTTTTTTCTTTTTTAGAATTACAAATAATGCATATATTTATAACATATATTTTTTTATTTACACTGAGAATACCGAACAACTTATAAGCACATTGATTATTGTACAAAAAAAACTATAGGCGACGTGCACAGTTCAAGCACCAAATGATATTTGTGACGAGTTGTGTGTACGTTCAATATTTTTATTTGAACAGCAGCAGCTACTTAGGTTTTGTTTTGCTTATCAGCGCGCAAACGCTTTTCTTTTTCCCCCAAGTATGTCTGTATGTTATTTTAGTTCTAGTCGCGCTAAAGGCGTATTGCTCAATTGACGTTCCCTAAAGCAACACTAACAGCTGACCGCCAGTGTGACCACGATTGCAAGGGCGCTGACATACCAAAATTGCCATTCCCACAAAATATTTACATACCAATTGATTACACATATTGCTGTTAGCAATATTTCATTGAGTCTAGTACGTAATACAGATTCGTTAAAGTTAAAAGAGTTTCAGTTAAGCGTGTCAGTGTCTTATGATATTAATATACAATTTGGTGTGTCTGTTATCGCGGTTTGGTTCATCGCATAAGCGATATGCAGTGCTTCTTCTTCACATACCGACAAGTGCCGCGATTTGTTGCTCCCAAAGAAATTTGTTTTTCTTACGTTCTGAAGAAAGAATTAGCTATAATTAAAGTTATAATAAAAATGAGTGCGTTCGGATTTCAGTTCAAAAACAGGCGCCCCTAATCATGTCATATTTGAGTTCGGTATTGCTTTAAAGACATTGTTAAAAGATTGATCTATTTTATTTAAATTTCACGTGCTAAATTCCGAACAAAATATAATTTTACTGTCTACCTGAAGCATTTTTGTTTATATTAAACGCTGCGTTTCGACTGCAATTTGAGATCGATCGATAACCAAATGTCGAAGCGGAAACCAGCCACGGGAACTTCACGGCGGGCATACGCAGCTGCCGAGGAGCGTTTGCTCGACATTTTCTCGCCATTGAGCGGTGCCCAGGCGGTGACCACAAGCGGCGCAGTTACACTGCCCAATGCAGTTGATGTGGCCAATTCAGCGGGTCCTGCTTCTGTTGCGGCAGCGCAGGACGAGCCCCTGTTTGGCGTGGATCCTTCAAGGGACAACATGGTCGACTTTATATCGGACGACATGGAAATACACAGCCTGTTGGCCAGCTCTAATGGAAGTGACTTTAAGGGTTTCTACGATGACTTGGTCGATTATCCCGACGATGGCCAGTCGGTCCAACAAACCCTAATCTATGGATCACCAGTAAAAGACTCCCGGCTCAGTTCGCAGTCCAATGCGGGTAAGTCATTAGAAATCCTTTCACAATCCCCACTAAATTTGTTGTTTGCTTTGCAGTTTCATCTTTGGTAGTGCCAGAGGCGGACGTAGGCACATCTGCTGGCTACATGCAGCACAACACAAATGGCGATCTCATTGGCAGGCAGTCGGAACTGGAGCCGTCGCATGAGCAGCAAAACCATCAGCAAAAGCAGCAGCAGCTAGACATGGATTCTGAAAATGTTATCGTTGAAGAACACACCGAATGTGTCATCTATGATGCTGATGAGGATGATGTGGTGATGTTAAACGATGATGATCACTGCTGCGAGATCATTGTGGGTACCCACGGCAGCCACACGGAACAGGAAATCGAACATTCCTATCTGTCGGGATTACAGAATGTGCCGAGCACCGAGCAGGAGCAGCTAAATAACGGCGTCAACTACGGCAGCGAGCAGGAGCTGGAGCACAGCGGAGAGCCCCATGTTTATCTGAGCGATGCGGCTCTCGATCACCAGCAGCATTATTACCAGCACCAGGAGCAGCATCACCACCATCACCAGCAGCTAGGGGAAGAGCAGCTACAGCTTGATGTCTCCGATGAGGAACAGGTTTGTGACGCATTTGTCGACGAGCAACCGGACATTTGTGATGTGTACGATCACGAGCTGGAGGAGCATGATCAGGATGATCCGAATAGCAGCTTACAACTGGAATTGCAGCCAGAGCAGCAGGTGGTCATGGAGCAACTGGAGATCAGTAGTGAAGAGCATCAGCAGCAACAGCAGCAGAATGCGGAGGAGGTGCAGGCTGCTTTAGATGCAACTGCCGCTGCCGTGCTACACAGCAGCCCCACACAGTTTCCAGTCAGCTCCACTTCGATGCCAGACGGCAGCGACTACGATGACTATGACGATGACCAAGGCACCGCCGAGGAACAATCCCCTCTGGGGCAGCGCAAGTACATGCTGAAGAATACACTCTGCGCAGAGGCTATGGATCGCCGGCTGGCAATCATTTGTCTGACGCAGCCGCAGTTTACTCTCAGCGAGAAGCTGGACAGTTGGGATTGTTCGTCCGTCTGTGAGGCTGATGAGGATGTGGAGAACTTTGAGGCAGTCTTCGCAGCGCAAGAAGCTGAGCCCGCCAAGCAACCCAAATTTAGCGAGTTCTATGAGAACTTACAACAGAGCTGCATCAAAAGCACACAGCATTTTCTCGAACGCACTGGGGGCGGCACACTGAACAAGGCTTTTGCATCGAATACGCCGTACTCCAGCGAGGATGCTGCCATGCATAAACGACCAAACCATCGACGTCTTCTGCCCATCATTCCGCCTACCGAGCTGGTCGAGCCAATTTTGCTGGACGATGATGAGGATGACAATGACTGCTATGAGATCGTCGATAATCCATCCGCAATGACGCTGGTGCCAGAGCGGAAGCAGCAGCAGCAGCGACCCAACGTTAAATCAATGCAGACCCAAACGCTCTTGCCAGTTCCGCGAGAAACAAGGGAAACATCCACCACAGATCTGGTCAATCAAAGCACACCATCTTTTCCCATGGACTGCTTGGTGCAAGTGGAGATGCCACAGCAGCACATTGGCGAATCTCAGGAGTTGCATGCCGCAGCAGCACAGGCACATCTGGAAATGCAACAGCAGCACCTCGAACAACATCAACCGCCAGGTGAGTTCACAATTCCTCTCTTTCTCTACCTGTCTAATTCTATCTCTTTTGCCTTTCCACAGTACACTCGAATGATGCGCAATTCTATGAGCAGCACGAGTTCTGCAATTACCTGGGCCTCACCGAGTTGGCAACGGCGAATGCCGTGGCAACTGCCATGCGGGAACTGGCCAGCAGTAATCTGGCACGTCGATCGCTTCGGGTGCGCACGCAACAGCAGTTGAACAGGATGTGCAGCGATATGCGTAGCAAAAGGCGTGGATGCAAGCAACGGGAGCAGTTGCAGCAACAGAAAGAGGAGACATTTGGTCAGGAGATGAAAAGCGACACGGGCAGCATCAGTGGCAATGCGAGCAGCTCTAAAAAGAGTACAACTGCATTGGACGCTTTCTCGGTGGAACCACAAAGCGATAACTTTGTCTATCCGACGTTTGCCGCATTGGGCACCGTTAGCGACACCATCAATCAATACTACTGCAGTGCCCAGGGCGATGTGATGCAGCAGCAAGAACCACACGTCTTTGCCCATTCTCAGTTGCCTGACAGCGATTTCCACATAATGTCTTTGGAGGCGGCGTTCGCAAAGGTTTATGCATCCGCCGCGCCCACTCAGAACGATCTCTATGAGTGTACGCAGAATCGCTTGCGACAGGTGCGCGAGAGGAAGCCCGGCATTTACATAGTGAAGTCCACCAACAATGTCATGCCCACCAGCCCCAAACTATTGAGCACAGCTAAGGCACCGCAAGTTTTGCCAGATCGCCGCAGCGCACAGTACAACAATAACAACAACACTGATAAGCCGAAACAACATGCTCCGCCCCAGAAGGCCACCCGCAAGATCAAGAAGAAGATGGTGGCAATTTCGTTGAAGCGTCGGCGCGCCATAGGCAACACAACAGGTCGGCCTGAGCGGGATCTGGTGACGCGTTCGACGACGCAAATGAACTCGAAACTGCTGCGCAACCGCAAGGTGAATCTGCTCAAGAGCTACCAGTTGTCGGATGCGCGTTACAGCGGCGGCTCACAGCCGAGCCACAAGCGCCTCAGCATTCCCAATGTCGTCAAGAAAAGTGCGAAGAAAGCGAAGATGTTGCCAGAACATGCGGTGAACAGTCAGGCAACATCGTCACCCAAGGTGCACAAGCAGAAATCGTCAAAGCAGCTGTCGCCTTCAGCACAAAAGCAGCCGGTGCAACCGCCACCAAGTCGAATGCGATTGCGTGCCAAATCTTTGCCGACAGCGTTAGTCGTTTGTGACTGCGATGCGGTGCCATCAACACCTGAGCTGAGCCCAGGGAAATCGAAGCCCAAGCGTTTGGTGGGTCCGCACGAGTTCCTTAAGGACGTGGTGAATCGGCCCCATTACAGTGCAGCAGTGCGTCGCTATGTTAATGCTGTGTTTAAGCCAAACCAACTGATTTCTGGAGGAGAACAGCAAGAGCAACTGCCACAGCAACAGCAAAAGATACAACAGCAGAAGCAATCGTCTGAGGTCAACTTCAATGCTGTAGCCACACCAACTTTAATCCAATATCCGCCATTATCGCCACCCACATCGCAGCGGGCACCGCTTTTCTCGCGCCGCTCACGGCAATTGGCCGGTTTCACTGGCCGCAGAGACGAACCGATTGTGTCTAGTGTACCGTTGAGGCCATCGGGTGGACTCTTATCACTCAGCCAGGGCTCGACGGCACTGCGCAACCCGCTGGCGGGCAAGAATGGCAAGGTGCTCTACATGTACTATGAGCTGGATCAGCTCATTGTGCTGCAGGAGAAGCTTATCTCGTTCTGGAAGTACTCGAATCTTTTTGGAGTGCTTCGCAGGAAGGCGCCAGAAGCCAGCCGTGCAGCAACAACCCAACAAAATACCCGAAAAACATCGACGGACTCGAACAAATCGGATGGCATCGATGCACAGCGCTGGGTATACTTAGGAGAGATGGAACGCGATACAAACTGTGAGCAATCATTTTATTCACAACTTACAACCCTTCTTAACCTGTTCTCGCTCCAAATAGATGTTGAGGTACCCACGCCACATGCTAATCGGCTGTGCGCGCACAACGCGACGCCCGTCTACATCGAGATGCGCAGTAATCTGCTGGAGAACCACAAGCGCGAAAGCAAACTGTTGTCGCTGCACGTGAATGTCTACTACTTCTGCGAGGAGGAGCTGCGTCCTAAAACTCACTCGGTGCATCTAGATGCTGTCAATTGGTAATCTATTAAAAAAAAAATTGGCATCTATCAATTTTATATAAACATTTATAATCCATTTAGCGATTGGAACGAGGTGATCTATACGAGCATACGGGATTCACGCTACTTTGTGATGGCGTGCCAGCAGGAGCTGGTGCTGGGCAAGCCGCGGGCTGGTATATGCAAGTACTCACTGACGCCCACACTGGACACTCTGGCCAGTATACGGGAGTTCAAACAGATGCGCCATGCGCTAAGGCATATTGAGTGCTTGACGGAGGATCGATTGATTGGATACGGGCAGACGCGCATTACCATTTGGGACCATCGCAGCGGAGACATGTTGATGAACTATGATTTCGGCTTTGATCTTGGTAACAATCTGGGCGTCCTGCACTTTCCCACCTTCGATATGGACCAGAGCAGCATGCTTATACTCTATCAGCATATCAAGGAGCCAAATAGTTGGCCAGAATTGCGCATAATTGCTTGCGAGCTGTCGCATGCAACACCTTCGCATCGCTTGCTGCACGTGCACCATCTGCCTTCCCCACAGTTTGACTGCCAACTGATGACCATCAATACAGGCGATCATCTGATACTTATAGCGCCAACGGACGACGAAGTCTGGATTAGCACCTCCGATCCACGGCAGCTCACATATGTGTCGCCACAGGGCACTAAGCGCTTCTACACGCGTCAAAAGTCACAGATCATCACAATGACGCAGACTACGCTCGCCGTGGACAGCATTGCCAATCATGTGCTGAAATTGGCTACAGAGCCTCAAGATAAAATTATGATGGCGGCCTCTTCCAGCCCCCAGCTAGCCGTCTCCCCATAAACAAAATATTAATATAAAACAACAAAACAATTAAAAAAAATAACCAAAATTCAAACAATCGAAAAATACAACTCAAAATGACGCGTCTTTTAAATATAGTTTGTGAACAAAACACACACACACAATTGAATTTGTTTTTTAGTTGCTATATTACTAAAACCCTTTTCGATTACCAAAATTGTTCGTAAAACCTTACCAACTAATTTGAAATATAGATTTTTTTATCACAGATGCTCTTTAAGTAGTATCCGTCACTAAAATGTTTTGATTCAACCATATAGCTGTAAATCTATATACAGATTTAAATAAATATATATGTTACTTTACTTTTATCTGCCTATAAAAGAGATACAATTAATGCATACAAATCGATGTCGAGGAGTCAATTGAATTATTTTATACTTTAGTGTAAACTTAGAAGTAAAGATATAAGTTGTAATGTGTTTATTTTTATTTTCTAAAAGAAAATTATAGCTTTAGGCTTAACTCTAGCAAACTGCTAGCTATGTACTATATTAATAGTGGAGATGTGTTACTCTTGGTTAACAATTAAAAAACAACACCAAAATGAATACAAAAGCGTATAAATTCAAATAAAATCTAAAATTATATCAAAGCCAGAGCTGAGTTTTTCTTCGATTCTCGTCACTTAAAGGGAAGTTAGTAATTAATTGCAAACAAGTTTAGTTTTTTTTTTTTTTTTAATTTAATAATGTATTTAAAACGCCTTTAATTTCATATAAACTAATCAATTTCAACTACACATTCCTTCGTTCGTTACAAATACAACTATGAGCTAACTATTTATAATTACAATTATTATTTTAATTTCTTACTAACAGCTAATTTTATGTACACAAGATTTACTTACACGAAAGTAAAATTCATATAAAAATTGTGAAAGTTGATGGACTACAAATACACCTAGTTTACATATAAATATACAATATATATGCGAATGCATATCTATATCATCTATATCATACATATCAAATACAAACACGGACCATATTTTAGTTTTATAGCCCGGCAATTGCATAGCGCGTAGTCTGTTTGCTGCTAGGAAACTGAGAGTTAAGCTAACGATTTAGCTCGAAAACGTTACTTAAATGTTTATCTTCAAATGCTAAAAACTTTAAGCCATAGCGCCATGATGTGCATGTTGGGTTTCCGAGTCTTAGAGTAAAGTACAACATTTTATCGCATTTGGAAATTACTTATACTTAAGTATTTGCGTGTATAATTAGTGAAATGTTTATAGAAAAGTTATTGTAGAATTTAAACAGCCGCCATTAAACCATTAAAGTTAAGGCCCAGACCATCATTGAGCAGTCGTCACTACAATTCCTTATCTGGCTTTTTCTTTGGCATCGCCGCCGTTGTCGCCGCTGCTGCTGCTGCTGCCGCTGTCTCGTTCTGATGAGCCTCCTTGGCGAGCTGCCACCGCTTGAACTCCACCATTTGCATGATGCGTAAGCGGAGCTTTGGTCTTCGCATTAACGCGCCGGCCAGTTTGGTGGCCTCCAGGCTGTACATAAAGACAACGGGTATGGCCACATCATCTTTGCCATCGCCGGACATTGCAAACATCGGTTGCGTCTCCCCGGAAGAACCAGATACATTATCAAAGACGATCAACGCCGTAGCGCCCGCCTTTTGCGCCAAGCGCGCTTTGCTAACAAACGTACAATCGCCGCGCTCCGCAAGCAGAATCTTCCCAGCCACTTGGTCGGCGTACTGCAGCGTGTCATCGCAGGCACGGAATGGATGGGCAAACATAACATCGCCCTCAACAAACTGTTCGCCAATCAGCTCCGGGCTGAAGTGCGATGGGCCGGCCATCAGTGCTGTCCAGTCCTGTGACTGATCATCCAAGGCATAGGCAACAGCCTAGAATATTAATTGTGATATAAATGTGTGTTTAAGATACAATATGAATAAATAATATGCAATAAATATAACAAATTCTTTAACACTTTAGTGATAATATATTTAATTTGTGTGTATTTTTTGTTTACTATGCACAATTTATTTTAACAGTCGGTTTACATTTTTACTATAACTTTGTTTTTAAATAAATTGTACCTTTCTGTTTCCAATATGCTTTTATTACTAGTCTACTCGAGCAACTAAATTTATTTTGGCTCTACTGCTTATTGAATATTCAATTTTTATGGTACAAATCTCACCATTAAGTTATTCGCACAATTCTCTTGTGATTTACGCACCTGCAGCTGGGCCAGTTGATTGATACTTTGCATTTTGGTTAGCTCCAACATTTCCTGCATAAACTGCAAGCCCATTTCGCCTTCCTCCTGACTCTTAGCCTGTCAGAGACAAACGTAAGTGTATCATTAGAATTAAGGTACTTGATTGGGGAAGGCTAATGGCATTTCAGCATTTAAACTGTTAACTAACAAATATAAAATGGCTGAAGAGATCGAACAGAAAACTTACATTATAGAAACTATGAAACAGTCGCACCTTGCCTTGGCTACGGTCGCCTACCGAAACCATGGTGATGCCCATGTCGTATACAGCTCGTAGATGATCTGCATTGCTTGCCTGAAAGTCCAGGGCGCTGAGTCGCTTGCCGGTTGTGGTGCGCGGACACGAGCCCGTAATGAAGTTGCGCAATGGTTTGCGTACTTTCTCAGGAAAAAGCTTATTGGAACTGGGGCAGGTTCGCATGAAGTCGAGTACATTGTGCTCGTCCGATTGCCGAAAGCCTATAATGATTTGTACAATTTATGTTTCCATATTTTAAAGCCAGAT
Organism: Drosophila fungiperda; assembly: GCA_035042345.1. Lineage (NCBI taxonomy): Eukaryota > Metazoa > Arthropoda > Insecta > Diptera > Drosophilidae > Drosophila > Drosophila fungiperda. The sequence goes on along the minus strand of JAWNLM010000293.1, from coordinate 1,351,966 downwards.
ATGGGCACCAACAACTGCAAAATTGTCTTGCCCAAATTAGAATTGATTGATTGACTCACTAAAAGTGGAATTTCCCAGCTGTGCAATGGACAGAGGCAAGAGATGCGCCTCTGTGGTGAAGACAAACTCATCCACATTGATGATGAGATCCTGAGGATCGGAGAACAGCAGAAACAGATACTTAAACGTTTCGGACAGCACAAACGAGTCCATGCGATCCTCATGCTTGCCGGTCCGCACATCGTTGACCGCCGCATAACCGCAGGAGACTTTTGCATATTTTTGCAGCGTTTTAAGCGCCAGCTTGCCCACCTGCAGATAGTGATGGTCGCCGGTGGCGCGATACAAGAAGTACGTCGACTCAATAAACTCGGGCCGCAAATGATGTTGGCCCCAATGGATTTGGAAGTCTACCGTCCACGCCTCGGGGATGAGTGTATGCATTTGCATCACCTGGTAAAGCATTTCGTGAGTTTGCACAGCTGGCTTCAGATCGCCCGAGAGCACCTGGAGGCCCGGCCAGAATGCCAGAAGTGAGTCCATAAAGTTGCGCGACTTGGCATGTGGTCGATGCATCAGCACGTCCAGCAACATCGGACCTTCGCTGACGTACTTCATCACGGCGTTGTAGTGTCGATTGAATCGCGCCAAATACTTGTCATCGCCCAGCAGCACATATGATTTGAACAGATACTCGTAGTAGCTATCGATGCCAGCACCCACGCCAGAGTCGCGACGCACCCAATCGCCCGAGTGGACATTTAGCACAGTGCCCATCAGATCGGAACCACGGTGTCGCAGCTTCCAAAGAGCATCCATGGCGGCATGTGCGCGCACTTCAAATATCGGATCACCGGTCAGCCTCGACAATGCGGCAAACTCCAGTAAAATAGTGCCTGCACAGGCTGTGCACGTTTCGCGGGATTTCTTTAACTGTGGATCCTTCATGCCCTGCCGCAGATTGACTCGTGCATGGGGTATGCCTGTCGTCGTATTAAACGCTGGCAGCAGACGATAGCCCAGCTCGCGTGCCATCTCCAGCATCTCACCCTTGTACCAGTGCATCACGTCTGCCTGCTTCTGCAGATACTCGGCGAGTATGTGCGCCGACAGCAGACCGCCCACCATTCGAATGTTCGTCTCGAACACAGACACAATGATGTCGCTGTCGAACTGTACATCCCGTATGACAAGCTTGACGGCATGCTCGAATTCAGCAAAGTCGCCGAGCAGCACAAGTGTGTCCAGTGCATCCACCAGCGTCATAGAGAAGCTGCAAGAGTATAGTTTAGTTAAACATATTAACACAAAACATTGCAACGAACCTTAAAGCCATTAAAGCAATTTCATATATACAACTTGTCAGTGTCAAACTATAGAAACTTACCACATCTCTACTTATTCATAAATCTTATCTTGAATTTATAGAATCTAATCTAATCATAATAGAGGGAGTATATTATGTCAAAAATCTATATTCTACGTATCTCTTAGAATAACTAAATTAAACGTTTTGTATTATTGGTGAGTTCTTCATATTATACTCGACAAGAAATTAGATTGTTTGGTGTCTTTTCCGCTTTTACTCACTTGCCCAATATGTCGTCCATGTCGCCGCGCGAGGGCGTCACGCCGCGGTAGCGTCCCTTGCAGGAAAGTGGCATCAGTTCGTCAGCAGGATAGGCGTTATCCATGTAGGCGTGATATGCATGATAGAACATTTCGCGCGACTCTTCGCTATACATCCGTAGAAAGATGATTGAAATTTTCAATTGTTGAAAGTACTAAAAACATAATTGCATTCATTTGTATTTACCGCAGTTCGGCACGTTCCTTGTGCGACATGTTCTGTGTGGGAATCGAGCTGGCGTCATCGCTGATCACAGTGACGATGAGCACCAAGAGGGAGACCAGAGTAGGCAGCAACAGGCGCTGCTGTGCCGCAAGCGATAACTGTGAGCTCATCATCTTGCCAATAATTTAGCTTGCGACCGCAAGCGGAAGTGGAAGGGCGAAAGCTTTGCTGGATTGGAGTGCTAGCTCCAATTCCAAGCAGCTGGTGCTGTTTGTATATCGTTTTGGCCACAGTTGCCGTTGTTTGTTGTTGTTTCTGCTTCTTGCTTGTTACTTGTGGCTTGTTGCTTGTGACGTTGACCTTCACTTTGAACGTGATATTTGTTGTTGCGTTGCTCTTGGGTAGGTTTTTGAATTTATCGCGTTGTCCCCTTTGATTGTGTGTTTCGCTTGCTTTTAATTTTAAATCAGCGTTGTCTTTTTTAAATGTTTGGAGTGGAAGACTGGTATAAGAAAGACAATAATTAAAATATAATATATATGCATACTGTGTAAACACACACACACACACAAGTATTGTATGCATGTGTTTATAATCGCATAATTTAACATTTATAACTCTGCTCACCCAAGAAAGAAAAAATGTTTTATACGTATCGCACTTTTTCTTGCATCTGTGCGTTAGCGACATGTTCAGCAGCGTTGTGAGCATGATTTTTTCCTCTTTTTTGCTTTCAAAGTAGTAACATTCCGAAATAGTTTATTTTTAATCTTATTTTGTATGCCTGCTCCAATAACAAAACACCACGACTGCAAATCGCCGAAATGCGAGCAGCGACCGCTCGCTGCAATTTCGATTTGTAAGCTTTAGATGTTCATTATGCTCATATTGTATTTAGATGATATGTCACATATGTGTTGTTGTTGGCCGAAATAAGTAACGCTTAGCTGGCAGTTGTTAAATTGTAAATGAGCAGTTCTTATCAATTCTATTTAGTAAAATATATTGCAAAAAGACAAGTGTTGTATAAAATAGGCAAATGTATTGAAATATCGGCACATATTAAACACCATGGTCACCTTTAATAAATTATGCCGGTATGACACTTTCTTACATAGTAAGTAGTAGTAACTTCGTATTAACTTACAAGAATGATGTTATATAATGATATATATTAATAAACAATTGCCAAATTAAATTTATGCATTAAATTCAGCATCTGCTTGGCCTTTAACTAATGGTTAATTGTAGTTTCTAATTTTAGTGTGACCATAGGTAACGCATATTGACAGTGCTGTTAAACATCTGCTTAACAGCTGATGTCCCCGCGCTTTTAAAAGTGCTTACGAATAGATTGACATAAAATGGTAAATATTTATGCTACTAAATTGCAGTTATACTCAACCATTTTCAATGTTACACCTTGCAGAGGCGTAGTTTGGCGCCCAGTCAACGATTGGGGGTGCGCATTAAGTCAAAGGATGCCTTTACGCCGCCGTTGCTTAAGAAAAACAAACGCGCTTGCCAACAGGAGCTGGAGAAACGCCAAAGCGCCCTGCGCGATGCCATTAATATTGTTGAGCTGCCGCTGCCCATTCGATTCACGGCCAACAGTGAATATGAGCAGTGCATTGCCAAGGTGCTGGCACGCAAATTCAAGGTGCCTATAGCGAACTATGTGCCTGATTACGGCGGCAATCGTTCGCTGGGCGTGCGCCGCTCAATAGTGCGCCGTGCGTTACACGATCCTCTGGCCTGTAATGCTCTGGTGCTGTTTACGCCCCCCCTCTACACGGAACACGAACGCATGTCCCTAGATCCCAGCAAGCTGCAGGTACATGTCGTCGTGGATCCGTTGCTGAGCAATGTGTTGCGTCCACATCAGCGCGAGGGTGTCCTTTTCATGTACGAGTGCGTGGAGGGGAAACGTGGTAGTTTCAATGGCTGCATAATGGCCGATGAGATGGGTCTGGGAAAGACGTTGCAGTGCGTCGCATTGACATGGACACTACTGCGCCAGAGCGCCGACTGTAAGCCAACCATTTCGAAAGCTATTGTGGTGTCGCCTTCATCATTGGTGAAGAACTGGGAGAAGGAGTTCACCAAGTGGCTGCATGGTCGTATGCACTGCCTGGCCATGGAGGGTGGCTCCAAAGAGGATACGACTCGCACTCTCGAACAGTTTGCCATGAACACTTCGACCCGCTGCGGCACACCGGTACTTCTCATCAGTTACGAGACATTTCGCCTCTATGCGCACATACTCTGCAAAACAGAAGTGGGCATGGTCATCTGCGATGAGGGCCATCGGCTGAAGAACAGCGACAATCTGACCTATCAGGCCCTGATGGGTCTTAAGACCAAGCGACGCGTTCTACTCTCCGGAACTCCGATACAAAACGATCTGACCGAATATTTCAGTTTAGTGAACTTCGTCAATCCGGAGATGCTTGGTACTGCCACGGATTTTAAGCGTAACTTTGAAAATGCCATTCTGCGCGGTCAAAATGCCGACTCCACGGACACGGAACGCGACCGAGCGTTGCTCAAGACACAGGAGCTAATTGGTTTGGTCAACCAGTGCATCATACGACGTACCAATCAGATTCTAACGAAGTACCTGCCGGTTAAGTTTGAAATGGTCGTCTGTGCTAAGCTGACTGCGGTGCAGCTCCAGATATATACGAACTTTCTCAAATCGGATCAGGTGCGTCGCAGCCTGGCAGGTTAGTTGTTAACATGTTCGGCGCAGTCAAAGATATAAAACCAGCTAAAAATTTACATTATAAGTTTATCTGATTCCAAATAGCATAACTAAGTCAGTCAATTCATCAATTTCTTTTTTTCTGTGCAGTTACACAGCATTTCATTAATGATGATTTTATTATTTATAGATTGTAACGAGAAAGCATCATTGACTGCCTTATCGGATATTACCACACTCAAGAAATTGTGCAATCATCCGGATCTAATTTACGAAAAGTTGGCTGCCCGTGAAAAAGGATTCGAGAACTCACAGAACGTGCTTCCGGCCAACTACAAACCAAAGTCGTTACGAAACTATCGAAATCTTCGCATAGCATTAATCTGTGTCGTTCCATTTATAGGGATATCAATCCGGAACTGAGTGGAAAGTTTATGCTGCTGGATTTTATGCTGGCTGCCATACGTGCTAATAGTGATGACAAAGTGGTGCTCATCTCGAACTACACGCAGACGCTGGATCTGTTCGAGCAGCTGGCGCGCAAGCGCAAATACAGCTATGTACGTCTGGATGGCACCATGACCATTAAGAAGCGCTCGAAAGTTGTGGACAGATTCAATGATCCCAGCTCGGACTGTTTCCTGTTCATGCTCAGCAGCAAGGCGGGTGGTTGTGGCTTGAATTTGATTGGCGCCAATCGCTTGTTCATGTTTGATCCCGACTGGAATCCGGCTAACGATGAGCAGGCCATGGCCCGCGTGTGGCGTGATGGCCAAAAGAAACCTTGCTACATCTATCGCCTGGTGGCGGTAAGTTTGTTGACAAAAAAATGCTGCTGCTCCAATTTTCAATCAATTTCTTGAATCCCGCAGAGTGGCTCCATTGAGGAGAAGATACTGCAGCGACAGACGCATAAGAAATCGTTATCAAGCACAATTATTGACAATAATGAGTCTGTGGAGAAACATTTCACACGCGACGATCTCAAGGATTTGTTTAGCTTTGAGGCCAACGTGCTATCCGACACGCACAACAAGTGGGTGGACTTCTGTTTCTACTTCGCATTAGTCATATAGAATATATATTTTTATGTTATCTCTTGCAGACTTAAGTGTAAGCGATGTTTCCAGGATGTGCAGAGACAGCCGCCGCCAGACAACACCGATTGCACCTCCCATTTGTCGCAGTGGTTTCACTGCTCCAATAATCGTGGCCTGCCCGATACAATACTTTCCCAGGCCTGGACAGCAAGTAATTGCGTCTCGTTTGTGTTTCATCATCGCTCTCAGGCAGAGGCCAAGCCTGCAGCAACAACAACAGACGAAGACGGTGACGAGGAACAGTCGAACTCCAAACGCAAAGCCAATAAGATAGTTGTCAGCGATGACGATGATGATGAAGAATTTGTATTAAATTGCAGCAGTGGTGAAGAATTTTGTGGTTTTTAGTTGTTTTCAGTTTAAAAATAATTTATTGTTTTAGCATTTGCGGAACCTGATTTAGATTTAAGGCTAACCTAAAGCTAATTCTTTCTTTAATTGTTAACAATTATTCTAAAATATATAAGTAGTTTAACATTTAAAATATGGAACCTACAGCACACAATGCTTGTCATCTCCATAAACACAACTACAAGCGCCTAAAATAGCTTAACCTAAGTGCACACTTCAGATTTATATAACTCTAATACATATATACATATACATATATATATCAGTATTATAGCAACGCAGTGTTAACACAGTCAATAGAACACTTTTGTGTGAGGGAGTGTAAAAATAATAGGGGTTAAACATCAATAACTTTATGTTCCAGTTCTATCCAAACATTGCTCTTCTCCGGCGGTTTTTGCAGCGGAGATGGCTGTTGTTGTAGCTCAAGCAAAAACCCTCCAATGCTCTGATAGTAACTGCAAAATCGATTGGAGATTCAATTAATTGTTAAACTTCTTTTGATATGAAATAATAACAAAATGTGTTAAATAAAATTTGAGAATTATTGAATTGATAATCAGTTAAACGAATTCATTGCAGATTTAACTTTTCTTACCCGTCCACTATCCAGGTGTCGTTGTGTGAGCCTCCCGGGAGCTCGATCATCCGCTTCTGTTCACTACCGCAATTATTATACAAGGCACGCATCATGTGCGGTGGCACAAGGTTATCCGCAAGTCCCGATATAAATAGAAAAGGTACCGAGCACTTGCTTATCTTATTAAGTGAATGATACTGAAAGGGAGTAACGGATATGATATGATATAAATAGAAAATTGTTAAAGAACTCTATGATTCACCTTATTTTTGTATAGTAGATTTGGTATGTATTTCACAGTTGGATGCACCAACTCCACGGCCATGTCACGTATGCTGGTGAAAGTGTTCTCAACGATGGCACACATCAGTTTCTGGCCATAGACAGTGTCGGCGGCAGCATCAATTACAACGGCGCCGCCCAACGAGCGGCCAAAGAGTATAAGCTGTGAATGATCCAGGTCGTGTCGTGTGTGCAAATAATCAATTGCAGCGCGTGCATCTGTGACCAGGCCATGCTCCGAAGGTACGCCCGTTGATAGGCCATAGCCGCGGTATTCGACCATCAAAATGTTACAATGGAGATGATGATAAATGCCCCAGACCTAGAAATTAAGAATTCAACATTAATGCTAAGCTGATAAAATCTTATTCGATTCACTCTTATTACATTCTGCATCCGATGTCCCATGTTGCCAGCGTTGCCATGAAAGTAGAGCAATGTGGGCACCGATTTACACCGCTCCGCTGGCTGAGTGATCCAGAAAGCGTGCAGCGTCACATCATCAGGCGTCTTAATGCTAACGGTAAGATGTGGCAGATTATGCATAGTTGGGATGGGTATATAAATGCGTGAGTTTGTTGGCAAGTCCGGATGATACAAGAGCAGGTCTTGTGCATGGTAGAAAATGACTGTAAGTGGAGAAAGACTTCAGTAAGACCCATTGCTGATATGTTATCGTCTACATACGTAATAGAATAACTGCAAAGAGTGTAAGCGTCATGTAACCCCCATAAAAGTAGTAGAATATGAAAATAAGCAGAAATGCGCCCACAATGCCCACGCCAACGCCGCGCGATTTGGGCAGCGCAATGCCCACTTCTTTCATTATGTACACGTTTATATGTGTGCACAAGAGCTACATGCTGTGATTCGGTTAATTTTAAAGGCAAGAACACGAAAATTTACAGAAAATAGATGGATCGAAAATCGCAGTCGTAAGTGTAGTTGCCGCGGGACTGCCAACTCGATTTTGTTGTGTGAACTATAGATGTCCGATATACAGCTGGTGGCAATCGAAAACAGGTGTGTAGAATGCGATGAAACTATCGCGTAATGCAACTCTGGCAAATTCGATAAATGCTCACTGTAATGCAACTTTGCGTAAAACAAAATGGCGTATTTTTTACTTTAATAGACTAAGACGACGTGAACATCTTTTGTGTAGTTGAAAACTGCATTTATAAACAAGTGGCTTATTTTAAGAAACAAAATAAACATTCATCAGGACCGTTAACAAGTGTATTGCATGTTTAATGAGCGCTACAAGGCAACTCAGTGTGCTTCCACGAAAATATAATGAGCCAGGTAAGTAGGCCTTGAAAAGCTGTGACAGTGAACGTCGTGTAAGAGCAAAAAAATAACAAGAAACTATGAAATCTTTCAATCACTCAAAACAAACCGTTACTAGTCAATCTAATTCAAGTCGTCGTGTGAGTAGAATTCTCATAAACTGTGTCATCAATTTCAACGCTACTTTTGTGGGTGTGGCAAGCAAAAGTCACATAGATGGACCCAAGAGGTGTCCCCCCCGTTTGAGACTCCGTCACTTGTACGGCAATTGGTGCGTTAGCCAGAGTGACTTTTTGCATAAAAGTGCCTAAATCACACTTATCCATCGATGTTTCAACATTTTAACAACGCCAAACGATACCTGAAGATCCAACGTGGCAGCCAGTATAATTTTTTTGGAAATCCATTGGGTACCCATTTTCGCAAAATTCGTTTGAATTTAAGAATTTCGGTTTGTTTTCGTTGAATGCCGCATCGAAAATGCACTAAAATTCATTATTTTTGAACAATTCCAGTGGCAATTGAAAATTTTCATCGATTACGTAATCACATTTTGTCAGGTGCAAAATTTTTCTCGTGCTCCAATCCTTGGATTTCTGGCCAATTTTCAGTGGCAATCAGCCCGCCAAAAGAGAAATGCTAAGGAAATAATCATTCTTTCAACTAAATTTTATATAAAATCGTATTTTAATCAATTGATGCCTAATGCCCTCGCGTTTTTTCGAGAACCTGGTGTATTTTGACCAAGAAAACTCCTTCAGAAGCAAGAAATCCGCGTATTTCTGATGTTCTTACCGCCTTTGTTGGCAAGGATCCAGCAGAAAGAGTATTTTCATTCATTTCTGTATAGTAGACCTGTGTACCGATGGCTGACAACTTGTAGAAACCATTAACTTTGGATATTTACAAGAAAAACACGCTCTTGTTAGACTAAAAAATGCATTTCTGGAGAGGATTGGCCATAAATTTGCTGTACACATCTGTGTTTGGCATTGAAACACAAGGCACTCAACTATTTTATATTCTCAACAGAGGCAACAGCCATTATTCCTTCGATTTAAGTGTGTTTTGGATGTAATTTATAGGATTCTTGTATTGCTTCTGTTTCAGAACGGGATTAAGTGTGTTTTTTAGTTCCTTTACTCTTTAGAAGTCGTTAAATTGTACATCGACTTACTACAAGAGTGTGTGGTAAGTTCTCGTAATTCCAAAGTCATTTAAAGGACTGGAATCTTTCGGGCTTTGAAGATAATCAGAAGATTTTCCTGTGAAAAGCTGGACAGGATTAGGTCAGGGTTCTGTCATATCCCAGTATTAATGTACATCTTATCGTTAGTCTGATTTAGTAGCAATCTAATTAAACCATATCCTGAGTTCTTTATAGAAAATTTAGAACTAAATTGTAGTGCATCTGTATTCTGGAGAGGATTATCGGACTTTTCCGAACTTCATTTGAGTGGGGTTTCGGAAACTGCTATACATTGTTCAGCAGAATGGTTAAGGGATCTACAAACTGTCTCTGCAGACATAATAATCGTGGTTTACAATTTTTTGATCTTACAGTTCTGTAAGCATTTTTTAACGGATTCTGGTTAAGGAATTGTTTGCTTAATTTATTTTGATTTTGAGAAACGATTTATGAAATACAATTACTTTATAGCGGGGCTTGGTGCATATCTTAAATTAATTCGGCGATATTTGAAGCTTTTTCAAAATGGATGACCAACTTAAAACTTTGGGTTTTTTATTTTCTCGCAGGCACTCAATGAATCGTCTCAAAGTATAGTCTCAGACGAACAAGATGACACACGTGAAGATGTCAGTGGCAGTGGAAGCGGCAGTGGAAGTGGCTCTTCCGGTTCCGACTCCGATTCGGACAGTTCCTCAGGTAATTCCAGCGATGGGCGCAGCTCTCCGCCAACGGTGGCCAAAACGGCGGTGGCTGGTTTTCCACCAACAGCAGCGGCCGCTCAAGCAGATACCAAAACAAATGGCTTTACGGATGGAAATGAAGATGACAGCTCCAGTGGCTCCAGCGACAGTGATTCCGACTCTGAGCCGGAGGCCGAGGTTGAGCCAGATGGAACAAATAACAATAACAACAGCAGCAGCAATAAATTGCACACGAGTAGTAGTAGCAGCTCCTCGGCCGCAACCTTGCCAAAGGCTGTCGAGGAGGAGGATGAAGATGATGACGATGACGACGATGATGAGGATGCTGAAGTGCAGCAGCCGACACAATCGCAGGCCGCCAGCGAAGCCAGCGCCGAAGAAGATGATGCCAGTGATAGCTCCGCCAATGCCTCGCCCACATCCTCCAGCAGCAGTAGCAGTAGCGTAAGTTTATCATGCTTGTCAGTCAAAAATAATCTTAACGATTACTCTCATCATATTGTACAGGAGGATGAGGAAGACGATTACAGACCTCAGCGATCCACGCGCCAGCCGCGAAGAGGACCTCCACAAGCTGCTGACAAATCGAAACGACCACAGCCTACCAAAAAGAAGAACAAGCAAAAGTAAGTTATTTTCATTTAGTTCTAGTTCGATTGATAGGATTTATTTAATAAATTTATACAAAATCAATAAAAAAAAAAGTTTTTTTTTTTTTTTTTTTTTTTTGCAAATTTAAAAATCATTATGAATTAAAAATTTGTTCTTTAAAATCGATTATATTTTGGTGCCTTTCTTTCGCTTAGTAGAAAGCAGAATAACTAGTTTTTAAAATTTATGCGCGTTATTTGAAAACCTTTAATCCCAAAAATATAGTTGGGACTCGGACGAGAGCGATGAGAGCGACGACGCTGACAGCGATGAGACGCCGTTTGGATCACAGAAACGCAAGTGTAGTGTCCGCTCTGGCGGCAACAAACAGTCACAACAACAGCAGCAACGACGCCGTGTGAAACCCTTTAGTTCCGAGGACAGCGATGATGATGATGCAAGCAAACGGTAGGTCCATATCCCAATTCAGTAATACAATAGAACGCTATTATATTTGCATATCTTAAAAATTAGCTGTGCCACTCGCCGCACCGCCGCTGCTATCAGTTACAAAGAGACGTCTGAGAACGAAGCCACCGACTCAGAGGATCTGCTAGAATTAGAGTATGATGAGAGTCAGGCGGCGGCAAACGCGGCTGCCGCTGAGGAGGACGAAAAGTGTGAGACCATTGAACGCATACTTGCGCAGCGTGTTGGCAAGAAGGGCTGCACCGGCAATCAGACAACGATTTATGCCATCGAAGAGAATGGGTGTGATCCAAATGCCGGTTTTGATGACGCCTCAGATGACCAGTCGGAGGTACAATATCATATAAAATGGAAGGGTTGGAGCTACATACACAATACCTGGGAGTCGGAGACGACGCTCCGAGACATGAAAGCCAAGGGCATGAAAAAGCTGGACAATTTCATTAAAAAGGAGCAGGATACAGCGTGCTGGCGTCGCTATGCCGGTCCGGAAGACATTGATTATTTTGAGTGCCAACTGGAGCTACAGCATGATTTGCTCAAATCGTACAACAATGTGGATAGGATTATTGCACGTGGCACCAAACCCGATGACGGCAGCGAGGAGTTCCTCTGCAAATGGCAATCATTGCCGTACGCCGAGTCCACATGGGAGGATGCGACACTCGTGCTGCGGAAATGGCAACGCTGCGTGGAGCAATTCACCGAGCGGGAGAACTCCAAGTGGACACCATCGCGACACTGTCGAGTGATCAAATATCGTCCTAAATTTTCACGCATAAAATTACAGCCGGAATTCCTGTCAGAGGGTCTTACGCTCCGAGACTATCAAATGGATGGCCTCAACTGGCTGCTGCATTCGTGGAGCAAGGAGAACTCGGTCATATTGGCAGACGAAATGGGTCTGGGCAAGACCATCCAAACAATTTGCTTTCTCTATTCGCTATTCAAGATCCATCACTTGTACGGTCCATTTTTATGTGTGGTTCCGCTCAGTACAATGACCGCCTGGCAGCGCGAGTTTGATTTGTGGGCGCCCGACATGAATGTTGTCACCTACCTGGGCGATGTGAAGTCACGTGAGCTCATTCATCAGTACGAATGGCAGTTTGAGGGCTCGAAAAGACTGAAATTCAATTGTATACTGACCACATATGAGATTGTGCTGAAGGACAAGCAATATTTGGGAACGCTCCAGTGGGCGGCATTGCTGGTAGATGAGGCACATCGCCTGAAGAACGATGACTCGCTGTTGTACAAGTCGCTCAAGGAGTTCGAGACAAATCATCGACTGCTCATTACTGGCACACCCCTGCAAAATTCGCTCAAGGAGCTGTGGGCGCTGCTTCACTTTATTATGCCCGCCAAATTCGATACGTGGGAGAATTTTGAGCTGCAGCATGGCAATGCGGAGGATAAGGGCTATACGCGTCTCCATCAACAGCTCGAGCCGTATATACTGCGGCGTGTGAAGAAGGACGTGGAGAAATCGCTGCCCGCCAAGGTGGAGCAGATACTTCGCGTGGAGATGACATCGCTGCAGAAGCAGTATTACAAATGGATTCTGACCAAAAATTTTGATGCCTTACGCAAAGGTAAACGAGGCTCTACCTCCACTTTCCTTAACATTGTCATCGAGCTGAAAAAGTGCTGCAATCATGCTGCGCTCATTCGACCCTCAGAGTTTGAGCTGTTCGGCCTGCAGCAGGACGAGGCGCTTCAGACTCTGCTTAAGGGCTCCGGCAAGCTGGTGCTATTGGACAAGCTCTTGTGCAAGCTAAAGGACACGGGCCATCGCGTGCTCATCTTTTCCCAGATGGTTCGCATGTTGGACGTGCTCGCTGATTATCTGCAGAAGAGGCACTTTTCGTTCCAGCGCCTAGATGGCAGCATAAAGGGTGAGATGCGACGGCAGGCACTGGATCATTTCAATGCTGAGGGAAGTCAGGATTTTTGCTTTCTGTTGTCAACACGGGCTGGGGGTCTGGGCATTAATTTGGCCACAGCCGATACGGTCATTATATTTGATTCAGATTGGAATCCACAGAATGATTTGCAGGCGCAGGCGCGTGCCCATCGCATTGGCCAAAAAAATCAGGTGAACATATATCGTCTGGTCACTGCACGCTCCGTCGAGGAGCAGATAGTGGAGCGGGCCAAACAAAAGATGGTGCTCGATCATTTGGTGATACAACGCATGGATACCACGGGGCGTACGGTGCTGGATAAGAGCGGCAATGGCCATTCCTCCAATTCAAATCCCTTCAACAAAGACGATTTGTCGGCCATTCTCAAATTTGGGGCCGAAGAGCTGTTTAAGGACGAGCAGGAGCATGAGGAGGAGCTTGTTTGCGATATCGATGAAATACTGCGACGCGCGGAGACCCGCAACGAAGATCCCGAAATGCCCGGGGATGATCTGCTGTCCGCGTTTAAGGTAGCTAGTATTGCTGCATTCCAGGAGGACGAGCCTAGCGAAACGGCGGGTAAGGATCAGCAGGGAGCTGATGAGGAGGATGACAGCAAGGATTGGGACGACATTATACCTGAGGGCTTCCGCAAGGTCATCGAGGATGAGGAGCGTGCTAAGGAAATGGAAGATTTGTACCTGCCGCCGCGCCGCAAAACAGCAGCGGCCAATAAAAACGATACTGGCAAACGAAACACACTTAAGAGCGGTACACGCTCTAAGCAGCAGGGCGACGATTCGGCCGATTCGGATTATGAGCTGGGCTCCGATGCTAGCGGCGTCGGCGGCGACGACGGTAGGCAGCGCAAACGCGGCCGTCCCGCAATGAAAGAGAAAATCAATGGATTCACCGATGCCGAGCTGCGGCGCTTTATACGAAGCTATAAGAAGTTTCCGGCGCCGCTGCTGCGACTGGAGGCAATTGCTTGCGATGCGGAGCTGCAGGAGAAACCGCTGGCCGAATTGAAGCGCATTGGCGAGATGTTACATGATCGGTGCGTGCAGTTTCTGGACGAGCACAAGGAGGAAGAGATCAAGACTGTCAAGGACGAGGAGCAGCAGTCGGGCAACAACAATAAACAACGACGCACACGCGCCACATACTCTGTGAAGCTGGGCGGCGTGTCGTTCAATGCGAAAACTCTGCTCGCCTGCGAGGAGGAGCTGCAGCCGCTCAATGAGCTCTTGCCGAGCTCTGCGCACGAGCGACAGCAGTGGACGTTCAACATTAAGACACGTTCCGCCAACTTCGATGTTGAGTGGGGCGCCGATGAGGATACCCACTTGCTGCGTGGCATTTATCAATACGGCATTGGCTCCTGGGAGCAAATGAAGCTAGATCCGACCCTCAAGCTTAGCGAAAAGATATTGCTTAACGATACGCGGAAGCCACAGGCGAAGCACTTGCAATCCCGAGCCGAGTACCTGCTGAAGATCATCAAGAAGAATGTGGAACTGACGAAAGGCGAGAAGCGACGTCAGCGACGACCGCGCAAGCAGAAACCCAATCTCAACTCGAACACAACAGCTGTCAGCACGCCGGAGAGCAAAGAGGCTGCTGCCGAGCAGGAGGGCAGCTCCTTGCTGCCGGGGGATAACACAGTCAAGCAAACGGCAGATGGCAGCAGCATTCTTGCCTCTCCCATTGCGACATCTGCGGCCGCGGAGCATGCTAGTACACAACAGAAAAAGAAGAAATCCAAAGGACGCAGCAAGAAAACAAGTGCATCCGACAACAATGGCAACAAGCCTATGCATTTTACGGCAAACAACGAGCCCAGAGCTCTGGAAGTGCTGGGCGATCTGGATCCCAGCATTTTCAACGAATGCAAGGAGAAGATGCGACCGGTGAAGAAAGCGCTGAAGGCACTTGATCAGCCCGATGTTAGTTTGTCAGATCAGGATCAATTGCAACATACACGGGACTGTCTGTTCCAGATCGGGCGACAGATTGATGTGTGTCTGCAGCCATATGGGGAGACCGAGAAGAAGGAGTGGCGCAGCAATCTGTGGTACTTTGTGTCCAAATTTACGGAATTGGATGCCAAGCGACTTTTCAAGATCTATAAGAACGCGCTCAAGCAGCAGACGCAAGCAGATGGTTCGAAGGATGCGGCAACCTCAGATGGCGCCAAATCAAAGAAATCACGTACCGAAAATGGAGCCACCATTGAAAAGGAGAAGGAGCGCGGCAGAAAGAAGAAAAAGGACAAGGATAAGGAGCGGCAGGGACGATATTCCTCCGGTGCTCCTGCCGAGGAAAAGTCAGCTCGCCGCTTTGCCAACGATTCGCCGATAAAAAGAAAACGCGATGAAGACGATGCGGAAGGAGGCAGCATCGGTGGTACGCCCATGAACAGTGCTGGTATCAGCGACAACCTCAAGTCGATGTCGTTCAAGCGCCTCAACATGGATGCGGCAACCGCCTCGTCACGCCATGGAAGCCACGACGATCAGCGCAAGAAGCATAACAGAGCCGATGATTACTATGCCAGCGGCGGTGGTGCATCCATCGGCTACGAGGGCAGCAGCTCACGGCGGTCGGGTCATAACTCGCCTTCAAGCAGTCGGCGCTTCGAGCCGCCACCCGTTGGCTCCAACTACCCGGGAGAGATGGACCGTTGGCATGCACGTGATCGGTATGTGCAGCACAATGCAGCAAAATGCTGCACGTTTGAATATTTAGCTGATAAACATTTTTTTTTTAATTTTGTGCAGGTACAACTTTGATTACAAGCGCGAACGATATGAAACGGTGGTTTATCAGCGCAGTGGAGGAAGCGGCGGTGCTCCCGGCGGTGGTTATCATCGGGATCATCGCGAGCGCGATCGTGAACGGCGACCAGACAAGCGCAGGTGAGTTGAAAGCAACAAATTCATCATGTCATTAAATACATATAATAATAATTAGTAAAAATTGGGCTGATTTTTTAATTTAATTGAAATTACTTACTGATTAGCAATTAGTTTAACACTTGAATGATCCGATCTTTTTAAATTTGTAATTAATGTTGTCGTCAATTGACTTGTTAATTTACTAGTTACTAAATTGGGACGAGAGCATTTCGCTGTCGGTCAGGTGCGACTGTACCATTCTCATTCATTCATTATCTGGTTCATTTTCCGTGATTTATAAAAATTTAATGATTTTTCTCATGCAGATACTCCTCCGTCCTGCCGTCGCACGCCGCCTACTCGAGCCACTACCTGCCGCCCAATTACTATGTGCCGAATGGCATTGCCGGATTGCCGCCACCGCCGCCAGGCTATCGCAATGAGCCACGTGGCTATCCGGTCATGCCGCGCGACTATCCCGCTGAATACAGACGCAGCGAATACGAGCGACGTACTCAGACGTGAGAGGACTGAAGAGTAAGCGTTGTCAGCAGCAATTGTATATACATTTAGATTAGGTTCGTTTTAAGCTGTGCTGTGGTGTCTGTGTCAAAACAGACACACATACACTAACACACACAAATACAGAATCAGAAGCACTTACGGATATATAAATGATATACATTAGTTAACATTATTAGGTAAACATTTGTACAAGTAATATAAAGCAACAAGTTATGAAATATGCTATATATAAGTAAAAGAAAAAATTGCCGCACATTGTATAAGTGCCGGTATTTCAGGCAACTTCACGTAAATAAGCTAAAAGTTACAATTTACCTTGTATAAAGCAAAATCATAGGCATTAAGTTTTGTTCGTTAAGCCTCTTTTTATATTGTACAGTTCATTTCGTGCATATGCCTATTTAACAAGTCTTTTGAAAGCTTTTAAAATATAAAACAATTCTCACTATATTTATAAATACAACAATGAATAAAGCAATTATGTTAATTATCAAAACGTAATAATTAAAACAAAGCGCAAGAATTCGTTTCTATATCTGTGCATCTGCACTTATATACACAATATATAGAGATACCGCCGGACTTAGAAGACGTTAATGTAATTTATTTACCTTTAATCTATATAGTACTAGGTATATAAAGTATATTTTAGTCTCTGAATTATATAAATATGTAAATTATTATATTATAAAACATATTGCATTACATGTTCGATTATTCAATGCGATTGAAAGGCGCCGGAACTGACACATTTTATCGCATGTCATCATTAAATTATATAATTAACAAAGTCAACTTTTATTTGTAACATGTTTAATAATATAATTATAATTCACCCAAAATCAATGTATATTGTTAATGAGTACAGTAAATTCAAGCTAAAAGAATCGCATCCAAGAATAGATTTATACAGTTTTTGTTGGTACAGCTTCCTCAAATTTGATCATTTTAATTCACATTTGGCTTTAAATCGGAAATCTTTGTATTTATTATGTAATTGTTTTTATATTTTTGAATGGTGGGCATATTGACTTGATTTTAGGGTATCTCCGTCGTGCCGTTCGTAAGTTTTTCATTCTTGATTTCGTTCTGCATATATACATGAACATACTTATAATCAAATAATAAGTAGTACAGATCAGCTAAGCCTTAGAGAACATATATAGACTGGGAGTTGAAGATAGTGATAGAGGCCATGCAGTGCTATACTCCTATAGTTTCGCACTGATAACGTCAGCCTATATAGTTTTAAGCATACTTGCATTTGCTAGCGCGAATTATGGCAATATATGAGGTTAACTCAACAGAAGTCACATTAATCTGTAAAACATAATGTAAGAGAGTTAGAGAGTAAGTTAGTAAAAAAAAAATGTGTATTTTTGTTTATTTGGTATATTTAGGAGACATTCAACATAGATTTGATACAACGCTTTAAATACATGAGCAGAATAAAGCCACGTTTAATGTTATGCACGCTGCAACACAACAATTGATGATGCCAAGATAGTATGTAAAGTAAAGTTACGGATATACATACATATATATGATTTCGTACTAAGATTATATAAGTCTTAAAAGCTAACGGAAAGCTACAAGGCTCTTCGCTTGGCTAGGAGCCGCTTTGGAAATGTTACATTACAAATTCGAATTTGAGTGTCATGTGGATATCTCTCATTCAATTTCTATACACAAATCGTTGTTATTTGTCGACGTTCTGGTGGAATGTTGATCGGTCGATGTATTATTAAATTCTGCCGAATTGTGTTCGATGTTAAAGGTGTTGAAGTACGGTGACTCTGGAGCTCTCGATAGAGACGATTCTGTCGAATTTGGCGTGTGAGCGTCTATGAAAAAGTCTGTAAAACAGAAATATTATTAAAGATCATAAAGATACTTGATTATGTTATGAAAATAATAAAAGAAAATCAGATGAATCCAAAAACTATTCGAAGCTATTGAAATGAAAATGTGCCAAATATACCTGACAAATGATATGAACTCTTGTTTAATCGTGATTGTGCCATTTTGTAGATGTGTGAGAGCGAGTTGGAATGGTTTAAAATGCGACATCGTGTAATTCGGGTGTGGTTGGCATTAATTGTACTGTAAGAAATGGCTTGGTGATTTTTTATGCAACTAAATGGATTTGATATGATCTCTTGATCCGGTGAACTACAATGACCGGGTGTACTGACCTGATTCGACGCCATTCCATTCGCTGACGACTGCATTGTGGGAATGTGGCTGGCGAGGATTCGGATGATTCTCGACTGAGCCTTCATATAGCTGCAAATCAGTACCCAGTTCACCGTGTTCCGTCATTTCATCATAATCAAAAATTTCGGTCACTTTGACCTGATTGGTGCTATTATCGGTGTAGTAGTAAGCATATAATGCGTCATTATGAGTGCTCATTTTCAGAACATGCTCAAAGTTATCAACATCTACATTCATTGGTGAGGCGCCGCTGTAAATAAAAACAAATAAATAAACAATAAAAAATTTATAATTGATAAGAATCAGTAAACAAAAATATAAAGGACTCACTGACCACTCATCAACGAGTATCGAAACACGCGGTCCATATAAGCGACTTGAGTGCAGCAGGCCTGTTGCATCAAAATGTGGCGCATCATAGAGCGTAAATTTACTAAAAAGTCGCATTTGAATGGCAGTATTAAATTGAGCCACCAAATGTCGCATTTGCTTTGTCAGTTTAGGTGTTAGGCTGGTGATTTTGTATACGGTAGCCAGCAAAAAGTCCATGGGAACTGTTGCTGGCAGCGAGAGCAATTTAATGCCACGATGCCTGAAGATCCAGTTGGCTAAGCCCTTGTTTGCCTGCTCAATGTAGTCCTGTATAACATCGAGGACTGTCTGTGGCATATTTGAACTTAAAGCGTCCTGCATAAAATTCAAGAAAATTATTGCATTCCCAGAATCGTAAACAAGTCAAATAAATTAAAAAGAAATCATAAAAAAGTTTGTAAACAAATATATATATAATATAATACACATATGAATAATACATCTACAATTTGAGGAATTATCAAGTCGTATATTTATTGCTATACATACCTTTCTATGCTTTTTACACTCACAGCACTCTGGATCGAATTCTGGTGGCTGCGCTATTGCTTCCGATACGACAAATGTCGACTGAACAGCAACGCATCGTCTGCAGTTGATTAGGTTATTGCGATGTAGAAATTGCAGTGCATCATCGAAGCCCTGCTGGCAGAATTTGGAGAGGAACTCGGGTCGTGGCGGGAAGAGAATGCGCACAAATCTGTTCACATTTTGACGCGAAATCTCAATGCTTGTGTTGGCCCAATTAAAGTGAAACAACTGCGAGCTTTGGTCGCGCGGACAAATATCACTTTCGCCACAGAAGGGACTAACCGTGATCGTGTTCTCGTCCAGAATCGGTAGATTATTCGAAAAGGCGCCGTCCATATACCGCACTCCACGAAAACGGGGCGGCAAAATGCCAGAGAAGCCAGGTATGAAGCAGGCGCAGAGTAGCGCTTGGAGTACCTCTTCACGCGACTCAAACTCCGATATGATCACGTTCTGCCCATCGAAGACGCTCGTCAGCGATATGTGCAGGCGTCCATTGACACGCTTGTGGGCATCCTCAGGCAGATGCTTTTGAAGACCCTCGAGCAGGCAGGTCTGTATGTTGAACGAGGGACTAAAGGGTCCCAGCGAGTGGCGTCGCGCTTCGTTCACCACCCGAAAGAAGTCTGATGTCATGCTGCCCAGCGGCAAATCGCAGAGCAGACAGCAAGCAGCCAGTGAGCCAGCCGATGCCCCACCTATTTTCTCTAACAATAGATGCGGCGCATAATTCTTAAAACAGACGGCCACACCGACATGATAAATGCCGAGGAAACCGCAGCCAGCGAAGGATAAATTCATAATTCACTGTTTTCTGATATTGTCAGTGCTTTTTATAAAGTGTCCTAGGTGTTAACTTATGGTCCTAACTTCTTGTGATTTTATTCCCACTTATTGTATTTTGATCTTTGTTCGTTTTATCTGCGTCGTTTTTTGCAACGTAAATTGTTCTGATTCTTTGTTTGGGAACAGCTGATTTGGGAGAACTTTCCCTTGACTTATCGAATTGTGACTGTACAAAGTATCGAGCATACAATGAATACATGCCTATCGATATATTTATATTTACAAATAGTATTTAATCGATAGTATATGAGATTGGCACATTTTCGATATTATGTTTCTAATTTTGTCCAATCTATAAATCTCTTTAGATAAAATACGTTACTAACTGGGATAATCAAACTGAATTTAAAAACGATTCTGGAAGGCCAAAAAATCGGGTTTTTTTTTCAATAAGCTTCGGTTATTACTCAGTTTGTGTGATTATAAAAATAAGAGCTATTAAAATTCTTGGGTTCCATAAATGTTTATTGAAAACAATTTAATTTTAAAAAATATAATAATTATCAAGTATAAAAATATATTGCATTATATAAAAATATTAACATTTTATAAATATCATGCAAGTGATGTACATTTAAAATTTAAACTACATTGAAAAACACTTAGTAGGACAAGTGGTACAAGTGGTAGTGAATGGAATGGCTTGCAAACGTGTATCATAGATAAAAAATAATATTACTTTGAAGACTTGGCACCAAGTGGTACAACATCTTCCAATGGAATGGCTTGCAAACGTGTATCATAGATAAAAAATAATATTACTTTGAAGACTTGGCACCAAGTGGTACAACATCTTCGAATGGAATGGCTTGCTCCTCGGTAAAGGCAATAAAATCAACACCATAGTGTTGTATGAGTTTTGTGAGCATTACTACATCCCCTTCGGCTTGATGACCATATTCTGCCGGCTCCCCGAATGTGCGTTCATATAGATGGGCTAATCTATACCGTCCACGTGGTGGAAAACGTTTAGTTTGCGCACATTTCAGGCCAGTGAATAGTTGTCGGCGTGCGCGTAAGTCTCCGGAAATACGCTTGGCATCTGAACAAATTGTGCCTTCATCATTATCGCTATCTCCATCGTTTAAGATCTTACGCTTAAGATTAGCATCTCTACTCGTTAGAGTTGGTCGCTTCGGTGTTGTTTCATTAACTGCCTGCCAGTTTGTATTTGACTCCGCTATCTGCTTCCGCTCAATATTCAGTTCAGGCGGTAAATCATTATCTTTTACGGATAGTTTATCGTCGATTTCCATAAAGGCGCGCAACGAGTCTACACACAGCATGGATGATGGCAATGTCATCTTTAATTTCTCAAATACATGCTTTACAATAGGAAAATCAAACGCCCAACCATTATGAGCTACCAGGCAAACTGGCGGGCGCAAATGCTCCAGGAATCTCAGTATAATATGTGCCGCATTTTCGTCCAGCTTTGATTCCCGTTCCAGTATGTAGTTATTTAAGCCTGTCAAAACCACAATAATCATAAGAAATAATTTGCAAATTTACGTAAATGTTTGATTTTAGTTTTATTTAACCTGTGATTCTCTCTGCCTCCGGATGCACCATCATTGACGGTTGGAATAGCAAATTTAGCTTGTGCATTACTCTTGGCGGCTCCGGCACTCTATTCGTGGGGCTAGGTGACAAAATCCTGCCCAGTGTTTGTAGCTGTTCCCGCGTTCCTGCATTACCTTTTAAAACTGCAGGATCGAATGCGTAGATGCAGAGTTCGGTGATGCTAACTCGATTACGGTTAAACTCTGGCAAATTCGACGTTTCCAAGTCGAGCAATGCGAACGTGGAGATCTGACCTGGTTGCTCTGGGCTTGCATTCTTAACAGATGCATTTGGCTCCATTAAAGCTGTTTCAAAATTGTTTGCCAACAAATGGAAGATGCACCAACATTCACAAGTGTACGCATCTACAAATGCAATTTCACCATTTGTTAATATGTTATTGTACTGAAGACTTTTTTACTTAGAAAAAACTTAATATAGAACTGTGTATCTAAGAACATGGATGCGTCTACCGTAAAATCAAAATGGCGATCGACGACTCATGATGCATTTAAATTAAATTGCAATCGCAAATGATTTATAGCAAGAACAGCTGATGCCATTCGCATGTGAAATGTTTGAGCTACTTATCGACCAGCCACCACAAGTTGTCTATAAGTTAATAATAACTGTTTCTTTTTAGAACATTAAACCCAACTATTCATAAATATGGCTGTTTCTGGTAAAAGGCGATTTCTGTTTATTTTTTGTGCACATTTTAATTACCATAAAATGACAAAATGTGCAAACATAAAAGTTCTTACTTTTAATAATAATATATACGTGTAATTTGTATGTAGGTGGTTAAAACAATGTATGCTTATTAAATACTTAAAGGATTTTGAATCCTTGCGCGTCAACTTTTAAATAATTACATACACACATATATATAAATCTATATTCGAGCAAGTGAAGAATACTTTGATCACGGTACGCGTATGGCAAATGTAATAGATATTGGGCTTAAAAAACGACGCTATTCGTCGATTTTGATTCTTCAGATCGTGCATCGCCGTCCACTTTGGGATCCCGCTTGTTTGCCGAGAACTCCAAATAGTTCATGCGCGTGGCCGCTTCGTACTCCTGCACGAGACCATCAACGATCTCTCGGGACTCGTCCAGTTCGCTCAGATCATCCTTGAAGATATCCTCGCGTCGAAATTGATCCAGGAATGCCCCACGCTTTCGCAGCTTGTCATATTGGTTCAAGGTGCGCTCAAAGAGCGAGCAAATGCTCGTGTGATTGGCCAGCATTAAGCCCGAGACACGATGGCCGCTCTGCACGTACGGCGAGGAGCGTGAGAGCGCCACCTGTATGGATGTCGGCCCCCACGGTATAAACTGTGCCAATTTACGCTCCCGTATGCGCTGCAGTGATTTGTGCACCTGCGTCGGATCTACCTCGCCCTGTATGATGTTCAATATCGAGATGTAGCAATGATGATTGCTTTTGTCGGGGCCGGTGGACACCATCATGTTCATCGGTTGCAACAAACGCCGCATCACGTCCAACACTGTGGTCTTGCGCACGTTAACGGTCTGATGTGAAGACAAGGGATTATGCTACAATAATTGTTTTATGAATTTTATAAAATTAAAAAAAAATAAAAATTTAATAGATGTAGATAAAGTAAGTTTAAATATTTCAATTCTGAAATAGAATTGATTTTTATGTGCAATTCAAAATGAAAACTATAAAATCAAGTGCAGTCAAGTAATAAATTGTTATTTGTTAGCTTAATATGTTAATAAGAATATTAATAAAATGTCATTTAAAATGAACTTACGGTGTTACTGATATTAGCGTCGCTGGCCAGAGGTGTGTAGCCAGTCATCAGGAAGTGGAGTTGGGGCGTTGGTATTAATGGTGCCGTGAGGCCAATGAGATTATTGTTCATGTACGATGGATAACGCAGTGTCGTCGTGCTCACACTCATGATGGTCGAGACTAGAGTATTGATCTGTGAGAAGGTTGGATTTTGTATGTGCAAACGATCGCAGGCAATGCGATTAAGAGCCGTATTGTCCAGTACTACGACGATGTCCGCAGCGCTGGTCAGGCGACGGAGGGTTAACATTGAGTTGTATGGTTGAACAACAACATCGCTTATTTCGTCTTGATTTGGGAACACGCTGTACGTTTGGATGAGTTTCTTGGGATAGCGATCTGCCAGGCGTTCCATTAGGAATGAACCCATACCCGAGCCAGTACCGCCAGCAATAGAATGACAGAGAACAAATCCTTCAAGCGAATCGCTTCCGTCTGCCTCACGGTCGATTATGTCAAAAATCTCCTCCTGCAATTTGTCGCCCTGACCGTAACCGGATGCCCAATTGTTGCCTGCACCGCCGCCATGCTTGGACAGATATACGTTCTCAGGATTGTAAAGCTGAATTAAAATGTATTAGAAATGCAATTTAAGAACGCCCAACAAATTTTCGTTGGAAGCCTACTTACCTTGGAGTAAGCAGATGACATAATAGTGTTTATAACACGGGGTTCCAAATCTAGCAAGACTGCGCGTGGTATATAGTGATCATCATCCGCCTGATAAAAGAACACATCCTTTCGATCATTGCTATCAGTTGCAAAGTCTTCCAGCACGCCGTTCGGTGAGATGCCATGTTCCAGGCAAAGCCGCTTCCAAAACTCAAACCCAACTAAAGATATATGTGTTAAAAATAAGAGTATCCTGTGACTCAGAAGCAAAAATTGTACTTACTTTGATTGCCGCATTGGCCCAGCTGTAGTGTAATTATTTCACTTGGCATTTTTACGAGATGCGGTTTCGTTGGTGACTGATGCGATTCCTCTTAACGTTTTGTACTTAGTTGTGCGTCTTGTCGTTAAATGTTGCTAAGCGCTGTTCAATTTATATACTCACTAAACAAAAAACACTAGAAATTGTTTTTAAAACGAATTGTTTATATGATAAAACTTAAATAAAAGATGCAGCGGGTATTGTCCAAAAGACAATCGAAGAAACAATCGATGTCATCTTGAGTTGGCTTTTCGTGCTGTTATCAATTTGAATTTCAATCGATTTCGCGCATATATATGAATATTTCTTCAGGGTCGGGTATGCAGCTCTCAACTCTTATGTAAATTTTGACAAGCTTTTTAGAGGTAGACGCTTTCTTCGATGCGAAACATATATTTTATTATAACTGGAAGATGTCATCAATCTTTTTCTATTACAACAATAAAGTAAATAATGATTTTAAGAATAGTCATTTAAATATCCATGAATTTTATATGAAGCACTAGTGAATTAAGCTGCAAAATTTAAACAATATATGATCAACACGGATATCCTTTAGTTTTTTAATAAATTCACATTGTAAAATTCTGTACAACTCAAAAATATCGAGTGAATTTACGATTGTTTTTTTTTTTGCCAACTTCACGCGGTTCAGTAATGGTGCCGGTTTGTGATGGCATTGCCATTGCCCGCGCAGAGCTAGTGGTCGGTTGTCTTGTCTTCTTTATTTTTTGGTTGGCATTGGCATTTGAAACATTTTAGAAAGTTTTAAAAAGCAAGATAATTTTAGGGTGAAGTTCTGTTTTTTGTGACCTATTAGAATAGTCAATTTATACAGTATTGTGAATTATGCCACGCGCTAAAGTTGCAAAAAAGGCTACGGCGTCAGAGTTGCTTGCAACAAATGGCAATGATGCGTCGTCTACAAATGAGACTGCGGGAAACGGTGATGTCGCGGGTGCTATCAAACAGCCACCTAAAAGCAAAGCGCGCGGCAAGAAATTGGCAGCTGCCACGGCTGCTGGCGAAGCGAACGATGCAGAGGCGAACGAGACTGAAGTTGTTGTAAAGAAGACTGCGTCGCGGGGCAAAAAGAAAGAGACTGAAAAAGATGAAATCGTGGTGGAGGTCGCAGAGCCACCTAAGCCGAAGGCGCGCTCCCGCAGACCGACTACTGAGGTCAATGAGGCGGAACCACCTAAAACGAAAGTCACAAAGTCGCGCGCCAAAAAAGAAAAAACTCCTGCCTCTGAGGAGACTGAACTAAGTAAGGGACGCACCAAGAGAGAGAAAACATCCCTTAAGGATGAGGACGCTGACGCACCAATCAAGGAGTCGGCATACAAAGCGCGCGGACGCAAAAAGACGGATACAGAACAGAATGATGCGACTGAATCGACTAAGCCCCCAAAGGCCAGGCGTACCAAAAAAGAAGTGTCTGAGGCATCCAACAAAAGCAAAGCCAAAAGTGCCGAGTCAGATACTCCACCACTAACAGCAACAACAGATACAGCAGCAGCCACAACAAAACGTTCACGCGCTACTAAGCGTCTAGCCGCCACAAAAATTACTGCGGCTCTACAGACTGAGGAGGATCCAAAAGCTGAAGACGAGCTAGCGAACAATAAGCGTGCAAAGCCAGCGCAAACCAACAATGAGAACTCAGAGGTGCCCGTCAAGAAACGGGCCAGGAAAGCGGCAAGTGTTGAGCCATCACCGATACAGATGAGTGAAGTCCCAGCACCTAGCACCAGCAGGAAACGTGCCCAGAAGCGTGTCAATGAGGAAATGGAAGAGGAACTAAACTTGCCAAAGTCAGCGCCAGAGAGCAAACCAGGTTGGTGGCACAGAGAGAAACTATTAACAATTAAATGGAATTTCACTCATCAATGTATCCCTTACAGCACGCGGTCGCAAGCGTCAAGCTGCAATCATCGAAGAGGATGCTGATGCCATTGCAGCCGACGCAGCTGATGGCTCGAAAAGTATGTTGGTGGAGCCCGGCTGTGGCGGTATGGTATTGAAAAGTTTGCAAAATGTGCTCAACTTTTGTTTTCCAGTGTCCAAAACCAAAAAACCAACAACACAAAAGGCGGATACTGCAGGCAGCTATGATAAAAGTCTTTTCACGTCGCCAACGGCCAAGACATTCAATTTGAAAATTTCCAGCTGGAATGTGGCTGGCCTGCGTGCCTGGCTAAAGAAGGATGGGCTAAAGTTTGTAGAAGTTGAGGAACCGGACATATTTTGTTTGCAGGTATGCTAGATAGAATTGTAATATATAAATTATTTGTAGCCCAATAGAGCTTTACTTAGACATAATTCAGAAGAGAATAACTTACGTTTATATATATTATTTTATAATATAATAAAGTGATTTACATGCATTTACTTAATATGATTTATCACTTGCAGGAAACTAAGTGCGCCAACGATCAGCTACCCGATGAGATTACACGCCTGGCCGGATACCATCCGTATTGGCTCTGCATGCCCGGCGGTTATGCTGGCGTTGCAATTTACAGCAAGATAATGCCCATAAATGTGGAGTATGGCATTGGCAACCAGGAGTTTGATGATGTGGGTCGCATGATCACCGCCGAGTATGAGAAATTCTTTTTGATCAATGTTTATGTGCCGAATTCGGGTCGCAAGCTGGTTAACTTGGAGATGCGCATGCGCTGGGAAAAGCAATTCCAGGCGTATATACAGAAATTAGATGCACTCAAGCCGGTTGTCGTCTGTGGCGACATGAACGTCTCACATTTGGAGATTGATTTGGCCAACCCAAAGTCGAATACACGTAACGCTGGCTTCACAAAAGAGGAGCGCGATAAGATGACTGAGTTGCTGTCCCTTGGCTTTGTAGATACCTTCCGGCAATTGTATCCCGATCGCACTGGTGCCTACACCTTTTGGACGTATATGTCCAATTCTCGGGCCCGAAACGTTGGCTGGCGTTTGGATTACTGCATTGTCTCGGAGCGTTTTGTTCCACGTATTGTGGACAATGTGATGCGCAGCCAATGCCTGGGCAGCGATCATTGCCCCATAACTGTATTTTTAAATGTCTAAGATCCAATATATACAAAAGTAGTTTTTTATATGTTCTTTTTTAATTCACAATGTGTGTATTTTTTCTGTACTAATGTTTTAAAGTCATGGTCCGTTGTTTGAGTTTGTTTTATTTAATTTTTTTGTTACAATTTAAACATCTTAATTAATATTGTTTATATATAAATGCTTCAACATTCGATTACATTTTGCATTTCAATAAAGTAAAAATAGTACTCACTAAACTGGTTACGCTCTTTAATTTTGTTTATTTCGACAATTTTCTGGCAATTTAGGCACAAATATATGTCATTAAAACGGATGACATTTTAACTGTACTTTGGTTTTTGATGTATATATTTTAAATATTTGGCTAACTATTAGATGGTCAACTAGCAGATGTTAGATACAGAAGAAGGATATTCAAAATAAATAATAAAATAAAATGGGTGTGTATTTTGTAATTGTCAACAATATACATCTATGTAGATACCATCTGGTTTATATTCATATTAAAATACCAATGCATTTGTAGAAGCGCTGTCGCGGTACAGTAACTGTTTAACTTCCTCATTTTTCAATTGGCCTGATTATTTGTTTTGTTGAAAAGTTGGTAGGTATGCTTTAGAAATGAAATGAATTGTACAATTATTATACATAGTTTATTTCTTGTTTTTGATTTAATAAAATTAAAATTTTCCAAATCTTCATTTTTATAACTGGGCGAAGCTTACGATATTTGTACATGGTTACTGGCATGTGTCCTAATCAGAAGGTGGAGCTCTTACCTGACTCCCACAGTTCCAATCACATATTCATTTATTCGTTGCTGGAAACGCTGCTTGATGATGATGGAGGGACATCCAGTTGCTTGATCGTTTCGACGTGTTCCGCCAGGTGATGCTCAACTATCCGATGCCGATGCACCCTGGACCCGACTTCGACAATCATTCCGGTTCGCACACCTCGCTGGAGAACACTACGGGCGGATCGAGTGAAGGCGAGTGGAGAAACATCTACGTAAGCTGTGGCTCCAACTTGTCCGTTCGCAGTGATTACAACGAGGATTCTCTGGCCCCGTTGGGAGTCGAACTGGAAGAAAAATTATTACTTGGCCACGGCGATGAAGCAATCTGAACAAATTGTCTGGTCAATAAATGTGTAAATAATGTGCACCACTTTTTATCTATTTCTGTAAAAGTGCGATAAATGATGTTAATCGCAATGAAAGTTAAATTTACCATTAACTAAAAAAAAAAGAAAACGCATTAGCTTAGTACAAGCATACGCACTTTTCCATATAAATATATATGTGCAATAAAACATTAAAATATTTTAATGTGCATTTTGTCGCGCTTGTTTTCATGTTTAAAAAAGTGGAACCGTCGCTCTGGTCACTCGGCCGCTTATCAAATCAAAATGATCTCATACCACATATTTTTTTTATAATATATATGCATACATATGTACACACGTTTATAAAATAAGCAAAATTAACTTAAACAACTTCGTACTCGTGGTCAGAAGAAAGCTTCGGCTAACTGGAATTGGAATGTGCGCTGTAAATTGTGTTCAAATTTGTTTAACTAAAGAACGTTTTATAGATTATAATAAAATAATTAAAAGTTATCAATATGACGAATAAATACATGGTAAGCAAATTTTAATCATACACTTCTAATTTATAAATCTTTTAAAAATGAATTATTATTAATAAATATTTGAATTATTTATTTTTATGCCAGCTCCGAGTGAAAGCTGGAAGCTTATTTGAATTAAGGTATTTTTCAACCTCTAAATACATATTTATTAATGCACTTTCTAGATTATTATATTAAATTGATATAAATTATTTGGCTGGGAATCAATTGTAGCATTCATTAGTATAAATAGTTACGGGAAAAAGTGCAACTAACTGTCGCATCATTTACTCATTATGCCCCGCCTTGTCAGACTAGGCACATTATAAAAAAAACTGATGTTTCTACATATGTGTGGAAATATGTGAATGCTCTCGACCACAATTCTGTAACGTGTAATAACACAAAAAAAAATGCAACCAGACGCATGCATCAAAACCGCTAACAACTAACTATCTAATGACTATATAGATGTATATATATGTATATACAAATGTGATCCACATATCATTCATGAAACAGACTCATCTGCTATCAGAGTAATAAAAACTATCTACAAACAAAACAAAACGACAACGTGGAAATTGTTGCGAACTGAAACCAAACTGTCATTAAAATCAGTTAATAACCAGCGAAGAGTAAACGAGTAGCAGTCCCCGCACCTGGCCATTAAAATTTCGTTTTCATTTGGCGGCACGATCTTTAATGGCAGGTCCAACGTCGAGCCGTTTAGTTCAAAAAGTTTTGTGAACGCGCACGGTTCGAAAGTAATATAAAAGCGGTAGTTATGTTAACAGTTCTAACAAAACTAAAATATTTAAATCATTTTTGTTAAATCGCCCAAGTGCTGTTGGCTCAGTTTAAATAAAAATGCGTTCGACATCAGCAACTATTTTCGTTATTTGCAATATATTTGCAAGCATTCGAAGTGAAGATGGTGGATTTGGTAGGTCAACCTGCGGCTAAATTTAATGAAGTAGAAGAACACGGATGGTTAAAATTTCATCTTGAAAACGAACTGAATTTTAAAATGTTATATCAAATGTTAGACTTACTAATAAATATTTTTAATAAGTGATTCTGTCAGAAAACTGTTACAAGCAGCAGCTTAAATAAAATCGTTCACAAACTAATTAAATACACTAAAAGCACAAAATATATTCGATTAATCAGTCAAAAAAATTAAATATATTCTTAAATTATCTAAAATTAACTTGGTGTCTTTTAAACACACTGAAATAGTTAATTTATTCCATTCCACTTTCCTATTCGGACAGACATAAATTGTACAAAAATCTTTAACCTTTGTATAAATATAAATAATTTCTTAGAACCAAGTGGTAACTCCCGTAGATAGATAAACTATTCAAATATAAAAATGTTTGCAGAGTAATTTATAAAATTAATGAAACTATTACAACACACTTTCCCCACAGAAAAATTAGTTATTTCACCGACTTATGCCTGGTCCAAGGGGAATACAAGTACCGGCCACTCGGTGGCTGCTCGCTCCTATATCGGGGGACAGACATCGAATACGGAGTGCTCCTTTGGCACGGAATGCACACCGTTGCACGACTGCACCACAATGATCTACGAGGTGGCCAAAAATTGTTATTACGGTGACAAATCTCTCTACTGTGGCGGCGGCGAAGAGATGCCCTACGTTTGCTGTCCCAGCAGTCCGCTTGAAAAGAATCAGGTGTGCGGCAAATCCCTGGTGCAGGGTCATTTCTACAAGGGACTCGGCTCGTATCCATTTGTTGCCCGTGTGGGTTTCAAGCGTAAGTAGTTGATTATCTGAAGCTTGCATTTAAGAACTAGAGAGTATAGAATGCTTAAAGTAATAGTAGCCCCTTTCCTAGACTATCAAATCAAATTTTCAGCAATTTGAGTTTATATTAGGTTAATACAACTGAGTAAGAAAATATTTGACACATCATTTAAATAACATCATTATAATAGATAAAAATTAATGAACAAGTCTATTAGTTCAATTATAAAATGAAAAAATGTATATATATAAATATATATATATATATATATATATATAAACGTGCAAAGGATGTAGAAATACCTCTTTTTCTTATAAAAAATTATCTATACCTGCTTATTTAAGTATACAGAACAGATATTAATATTTTATTTGGTTTCAACATTTTTGGTACGTTATAAAAATCTAAAAAGGTTGATTAAGCGAAAAATGGTTTTGTACGATCCATTTGTGTCTGTACCAGAATGATTTAAGTGCTATACAGATAGTTTTAAAACCGAGAAACAAGCAGATATCTTTTACTAATGCCCATCAAGAATAATTATGTACATTTTTTTTTTTGGTGTCGACAAATTTTTATAGTTCTTTACAAGTTTATGTTTTAGTATGTATTTATCCCTTACATCTTAAGCAATATCTCAGCAATTTCTATAGCATAAAAAGATTTGTTATATATTTTTTATAATGATATTTGTTTGATTGTTTAATATATAACTACAATTTTGTATAACTATAATGATACTAATAATTTTCTTGGCTTCAATTTTAGATATCAATACGGGCGCATTTGCTTATCCATGTGCTGGTTCGATCATTGCTCGAAGGGTTGTCCTAACCGCTGCTCATTGTGCCTTGGCCAAGGCCGATGGCCATCGACTGTAAGTGTGTCAAAGGTCAACTGCAAATGCAACTGGAACTGCAACTGCATCTGCATCACTTTCCCTTGCAGGTCATCGGTGCGCGTTGGCGAGTATGACACCTCCAGTGATCCGGACTGTGCCAGCACTGGCTTCTGTGCACCGCGCTCTGTCAATCATGCCATCAGTCATGTGATTGTGCATCCAGACTATAAGCAAGGCCAATATCATCATGACATTGCGCTGCTGGTGCTCAAAACCCCCCTCAACTACTCGGGTAAGCATCGGGGACTGTAGGACTGTGCAACTAATAGACTAGGGAACTAGGGGTGCACGATGTGCACTGTATGCTGGTTACGCTTCGCAGTGTCAACGTTAATTAAAAATCGTTTTGCTCTATGATATTTTTCGAGTCGCACTCGCTGCCCAAGTTCAATAATGTCAACCGTGTCTCTCATATTGCATGTCGCTAATTTAAGGTTGGGACATTTCCATCGCCCATTCAAGGGGGAGGGGTGGAGGGGCTGGTGGGGTTAACTTAATTGGCCAACAACTAACTTTTGGTGTGTATGTGTGTTTAGTGTAGCAAGTAAAGAGCTAAAGCATTAGTCGCTAAAAATCCGTTTTCGATTTGAGTCACAGTTCAATGATTATGGACTTTGTGTTGTTTCAGAAATAAACAAAATAATCAAAATTTAATAAAAAATATTTAAAATTAGTTTTAGAGCATGAAAATTCAGCTATCGATTTTAATATTTGTACACATTGATGCTGTGCACAAATATATTTACTTATGCTTTATAGCAGAGTATAACAACTAATATATGATTTTATATAGAAATATAAATTAAAATGAAAAAAATTCTTATTTAATCATACCACTTTTAAGCTAGTCTGCTATAATTTTTGTTTGAGTGCTCCAAATATAGATTTGTAATTCTTAATTTATGGTATTTACCAACCAATTAGATCAAAACTGTATTATTACATTTTAAATTCAATTAAGGAACATTTTCTTATTCATATTGATTGTGCTGCTCTCACAAAGTTCTTGCGAATCCAATAAATATTGTTTATTCTACAAAACTTTGCCTGTGCAGCAGCGAATAAGAAATTTTAATTGAATTTTGATGCGTCAATATCCATGCAATCTGTACAAATAAGGGCTACTGCCGCCGATTACCCCCATTGTTGGGAAGCAAGTATTAAAAAAACACCTTAGCCTCTCAGTAATGAAAAAACAATGGACGCGTTACCTGAATTGCTGACCAGCTTGTTTGCAGGTGGTTTTATGGCTTTATAATGTTTAAAGGGCGTGCGTGAACGAAAAACGAACCGAGTAAGAATAATTTTGGTGATCGACTAGAAGCTACCCTCGACCTTTATTTTAACCCAACATTAGTAGACCTGATCTGTGAGCTTATATTCCACATTTGAAGTTTAATTTAATTTAATTTAAGTTCCAGTACATAAATATATATTTTATGGTGTCGCAGATACTGCCTTCTAATGGCTGTTACACCCCTTTCCAAAACTATACCCTGTATACCCTTCTACCAGTTTTCAATCTGTGCCTGAAACAATGTTGCAAATTATCAACGCTGAATCTGAGAGGCTCGTCCTCGTGATTCGTGTATTAAGCATTGCACAATGAACCAAATTTTGAACAAATTTAAAAATTTATCTTTTTTTCAATGTTTTGGATCTTTTCAGTGGCCACACAGCCGATCTGTTTGCAAAAGACACGCGCCAATTTGGTGGTGGGCAAACGGGCAACGATTGCCGGCTGGGGCAAGATGTCCACGTCGAGCATACGCCAGCCGGAGATGTCACATCTGGATGTGCCACTGACTAGCTGGGATCTGTGCCTGCGCAACTATGGCTCAACGGGCGCCCTCGAATCACCCAATTCAATTGAGGGCCAATGGATGTGTGCCGGCGGCGAGGGCAAGGATGTGTGTCAGGGCTTTGGTGGTGCGCCTCTATTCATCCAGGAGAGTGGCATCTTCTCACAGGTATATGTCCAAAATTGATATACATTAGTTTGATTGATTTCTATACTTTTATATTGATATTGTTTAAGTATTTAATTGTTTGTCCCCCATTTTGCAGATCGGCATTATGTCGTTTGGTTCGGACAATTGTGGCGGCCTACGCATTCCCAGCGTATATACTAGCTTGGTTTACTTCCAGGAGTGGATACACGATAATACGCCACCAGAATAAGGCAGTAGTCACAAGCACTTTCCTAAGTTAAGCATCAAATTCAAAACGTGTATGAATCAACAATACAAATTTCGTATATATATTTATTTTGCAAAAAAAAAAGAAGCGTAACTATATTTTCTGATCTTTAAAAAAGAGTGTGTTGTTTTTAAAATATATATTGTGTATGTATGTATTGAAAATAAGTTGATCTGCACCCGACCATCCAATACATCCACGCACACAAATAATTTAATTGAATTAATTGAACTTTGACACACGATCAACGGAGAAGGCCACAAATTATATAAAATGATCTTTCATACAAATAATGCGTTGCATAGAAAACAACGTGCGACATTTGGTTTAGTTTTCATAATTTTTTAAATTCAAATGCACATTCAACAGCATTTTCTTTTAATTATGATAGTTGAATTATTTTGTAGTTTCATAATTTATGTGACTTTATTCGATATGTCTATACTCAATATACATTTGACCATTTCAGTAATGATTTTTGCCAGTTTTTTTCAAGACATATATTGTTATACGATATCTGAAGTAATCTGGATGTGCATATGTATACTGAAGTCATTTTACATTTTAAAAGAGAACCCCACAAAAAAACTCGTATGAAATGTAATTTAAAAAAGTTTTACTCAGCTAAAAATCATGTTCATTTAACCCTTTTTTGGCATCATTCACTTCACCCATTAACATTAATAGCTTTTTGGCCTCAGTTGCTGGGCTGCATGGGAATTCTCAGTATTGATGTCCAGTTGAGACAGTTGCATTTTATGTCTGCGTGTCCTGTGAGGCTAACAACATATGCCTAATTGGAGTCAGCTGTTTCAATGACCCGTTGGATCAGCTGCTCGTTTGGCAGGAAAGGAGAGCGACTACAATAATACCCCTGCTGACTGCTGACCAACAGCATACACTGAGAGAAATTCTTACCTTTGGTGTCTGTTCTCATATGCTGTGCGGTATTATGAAAGAGCAACCGAACCAGCTGAACAAATGACACAAAATTCGTACACTGCTTCTGCTGGGTATGTTCACATGAACAACATTGACGACAAATCAAACGCTTCAAATTAATTTACGGCCTGCCTTCGAATGCCGTAAGTTAGAGAGATGACGCAAAGGTCTCGCACATTCTGAAACCGCATTCGCGACGCGCAGTGTAGCGGAGCGGGGGCAACACTAAATGAAAAATCAATTTGATGGATTGCACAGATCGTTGCGATCCCGTCTCAACGCCGATAGCACAGACCCTTTGGCTGAGAGTGGCACGCAGTCGGCAGTCGACAGTCGGCAATTGGTCGTCGAGGCGTCGAGATCGTCGGGTGCGCCGTTCTCTGCGGTTTGTCGAGACAATCACTTTCAATTTCCAATTTTGTATTTATTATTTGCTTTCATTAAACAAAACTAATAATCGAAATTAATTTTACGTCAGTACGGTTACATTATGCTTTGCGTGTCTACTCAACTTAAATATGTAGTGTATAAAATATTAAAATTAATAAGTAGTTTGACGTCCGAAGTGATCCTCTCCAGATTTGGTATAAATGTGCTGCCCAACTGAAATGATAAAAATTTTCAAATTAAAATGAATCCTTATTTCCAAATTTGCGATTGAAAATAATTTGTGGTAAATTCAAAAATTGTATTTTAAAGTGTTCAGTTAAAAGTAGGCTTATACAATTAAAATGTAAAAGTGATCGTGAACTACAAATTTTATTTTTGTTTCTTTTCTATTTGGTTTTTTTTTTAATTAAATACCTATTTAAATTTAGCAAAGATAATTAAGAGCAGTGCGTATTAAATAAATATGCAATGAAATAGTATATTCAAAAATAGTTTGAGCCACTGAACAAATTTATTAATTTAAAATTAAATTTACTAATGTCAAATAATTTTGCTCAAACTCAGAATTAAGTGGCAACTCAAAAAAATAATAATTACAAAAAAAAAACAGAAGACAAAAATCGAATAAAATTAATTAAAGGCTAACCCTTGAAATCATCTCGCATTTTTCAACACGACCAATTGTTTTTTTTTTGTTGTACTATTTCAAGAATTGTTTTTAACGGTGTTTGTGCTTGTGTATGTGTATTCTGGTTGTTTGTGCACATTTTTAGACGAAAAAGCGTTAAAGCGACAAAAAAAATAACAGAAACCCTTTGGACGATTTTCGTGGAAGATAGTGCGCAAGAAAACAAAAGTAAAAATAAAATATTAACGTAAGAAAGTCATAAATTGCGGGTAATCGTGAATTCGGGGGATCGATCGCAAAGCAAATGCGCTAATTAGGCGCAAAAACGACGCCAAAGAGCAAAAGAAACGGCAAATGCAATAACTGCGCGCACTACACAAATAAACAAATCTGATAAAAGTGCAAAAGCTGAGCAATGTTAAAAACACGTCGATGTAAACAGCAACAGCAACAACAAAAACCATACCAGTCACAGCAACAATTATAAGCACGCACAAATATCAGACAATTCAGCAACATGTTGCCAAACAATGTTGGACACATGTTGCTGGCGCTTGCTGCCATCTTATTGCCGGCAGCAACGCTGCCCAATCCTCTGGCCGAGCACAAGGAGTGCACGAGCATTGACATACGCAACGAGTGCAGCGAAATGAGTCTGCTTGACAACTGTACAGTGGTCACTGGCTATGTGATGATCACCCTAATTTATCAAACGATGTGCAACTATTCCGCGTACTCGTTTCCCAAACTGCGCGAAATCACCGACTTTATGATATTCACAGAAGTGCGCGATCTCTCCAGCATCCGCAATATGTTCCCGAATCTCACTGTAATACGCGGCCGTCGACTGTTCCTTAACTATGCCCTGGGCATCAGCAAAATGCCCGATCTTAAACTGGTAAGCGCAGGAAACATTAATCAACATCTTTTAATGTATATTGGTTTTTACCATTCTCTATTTTATTACTAATCTTGTTCATAAAAACAGTCATTTTTTACTATGAGAACAACAAATTTCACCTATAACAATTTTTTTGACCTCTTCACGTCTAAATGCAAACATAGTAATTGAAAGTGAATCATACAAAATATTCTCTCTATGTTCCCATTTCAGGTAGAGTTTGCCTCACTAGTGGCCATTCAGCGTGGTCATGTCTACATTGGAAGCTGTGACAAACTGTGCCAGCTGAACGGAGTAGGTAATATGGGGGCAAGCATTGATTTGCCCACTCACACTTTGAATTACTTTGCAGATCAATTGGGATCGACTCACACTGAGTCCGGGCGAGAACCACATCATGACTAGATCCAACAACTGTTCAAGCCGCGCCAGCTGCAACGGTTGTCCATCGAACTATTGCTGGTCCAATTTCACATGCCAACGCTTTGAGAATGATAATGTTGTCCATATTGATCGGTATGCGAATGAAATTAGCTCATTTGACAGTCTTTAGCAAGCTGGTTAAAGTCAAGCTTCCCTAAAGTGAGCAACTGTTTGATAAATTGTTGTTTAATTGAAATTAATTTGTTTTAGGAACGTACAAAGCTGCCACGAGGAGTGCCTGGGTGGTTGTCACAATGCCACCGCTGCTGGCTGTATGGTTTGTCGTGGTCTAACCGATGCTGGTGTTTGCGTGAAACGCTGTCCGGCGGACAAGTGAGTGAGCTGAGCCACGCCTGGCCTGGCCTTGTGGCGTGTTCTTATTGATTGCCACTTAGTCGTAGTCCGTTTGCAGGTATGTGCTGGAGCATTATCAGCGCTGTTACACGCGCAAGGAGTGCGTCTCTCATCGTGGCCACTTCACGTATGGCTCTGAGTGCGTCTCGTTCTGTCCCAGCGGCTACTTGGCCAACGCGGAGTCCAGTTGCGTGCCCTGTGCTGCAAACATGCCGTGCATTAGCGTCTGTTCGCCGGATCAATCGAATGGCATGATTGTCATTTACAATTTGGCCGATGCGGAGGATTTGCGCGGCTGCCAGATTGTGAACGGCAGCCTCATCATCACCATACGCAACGAAGTCAATGAGCTGCACCTGGAGGACAGTCTGAGCAGCATACGAGAGATTCGCGGACACCTCAAGATCTATCGGTGATTGCAACAATTGATCAACTTTATCAATCAATCAATAAATATATTTAAATATTTCCCTTTGGTGTCTTTAAGCTCCTCGCAGCTGAGCAGCCTCAAGTTTCTGAGCAACTTGCGATTCATCCACGGCGATCCACTGGAGAATCGCCATTACGCCTTCATCCTCTACGACAACAAGCAACTCACGGACTTGTGGGAACCCAGAGTGAATCTGGAGTTCCTCAACGGCGGCATGTTTATGGATCGCAACAACAAGTTATGCAACAAGCACATAAAACTCTTTCAAACCCGCGTGCAACACGACAAGATGATGGACTCGCTGCAGACCAGTGACCAGGAAGTGCTTTGCAGTCCATCCAAGCTGCAGCTGTCCATTCAGGTGAGTCCGCACCATGCAGATATGATTACTCTCTCATCTCATCATCATCTCTTTGCAGGCACGCTCGCAACATACCCTGCACTTTAGTTGGCCCAAGACGCAGAAGAGTGTGCAACTGGAGTTGGTTTATCGAAGTATGCCGCCAGGCAAGGAGTATGTGGAACACAGTGAACTGGAGGCGCCTGTCTGCACGCGTATCAATTGGCAGCGACTGCTGCTCTTCGTCCACGATCTGCAGTCGAATGCAACACACTACACCTACAAGTTGGAGCAACTGGATCCGAACACACGCTACGCCTGCCTGCTGCGCATCTTTGGCGGCGATGGACAGCACGATGCGCGCAGCGATATGATCTATGTGCAGACACAGCTGGATGTACCAAAGCCACCAAGTCTATCGCTCACCAAGAAGACGGACAGCACATTAACACTGCTCTTGGGTGGAGTGGAGCAGCCGTTCGACTCGTATGTGTTGAGCGTGTACAAACTGATGGATGATGCTGCTTACATAGATCAGCGCAACTATTGCCATCAGCCGGCATTTCTGTGGCAGGACATGGATGCGATACGTTGGCGTTCGCAGGAGTTCGACTATTACGATTGCTGTGCCAATCGCGCGGAGCTGGCCGACGATCAGCATTTCATTCGCGAAATGGCGGAGTTGTATCGCTGCAGCCTCGCTGCGCCCGCCAACTGCAAGGAGTCAACGGAGGCGACGCAACATTTCCGCATGCCCCCAAATACAACACTGTATGAGTTGCGGAAGCTGGAACGCTATCGCTTGTACTCGCTGCAGTTGCAGGCCTGCAATGCTGCCGGTTGCAGCAGTGCCACAACGTTAAATGAGCGCACCAATTTCACTCTGGGTGCGGATCTATTGCCACAGCTGAGTGCGTGCCGGGTGCCCAAGACAACGGAGTATCTGGTAAGCTTTGCGGAGCCAGCACAACCCAATGGGCTGATTCTCAATTATGTGCTGCACTATCGGAGAAATGTCTCCGAACTGGTTACCGACTCGTATCTCAGTTGTGTGACGAGACTTGCCCATGCCAGGGCGAAATATGTGCATGCATCCAGATTGAATAGCAGCTACGATGTGTGTGCCGTGCGTGTCCATTCCTTGGCTGGGAATGTCATCACAAGCTATGTGCCGATCACCATGTGCGACAAGCAGCTGATCAAGTTGGCAACGGAGCAGGAGAAACTGCAGCTTTTACAGCATATTGATGATGCCACAGGGACTTCAGGGGCGGGGCAACGGGATCAACTGGAGGTGACCACCACTGAGGCACACTCGCATGTGCATGGAATTAGCATTTTTGTGATCTGTTTTCTGTTTGGATGCACTCTCTCCTTGATTTGGCTAATGTACAAGCGACGTTGCTGGCGCAAGTGGCCGGGATTGAGACGCTATGTGCCGGTGCGGGAGCAATGGTTACGCGAGCGACAGCATACCGAGGATCGGCAGATACTCGTCGATGGCTTTGAAACAGTGCGTTTTCAAAACAACAACAGAAACAATAATAACAACAACAACAATAGCAGTGATGAATACTAAATCTGAATGTTAACTGTAAACTGACACGTAAACTAATATAAATGACCGACTTACCATATGCATTGTTAGATCATTTTTGTGCCTATGCAGCACTGCCTTTGGGCGATGCATCATCCGCATCTTTATCAGGTTCGTTGTTGGCGAGTAAAATTGCCGGCACACTGCTGGACGGCAACAGCATTATGTCGCTGTCTGAACTGGGTGTTGCTGTGCGTGGTGAGACCTGTTGGCGCAACTTGGCCCGCTCCAGTTTGGCCTGCTCGTACTCCTTGAGCTCGGAGAGCTTCAGTTGTATGGTTTGCAGTTCGCGGCGACGCATTTTCTTCTGTTTTGTTTTGTTTTTTGTCTTTGCAGGCTAACAATTCGTTAGGAATTATCGATAGACTTATCCGCTTTGCATGTGAATGGCAAACAATAATTCACAATATTTGGGAATTTTGTTTCGAAGCAAATTGCATTTTAAACAAATTTAGATTTGGAAAACGGTTAGTTTTTTGCAAAGTATATAATAATTTTCCCGTTGCCAACATAGATATTTAATTATATTATTGTTTTAAAATTACTTTAAAAATATTGCAACATATCGCATAAAAATTCCACTTAATTCCTATCATAGTTTTTAATTTGAATATCAGTCATCGCCTGCAAATAGATCGCCCCACTCCAGATCCTCCGACTGCTCGGCAGATAGTTTGTTGGTTTTAAACTCTGTAAAATATTTTCCATCACTTGTCGCATCCCAGCCCTGCTCCTCCTCAGCCTCGGCTGCCAGATGGCGCGCATGCTTCGGCGGCGTAAAATGTTTATAGGTGCAATTTGTGTAGGGATCTGGGGACATAACTGTGCTTGGACGCACATCGTAGTGCTCAGCAAGGAATTCGAGGACCTGGGATTTGGTGCCGAGGCTGTTGAATTGGACGCGCAAGGAGCGCTTCATTTCGCTGCTCCACATGAACGTGAGATGG
Organism: Drosophila fungiperda; assembly: GCA_035042345.1. Taxonomy (NCBI): domain Eukaryota; kingdom Metazoa; phylum Arthropoda; class Insecta; order Diptera; family Drosophilidae; genus Drosophila; species Drosophila fungiperda. The sequence continues at coordinate 1,310,750 of JAWNLM010000293.1, read as the reverse complement.
TGATGGAAACACTGGAAATGCAATCGCTCGCCTGCAGATTGGGCAATATCAAGCCACTGCTGCACACAGTATTTGGGTGTTGTCTCCGCCAGCCGATAATCTTTGTTAAAAAGCGCCGGATTGGCGAGTAGGCCACGCGCAGCCATCACTCCAGCTGCTTGGGTATTGTCGTGCAATTCGCACGCATCCTGATAGCTCTCCACATTGCCATTGACTATGAGTGGAATTTGCAGGGATTGCGCCACCTCGGACATGGCCGCAACGTTTAGCGTGTCCTTGGTATTCTTTTGCGCCAGCGTGCGTCCGTGCAATGTTAAAAATGTAACGCCACAATGCTCCAGCTGCTGGGCCAGCTGGATTGTCTTCTCCAAGGATGTATCATTGTTGCTGCCCTGCAGCAGACGCATCTTCACCGAAACACTGAAGCCCGTGGGCAGTGTTCGTCGCAGGCACTGGACCATGTCGCGCATTTGGTCAGGTTGACGCAGCAGGCCACAGCCGTAGCCCTTGGCCATGGCCCAGGATTGAGGACAGCCGCAGTTCAAGTCGACACCATCGACGTAGGGATAGATGAGCTGGGCCGATGTCACAAATTCTGCGGCATCCTTGGCAGCAAACTGGGCAATGAGCGGCTGGTCATCGGGGCCAGTGCTGAATTCATTTTGTCTCGCCTTCTCGCTGTTATTTATCGAATCAGAAATCATCATTGGCGTAAAGGCCAACTGGACGCCATTCTGCCGCAGCAATCTGCGAAATTCCAGCTTGCTGTATCGGACCATTGGCGCACTCACGCGCACAAAATCCGGAGCGTCAGCAAAGAGTGCGGCTATGTCATGGTGGGGTCTCTGTTTGGGCAGCTCCATTCGTACATAAATATTAATATTATTAAATATTAGTTTGCCTCCCACGAGTGTTGTTCACGTTTTTCGTAATGGTTTCGCGCTCAGCTGATATTTGTTGATCAGCTGCTGGATCAGCTGTGTCGCACACATCAAGCAATTGTCACTCATTTTACTCATATTTAACAACTGCTCTTACTAGCTTAAAACTTGTTCCAAAGTTAAAGATGATGAAGATGAAATAATTTGTGTTTTCAATTAAAAGTCAACTGGTCGCTTGCACTTGCTACAAAAACCTATCATTGGGTGGTCTAGTGCTCAAGCGCGTAAAATTAAATTACAATGACGATGAATCAACTTTTATCAGTCGATGATAATTGCTAGAGGAATTTCAGATTTAATAGTTTTTAGTAAAATATTCCAGGATTAAAACACTTATCATGCAGAGAATTACAAATTCCAATGTGAAGCAATAAATTAAATAATCATCGTACATCAAATGCTTTTTTTTAGCAAGGGTGTTAATCGATAGTTGGCAGTCTATAAGTTATCGATATTGCCAAATATTGTTTGCCACCTCTAGCGTGTAGGTGAAAAAACTCACAATTGCAATTTCTTTAATTAATTAAATTAATACATGTACAAATCAAAACATAGTGACTAATCGGCCAACAATAGGCAATAGACGTCAATTCAATGACGCACAAGTCTGACGCAATGAAAAAGTGAACGCAGCACCAGTAGCGCGTCCCACAACAACAGGAACAACAAAAACAGCAGCAGCAACAACAGCAACAGCAAAAGAAAATGCATTTCTCAATACCCGACACACAGGAGCTGTATGCAGATGGGCGGGTTGGCTCGCCCACTTACACTGTGTATAACATTTATATAAATGGCAACTATCATTGCTGCCTGCGGTATAAGCAGCTACACGCGTTGCACGAACAGCTGCGCAGCCGTTGCACAGACGCCGCCCTGCCCCCCTTTCCATCCAAGCGCCTGCTGCCCCTGAGCAACAGTCAGCTGGAGGCGCGACGTGCCGCTCTAGAGCACTATTTGCAGATCATTGGACAGGATGCGCGCATTGCCCGCTTGTCATACTTGCAACAGTTTCTGCAACGCGCTCAATTGGACACAGCGCTCTCCGAGTGCACCATCAGTGGTGAGGATGAGCAGCAGCAGCTGCAGGTGGAGGTGTACAGTGGTGGCGTGGACGGTGCACAGTTGCTGGTCAATTGTCATGTGCAGCAGAATGCGAGTGCGTTGCTGCAGTGCGTCTGTCGCATGCTCAACCTACCCGAAGACCTATTTCAATTCTTTTGCTTGTATCTAATGCGCAAAGTGAGTGCAAATGATGATGATGCCAGCACTTCCAACTCCATGTCCACATCAAACTCCTCGCCAGACGAACCAGCAACGGTGCTGCTGTTGCGTCGTCTGATGGACTTTGAGTCGCCGTTTATAACGCGGCTGCATGCTCAACCATGTCAATTGTTGTTGCGCACCTGCTACTGGAACGCTCGCTGGGATGCCAAGCTGCTGGGCAATGGCGTCGCCCTTAAATTGCTGTATCATCAAACGCTGGCGGATGTGGCACGCGAATGGATCATTTGTACGCCCGAGATGCGGCGGCAGTTGTACGGCTTGCAATTGCAGTCGCGACCAGTGCAATATTTGGAGCTAGTGCGTCTGCTGCCATCCTATGGCTGTCTGCAATTTGGCGCCGCCCAAGTCGACTATCCCGATGTGGAGACCACAGCGCTAGTGACCATCGGCAATCGGGAGCTGAGCCTACGAACGGCGCGAGGTGCCAAAATCTATGAGACGAAATTTCGGGTGACGCGCATGCGCTGCTGGCGGGTGAGTGCCATGCACAACACCTTCGAGAGTCGGGATCAGCCTACCCAGCTGCAGTTGTCGTTCGAGTATCTGATGTCGAAGCAAACGCTGCGCTGGATAACCATAACCAGCGAGCAGGCGATGCTCATGTCTGTCTCGCTGCAGGCGATGGTCGATGAGCTGCTCCACAATGACAACAACTGTAGCAGCAGCAGCGGACCAGGTGGCAGCGATGATGAGCAGGAGGCAAGCACATCCCGTGCAGCATCGGAGTCAACCTCATCGACTCCCAGCTCGGCCTCGTCCTGCACATTTACATCCACATCGACAACGGCAACAGCTTCTCAAGCAGCAGCAGCAACAACAGCAGCGGCAACACCGCCGGTCAAGTTTCTAGCGCAACGCAGCCGGCAACACCACAAACTGACAACGGCTCGCACTTTTGCAGCCGTTTTCTTTCGCAACGATGCAAATGCGGCTGCGGTGCGAAACGAGGCATTTGAAGAAATTGGCGACGATGATCTGTAATCCGTAAACCGCAATCTGTAATCTACATATGTATATGAAACGTACGTAAACTTCCTGGCAGTGGTGTGAAAACAATCGATAATTTGCAGTCAGTGATCGCTCGTAAATTTAACCACAATATTGAGAGACATATTTTCAATATCAGTTTTGGCTTTTGACACTATAGAATATTTCAAAATCCAATGAAATTGGTTTCCTAAAAGACTTTCACCACAGCATTGAACCATGTTTGCTTTATCGAGCGATCACTGTAATTGGTAGACCTAATATTTTATTAATAACATTGACTAACTCTTGCAATTGCAATTATTAATGGGAATGCTAAGTATCGATCGTTATCCAGCACTACTGCACTAGTTTGTATTTATGTGTGGTAAGTAAATGTAAAAAAAGAATTTGTTGTTTAGTTCATTCGTAAACAGCGCGCCGCCAAAATAGTTCTTAAACTAATTGTAACTGTTAGCACAAATCTAACCGTTAATTATATATTATATATGTATATGTATGCAGCACATAGGCATAGAAGTTATATTATTATTCCCGAATCGAACAAATCATACCGATCTTTTCGTCCCCACTTCCCACGACCCTCCCATTTCCATGGTGCTGCCAAATTGTAACGACAAATATTAAACTCGGAATGTGCATTTTATTTTGTTAAAGACAAAACTAGTTTTATTATCAAAATACATATGAAATTAACATATTATCGATATGGTGATTGTTGATTCGCGAACATTGTGTTGTGTTTAAGAATGCTCAGTATAAACTATATATATATATATATTTAAACATATAAATATGTGTATAAATATGTCAACTCTTTTGTAAAGTACAATTTTTAAATTATGACTCTATATTTCCTTTTTATATTGTATGTATATGTGTGTATACGTGCAACTATTTTTACGTTTATCATTAACAGTTGAACAAAAAATATATATGTTATGCATTTTATGAAAATAAACGTAAATCGAAATTGTGAAAACATTCAAAACTTATTTTCATTGATAACGTCTACCGGCAACATTACAACTGTAATCGAAAATTTTAACTTACTGTTAATAGGACGTCGCGTGGGGCTGCCAACCCGCTTATAAAAATCGATAGGAACAAGACTGTCGATATTGCTATCAAATGCAACAACGAAAAGAAAAGAAATAGTTCACAATACTCCCAATAATAGCATTGGGATTTGTGTGATAAACAAAAAATAGAGTAACTGAAGCAATATTTTCAACAACGCAAATACAAAATGGACCGCAACAATGGGTATGTACTACATATTAATATGTGCATTTTTACGATCTGTTTATCGTAAGCGACTCAAATGACGCATACAAATTGAAAAAAAGTAAACATACAGCTTATGTGTATGTAAGTACGTGTGTAGACGTGAAAAACTAGGTGATATACACACATAGCGTATGAATGTGTGTGTGTTTCGCGATTTTGTGCAAACTAATTTCCCTTTAATTAATATTACAACAGACGTTTCCCCTACATGCGCCGTCAGGGCAGCGGCAACGGACCACACAATCATCATCACCACAACAACAATGCCAACTCGTCGTCGTCGGCAACAGCCACAACATCGTCAACACCATCATCATCTTCGGGATCGGCAGCAGCAACAAATACACAATACTCCAATAATAGCATTAATAATGCACCAACAAACACTAATGTGATTTATGCAGTGGCCTCGCAACAACAACAACAACAGCAGCAGCAGAATGTGACCATATCACAGCATGATGAGCTAATTCGTTACATTCGCGAGGCTTGGAACAAAGTGAGTCGATTTATTTAAATTGGCAGACGACAGACACAATTTGTTGCAAATTGTGGCAGGTCACTTTTATTACTTGAGTGTGTGTGTGTCTTATATCTTATTTTAACTTAATCTTTTGCAGGTACGCGAGCAGGACACAGAAGTTATTGACTGCAATGATTCTGATAATCAATTGAAAAATTTCAAGCCATTCGATCTGGAACAGTATTGGGGCCAGCGTCTGGTACAGAACATACATGTGACCACAACTCATCAGTAGGTGAAATACAGAATAACACACACGAAACGATTGCGACAATGACGCATAAATATCGTTAGCATATAAAGTACACATTTGTAAAATGCGATATATATAAACTGCAAATGTTTTGACAAGAATTATTATGAACAAATGGTATATTTTGTAAACGGGATGCTGTTTTCATTTTACTTGACAACTACCTTATTTATGTTCTTTGGATTTAATTTACTTTCATACTATTCCCATTTTGCTTCTCGAGAGAAACTTTATTGAAATACAAACATAATAAGTATGTATAAAATGTATTGCAAACACTGCCAGCTGTGAGGCAAATAATATATTTAAATATTGTCGTTTTTTTATCTTTGAAACGGCATCCTAATAGAATAAAAATAATATTTGTTTGTTTGAAATTACGCTAAAGGAGATTGGTAAAAGGCAAAACAATCCAGAATTCCATACAAATCTGCGAAATACAATATTAATAAACATATTTGATAAAGGTTCGTTTCATTTCTAATTATGTTTCTTTGCTAATGCAATTGGCGTCCTGACATGAAAGAGATTTAAAAATATAAATTTTGTTTTTTTTTTTCCATATAAAGAAAAATTTAGAATTGATAGTTTATATTTGCAATAGGGTTAAAATCGTTAATCGCACTTACAATTAATGAAATAAAAACCATGGCACCTTTAATTAGCATTTGCGACTGATTATGCAGGATTTATAAATTTAAAAAATTACCTTAACGGAAATCACCACTTCAGTTGTATAGTTTACTTACACAAAATACCAACAATAACAATAAATTAATGAATTATTGTATTAGATATACAGCTTTCATTAAAATAATAGTTCGAAGTTGAAGTTCTCTTTGTCTATTTATTTCAAAAACTTTTTTTGATGTACGGGTATGTAAATTTCGTGGAACTAAGATTTCTGATATCTGTACTGTTTATCGTTTTGCTCGTCGCTATTGCGATTTATTTTTGCGAAATGTTGCCGAACATTTTTATGTTATTATATATACAAAGGTTTAATGTGTAATGTACATTGGCCAATTAACTGTAAGTATCAATTTTCAAAACAGTAACTGAATTAAAACATATACTAATTTTTTAATTTTGTGATATTTTCAAATGGTCCGCCCATTATTTTTTTGCATGGTTGTATTCGATGCCTATTTTAGGCGGGAATTTTCTCTATTGGCGCGTAATTTCCCTGTTGGCGCATAATTTCTCTGTTGGCGTTGGCGCGGTTTTCTGTAGTTTCTGTTTCTGTGTCGTAAACTGTATTATTTCTCTACATTTGCAAATATGCCATGCAGTCCTAAAAAAATGGATGTATCACCGCTACAGCCCAGTGTGGCGGAGCAGCTCAAAATAGGAGAATCACCGACAAGGGCACCGTCGCGGGAGGAGACTACAAACAAAGATGAACAGCAGTATTTGGATTTAATAGATCGGATTATCAAGATGGGTGATAAGCGAATTGATCGCACTGAGGTGGGCACATTGTCAATTTTTGGCGCTCAGATGCGTTTCGATTTACGCGAATCTTTTCCACTGCTGACCACCAAAAGGGTTTTCTTCCGTGGCGTCGCCGAGGAGCTTTTGTGGTTTGTGGCCGGCAAAACGGATGCCAGGTTGCTGCAGGCGAAGAATGTGCACATCTGGGATGGCAACAGCACTCGCGAGTTCCTCGACAAATGCGGTCACACAGATCGCGCTGTAGGGGATTTGGGTCCCGTTTACGGCTTCCAGTGGCGTCACTTTGGGGCCGAGTATCGCAGCTGCGATGACGACTACACTGGACAGGGCATCAACCAGTTGGAGCAGGTGATCGAAACCATACGCAACAATCCCTCGGATCGTCGCATCATAATGTCCGCATGGAATCCGTTGGATATACCAAAGATGGTGCTGCCACCATGCCACTGCCTGGCCCAGTTTTTTGTGTCGCAGTCGAGGGGTGAGCTGTCTTGCCAGTTGTATCAGCGCAGTGCCGACATGGGTCTGGGAGTCCCCTTCAACATCGCATCCTACGCCTTGCTTACCTACATGATAGCGCATGTGACGGGCCTGAAGCCCGGCGACTTCGTACACACTATGGGGGACGCGCACGTGTATCTGAATCATGTGGAACCGTTGCGGGAGCAGATGCAACGTGTACCTCGTCCATTTCCCAAGCTCAATATCAAGCGGCAGGTTGCAAAAATTGAAGATTTCTGCTTCGATGATTTCGAAATCGTTGACTACAAACCGTATGGAAAGATTCAAATGGACATGGCCATTTGATATTGCTTTTTGTTGTGTATTGAAAAAAATAAAATAATAATTAGTTTGAATTATCGCGCTTCCACTGCAATGCACATGCGCAGCCTCCTAGTGTAAATATTAAGTTGCTGTTAACACTACAAATTTCGCTTGTTATTTGCTGCTGTTATTAATTTACAAGTCAATTATATGGGACTTTTGGGTGGATTTGATCAGCTAACAGCCCGCATTTTTGGGTTTTTAGTTTATTCATTGAAATTCTATTCGGAAAAATACGGCTTTTGAGAAAGCCTCAAAGCTTTCCAATTGAATCATATTAAGTAAACTTTTGTTGATATTCAGGTAATAGATGTAACTTATGAAAATTAAGAATGCTGCTTCTCTTCTAAAAATAAAGTCTATATAATCTGATCAGCCAGGAGAATTACAGTGAAGCGAGTTTTCAAACTCATTTAATTGTTAATCAGCAAATAACCTCAATTTTAGGAAGGTGAGATAAAATAACAATGTGGACCTCAAATTTTCAATATACACTAAGTTTTTCACTAAGTTTTTCCATGAGTGTATATGAAATAGCATTAGCAATTTAAAGTATTGTTTTGTTTAAATGTTATGAGCATAACCACACGCATAATTAATGAGTTTGTTTAAGTAAATAAACAAAAAAGTTGGTCATACATGAACTCTTTGTTAACTAGATAACTAGTTCAATCTCAAAAGTTTTTCGTTGACACATAATATAATATGCGTATTATATTAGATACGGCCGGCTCCGACATAAACACAGCCTGTAGAAGCTATACTGATATTTGCGAAGTTTCATGAAGGACATGACTTGATATATTCTCGGTTAATCATTAGAATCCTTAGAATTTATAGGGAACCTAGTAGGGTTAACCATAACACTAAAAACACTTATATTTTGTGAACGGCATTTGGATACTTTTAAAAAAGAGTTAATTTTATTTCTTTCGCTGTTGCCAGACCGTTTTGTTTTGTTTTTAACTATTCCATTGCAAAGCACTGCTCTGTAGCACTTTAGACCATCTTGCGGAGTAGTCTGTTGATCTTGTCCTCGCGGTTGCCGAAATCACCACCGTTGACGTAGTGATTGGCCTTCTTGCGCCAGCCGCCGGTGGGCGTGTTCAGTTTGAACGGCCACAGGAAGTTGGAGGCGTGCTTGAAGTGAGGTCCCACGGTGAAGATCTCGTGCACCAAATCCTCAACGCACTGAATGTTGTGCGCCTTGCGCAGCTTGCGCTCGATAACAAAGTTATCGGTGATTGGCACACGCTGGCGACTGTGCTTGACATGGCCTCGCTTGTAGATCAGCTCGCGCACCGACTTCAGATTGGGATAGCCCCAGGTAATGTAGGGTTCGGCAATGCGAAGCATGTTGATGGTCGCCTTGTTCAGCTTGATGAACACACCATTGTTGATTTGGCGCAGACGGAACAATTGCAGAACCTTGCGCACCTTTGGTGCCACCTTGTTGATACTGAAAAGCGATAAACCGAAATTAGCAAAATCACAGGTGGAATCGACAAGAGATTGATGACTTACCCGCGGATACGGACGACGAATGCCAACTTGGCCTCGGAGGGCACATAGAACTGGTTACGGCTCTTGGCGAGGCGACGCAACTTAATCTCGCGCTGATCGGCCTTGATGTACTCGTTTTGGTACTTCTCGGCACGCACCAGATTCTCCTTCTTGCGCAGAGCAACGACAGCGGCACGCTTCAGACGACGTTTCGTTTCCGAAACACGCTTGACGATTTGTTTCTTGCTGAACTTTAGCTTGGATTCCGGCACAGCGGGCAGCTTTTTAGCTGCTGGTTTCTTAGCGGCCGGGGCTGGCATCTGTTTGGGGCACAAATTGTCAACATTTTATGTGTTGTTTTCGTTAAGAAAATTGAAAAAGTGTACACTAACCTTTTACTCGACACTATGCACGTTGGTAAAAGAAAGGGAAAGAAAGAGCGGAAGCATGAAGTGCGCCATGTTGCAAATGTCAAAATATGCTCAAAGCAACCCTGAGTAGCAGTGTTGTGCAGAGGCACATTTAGGTTAGTGTTGCATTTCGATAACGACTTAGCGATAAATAAACAGCTGTGTGCCTATCAGCAGGCACACAGCTGTTTATTTATCGCTGGCTTGCCCGCGCATATTACAATATAAGCCAAATAATTTTATATTGTGTTATTATAAAGCATTTGTTGCAATGCAGTGTCCAAGCAGTGTCGTTTACAACACAAGCGTTGAGCAAAAGCGTCGAGCACAAGATGTGGCCAAGCGCCAGCGTTTGGGTGGACCAAAATTGCGTGAACTGCTGCGGGAGGTGCGCCAAGTGTGATTTGTTTATTGCAAAGAATTACATTTTCTGTTTTCTCATTAAAAGAAATGCCGCATTCGCATAATAAATGCACGCAAGGACAATGTGGATGGCAATCGCAAAATGGAATTGGTAAATCACAAACATAATTATCATAATTAAAATATGAATTAATGTAAATTGATTGCAGTCCGAACTGGAGCAGATATTGCGCTTGGAACTTAACGAGTTGGACCAGGATTTGGAACTTGAGCAACATGTCTACGAAGAACTGCTATCGGATGTCAACGAATGGTATGCGCTCCAGGAGCAGAATCTGGAAGCACTCTACACTGAGCCCGATGATGATGTCAAAGAACTTTCATTGCTGTGTCCCGTGTGCTTGATTAAATCGCTGCAGCGCAACAAATTCCAATACAGCTGCGAGTGTGGGGTGTGTTTTGAGCATGCAGCAGATAAGCCACAACTCCAGCAACTCATCCAACAGCGGATAAACGAGCACGAGCTCACCTGCACCCAGGCGCTGGTTTTTTTCATAGAAGAGCAATCCGTATCGCGTAATTTGTTTGCCATTTGTGGCAGCTGTGATTATTGCTGCTCAGTTTGACTTACAGCACAGAAAATTACATTTGCCAAAGGAATGATTTATTATTTTTATTTAATGCTGGCTGCGCCCAGCTTGAACTTGAATCTATCTTCTATTTGTATTTGTAAGTTAGGTAAAATTGAATTTTTGTCATTGTAATTGATGTACACCAAAATACATATAAATTATTGAGCTGCTAAATTTGCAGAGTTCAATTTCAAAACATGCTGCTGATCGAAGAACCACAAAACGTATAAAATTTGATCTGATCTTTCCTTAAACATTGGGCGATTCGCCCACAGTCTCGACCACATCTTCGCCAGCATCGATGCCAGAGTGCAGCTCGTTGGCCTGCTGATAGGCCCAGCACATGCGCCTCGATGTGAAGTATATGCCCAGTTGACCCCGATGATCAATGGCAATTGCACCCGCTGTTTGATTGAAACGTGTGGTCATCTGTTGCAAGACATGTTCCGTGGCCTGCTGCATCGTCTGATTGCCGTGCTGCACCAGTGCCAATATGCGAGACGCAACATTGAAACGCATTATGGTTTCACCGTGTCCGGTGGCTGATATGGCGCCCGACTCATTGTCTGCATACGTGCCGGCACCCAGCACTGAGGAGTCGCCAATCCGACCTGGCAGTTTGCCCATCATGCCGCCCGTGGATGTCGCTGCTGCCACATTGCCGCAAGCATCAATTGCCACAGCGCCAACAGTGCCGGGGGGACCATACAACTGGCCATCATCAGTACGATTGGAGGAGGCCTTAAACATCTCCAAGTACTTGAGCGCCTTTTCCGTGACCAACGCACCCTTGGGCAGTAATTCGAATCCTTGGGCTACGGCCAGGCGCATTGCACCCTCACCTGCCATGTACAGATGCGGAGTTTTCTCCATAATGCGCCTGGCCAGCGATATGGGATGCATGATGTCACGAGCCAGAGAGACACAGCCTGCCTCCAAATGTGCGCCATGCATGATGGACGCATCCATTTCGACATCACCCTGCCACGTCAGCACGGATCCATAGCCGGCATTGAAAATCTGATGTTCTTCCATGAGTCTCACCGCCTGCTCCACGGCGTCCAGCACGCTGCCCGACTGCTGCAGTGCCTCATACCCTTTGCTGGCCGCTATCTTCACACCCTGCCTGGCGTCAGCCAAGTTTTCATCGCGTATAGCTCCAGCGCCGCCATGCACCAGCACAGTAGGCCTAAACTTTGGGGCATCCGAATTGCATTTCCTCGCCTGCATTTTAAAGATTTCAACAGTTAACAATTTGTTTATAAATTTAAAGCAAGTTCGCATATCGAGCGCTTAATATGTTTGTTAATAAATAATTCTGTTGAAATTTTAAATATTAGATATAGAAGTTATTCTCCTTTTTAAATAGAACGTTTTCCCGTATTTGTTGACGAAATACTACAAAAGATTTTCATTTTTGTAATTATATTTTAGAAAAACTTTTTTTTTTTGTATACATTTATTACTTACTTGGAGAAGCTGAGTCGACAGCATAAGCAGTGAACAAATTACAGTGTACTGAAAAGAAGAAGTGCAGAATGCAATGAGAAAAACTGTATTTAAAATTGTAGAATAATTTTCGTTTCGATTTTAATTGTTTATTTTATTTTGTGGACGACAACTCGTTGACAACTCAAAGCTGTATTATCAATTTTATAACTTACCTGCACCATTTCTAAATATCAAATGAGAAAACTATTACTTTAAAGCAGTAAAATGCATTTACCGAGTGCAATTGACCGAAATTCGAACTGGTTTGCATATAATGTGGTTTGACAAGCAGTGCGACTCTCAAACTGCGGCGTGGCACAGAGAGAATTAGATCATGCCGGCAAATAAGCAAAACATTCGTAAACAAAAAAATATACAACACACAAAACAACAGCAAAAAGAAGCTTGTGCAACATTAACATAAAGTAATTTGGAGAGGTATGCTCAACTAGACGATACCCTGAAATAAATAAATATATATATATATATATCTTTTTAATTTGAATAATTAAAAGGGTTAAAAATAAAATGTGTTTATTATCATAACTACCATATAATGTTGAAACCCGTTTTTAAATTATCCGCACTTTATTATGTGCTGCAAATTGATTTAAGCTTGATATCAAATTGCTGGACCAGAGTAACTTTTGCATATTAGCAATGAAATCATTTTTATGCAACGGTACACTTTATACCCTTTATAAAGGCATTGACCAATTAGAATGTTGTGCAAGGTATAAGAACAAGAAATGACGAGAGAGCTTTTGCATGATCTTGCACGTGCTTGTTTGCTCGCCTGTTTGCCTGCTCGTCTTCTCGCATGCTCGCTCACTTGCTCACTCTTTGTCTCTCAGTCACGCACGCACAGCTTCTCGGCAAGAGTTCTTATTAAATGTTTACCGCTTCTTTCAGTACGTTGCGTTCGTTGGCTGCAGACGTTTGGGCAGCTCTACACGGCTAAGGCTACAAGCGGAACAGTTTTCGGCCGTTCTTCGAATCAGTCAAAACGTGCGCAAATTCTTTGTGTGTATTTCTCAGTCTCTGTTGTTTTGTTTATATTCACAATAATTGCGATAAAAAGTCAAAATAAAAGTATTACGTACAAACATCAATAGTACCTACATACATACATACTTGGAAGATGTGTGTATTTGAAATCAAAATTGACGTTTGGAAAATTCAAGCCGAAAACGATTGAGTTAACTAATTACTGCGTATATTTGTAATTGCGAAATAATTTGTTTACATTATAATTTTAGTGAGGTTTCCAAATTTTAAATCTCAGATGCGCCAAATCTTTTGAGTGTATACAAAGTGTTACTGGACTGTTGAAACATAGATACATATTTAAATATATTTATTGTATACAAAGTGAATCTATATATACATAAAAGATCGATAAAAATTTAATACTTGTGCACAATATAATGATATTAAATGTATAAAAAACGAGAAAATGGCACAGTTCTTTTACCTTATACGCTGCGATCAGTTAAATGTTTCAGCACGTGCCACATATGATAATTTGAAAACCGACATTTGTGGTATAGATCGTGTCAAATACATTTTAACTTGCCTCTGCATAGTTCTGCTGCTTATTGCAGCCATTTATGTCTGTCGGAAATATGACAGGTAAGTTAAACAACCTAAAACTGTAATTGTTTAATGATGAAATTTAAGTATTTCCTTTAAACTTAAGAACATTTCGCTTACTACAAATACTACATACATACATACATACATACATACATACATATTTGTATCTATCTATTTATTAACATCTATTTCGATTTTAAATTCTCGTTCTCTTAAATTACTTTCAATTGTATTTGCATGCCAGCTGAATATATGTATTTATTTACACCAAAGAGCCATAAATCTGTATCTCATTAATGAAAAATGTGTCCTACATTGCCGAATACACAATTATGAATGCTTCAACCATATTAATTTTCTATTATATTGGGTTCATTCTGCGTCAGTGAAGCTCATCCAAATGGGAAACTATTTTAAAAACGCATTGGAATATAAATTCGAAAATTTCGTGACTAATTGATGGAACTCTTTGGTGCAAAAGATATTCAAATTTTATATTTCTTAAACTTTTGGTTTTTTTTGCTGGAAATTCACTCATTTTTGAATCATGAAACAGCGCTGTTATGTCGAATTTCCCCATATTTTGATTCGAGTTATATTTATTTGGTTACAGGCCAAGTAATTGTAAATGTGGAAGATGTTTGAAAGTTGTGTGACCTATTTTGAAATGGTAACGAATGATGCAAGTATGCTTAATCAAAATCCAATGTACTCCAATTGGTATTTATGGCAATGTTCTGAATTTTTTCTTATTGATTGAAAAGAGTAAAGATTATATTTCTAATTACTGGTTATTACTTTTTCACAATGGAATTTGATCATGATTGATTCACCACCCTTGCAAGCTTAATTGAATTATTGGTGGGATTTGTTAAATTATTTTTTAAATTTCTAGTCACGCATTATTTTTGTTCATTTAATTTCAAATTAACATTTTGGCAGCGTACGGTTTGATTGAATTATGACAAATTGATTTGAAGAAAGATATGAATGCAGGAATGAAATGTTTCAGATAATTATTTTTACTTATATTAAATGCCAATATTCATGTCGGTTTCTGCAGTATATGTATATGCAAAATGTAATTGATGAAAATGAATGGAAATACATTATCAGCTATCGGTTCTAAGGAATATAAGTTCATTACTTAATCTCAGCTTTTTTCTTTGATTACGGAGAAAAGCACTGCAATTATTTTTCGACTGAGATTAAATGCCATATAAATATTCTAGACACAGAAGCAAATGTGAACTTTTTGTTTAAATATAGCGCATGCGGCTATAAACAATCTGCAAAGACGGAAAATCGACGCTGTGTTTAAATATACTTGTGTTTTTTTTTTATGGCAAGGGGGTTGAGAGGCATACGTATTACTCATGTGGCGCTAGGCCAGCTGTTGAATATATATGTATGTACGCATATTACTATGTGTCTGTTCCCCAAAAACGAACAACAATGAAATAGAAAATTTGCTTTACGTATTACTTTCCATATAGTGTCGTCTTTTCTCATGCATTTTTCTTAGTAAATTGTTGTGATTTTATATTTTTCTGAAAATCCCATGGTGCAATGTTTAAAATTGGCCTTTATACGTCCCCAGACACTTGCCCAATGACCGAATGACTGACTGACTGCATGATGACAATGACAAGCCCGTATGTGCAGATGCAGATACGCAGATATATGGATAGCTAAATGTAAATATAAGATACATGTCCATAGATACATTTTCATTTACAGCAAATTACGATGCCGACGCCGACATCGACACAAAACATGAAATCTAAATCGAGTTGCAAAATCATTTGAATTATTTTCTGACAGCCATGGCATAAGTCAAATGAAAAATAGACTCCAGCAATTTCATAAACACTAAATGCAGAATTTATATTAATTAAAACGTCGACGCAAAAATACTCTCACATGGCTCAAGTAGTAATAGTTTTATGAATTGTTATTAAAATAACGTTAACAAGCTTATTAAAACAGAGATATTTTTTGTGGGATGGTTTTAATAGAGTTTAGTTTAAGTAAGGTTAAGTTAAGTAGAGTTCCGTAGATTTGATTAAAATGGTAGTATCAGAAGATTGGTTCTTCAAAAAAAAAAGTTAATATATTGCACAATACAATAACAATAACAACCTTTAATTAAAGTAAAAGATACTTGCATTTCAGTTAAAAAAGTTAAATTTAAATTTGGTTTATAAATTGACATATATTTCTGGAATATTTATGGACCTAATAATAGTTATATTTAAAAATATGACTTTTAACATTAATAATTATAAATTTCAACTGTTCGACAATTAACGATTTGGCTTTAAATTTATGTTGATGACTCTAACAAAAATAAATCGATTTTTATTCCTAATAATACTACTTATAATTAAAAAGATTAATTTGAGCATAACTCGCATCTTATTTTTCATTATTTAACACCCCTTTGTCTTGCATATTAATTAATGCATTTGTGGCAAGTGTATAAAAAGACGCATATTTAGTTTGCTTGTTGATCAAAGAACGTTGTTGTCGGAGGTGGCGACATTTACGGCTCTGCCCCACTGACAGTGGCTGTGGCCGTGTCTGTGGTTGCACTGCGTCGTCATCATTGAAGTCTTTCTGGATATATTGTTATTATTGTTTGTGTGGCTTGTTTTCTATATACCCGCTCAATTAATAAAAGTTTACTCCAGTTTGCATACAGCTATATATGCATATGTGTATGGTAAACAAGCATGTAATCAAGAGGCGTACAAGTTTTCATAGGAATTTCGTTGGATCTGTTTTGGTTGCTTTGGGTTGTTTTGGTTATTTGGACTTGTCATCGGCTCAGTGGTCATTGAACGGTCGTTAATGAAATGAGTTGCATGCGGCATGCTGCTGCATGTTTTGTATGGTAGCTGGATCATTGGTCATTGGTCATTCAATATGCGCATATATATCTTCATCATCATCTGACTTGCCGCCAGCAGCTGCAAAATGAAGCGGCAACCATCCAGCAAAACGTTAAACAATTGTTCGCATTGTCATTTCAATATTTGTTGTCATATTTATCTGTGGTCGATGCAATGCTTTTAATTGAAGTAAACTCTTAATCAAATGCCTAGGAATGTGGCATAAATATTTATACAGTTACAGAACTATAGTTGATTATGCACTGGGATCTATGCCAGTTGACATTAGTCCTCGTTATGTGAGTTTGGCAATTATTAAGTATATCACTCAGACAATTGCACAAAGACAATTATGGCACAAATTCTAGGATAATAGAATGGATTTCAATATTGATTTTCTAGTTTAATGATAAGTTTCTGTAAGGCATTTAAGATTATTTTTCGATTGTGAAATTAATACCTATTTCCAAGTATAATTTTATATAATCTGATTGGAAAAACGGATAAGTTTTCTTTAATTTTAAAAACACATTTTAAATTATTATACATTTTTAAAAACAGAAAAATGGTTGAGACACTTGTAGTCCAAGCTTATGCACTTTTTTCTATAGCTGCAACAATAAATTATTATCAATAAACAACTCAATTTTATAGAATTTGTCACTATTTCATACAAATTCCAAATATCGTACCTTAAAGTAATAAGTCAAATGGCTTAAATATATATACTCCGTCCATTTACCACACACACACTTGAGGCAATTTCCGATTAATTCAAAGCCACTTGGATTCATTTCAAACATCATTGATATCCGGAACTAATCGAACTTATAGCACTTCTGTAAGTGCTGGGGAATAATTCCAATCCGCCCTCAAAAAAGTATTGATGTGCATCAACAAACTGTTTGAATCAAGTGCATTAAGAAAAACAACTGCAGCTGCAGCAGCAAAACAAACAATTTGTGGCACTCGTTCGATATACTCGCGAGTGCATTCATTTTGCCCTGCTCTGCTCATTCACAAAAAATCAACTCCCGATAGCCATAATATATCCGGCACTTGAGAAATAGCGTCTCGTGCCAAGGCGACTGCTGCAGATGCAACAGCATACAAAAAAAAAAACAAACAACTACAACAACTGCAACAACAACAACAACAACTGCAACTGCAACTACATTTCGATGCAATTTTCTGGTATTTTTGGATCATTTGGTAAACAAATAAGTTGCTCCAATTTGAGGTATATTTAATTTTGTATGTGCTGCAGCGAGCGAGTTTAGATTCGACTATTTTCAGATTTTATTCGATTTTCGTTATTTTACACTCCTGCGTTACGTAAACAGGCCAAGAAAATGTAGTGGGGCAGCAGGTGTGCCACACACATGTTTTCACGACAAGGGGCAACTATAAATTGGATTCAAAATGTGAGTGAGACACTTGTGTTTTGATATTGTTTGTCTGTTGTTCTTCTTTGATTTACCAAATATTGACTAGTTCAATAGAAAACTCAAGGTCTCTTTCAAGTGTTTTAAGATCTTACGGAATCCCATAAATTCAAGAGTTATAGCATGAATTTCAATTGAATTATTATAGACGATGTGTACTTTAATTTTTTTGTAATGGAAGCTCTGTTTCTGGAGTATCTAAGTTGGTAGGATATTTTGTAACAATCCTCTAGCTCGGATGGAAAACACAAGAAATCTTGGCTTTTTTTTAACTTTATTTGCTGTCACGGATTTGTGGGTATATTGATGTAATAAATATTTTTTGAACTAAGGTTAAATGGAGAACTTGGCCTAAAAGTCCAACGACATTCTATTAAGCTGGGATATAAAACATATTGAAAGTGGTAGATTCAATTTACCTAATCCTAAATGATACTGTATGAGTTGTTTTGCTCATTTTTGTGGATTTTTAAATAATTTAAAATATTTTATGTGCTTTAAAATTTATGCTGTTTGCAGCTTAATATACACCAAGCTCGTAGTTCATTTGAAATTAAAGAAATATTTTCCATTTCATGATTTATCTTCCCAAACAGAAAAGTGCAATCATCAAGCCACAATGAAATTTAATTTATCAACTTTTTGGCAACAAATTGATACACACAATCAAATAGCCGGCATACAAATTATATAGCTGCTCGTATTTTTTCAATCAACGTCTATTAATTTCAAATACTACAAGAAATGAAAATAAAATGGTTCAGCAATAGCAATATGAACAACTAAAAATGATCAAAGTGCTAAATTGAAATAATATTGAAATAGTTTTTATTTTCATTTTCTTTTTATTATTCTTTTGTAAGTTATATCAAAATGCACATTGTGTCGAAAAATAGTAAAAATCATAGAATCCGAATAACCAAAATGTGCATATTGTGCACATATTTTTAAAAAAAAAATTGAAATCAATTATTCATGCACTTTTAGAGCGGTCAAAAATGTAATTAATATGTAAGCGACGTGTTTCGCTCCCAGTCGTCTGTCGTCTGTCTTCAGTGTCTTCACGCCTCTGCCGGCTGTCAAGTCAGGCATTTTTCATTAAATTTATAGACTGCCTGTGTGCACAATAAATAAAACTCCCACCCACTAGACACCAACAAAATAATAAAAATAAAATAATAATATAAAAAAAATTTTGCGGCGAGCTAAAATATTAAAAACAAGCCACAATTGTATTCGCAAGCCCAGAATATATATATATATATATATATATATAAATACCTACTCCTGTGCACTGAGCACAACACTGCGCCAAATAGTATGCAACAGTGTACCCAATAAATAATATTTCAACGGCATTGCAGACGCAGGTTAACTGTCTGCTACCCACCCGATCCCTCCTGACTCCACCACCTGCTCCCTGTTCTCTCTCCCAGTCTTAGTTATTTGTCTTTTTGGTGCTACCATGTGCAAACGTGCAAATGTTCACATTGTGCAGCCAAAAAGTATGTCACATTTTTGCACATCATTAAATAAATTTCGTGACAAAAAAAAAAACGAGCGAAAAGAAAACACTTTTTTGGTAGGATTTTCTAACAGTGACTTTGGAATTGGGTCCTGGGGTAAAAATCTATTTTACTATTATCTAAGTTGTTGCATTTTATATCGGGCAATCGGAAGTAAATCAAATTTAAGTCTCTATGTAGCGAAACTTTGCAGAAAAGCAATTTAGAATTCAAAGTTTAAATGGCAAAAAATATATTTAATATCTATTGGTGAGTTTTAGCCTATTACTAATATGTTTTTAAAATAATAATATTATAATTACTGCGCTTACTTATTCTTATTATTTATATATTATAAGTTATATTTTTATTATTATAATAGCAACACCTTTCTAAATCAAGTCAGTAACTTCAATGATTAAATATTAATCTTCTTTCTGCTTATTATATCCTAAGCACATACTTTTCTTTAATTATGCAACTTAACTGAAGACAACTGGAGAGAATGCCCAGATATAGGATAATCTACAGTGGGGACACTCCACTTTATGGCAATTAAAAGTTTGTTAGCTTATTTTTGAATAAGCAACCATGGCAATGCAATCAAAAAGTGCGCCAGTCAAGTGGGCGCCATATATCACACTTAAGATTATGGCCAGGCAGACGGCACAAAGACAACAGACTAACAGACAAGCCAACAAGCCGACAAACAGACAAACAGCTGTGCGAGGAGCTCTCAGTGGAGGAGGCGTGCTAGTGGAAACTGAAATTCAGGCCGTATCCCAGAGAAGCTGTACAAAGAGAAGCGTGATAAACACTTGAATATAATTGTGGCAATTACAAAGAACACTTGAACACACGCAAAAACACTAATACACACACACACACACACAGAAGCAGACAGTCGAGCGTCTGTTCCTTTGGCTAACTGTCTGTGTGTTGGTCTGTCCACCTGGTCCACCTCGTCTGCCACTCCACTTAATTAAACTCAAAATTGTTGACGTTGTGGTATTTATGCGAGCAAAGCTTTATCCACTACTTAACTTGTGGTATCCACTTGTATTCAACCTGTATTCCACTTACAGAGTCAAAAACATTGTCAAACGCAAGCGATTCACAATTTAAAGTAGTTCACAATCATAAATTTTTGTAAATTTAAATTCAATAAGGAAAAAAATAATGATATATAAAATTATGCAATATTTATTTAGTATTTTAAAAATGAACAGAGTGAGGGAAAGACGGATAGATATAGAGTTAAAGAGTAAGAGAGTTAATCTTAAGTTAATTTTAATTTAGAAATATTAATAAATAATTTCTTGTTTTACATCAGAAATGCATAAAATTTCATTTATTGTTACTAATAATTTTGCAAGCTTTTTATAAATGTATAGAAAGTAATGAATTATTTGTGGCATTCCTACTTATCCAATTTCTCCAGAGCAACAAGTGAATTTAACCACTAATCAAAATTACCAGAAATATAAATTTTATTTTCATTAAATACATTTAATTTAAATTATATGATTAATGGCAAATATGGTTTACTATAAATGTGAACAATATTTATTATGTTATGTTAAATGATTTATTGACAATCTGTGCTTAAAAATTGAATTGAAAATTTGTACAGTGTATACCTATCCCAACATTATCTATTCATTGGCTCTTTCTGAATGTTTTGGGTGTGTGTGCGTGTGTATGTGTGTGATTTGTTGTTGTGTTTATGTTATCGTTTCTGCTTTCGTTCCAGGTGCCATAAAACTTTGTTAGCATTTCACAATTTTCGCGCAGCTGTTTCGCTGCTGCTGCTGGCCGTTAACAGTCTGGAGCTGGCCAGAAGTCTGCTGCCCCAACGCAATGATGAGCAGCTAAAGCGTCTCTTTGAGTCCACGCCAAGGGAGCTTAATGTTTTGATCGTCGTTGGCGATGGCGCTGTGTGGAATGCACTTGCCGCAATTCTGTTGACAATTATGCTAATGTGCTTTCATCGCGTGCTGGAGCGCAAAAAGATGACAGGTATGTATGTGTGGATGAGTGTGCCTATGTGCGTGTGTGTGTGTGTACACCTGCGTGTGCCACACTGATATTTCGAGGGGAATTAATCAAACGGTATCTCATTTCACAGCATTTTTGTATGGCAGCATTGCCATGGAAATGTTAATTTTTGTCCTGCGCTTCGATGAACTATCCGAGGCTGTTTACTACGAGGACATCTTTGAGCTGGAGACTTGCCTAGTCACCTTAACAACGGTTTGCCTATTGACATTAGCCATACTCGACGGATACACCATTTATAGCGAGGTAAGTGAGTTTAGCCGGAATAAGTTTTTTAATTTTCTAATTTTTTTTTCTTCTAAAGAATATCAAAATTTAAAAAAATAGTTGTGTTAAATTGCTTACTCGCATTTTCTTTAACTACATGTTGAGTATTAATTTTTAAGTTTGTATTTATTTTCATTTTTAAAGGATAACGAAAACAAATACAAAAATTGGTGATATATTTCATTTAAATTTATTTTTTAGTTGAACCTACAAACTTTTTCAATTAAGTATTTCCCTTAAGATGATCTTTTAATTTTAGTTTAATTTGTGTTTAATAGTCAGCTTATAACGATTTATAAATCCAACTGAATCTCTTTGTTTTTTAATGTGGTTTTAAGTAGTTTATACAAGTATTTATTTAAGCAAGTATCTCACATATCTCTGTGATGTTTCGACATGCCTGATTTTAAGTCGCATTATCGAATTAAAGTGCATGCATATAATATGGCCCAAAAGATAGTTAAATATTTAAACGGAATAAGTACGAAGGCAAGCGATGTGGTCGCCGAGGAAGCCTTCAGTCGCTGTATCTCCTCATGCTTGACATTATTTCCGCTTGAGACCGGAAATCCAAAGTAGTCACACAGGACACACAGAGCTTGCCACACAAATGCACAGATATTCAGCCGTAACAAACCAAGAACAACAACAACAACAAAGACGAAAACAACAACAACGACAAAAACAACAAGGCAGCTATAAGAGGCCCAAAGCAATAAGCGCACAAAAGTAGCAAAGCAAATAAAAACATTAAAGTTACATTGGGGCGATTTTGCTGCTTACATTTTTGGCCATGCAAAGAAAGTGTGGTAGGAGAGGGGTATGCGGGGGCAGAGACAAGCATGTTCTTCATATAAAACTTGCAGTTTACGTTGGCTTATGCCGTGCTGCCAACGCAGGTGCCGGCGCTGTGGGCCATAAGCGAGACGACGCCAGAGGCTTTGCCCCAACTTGTATCTCAACTTGTTTTAGTCATTGTTATGCAGCCAAATGTACTAATGCTGTTGCATACTTTAAGGCGAATTCGCATACGAGAGTAGCCCACAACTGCACTCTAATGCATCTCTGTGTGAGTGGGTGGCTGTGTGTAGATTTTTGTTTTGCCAGAAAAATTTAGATATCAAATATTAATGTTGAAAGTTTAAAGAAAATGTTGCATACTTAGTTGCTGTGTGTATGAAATACAAAATGGAATGATCTATATAAAGTAGATCTTGAAAGTAGCTTTGATTCGTAATCTACATATATAATTTTTGTATGCCATATATATAAAATTGTACCAGGTAGTCGGAAGCATCTCCAATGCCAAAAGGATAGATATAGCCATGCTTGTCTGACTCTTCGTCAGAGACTGTGCTAAGTTCTCGTAGGCAAATCAAGTTTCTGTCATCGATAACTGCCTTCGTCGGCTCACATCGATTTTCGATAGAAGTAAAAAACAAAATGATAGGCAGAGCTTTTCAATTCATATCTAATTATTAATTTCAAGAAATTTGGAATAGAATTTCCCTTGATTTAGCCCAAGACCTATTCTTATATTGATACTCATTCTATCGACAGGTATCCACAGAATAATCGAAATCGAGCATTTAACTTTATATAATTTTAATTGAAGAAATCTGCCTCTTTCTCTCAACTAAAACTTGCTTGCGAATAAAAATACACCTTTTCAGGTAATTTCTCAAAAATTAAAAACTTCTTAAAGTATATACAGATATAGATACATTTCTTACATCTTACATTTTTAAAAAGAACAATATTGACAGTTGTACTGGATTTATTTTTTTATTTGTCTCTTCGATAAGTCTTACTGAAATTTAATGCAACGCGAAAGACATTCGGAGATATGCATTTCTTTTAAAACTTCTTTTTTCGTTTACTTTGGAAATATGCATTACGTATACAGTAAATGTATGCAGATGTATGCTTCATTCCATATTCCCCTTATTGATTATTTCCTGGTTAATTTATGTGTGGGCATGCTTCGTATTCACTTAACCCACAGGCAAGTTTCTTAAGTTTTCCTTTGACATGTTCGTACACATGTCGTATGACTTATAATCAAACATCAAATCAATGCCAGCCGAGGCTAAAAAGCCAATTGAAAGGCAAACTTTGGTTTCGGCAAAAGCCACAAAAAAAAAAAACTATATGTGTGTATGCAAATTTCTGTGTTTCCGCATGAAAGACGCCCTACATATTTCGAAAGTGGAGCCTTGTGAGTTTGTTTTTTTTTTTTGTGTAGTTTCCCCATTCAACCAATGGAATTACGTTGCATAAACGATTGGAGCTCTAAAAACTGAGTAGCTGCCTATGGCGTACAATTGAACGATGGGCATTTGTCAACATTTCCCCCCCCCCTCCGCACACATACACTTCCGGCCGCTCATAACTATAAGCAGCCGGAAACTGTGGCACTGACAAAATGCCGCTTCACGTGCTTTTCCTTTATTTGCCACTCCTCGAATGCCCGGAGAAGAGCCAACCTAATTTGGTTGCCGCCATGCACTGCATAATAAAGCCAGTTTGCGGCGTTGCCCGTGTAGCGCCTCTTGCAAAATGGGAATGTCAGCCGGGGAGTGAACAAATAATGCCATGCAACGCTAAGCAAAAACTTCAAAATACAAACTACTGCGATGGGGCAACTATTAATGGAGCTTGCTCAACCACTGCATACGCTTTATAGTTAATGCAACTATCTATATAATCAATATAAACTAATATGCATTTTATGTATTATTCATTTAAATAGGTTGCTAATAAGCATTTAATGTTTGACAAGAAAAACTTAGAACAAAACATCTTATTTACAAAATTATGAAAATTATGTCTAACTATGAAGTACTAAAATTAAACCCACAATATTCGAATTCGTGTATTTTTTGTAAGTTTTAATTTACTTTTACTCATTTAGCCATTTATTGAATTTAATTGTATTTTCTTAAATTATTTATTTATGTATATTTTAATTTGAGTTGCTTAATTTCCAAACGGATTATTCTGTAGTTTGTATTAAAAAGAAATGCCAAAAGAGTTAAACTTGATAATTATTTGGTTTTTTAATTATATAAATTAATAAGAAAGTTTATATTTTATGTGTACGATTCGTAGTTACCCTAATGTTTTTGGGGGCTTTGCTGCAAGGCGGATGCGGATTTTGATGTTTTTATTGTTGTTGTTGTTGTTGTTGCTTGAAACGGATGTTGGGTTAGGCGAATTATTGTGTGAGTCAGTGTTTCAGTGAGGAGGAGGATAAGTTGGAAATGGGAGTGGGCCGAGGGGGTGTTTTCAGTGCAATTTGCATTTGCATTGCACTGGGCAGGGAAGAGGATGTGCGTTAAATTAGCTGAGCAAATAGCCGAGGAGGAGAAAGTAAAGCACTTTTCCTCACAATGACAATGCAAAGGGTTTATTTAATTTAACAGGGGATTATTGTTGCTCGGCGGTAGCTGGGGAATGGAGTTTGTGTGTGTGTGTATAAATTGCAGCTGGATTTTAATATGTTTACATTTTAATTGAGGTTAAGCGCAGATTTGCTGCTCTCAAAGCATTTTGCGCTCCGCAAATATTTTATTTATGTCAGTTTGCCAAAGCGAATGCATACTTCAAGGCGTTGCGTGCTTGACCGCACGTCGAGTGCCACAAAAACAACGGCTTTAGACCGCGCTTAAGTGCAACAAATGCCACAACAAATGACAGCTGACAAAACTGGCAACAGAAACAGCAACAGCAACAGCTTCAACTCAACAAAAGACTCACAAAAGAAAGGCCAAAAGTCTGCCCAGACGAAGTGCCATTGTTAATGCGTTGAGCAGCTCACAAAACGTGTTGCATTCCACAAACAACAACAAACAACAACAACAACAAAAAAAGTGAAAAGAATAAGATTCAAGTGTTGAGAGATAACAAAATGCCCTGTACAAAAGTCTACTTGTCAGTTCAGACATATGATTACAATTCTTTTATATTTATATCACTTTCCAGTAAATACATAATTTATTCGAATTCGCATCGAAAGTTGGGATTTCCATCACATTTACTTT
This sequence comes from Drosophila fungiperda, assembly GCA_035042345.1. NCBI lineage: Eukaryota > Metazoa > Arthropoda > Insecta > Diptera > Drosophilidae > Drosophila > Drosophila fungiperda. The sequence goes on along the minus strand of JAWNLM010000293.1, from coordinate 1,284,982 downwards.
ATTAATGAAATTTGCTACCATTTAATAATACCTTACAATTACACTCAACTTAAATGTATTTATTGATGCCATAATTAAAGTGGTAACTATTAAATTAAAGTTGTAATCTCAATTGATTTTATACACGTTTGAATTTTATTTAAAGCCTCTTTCAATTTAAATCCTCTTGCAATTACAATTAGTAATTATTTGAATTAATTAATTGTAATTACTTATCACGGATTTTTTAACCTTTGGCTGATAATATACCCTTTCGGGATTAAGTGCAGCGTTGCAGCAACTACAAGTGACAGCAACACACGCTAGTCACGAGGCAACAAAATGCTAACTTGTCATTTTGCATGCCGCACTAGGCAACGCGAGTGGATGGGGAAAAACGGTTATATTCGCTCTCAGGACTTAAGACCAGTTGCCACAATGCTTTTGAGTAATGGTCTAGTTTCGCACAGCTTTGTTTACTTCTGGTCGTGAAATGTGCAAAGAGAAGACACAAAATAACACTACAAACTTTCTTAGCTGTCACTTCAAGTTGCAATCTCTATTTGTAAGCTTTAACTTAGTTCTTAGTTCGTAATTTAAAAATTCTGAGATTTACGTAAATATATATTCTCTGTGCAGCGCTATCGAGACGATTATCTGGAGGATTATGATAATATTGGCTATAAGCATACGCTTGCCACATTCTATTCCAAGACCTGTTTCTGGTGGCTGACATCGCTGCTCTGGCTGGGCTATAAAGAACCACTCGAACTGGAAGATCTGGGACATATGCGTTTAGAAGACAGTGCTCGAGCGCATTATGATCGATTTCTTTATATATACACAGAGAAAGTGGTGAGTAAATTCGGAGCAAAATGCTTTTTTAAGTCGATCTTATTGTAATTTTGAACTACTCGCGCTGTGCTATTAATCATATTATTTAAATAATATACTTTTGAATAAACATTATGACCTATTTATTAACCCATTAAAGCGAAGTGTGCCTTTAATTACAAAGCATACATTTACAAAACGCAATTAAATAATTGATTGCCTCAGGCCAGAAACCGGTTACAATTGAGACTTCTTTCCGGCATGGCCTGGCCAACTGGTTCTGTTGAATTACCATTAAGAAAATATTGTATTTAATTTGCAAAAAGCACAACACGCAAATTGCTTAATTATTTATTTAAATGCAACGTCGCCGTAGGATAAGGGCTATAAATTATTAATGGAAATAAAAAACACACACGAATATGTAAATATATATATATATATATATAGATATAGCCAGATACGCGGCCATTTGCTTGATAACAAAGTGAAAGTTTGGCCATTGTCAGTTTGCTTACTTTAATTGTACCCTTTGAGACTAAAATTACGAAAATTGGTTATGATGTATGCCAAAGTCAAAAGGATACATCTCTCTTGGTTCGAAGTCATTACTAAAGAATAAGTCAATTGTTAACTGTACATTTTGAAGAACATATATATCTAAGATAATGTAATTTCAAAATCAATTTATTAACTTAAAAATAGGATAGCAGCCAGTCTAAATAAAGCTTTTGGGTAATAATTATTTGGTGTATTTTTCAATGTGAATTTATTTGCCGCACTTTGTGCGAAATATTAATGACAAAATGGCAAACAGGGCGTGTAAATTATAAAAGAAGCCGTAGGATATATTAAATGTCTGGCATTAATTATTTAAATTATTTATTGCTATTAATACAAACCAAGCGGCGTTTGCTTAATGGGTAAAGTGAACATTGAATTGTATGCAAAAAGGCAACCCAAAACGAACGTATTCATTTTAGTGTTTATTGATAAACGAAAAATTGGCCATCAATATTTAAAAGTAATTAAATAAGTAATTACTGAGATGCACGACTCAAAAATGTTTTTTTTTTTTATCATTAAAGTAAAGATAGTTAATGTGTTGGATTAATTGACTGAATATCACATGAATATTAAATTGATTGATCCATTAAAATGCATTATTTACAAATTGTAACAAGTAACAAGAAAAAAAAATAAATTTTTTTATAATTGAAGATAAATATATATTATTAGTGGCACATCTAGAAATTGTAGGGTTTTATTTATACAAATACAGTACAAGAATATAACAATTTATTGATTATTAAATAAATTAAGGAATATAGAAGAATTAAAATATTAACGGTACCTAAATATTTTATTATTTTATATTATCTTTTCATTAATAGAAAAAATCGAATTCGCCGCCATCGCTTTGGTATTGTTATATGAAGAACAGTTGGCGAATGTTTGCATTTGGCGGCATTTTGAAGTTGACCGGCGATTTATTTGCACTGATTGGTCCACTTGCCATCCAGCAAATAGTCCAGTATATTGAAGGACTCTATGCGGCGGCACAGACGGCTGCTGCCAAGAGATCAATACAAGCGGGAGTTGGGCCAACGAGTGGCCCTAATGCGGCCACAGATGTTGTTTACTATGACAACTACTATGATGATGATGATGTTGATGGTGGTTTTGGGCTTGGTATTGGCATTGGCGATGTGAGAATTTACTATGCCAGATGGTCGGATTTGTTAACAAATGGCTGGAGCATTGCTTGGCTGGTGCTGTTGGCTGCACTGGCGCAGGCCGCATTGTCGCAGGCCTCCACGCATGTGCTCAATATGACGGGAATCAGGATTAAAACATCGCTACAAGGGCTAATTTATCGCAAAAGTTTACTTCTAAACGCCAGCAGCGGTTGTGCCAACAATGGCGCTTTTCATGTTTATGATGATGATGACGCGACTGCTGCTGCTGCTGCCACTGCCGCCGGTGATGCTGCTGCTCCTGCTCCTGTTGTTGTGCAACAAAATGGCAACACTAGGTTAACACCCAACGATAAGCCGCCTGCAGAGGTGAATGCCACATCAAAACAAACGGCCAGTTCAGGCGGTGAGTGTTTGGCTTTGCTAACTTCCTTTCACAACCCACGCATTACGCAATGACCAAAACCACCCCCTCTCCCCCCCACCACCACACTTCATATGCCCTTATATCAAATCCATTTGTGTTTGTCAGTGGTAAATGTGCGTTTAGTGTTAATTGAAAGTTTTACGGGTGAAGTGTTTTCAGCTGCCAGCCAGCTGTACAAATTTTCCACGTGTAATTGGCTTAAGTGGGCATGGTCCCTTTTGGGCGTACATCAGTTGTACTGTTTTTGTGTGTTGCCATTGGATAGCGATTTGTTTTTAGTTGCAATTAGAGTAGTTTTAGTCTCCGGTAAAGCCAAATTGCTTTTCGCTTTGGTTTTATTGCAATACAGGTTTTATGACGAAAACAGAATTCGATTTAGTAGTCTGACATTGGTATATAGTGAATTGATTTAGCCAAGAGGTTAGTTACACTGAAAAAAATTTAATTTTAACTTTTTATTGATTTTCTAAATATGGAAAAGATTTATTTTTGTAAATAATAGGAAATATTTGTTAAAGATAGAAATGTACGCATATATTACAAAAAAATCCATTCTAAGGGTGTTTTATGAATATTTTAGATACTTTTTTTTTTTTTAATTTTGAGTAATTCAAATTGAGAAACAAATTATTTTTTGCACTTTTAATGCATTTAAATAAACATAATAAACTGTTATTATTATTAATATAAAAAAATCTCTTAAAATGCGTTGCACTGAAAATCTTTTTGGCCTTAACTTTTATGTTTGTGAACTAACATTAATTTGCGCCAGCCCAAACATGCAATATAAAATGTAATTTATTTGGACTGCTCTGCACAGGCCTCAGTGACATTGGCGCCATCACGAATCACATGACGGAGGACACTCACAATATAATGCAATTCTTTTGGATCGCTCACTATGCATGGGCAATACCATTCAAGGTTCGTACAAAAATCTAATTTACGAGCATCTTGTGTGCAACTCAATGTTTATTTATAACACTTGCAACCAGTTGTTGTTGTTGTTTTATACTTTAATCACACACTATAGATTTATCTTATGTAATTGCCAATGCATTTGATTTGTATTTTATTTGAGTAATTTCTTACAAAATGGTATGCAAATTTTATTTGTTTTTCGCATTTAAAATGTGCTGTTTAAGCAAACGTTGTGCAAATATTTGGGCCTGGCTATTAAATACGTTTAAACATAATTGTACTTAGCTTATGGCTAGCGATTTTTATGTTATTAAACAAACAAGTTTACGATTAAAATAAATACACCAGACAAATACACACACACATAAATACAGCTCTCCTCTTATACACACACACACACACACAAGTAGGCTTAATTTATGCGTATTGAATGTCGGTGTGTGTGTGCTTTTTGTATTTGTATGTGCGAAATACTGCATAATTAGCTATACGGCCGTATTTGCTCTGGTCAAGGATTCTATTCCAGTTGCAGCTAAAGTCCAGGCTTGAATTGATTTGTAAATGTTTGGGCGACTCGCATTCGAACCTTGCCCGTTTTAGGATTTGTGGCTGGTGGTGGTCAGGTCTGTGGCACTGTCAGGACAACAGATGCAATATAATTTACTAGTTTGTGTGCAGTCAAAATCCGATTTACAACATAGCCAACCAAATTCGCATAGCATAATGTTTATCGAGTTTAAAAATTAATTAGCATTTAAGTTGCAGATATTTGGTCATTGGATTGTGTAGAGGCATCTTTGCCTCTGTGCCGTAAGTTGTGCAAGAATAATATATCCTATAGTATACAGGAAGCTCTGAATTTATCGATTTAGGATTTAGTTTAATTCACCAATATTGTTGGCATAGAGGATTAGACCAAATACAAATCGTGAACAATATTAAATTTCTGGAGTAAAAATCATTTCTAAATCAAAGTCAAGAAACTTTTTTATTTCTTAATTAAATAAAGTGATTAATGTCAAAATGTCCGTATTATAAACTCATTCCACTTTTGATTCAGAATACTACTATTTGTAGTATTAAAAAATAAATAAATAAATAATAAAAAACCAAACTTTTTGTAATATTACCCAATGCTTACCATTTGTAGTTGCTAAACTATTTTAATTAAATAGTGACTTGAAAAATTAATAGTAATTGTGAAACAAGTATGAATCGATTTTTCTTAATATTCTTTTATATTTCATTCAGACTTATTTTATATTATGCAAACCTATTAACCTTTTACCAAGTGAATTCCTTCAAATTTGCACTTTCATTCTATGACCCTTTTTAATTTTAATTATAACTTTATAATTGGCTTAAGACCGTTCGTTAAAAATGGTAAAAAAATGCAAACAAATTATTTACCACCTGTCACTTTTTTTTGTTGCTAATTAAAAAGAAACCGTTTTTTAATTACGATTAATCACAGCATTAAGGATACGTTTATAGATAAACTTATATTGCAGTAAGTTGGAATATATTTTATATGTGTTGTTTTCACAAATCATTATGAATTGGCCAGCTGGTGGTGAAAGCAACAAAAAACCAGTTTATATGGCCGAATTAATTATTGTAGTAGCGGCTACTTTGATGCCAGATATGGCCATGATCAGGTTTGAAATTGGGGCAACTTTGCTGAGTTGCAATCTGTTAATTTATTTGCTATATTATTGAATGTTTGCACTTTTCATTACTGTCAACATTTGCCCAGTTTACACATCTTACATATTCTAATTCAATTTCTTGTGCACATTTATTGTGTATATTGTGTATTTACATATTTTATAAAATTATGTTGATTATCCGAAATAATTTACTCACAATAATATTATCTCAAAGCTGGCGCTGCACACAACCAACAATATGAACAGCCAATTGATATGGCCATGATTACATAATTTTGCACAAACAAATCATGTAAACACCGGAATCCCACATACTTATTTATTCATGTTGCCTTTGCAGATATCCCTGGTCATCTATCTGCTGTACCTGAAGCTGGGCATAAGTGCTGTGATTGGAGCCATTGTCTGTATTCTCATTATGACACCGTTGCAGTTTCTCATTGGCAGTGCCATGTCGAAGAATGCCGAAGTGATAGCGGTAAGTAACCCAACCAACAATGGCCAATTGTTGGGGGGGGGGGGGGGGGGGAGTGTATGTGGGGTTGATTGTTCAATTTAATTAGTACAAGAGAATGAATGAAATTAATTTAATTGTAAATGAAATGTACAACAATTTCTTGACGGGAATTGGCAGGATTGCATTGCATAACAATTTATTTGACTGGTTATTGTAGATTCTCGCATTGTGCTGGCCAAACGTAGGTTTACAGCATTATTTTGATGTTCGAAGTTTGGAATTTTGTTTTGGGTTTTAGTCCTTGAACATTTGACGAGTTGCTGTTAGCTCATTAAAAAGTTTATTGTTAACAGATTTGTGGTCAATTCAAAGTTATCGCTGGCTGGTAAATATTAAGTTAATTGAATTTGTGGTTGTGGTTTTTGCGGCATGTTTAGATTTTCTTCGTAAGTTTTTGGCCAACATTTAACAACTGTCTTGTAACTTGATGAATGCCAGACTTTTGTAATTTTGCGAAATTTGTTCAAGTAAACTAATTGGGTTAGGCAAATAATTACGAAGAAATTTTGAAGCATGCCTTTATTTTGCCTTTGATATGAATTCAACAATTACACATATATATAATATAATTAAAAACTCATTTTGGTACGGAGTATAATAACAATTTATTATTGATTTAGTATAAATATTAATATATGCAATTATAGTCTGAATTTTAATTTTTGCTGATTGTGAGTAATTGTTTATTTATTGCATCAAGTGCACATTTATAGTGCATTTAAGTTTGTTCTTTAATTTTTGCCACATAATTTAGATTAAATTCCCCCTAATAAACATAAAATGTTGCAATTAGCTAAAAAGCTATTGTAGGCTAATTAACAAATTAAATATTAATATCTTTTAATGAGGCATAACACTTAAATAATAATAATTATAAATTATTTAAAATGGTCTCTGTCTGACTCAACTAGAAATACACCGATGAGCGCTTGAAGAAGATACACGACACCCTGGTGGGCATTAAGATAATCAAGTTGAATGCCTGGGACGAGGTGTTCCTGCGAAAGATACAAGCTGCACGCAAAAAGGAGCTCAAATATCTCAATAAGGACGCCATGTACTGGACGTTAATGAGTAAGTGTTGCACAGATTAATAATGTATATATATATATATATATATATATATGTTCAGATGATTACTTAATCGAAAAGCAATTACTGTTTTATAGCCATTTTGACGCACATTTCGACGGTGTTGATTACATTTGTCACCTTAGCCGTATACATTTGCCTGCCGCAGGAGTCGCGACTCAATTTCGATGCCAGCCATCTGTTTGCGGCACTGGCTCTGTTTCAACAGTTAACCGTGCCACTGCTGATCTTTCCCATAACGGTGCCCATCATCATTGCGGCTCGAGCATCCACGCGCCGCCTCGAGCGATTTCTGCACGCGCCGGAGATTCAAAAGCAATTCGAGGGAATTCGCAATATGGCACGCATATTGAGTAAAAGCGACGCCTCCCTGGACATGTACGAGACGCAGGAGAAATCGAATATGACCCTGCGTACCGCACATGCCGAGAATAGGCTCAACGAACAGCGTCAGGCATTGCGTATACGCATTCCCGAGCAGCAGCCTCAGGCGCCAGCGTTGCCATCGCCAGCGCCATTAGCTCAATCGGAGCCGATTACACCGCTGCTGCAGAGCAGTGGGGAATCGACGGAGGACAAGTCACCGGCATCGTTTGCCCACGAGCTGGGTCACCACAAGCTCGTCCAGCAGCGTCGCGAACTATTGCGCAATACGCCGTATGTTGCAATACGACCGCCCAAACTGTTTGGTGTCACCAGCGAAAAATCGTTGGAGTTTTCAGTGTTACGGGCCAGGAGCACGGACAGCTGGCGTCGTGATTCCCTGCTTCTCAAAATGCCCGAAGACATTGCCGTCTCCATTAACGATGGCCTCTTCACCTGGCAAACGCAGTCGCAGCGACGCCTGCCCGACGTCCAGCTGCATGTGCCCGAAATGGCCATTCCCAAGGGCAAGCTGACCATCGTTGTGGGCAAGACCAACAGCGGAAAAACATCGCTGCTCTCGGCTCTGCTCATGGAAATGCCACTGCTGGCGGGCAATATGTTCTGGCACAAGTGAGTAAAAGTTTTAATTTTCATCTTGATTTTTAAGTGATTTTTATAATTTTGCATTGGGGGTTTTATGTGCGATATTTTTAGGCAGTACAGGTGCACAAGAGTGGAAAAGTCTTCTTTTGCACTATATATATTAATAATTGAGTCAATATATATGCCTTAATTTTATAATTATGAAAACAGACTCCCATCCCACCAAACCCACTTGAGCCAAGTTTGGGTCATGATGAACCCCTTCTGCTTTCACTCACATCCATATTCTAAATCAGTAAAAGAAGCGCGGTTTTCCATCAATTGGTTGAATTGGAATTGGATGAACATGGAAAGCTGATTTAGTAGGAGAGTTCCGATATACTTGTGAAGTCTACGGACAATGACACCGAAAGCGTTGCACAAATTTAACTTCCTCTTCATCACTGCAGAATAATTCACATTTATAGATACAATTTTAGAAATTGATCCGATATGTATACAAAATATACAAATATTACATAATCAAAATCATTTAAATTAATATTACTGCAAATGAAAAAAATTATTTCAAATTATGTACTTGGAAAATGGATCATGTAAATATAGCTTGAGCTGAGTTTATTTATATTTTATATGCATAAAATTGAAGTTGCATTAATGCAAATTGTATTTTGTAATAACCTAAAATCAAAGTGTGTACAAAGAAAAAAGCGTTAAAGCGCCAAAGAGAGTAGTTTATGGCTGGTTGACATGTCAGTTAGCCAATAAATTTTGGCAGTAACCAAGCCATTTAATATACATATGTATACATGTGTGTACGTATGTAAAGTGCTTGCTTTTTTGCATATAAAACGCATATTATGGCAATGCATTTCAATGACAGCCAAAAAGTAGGCAATTCACTTGGCGCGGAATTACAGAAAATACGAGAAACTTGTGAATTGAAATGTAACACACAAACACACTCGCACACTCACACACACTCAAACACACACATACACACACTGCATGCCTGATGGTAAAATAAAATTTATTGAAGACGCTTTCGCTGCGATACAGAGTAAGACATATAGGGGCGTTTGGGGCATAGGATTCTGACTGTGGGTGTGACTGTGGCAGGTGTGGGGGTGGTGAACGTGTACAAACTGGATAAAAGGGGTAACACAAGACGCGCAACGCTTATTGCTGCATTTTATTTATGGCCCAGCAGAAGGCCAAGAAAACTTGCAAGTGCCGCTTTGTGTGCTTTACCAAATTGGCAGCCCAAACGCTAAAAAAAAAGTGTAAGTCAAAAACGGAATATTCACACACAAACAGTTGGAAAACTTTAATTAAATGTAGCAGAGTGTGAAAAGGGTTTCAGCTTGTATTTGTGTGTGTATGAGTGTGTGTGTGTATGTGTGTGAATTTTCACCTTCAGCCACACGTGCTAAATATCCAGTTCGCTCCCCACATTTATTGTTGATTCAAACTAAAACTAATTTGAGTGCTGTTTAAGTTTGATATGACCTTGAAACTAGATTCTACTACGCCGAGCTGCGGGCGATCGCATAGAAGAATATAATGAATAGTAGTAGTAGTAGTAGTAACCGAAGTCAGTTAGTTAATTAATTCGAGCGCAGCACAGAAATTATGCAATTAAATGCCAACAAATGTGCAAACAAACTGAGGGCAACTAACCTTTGTGGTGGGTGGCTGCCCGGCTGCCCGGCTACCCGGCTGCCTGCTGTTGACTCACCTCAAAATGGCACATAAATAATTTAAATATTTACATGGGGGCGCGTCAGTGCTGCCAGGACTCTGGCTGTTGTCCTTGTCCTGTTCAGCTGGCTTGCGGGCACACAAAAACAAAACGTGCGTAATCTGACACAGCAACAGCTGAACGGTAAATGAGCAACGTGCTCCGCAACAGAACCACAAAAAATAACAAAATTAAATGGCAAATGGCAAATGGCAAACTAACTGTAAAGTTATACTGAAAAAATATTTGGTAAAACAAGAATAATCAGTTATGCAATTAACTTAAACTATATTTGCATTGCATTTTACTAGATTTTCTATGCTATCAATTTAGATTTTGGATAGAAATATTTTAGTTTTAGATAAGTAGCAATTTTGTGCATTTAGATTAAAGCGCTAATTTAGTAAAATATTTAACTTAATCTATATAAACATAACTTTTTACTAGAATTTTTTTGGCTATTAATTGATTTATTTATTTTTTTTTTATATTTATATTGCTTTATTCGAAATTTAAATTATTGAATGTATTTTTATTTTACAACAAACATGTTTTGACTACAAATTTAAGCGCAGTTTGTTTCGTAAAATGCTTAATTATTATTATTAATTAAGTCAAATGCAAATCCTACTTGATTTCCATTAAGGAATGCCAATTCGAAGTGCTTCAGCTTCAGCTTAAAAGGACGCACCTCAAATGTGATATTTAACTTCTAATTGGTGTATAAGTTAATAAGGGGTTTATAGTGCTAAGCAGCAAACATTAATTATGCCAGACAATATGGGTAATACCAGCAACGTTAATTTACTAGTCTGTTGCACATAAAGAGCTTGGAACAGAGGTATTCACAAAGACATTCGGAAGCAACATGGCGTAGCACGCAACTAGCAGCTCGCAACTCGCAACTCGCAGCTCGCAAATCGCATCTCGCAACTCGCAGCTCGCATCTTGCAACTCGCATCTTGCAACTCGCATCACGCATACGCACCGTTAAGCAAACTTAAATGAATTGTGCATTGTGCAGGGGCTAAAAGGTATTTGTTGCAGTTGTCGAGCAAATTTAAAGGCAAAGTAAGACTGCGAACTGTGTGCTGAGAGACAATTGCGACAGTCATCCATCAGTCGTCGCCAGTGGCATGCATCTTGTGGCAGTTAAGGCCAGACCAAACAACTTTTAGCTGTAATCACAATTTCGCTCTTAATGTGGACAGAGAAAAACGCACAAATTATATGAAGCCACTGCCACTGCCGTTGCAGTTGCAATTGCAGTTGCAGTTGCAGTCGCCGACACAGTCATTCAACATATTTGTGGAGTCGTTTCCAGGCACAGCACGTGATGCAGTAATTTATCACAAAATGTCTGTATATGTTAATTTTATTGCGCATAAAATAAACGAAGAGTACGAAACGGCAACACACGCCCACTTTGGTTACGCCTCCTTTGCTCGCCCCCTGTAACAAAGTGCTTGTACAATCTGAAGGCGTGGCGGCCATATAAAAATGCATTTAACAAGCAGAAATCGCACAGCACAGCAGGCACAGCGAGAGAGGAGAGTGCAGCCTCTTTGCCAGGATTCGCCTTTGCCTTGGCAAACGCAAAATGTGCAATAATTTCAATTACAGTAATAAATGTCTGTGTTGTTCAGCTGTGTGTGTGTGTGTGTGTTTGTGTGTCTCTTACCCTCTCTGCCTCCCTGTCAGTTTTGTGCCTTTTCCTTTTGGCTAGCGAAATTTATTGTACGACTGCACATGTATATATAGTGGTATGAATTGCAGGGGTCTCGTGAACTTAACGATTGTTAAGTGTGAGCGGTTTTGTGATTTTCAGCTGCCTCACACGAAACGACAAAGTGAGCATACGGACTTGCCACAAGAGGCAACGGCAAGGGGCAACAGCATCTTCTAAAGGGGAATGCCTAACCACATTGCGTTCTAGTCAGTTCCGCTTGATATGAGGTGTAAAGTGTGATTTAATGTGCAAGTGTATGTATATATGTATGTATATATATGTGTGTGCGGTTGGCTTAAACGGGTCAACGGGGCGCACACGTAATGTGAGTTACGTGCCGCGTTAAGCAGCTGCTGCAAGCAAATTCATTAAGTTTAGCAGCATTCACTTGAAATTATTTGACAAGGCTGCACCTCAATCTTAATAGACTGTTCATAATTTACTCCCTTGTAAAACGTAAAATGCTATAAATCTTAGTATTTTAAACAAATTTTATTTAAAAAAAAATAAATTAAAGCCTTTTTTAAATGATGTTTTCAAATCAGAAACCTGATTGTTTTTTTTTATCATTTGAAATTAAATTATAACATTAAACATCAGCTAATGTGGCTAATTAAAAGTCAAGCCTAAAAAAATAGATAAAATAAAAAACATTAAGCACTTAAATACTAATTGCATTAGCAACTTTTTTAATATGTAATACATTTTTTGAATTACAAATTTTTTACACTCAGCTAAAATATAGTTTATAAATATATTTTTTCTATATATCAATGTATTAATAAAATCGCAAAAATATTGGCTATAAATATATTTTTTCTATATATCAAAGTATTAATAAAATCGTGAACGTCTCCCACGATATGTTCGAATTATTCGATTTAATTTCGGCTGCAATTTCTGAAACTACTTTAAAAAGCAGTCGATTTGGACTTTAATATGAATTAATTCGAATTATGGTTTAAGTAAATTTAATAATTGTAAATTAAATTATCTAATATTGACCAGAACCGCACCACAAATGGGAGAACCGCTGTGTGAAGCACTTGATGTGATTTGACATATTACAGGATCTTCCCGTGCTTGTGGTTTAATAATTTTGTGGCAGCCAATAAGAACCAATCATCTTATCTGCAATTCACTGCGAGTTACTTAATTATGCCACAAGTATGTGTGTTTGTCTATGTGTGTGAGTGTGTGTATTTTTGGGGCTTATGCGCTTGTCGACCAAACACTGTGAAAGTTATCATATAAGCGGCTTAACTAAATTGCAGCTAATTAATTGAAGTCACCCGCATTTGCAATAATTAGTGATGTCATGTGAAACCAAAAGCCTACACATGTCCGCGTAAATATGTATATATATATCTATATATCTATATGTGTATTTATGTATTTTCCGGCATAACGATTGTTGGCTTGATTAACGATCAAAGTTGGTAGCTTAAGAGCTATTTAGATAAAATGTTGTTTACGCGCACTACAGAAACTTATTAGATACTAGTTCACATTAGGCCAAATAGGTTTCTCATCTCAACCTAATAAATTTAAAGGCACTTGAACTAGTTCAGGAGCAGCGTAATATGTGTTGTTGTTGAACTAGTTCACCATATGCCCAATTGCATTTTTACCTTATTTATTTTACTAATCAGTTATCAGCAAAACGAGCTTAGTTTGATTCTAATGAAACGAATTAGCAGCAAAAATGTTTTGGATTAATTCTTATAAAACATTATTTTGATATATTGTTAATTTAATAACCGTCCAGTTTTTAGCGCTTAACAAAAAATTATAAAATTGCAAAAATACTTTATGTTAAATCGAACTAAATTAATATCATAATTAATATAATAAAGAATCTAATATAGGGTTTTAATAAATTTTTTTTTAATAATAAGTATTTCACAGGAAAATTAAGAGGAATTCTGAGTTATATTCGTAAATATTTTATATCTGTTTTTGATTATTATTATTACCTATGTAACTTTTATAAAAGTGAGTTTTAGTTACTATTTGGCTTAACAATAAGCTCAAGCTTGTAGTAAGTATTCTATAAGCAGAAAATATCTTCTAAGACTAGGTCAAAATGGGGACATGTATAAAAATAATTTGATGAACTGGTTCGAAAAAAGTGTATTTTTTTTTTTATAGAAATTTAATAATAAGCATGGACTTTTTTTTTTTTCTACACAGAAACTGCACCATCTCGTATGTGCCACAGTGTCCGTGGCTGTTGAATGACACTATACGGGAGAATATATTGTTCGGTGAGTCCTTTCGGCCCAAGCGTTACGATTTTGTGCTGGATGCGTGCGCTTTGAGACCGGATATTGAACTGATGCCCACCGCCGATTTTACGATAATCGGTGAGCGGGGCATCAATTTGTCGGGCGGACAGCGGCAGCGGATTGCCATAGCACGTGCAATTTATTCATCAGCTAACGTGGTCATAATGGTGAGTAAGTAAACGCCAAGGACAAGGACAAGTCGAAACAATCTGTGCTGTAGTCGGATTTAACTGCAAGCCAATCCGACGCCTCAATGCACTTTATGCGAATGCATCCGATTATTTTTGATACTCGTAAAGTTTCAACTTCAAATTTTGCCATAAAAAGTCGACACTTAGTTAGTAAACAAGTAGCTGGGTAAACAAGTAGCTGGATAAACAAGTTTTATGACCATGTTGTGAGGCTCGTCATAAAATATTAAAGCTTTTCTTTTTTTTATTCTTACTTTTTCTAAACGAAACGAAAACTTTTTGTAGTATTCAGTACTATCAAAAACTATTGACTATTCAACTAAAACTAAACTTGCTTTTTTATGGAAAACAATATAAAAATTTAGTTCTTTTAATGCAATTAGGAGATTACGTTTTTATACCAGATGTTAAAAGAAACTAAATACATTTTGGCATCATTATTAAGATAGTCTCAGAAGTTCTTTAATAATTATATTCAATATATATATACACTTGAAGCAGAAATTTATTTAGACCATCTGCTATAGTGTTAAAGCACAATTGTCTTATTTGCCGGGGGTTAATCAAAACAAATGTTCGCACTTCCAAACGACGAGGTGTAAAATTAAATAACTTTAATTAATGTATACAATTCATAACACGATGAGTTGAAAAGGGAAATGAATTTATTATTGGAAGTCTTCAATGGTGAAATGTAAAGTAAACTCATTGTATAAATTACAATAATTTTATTGTGGCACATTCTCGTTGATTCTTGTCATCTGTGAAAGTAATTAAATATTTTCTAGGACGATCCGCTGTCATCGCTGGACAATGAGGTGGCCAGCCATGTCTTTGGGCAATGTGTGCGTCAAATGCTTTTGAAGTCGAATCGCACCATCATTCTGGTGACACAGCAATTACAGTTGATCAAGGAGGCGGATTATGTAAGTGTCTCTGTCAAAAATTGTGCCATTCCCTTTTGGTCAGACATCATTTCACATTCAAATATCTCAGCACTGACAAACTGTTCAGTTCAGTTCAGTCCAGTTCAGTTTTCATTGGAGTTTCGTTTCCTCGAAAATTGGAATGTGATGGCTTCTCTTCTGTCTTTGGTTGTGCACTCTTTGCTTGCTTTTGGGCTTTTTTTTTTTACCAACATCCGTTTGTTACTTTGCGCTCCAAATGCCGGGGCCATTTATCGCCTTTTGGCCATAAATGCAATTGCCTGGAAGGACCATTTGTTGCCGGACTGCTGGCTCACCCTCCACTCCACATCACACAATTTCTACTCTTCCACCCATTTCTGCACTCACACATTTTCACAATTATTCGAGTAGCACCATTTACTGCAAAGACGCATAAGGAAAAAACAGCAGATGGAAAAAAAATTCAAATTTAAATTTGGAAATTGAATTAATGCCTTTTGTGCTGCACCTCTTTTCTTTAGTTGTTTTGACTATTTCTTTTTGCATATAGGCCGCAAGCCAAATTAAATTGCTTAAATAGGATATTTCCGAGCAAAGTTTTAAGAGAAAACCATTTTCGTACACACATAAACCATACCATTATCCTTTTAGGACCGTTTAAATAATTCAAATTAAAAAGGGATGCATTAGCAAATAATTTAGCTAATATTATTTTAAATAAATAAAATCAATTATTAATCAAACATTGCCTATGCAATTACTGCTGTTTCATGCGACGACGAATGGTCCTGAAAGTATTTAAAAATCGCTTGAAAATAGTTGATTAACTTAACGGATTAATTATGTCAATTTTATTCGCGTTTAGTCCTTGTTTACAGGTTACTTTTTAGTCGTTCAATTCTTAATCTAAGATGCTTACTTAGATGCTGTTAAGTTTTTTTCTGTGTATTCATTTTCTTTCGTTACATTTTCGTTTCATTCGTGTGACCTTTCAGTTAATTGTGATGAAAGATGGAAAGCTGCAGGCTTGCGGCAGTTATAAGGATATTGAGCTAAAGCAGCCGCAAATAATCGCCAAATGGAACTCAATAATTGCTAAGGCAAATGCAAACACAAAGGACCAACAACAAAAGTGAGTATGACAGAGAGTCCTTGAGAAGATGTATTTTTTCTTAAGGTGGCTGCAGATTATAATACGACTGACTGACTCATTTTCAAAGACTTATCTTTTTGTAAGGCGCAGAGTGAAAGAATCCTTTTCACATTACCTACGACGCACATCGATTTAATTTTTTTCCTTCGATTTGGGCCACATTTTTTGTGCGAGTCTTTGAATGCCATTAAAGTTAACTTACGACAAAGCAACTTTTTAAAAGTTCGAATTTTGTTAGCAAAGAAATTTCGTAAAGAGCTGAGCAATTTTTATTATTTTTTTTATTATCAGAATCAGCAGCTTAGATTTTTCCAAAACTAAATTCGTATGCGTTTTCTAATTGGCAATTAAAGTTAAATTTAATTTTAGTCGTGTTATCGACATGCAAAATACAAATTGTAATAGCAATATTAGTTTAAAATTTTTTACTGAATATGGTGATTATGTTATTATTGTTGAAGGTGCTTTATATACACAAGAAGCACTTTATTATTATGAAATAAAATTAACCAATATGCATTGACCAAATATAATTACTTAATGGCATATTAAATAATGTTATTCAATTAATTATTCGTATTTTTCATATGCCAACATATTTATTTTTCTGGTTGCACTTCTCGAGTGGAGAATAAATCTCAACATGGAAAATGTTTGCATTCGATTATTATTTACTCAGCTTGTTTCTCCGCCTGCGAATGCTATAATAAATATTGTTTTTATTTTTCCTCTTCTGTTTGAAGTACTGCGGAGCGCACGGCTCGGGAACGATGGAAACTATTTAAGAATGTCAGCAAACTAGGATTGCAGCGTTCAATTTCGGTTACCTCGGAGGCAGGTGGCTCGGAGCTGGATTCCGTTTGCGGAGATGGCAGCATCTCAGCATCATTTAGCAATGCCCTTAACAATCCTGTTGAGGAGGATGATGAGGATGATGAGCTGCCATCGGTAAGTTGAATATTCATTACATGTACTTTAAATAATCTTTGAATAATTAAGTCTATAATTACGTAACTCATGCATTTTATTTATTCTTCAAGATGTTTGTTCTGTTAAAAAAACAGTACACAAAAATTAATTCTGTTTAAATTTAATTTATTTGGATTTATTTATTTAAATGTTGTACTAAAACTTATACTATTTATTAATTAAATTAATCCCTGTTTTTCTCCATTAGTCCCTCTCGCTGACCAGTGGCATCGGTTTGCAGTCGTCAGGCAGCTTTCATCAGCAGCGCCATCGTGGTAGTGTCTACGGCTCCCGCCATCTGATCTACGATGTGCCACTGCCCATTGATGAGTGCCAGGCTGATGATGTCATAATGCGACCGCGTCGACGCTCCGGGCGTAGCAACAGCACCAGATCGAGGAACTCGTGGCATCGCCTAAGCGGTCTGAGCACAACCACATCCACCTCAAGCACGAACAGTGGAGATTTTTTGCGTCGCAGCGTAATGACCGCCAGTTGCAGCAGTTATGCGGAGAGCATTTTGGATGGCGTTGATTCAAGTACAGGTGAAAGAGTGATGCCACCGCCCGATTGTTGCGAACGAGCGCAATCATGGCAGCCGACACAGAAACTGCATCATCCGCCCGTAACACGAAATGCCTCATCGCCGCCGGCCTTGGAGGCGGCAGTGGCTGTGCCAGCAACTGAGGAAGCGGTGGCAACCAGTCGCGGCAGCTTTCAGCAGTTCCTGAGACGCATGTCCATGCGTCGTTCTAACAAACCCAAACTGCATCATAGACCACTCAGCGCAGCCAACTCAATTAGGTAATTACCAAATTATTATTAATTAGTTGGGACTCAATCAAATAAAGCTCAATCAGAATAGATCACTTTACTCCTAAGCGGATATTGCTGGCAATAAAAAATATTATCTAAGTTTAATAACAAGTCACAACAAAATGCTTGATGCGTAACGAATCCTTATCCCTTTCCAGGAGCATCTCGGAGGAGTCCAGCGCCGCTGCTCTGTTGCCAACAGTTGAGCCAAGTTCAGTGCCTTCATCGTCTGTTGTTGACATATCCAATCCGCAACCAGCAACAAATTCACAAACAACTTTGGATTTAGAATTGAAAGGGAAGATGCAAGCTGAAGTTGCAACTCCCACATCCGATCCGGCTGCCGCTCCTGCTCCTCTACAGATACCAGTGAAGCGTAAGTTATGCAGCTGGCATGTTGTAACTAGTAGACTGGTAGTTGCCTAGTTGCCAAGCGGTTTAAGTTAGTCCTTGCCTGCTCCTTGTCTGCATTTGCAACATTTGTATGCAACGAAAGTTGCTCTGCGCCATATGGGTCAACTTAATCGATGGCAGACTGTGCGTATACGTGATTTTCACTTTAAATAACTTTCAACTGTCGTTTTGCTGTGCAGTTTGTTGTTATTAAATATTGGCATATTTGGCAATTTAAAATTACATTCTTTCAGCTACGAAATCTTACCATTTCAGTCTGCTTGAATTCCGTACATTTTTTAACTTTCCCTTTGAGCCCAAAAGCAAGTCAAGGACCCTTAAGGTCAGTTGGAAAATAAGACTTTCTTTTGAGAGTGTGAAATCTCCTTGACAAGTCTTAATCAATTTTTTATCAAATAGCTTCAGCTAAGTGCTCTTTTTTATTTGAAGTCCACTTGAATTGACCAATGGTAAAGGAATAAATAAACGATAAAAAGGAATCTGAGAACTATTTTGCATTTGGGGTAATTAAAAAGTATCTTCAACGAGTTCAATTTATCCGACTATCAATAACCGTTTGGAAATGTGCAAAAGAGTTTACAATTAACGTTGAATGCGAAAACTTTACAAACTGTTTTTGGCGTTGGGTGTAAGTCGTAATGAATATTGATTAGATGGAATTTATTTGGCGTCAGCCAAGACTGCACAGCAGATGCAGCAACATGTTGCAAACAATATATTGCCATATTTATAAGAATATCCACATACAATTGGTGGAAGCCGCCGTTCCCGCGATATATATATGTTGGTAAGAAAACTTAAATCAAGTTTGATTTTAAAAGTTTTTGGCTCCCAGCGGTGAGTCAAAGAGACAACGCTGTGTCCTGAGTCCTGAGTTCGCCACCCAAGTTGAGCAGGGCAAGAAACTTTTACTTAACTTAATGCATTGATCTATCTACTCGCTGTCAATATTGGGCTGACAACTTGCCAAGTTGGCCAAGTTGGCTTCGGCCTGCAGCGGAAACTTTCAATTTAATCAGATGCTCAACTGTCACAGATATCGTCGCGATTTCGACCTTTTGGAAATTGCAATGAAAATTGTTTGCACTTCAGCACTTGAAACGGATTTAATCTTTTGATTTTTTACAAACAATCAATAAAAGTTAATTTTTAAAATATAGAAAAATATACAAAATATATTCATCGCACCTATGCTCATTCAATTAGAAAATTCTCAAAAAAAGGATAATTTTTCTTTAATTTCATTTTTCTGCAATGTCAGCTGGTATCATTTATATTTCAAAAGTCTTTTTGTTTTGCGTCTGACATTTTGTAACCAAAATCAGCATTTATTTTCAATTAGTAATTTTCATATTTGAAAACATATTCGGGTTAAAAAATTGTATATGTGACACATGTAGGACAATGTTTATTGCAAACATGTTGCATATTGCAATAAAGTTGCAATGGAAATATACAATAAATAAAAATTGAATAAATACAGATAGCACAGAATAATAAAAATATATATTTTTTTGATGACAAGGGCGTGCGTGATAGTTGTTCTGTGTACGAATATTGAATTGAAATTTTATTGAAAGAAGCATCAGCAAAGAAGCACATTGAAATCCTGACAGGTGTCGAAGAACCGAATTTTTGTGCTGGCAATTCATACAAATATAGCACAATATTTATTTTACAACAAGCAAATATGTTTCTTTTATATATACGCGTAACCTATATGGTTACATATATATAAAAATATGTCGACATTGACCCTCATAAAAAAAATCATTCGTCGAGTGAGGCATATTTTATATAGTGGAATGAAGAAGCTATTCAAATTCTGAGTTTATACTAAAATGCGAAATATTCACGGTTGTTAATTAATTAATTTAAATGAACTTCTGTGTTCGTAATAAAAAATATGATCAGCCTTAAATTAATTTTTAAACTAATTGTTCAAATTTATATTTACGTTGACATGTAAAAGAAATCGAGAAAAAATTTGAGAAAGTGTTTTAATTGTTTTAAGAATTGTGCACTAGAAAGTTAACCGATTTATATTTAATATATTTATTTAATTCACCACTAAACATTTTGTTCTTTAGCACAAGTCTTGTAGATTTTTGTGCACATTTTAAGCATTATTTTTTTTGTATCTTATAGAGGTTAAAATTGACTCCAATGCATTGCCAATAAATGGTAACAATAACAATGGTCAAAATGCGGACCAGCCCAATAACAACAACGATGCTGGACATGGCGTGGATGACGTTGACGTGTCAGACGTGTCGATGCGACAACAATTGGAGCAAGAGGGTCAGCAGCAGGAACAGGAGCAAGTGCTGGATCAGGACCGTCAACGGGCAGGTGCAATGCCAACGACGGATGTGGAACGCAAATATGGCCAAATATCGCATCACATATATCTGCTGTACCTGCACGCCTCGGGTTGGCCCATAATCATTGTCTTTTTTATCACCGCACTAATTTGGCAATGTTTGCGTGTCTACACGGACGTTTGGCTGCAACATTGGAGCGACCACGTCGCACTGAATGTGGAACATCGGGAGAGGCAGCTGCACAGCACAGACATGGACATGGACCAGGACATCGATATGGATATGGATATGGATATGGGCATGGATATGGACAGCCACGAAGTCACGTACTATTTTCGGATGTACGCAACAATATCGTGTGTTTGCATTATAATGGCCATGATATCAACACCGGCCGGACAATGGGCCGGCTGTAATGCGCGTCGTAATTTGCACGATAAACTGTTGCAAACGATTTTGCATAAAACTTTGCATTTTTTTCAAGTGACACCGCTCGGACGTATTGTGAATCGTTTCAGCAACGATATGGCGATCATTGATAAGGTAAGATTTGTTATTGCTATTGTTTCGCTTGCTATTGTTGTTGTTGTTGTTGTTTATTCCTATCAATACATATATACATACATACATATATACATATATATACATATATGCCTGCATAATTTTCGTTTAGCTTTTTGTATTGTGCGGCATAAAATATGAGCATATTGCCTGCCGCTGCTGTTGTTGTTGTTGTTGTTGTTGTTGTTGCTCTGCTTTAGATATCCCGCTGATAAGCACGCATTATGCACACGCCTGTGTGTGTGCGTGTGTGTATGTGTGCGTGTGTGCGCGTGTGTAATATATGAGTTTGTTGACGCCATTTTTAGGGCTGCTTTCATTATAGTTTTTTTTCACACACTTTGACACTTTTACATACAAATTTACTAAGCTCTCTGCGATGTGGCTGTGTGTGTGTGTGTGTGTGTGTGTTGTGTCCTTTTGGCTTGATTGAACTGACAATGTTGACTGATTTTCGATGCAGTGAATGTGTACACATGTCTTCTTAATAAACTGATTCCCATTTATCACATTATTCTACTGAAGCAGAATCATTCTCAACTAAAGCATCTAATTACAATCCTTAATTTATTCATTGTTTAATATTACATTGAAACTTATTTTTTCGAGAGTAATAAATTTGTAAAATAAGCGGTGATTTTTAAAAAACCATCGATTTTTGACAATATTTTAAACTTGACTTTAACGCTACATTTAATGTTTAAAACGCGATTCTAGCGCCATATACCTATTTTGATATTAAACCCTCAAAAGCGCTTTTAGGGCTGATCAAAAGTGATAAGTGTCCAATATCATAATTTTTTAAAAGTAATTTTGACAAGATATATTGTGTAATTTAAAAATTAAAACGCTGTACTGGATCGTAATTCATATCATATTCTAAAGATTCATAATATTGTATTTATTTATATAATTATGCTTTTCTGGCTCGATAATCCATGTCAACAAATAAAGCATTTTTCTAAAATCAACTAATTTTCTAATTCACAAATGTTGTATAAATAAACACATTTAGTGAATATTTTAATCAGTTATCAGTATTTGTTTTTAAATAAAAACACAGAATTTTAAGCCTATTTGCATAAACTTATATTATGAATAGTGATATTAATAAATATAATGCGAATTTTCAATTTTGGCTGGCATTTTGTAGTAATCCGTTTTGAAACAAATGAGCACCTTTAATTTGTGTGTGTGTGGGTGTGTGTGTGTGTGTGTGTGTGTGTTTGTGTGTGTGTGTGTGTGTGTAGCAAATAAATCCTCATGCACTGTACGCTGCCAAAGTGGTCTGGCACTGTGTAAAATCGGAGCCGGCCTGCAAACCATATTTGATTATGAAACATGGCTGGGAAAGCGTTGGTGGCACACATTTGTCGAAACGTGAGTCGGTCGGTATACGGATTCAATGGCAATTACAGCAGCCTGCTTATTGTATGGAGACGTGTGTATGTGCTCATTTGTGGCCAGGAGAGGGCGCCTGTGGCATGCACAAATTTAGTCATTTGTCAATTCGTGTTGCAAACGAGCAAATGTCATTTGAAAAGGGCGGCCAAAAAAGCCACAGAACCTAGCTGACAACCTGCCATATGCCTCATCCTAGCTACATATATGTGTAACATATTTACATACCTACACTCGAAAAAAGAAACACACTTATAAATTAAGGCGATTATTTTCTGCCTTTTGTTATAACCTAAAATTAAAAAAAAAACCTGCTCATTTTAATAAATGTTTTTTTTATATAATTTTAGATATATTTTTGAGTTACATATTTTTTTGAGTGTACTTGCCACCGTTTGCTACCTATATTTAAGCTACATATATATATTTTCATTTACAGAAAATAGCTGCAACCAGTCAACGCTTGCTGCAGTTCTCGCTGCTCTGCCTGTGCGCCATATTGATAAATGTGAGCATCACGCCCTGGTTTCTGGCCCTCACCCTGCCCATCTGCTGTGCCTATTATGCCATACAGAAGTTCTACAGGTGTTCGGCGCGGTAAGTGATGATTTCTTGTTCCGCATAATAATGCTGACAAAGCGACTTTCATAATTCTTCTCTTAAATATAACAAATATGCATGAGCTGTTTTCATCGAGTTAACATTTTTTTTTCCTTCTTTTTCCTTATTTTTTTTTTGTGGGCGTGGAAATTGCTTAGAAAGTTGTGGAGAGCCAGTGGGTCGTATGATTGCTGTCAACGTTTTGCAGTCCGAAAGTTTTTGGCCATAAGCACTTAAACTTGGCCATAACTACGTATCGCTCGAGCATAGTCAACAGAAACAAAAGATTCTTGCAATTCATATTGTGGCATTGCTACTTGCAGCTGCCTCTTGCGTCTCCTTGTCTGGGTTTAAGTGTCATTGTTGTTCTTGAAATAGTGAGAGTGGCACTATTAACAGATTTCTATCCGGGCAATTGTTTCATTTACTAATTCAAGCATATTTTGTGCAAACCCAGCAATGCTGTCAAAGGACTTTGCCACAATTCTTGTGGTCATTGTTATTTGTTACATCAGACAATGCCAAATATTGATGAAAATATTTAAAGAGTTTTGCAGTTTTTGCAATTTAATTGTTTAGTAAGAATATGATATTTAAATTGGCATTGCTGTGTTTATTTTGAGACCTTAAATTAAATTTGCTTCCAATAAGAGAGAATACTTTTAATATTTTTGTTATTAATATACATATATATTTTAATTGGTTAATTTAAAACGAATTCAACTTTATTATTATCTTAAATATAATCTCTTAAAACTTAAACGTGCCTTAACTGCTTCAAGTAAAACGAACAGAGAAGAGATTTAGTTAAGTTTACCTTGAAGATACATTCACAATATGTTTGGAAATATTTGAATGCAACAATATTTTGCTACATAATAATAAAACCGACATAAAGTACTTGCCAGAATAACACAAAGCTATATTTCGCATTAATTGTAGCATAATAAGCTGCTTAAATGTTCATGTAAGCAAAATTAACACAAATTAAAATAAGCTACATTATATAAGCTATATATATATATATTACTTTACACACAACCTAAGCACTTACTTGTGTATGGCAAATAATGCAGAATTTCATCATCATCAAAGCCAAAACATTTCAAGTGCACCACACAAATGAAGCAGTTTGCGGTGCTCAAAATGCAATCTAAATGCCATTTCCAGTGGCACTCAACGCCTCAATCAATGAAATTTGTCGAAATTTGTATATTTTCAGTGAACTGCAACGCATTGAGAATTCAACAAATTCACCTATGATATCGCATCTATCGGAGACAATACAGGGTGTGACCACAATACGTGCTTACAATCAGCAGGCCCGTTTCACAGAGATACTTTTCAAGCGTCTTGAGGCAAACACAATTGCATTTACCATACTGAATACGAGTAATCGCTGGCTGGGCATATCATTGGTAAGTCTTCAAAGTCCGGCATTCCTTTGCCGTACATAATTCACACACACTCTACACACACTCCACTCCCCATACAAGTCAATATGGCATCTTTGCATATTTGATTTCTGTAAATTTTGCTTGTGTGCATTTCAATTTAACTGACATTTAATGTTAGCTGTGTGGTCTCAGCAAATACAGTTATATATATATATATATATATAGTAGTTTAGTATTTCGATATCAGATATTTTACATCTTGTTTTGCTAGTGCAATTGTTGGGCCTCATCCAGGGAGCAGTCCGCCTGGCTGCTTGTGCAGACCTTGTCTGCTTTGGATCTTAAGTGTCCATTGATTGTGCTCAAGTTGGGTGCACTTTATGTTGTGTTGACATCAACATTCGCATTGAGTTGGCTTGCTTTATTGCCTGTATTGACATAATACATATAATTATATATATATGGAATCTATGTTCTTGGCAAAGGGACTTATGAATACCCCAAGCTGTAAGTAGTACTTAAATTAATACAGGTTCATGCTTGTTGGTGTGGCAAGGTTATGCCTTGAAATAATTGAAATGTCAAATAACACGACTTAATTAAAAGACCGTCGGAAACAAATTAGCAAACTATAATGTTTATTTATTGTAAATAGTTCAGCAAAACTGTAAGAGGCAAATAAATAGTTATTAATAATAAAAGAATCCATATAAAAAGGTGCCAAACTGGTTTTATTAACATAAAGTTTTCTGTTGAAAACAGTCGTAAGAGTTACTAGTATTATTTTAAAGAAAAGTTGAGTTTTAAGCGTATTTCATATTTTTAAAACAATATCAACGAAAAAACATTTTACTTTTTCTGCTTTAGCTACAAATATAAATAGCAACTATAAATATTTTTCTCTTTTTTTTTGCTATAGCTACAACTAAAGATAGCAACTATAGATATTTTTCTCCAACTACTGCTATTGCTATTGAAAAGGATAAAGCAAAGCAAAGAAAACTAATATTCATTTTAGTTATTTGCTTTTGACTCTTTTATTGCTCTGTAAAGTAGCAGTAGCAATAGCAAAACGAAAAACTACAAAATAGCGCAGCAATTCTAATCAACACGCAACTGGCCCATCCCAGTTCCACAGATTATTATGTGGGTTCCACTGTCTTCAATTAAAATTCACAATTGATAATTTACAAAACAAATTGCTTTAATTAATACTTATTCCGCTTAAGCTGGACTTCCGACAGACATGTCCATTGACTATTATTTTGTAATTAGCGAACAAATTGGTTGTGCAAATCTGCACACTATGCAAACTGACAACCCACTTTAAATTAAAGTGGCCCACATGCACCCAGATACGCACACTACACACACACACGCACACGCACACGCACACTTGTGTACCCCCATAAGCCGAGCAAAGTCAAAACTGTGGAGCAACAAATGCAACAGCTTACACATCCATACACATCCATCCATATGAGGGCAATCAAGGCAGCGACAGCCTCAGTTCCGCAGAGGATGCAAACAAAAACTTTTCAATTGTGGTTTGACAGTTGCCCCGTAAAACTTTCATTAAGATGAAAGAGAGAAGAAAGTTTTTTTTTCCGCTCTTGGGCAGCACGCGGGGTGCGCGTTAAGGGCATCCGTTTAGAGGACCACAAAAAGATGAATAAGAGCACAAAAAAAAAACCGAGACGCACGCGCACGTGGGCTGATTAAAAAGTCATGTGGAAAGAATCTTTACCAAAATGCCAAAACTAACAAGCACTCATCAGGGCAGTTGTTCCTTCTCGCTCGCTCATTCTCTCTTTCTCTCTCTTTCTCTCCCTGTCTCTGTCTCTATTTATTGCAGGATTACCTGGGCGGATGCATTGTTTTTGTGGCCATTGTAACGGCACTGGCAACGGCCAGTTTCAGTTGCAGCAGATACGCCAAGGAGCAGGAGGCGACAGCCACAGAGGCGTTGTCAGGAACTTATGCCATCAATAAGAGCGCCAGTCCCAAGGAACTGACACCGACACCCTCGCTGGTCGGCTTGGCCATCAACTACACGTTGTTGGTGCCGATTTACCTTAATTGGGTTGTAAAACTTTTGGCCGATATGGAGATGTATGCGGGCTCCGTGGAACGCATTGCATACTACGCCCAGCAGCCGCAGCAGCAGCAGCAGCAAAGGGCAGAGCAGCCGGATGCGGAAATCAGCAATGAACTCGATAGGTCCTCCTTCAACCCGGCAACCGTTGACAAAGTTAACCCAGACGCAACGTCAGCTGCCGCTGATATCGATGTCGATGTCGATGTCGATGTCGATGCCGATGTCGACGCCGATGCCATTGCCGAGCAGCCAGCTGATAAATTAAATGCAGGCAATCACTTAAACTTTCAGCAAACGGTATCAGCTGTTGACAAGCAGCAGCCAACGACGACGACGACGACTGCAGCAGAGACATCGATGCTTCAAGATAAGATTATAACGGCACTTGCTGACAAGGTCGACGCGCCAACTAATGAGCAAGCTAGAGGCACCAAAAGCTGTGAGTATCTAAGTATCTGAAGCAGTTAGCTTAACCCTTGGCCATTAACTATGTGCCAGGCATTTTTAATGGCTTATTGATTATTTTGTGTATGCTGATTAATGTTTAGAATGTTTTAAAATAATTGACTTGTGCAAAATTATACAACAGGCATCAGATAGGAAAATGGAATATATATATAGATATATAATAATATATTTAGCATTTGTGGTATTAACATTTATTACATGGAAATTGTTAATTATACTTAACTCAAAGTTAAGTTAGCAAATTAATCGTTTTTTCCTCATCAAGCAATATTCTGATTTTTTACTATTGTTCTTCGAACTTTTGACAAACTGGAGTGGGTCAGTTTTCACTTTACTTTTACTCAAAACTAAAATAATAAAAGTTACATTTTCTATTTTTACATAAATTTGCTGAATTTTAATATGTCTGAAGGATTTTGCTGTTTTTTTTTTTAATTTTGTCTTAAGTTGATTTATGTATAAAATATGTTGTTAGTCTTTCACATGTTTAATTTTCTCAAAAATATAAATATTTATTTTGGCTTATTTGCATAAGCAAAGTGTGCTTTTTCATCTCCTTTCCACATAATCAACTTAAATGATTAACTTAATCGACTTGGAAAAAATAAACCTAAGACAAGCAAATTCTTGAATTATGCAGTAACAAAAATAGTATGCAAAACTTTCTGAGGTTTTATAAAACACCCAAAAGAGAATATGCAAGTCGAAAGTTTTTGAATAGACTTGACAGATTTGTAGCCATTTTTACATAGATAAAATATTTGCGTAATTTGTGTAAAGAGTCTTTGAACGAGTTACAACTCTTATCGCATTAAACCCTTCTCATTTCCAAAAGTAGTTTGAACACCGCTACTTAAATTTTAAGCTCCTCGGGCAAAACGTTAACTCTGTTTTTACTCTAATGTCATATTGGCTGTAAGTCCTCCAACCACATTTGAAAACTACTTTAAAGTATTTGCGAAAGTTGACTTTTAAAGCATGCGCTTAACTGCTGTGTGCCATGATTCTGGATGAGGACCCTTTTTTCATTAACTTTTTTTTGTTTGGCTCATGCCCTCATCACTTTTTGGCCAGCTGGCTTAATTTTCTGGCTTTTATTTTTGGTGCATTGCTCGACTGACGGTTGCGGGCGCAAAATACCAAATACACTTTATATCTGCGAAAGGGTCACAGATTTCACGCTTTGTCGATTTGGTTTTAAAAATTGAATAATAAAAGCTTTTGTCTACATTTATTTCATTTAATTTCCGTTTGTTTATTTGTCTGGGTAGACCAAACCGTGCGAATTTCATGGCCACAACGCGGCGACATCAGTTTCCAAAATGTCAGTCTGCGTTATGAGGGACAAAGGCAGAATGTTATCAGCCACCTCAATCTGAAGATACCAGCGGGTCAACGGGTGAGTATCTATACTAAACATAGATGTCTGTTTTCTTGCCATGTTCCGTTAACCACAACAGACCAAACGAGTTTGGGTTCAATGTGCGACGTACTGTAAATAATCTGACAGAAAAGTAAGCAATAAATGAAATCGAATGAATGATGCAACTAGCAAACCTCAGGGCTCAGCAAACTGTAACAGCAGCTGCAACAGCACCCAATGGCTAGTGTGTGTGTGTGTGTGTATAGAATGTGCACTTTGGCCGCAAACTAACCAAAAGCCACACAAATCTAACTCAGCTAGAATAGCCAGACAGCGTAAAAAGTCAACAAATGATTGAATATCCTGCAACAAGCGATACAATATATTCTACAGATTGAATATTCTCAAATCCATTATTATGGCAAAGTGCACATACATATATACTCTATATAGATATATATGCAACAATAAGACGAGAAAAAATGGCACCTCAAAATAAGTAGAATTATATTTTTTTATTGATTACTAAATTGCTTTTTAAATATGAAAAAATATATCTATATAAATGCATATAATTTATTCTCAGCAACTATGGCAGTGCTAAATAGAAATTTAATTAAAATTATAGAATGTTGCTTAAACAATTTGTATGGCATTGTTATTAAAATATTAATTGCTTTTTATTGTATATAAAATGTAATTACATGCAACAAATTTAAGCAATTTTTGTTCTTAGTTGGGTTTGCAACTTAAAAATATAAAAAATATAAAAAATATATACATAAATTACCATATATGTCTGTAGTATATTTTATATATGTACTTTCTGTAAATACAAATATGTATTGACAGCTAATAGATAAATTATAACTCAACTTAAAACACGAAGAAAATGTTTTAATATGCATATTTTATATCGGTCGAACGTCAATTTATCTGATATCTAATTTGGATTTCATACATTAAATAAATGTACAAAAATTAAATACTTTAAAATAGCTCCTAAATTTGATACAACTGATTTAAATAAAACTGAAAAATTGGCAATCAAAATAAATATTTAAATATAATAAAATATAGCAAAAACCCATTCGGAATTGTTTGCATAAAAAATAGAAGAGATAAAAGCGAAGTCCAAATGCTCTATTGAAACTATATAGAGATATTTTCAAACGTGGGTATTAAGCCAATTAAAGTATTATTAAAAATAAAATTAAATAATGGTTATAAGAATTTTTATATTTCTTGTTTTGATAAACATTTTTGTTATTTGCGTATCTATGCAAGTTTGGTGTCATCTAAATATTTTTATATTTACTTATTTGCGTGAAAATTGTTAGACTCATTTTGTTGTTTGTTTTTATTGACATCATTTTATTCACACTTTTGTTAGAAAATATACCAAATACAAATGAATAAATCAAAAATCAAATCATTTTTGATTGATTGTGTGTATTGAAACTAAACGAATTATAGCCACGATGCTAATAAAATATTGTCAATTTTATTGTGCCAGCAATTTGTCGGCCAATAAACATAAATAAAGTTTAGTTTGCAATTGCAAATATTTTTAATTGCTTATATATTAATCTTGCAACAATTATTTATATAACAAAAATATTCTCATTGCTAATTATTTGGTGTGATTTATTTTTATTAGTGAAATTAAATTAGTTAACTAATTTCATAGTATCTTAAGCTGAATACATCAATACATCTTTGCAAGTGGGCTAAACTGCATTTACATATTCTAAGTTAAGCAATAGTTTTTTTTTAGTGTACTCGTTGCATATTGCATATTTGCAACGACGGTTCGACTGGTGAAGATAATCGAGTACGATGGCTGCAGCTGGATACGTAGCATATTTTATTTGAATTTAGTTTGATGGCTAACGGGTCTCGATACCAGATGAGAATATATACACAGATACACAGATACAGAGTATATATATAGTCTCATACATACATGCATAGAATAACTGAGTGCATGTGTTATTTAAAATTCAAATAAAGGAGACATGGGGACATGTGCAGGACTCTTCCATTCACTTTTGTCGAACTAACTGTTTGGTTTCTCTTGCAGATTGGCATCTGTGGTCGGACGGGCAGCGGCAAGTCCTCTTTGGCCCTATCCCTATTTGGTGTATTACAGACGACAAGTGGCCACATTCGCATCGATGATGTGGATATTGAGAAAATACGGCCAGATGAGCTGCGTAGCCGATTATCGATAATACCACAGGATGTGCATTTGTTCAATGCAACAATACGTGAAAATCTCGATCCGCATGGCTATTATTCGGATTTGAAATTGTGGAATTGCCTCGAATTGGCACAGCTCAAAGAGTTTGTTAAGGATCAGCTGCCACTTGGTCTGGGTAAGTGCACAATGCAGTCGCCTTTTTGTTTGTGTTTCACAATTTCGCAAACTTTTTTTTTGTTTATGTTGTTTTTGTCATTTCAATTGCTGTTGTTATTGTTGCGTTAGCAAACCAACAACTGACTGTCAGTTCTGTGCACCGCGGCTCACTGACTCCGTCAGTTTGCTATCTCGCTTCATGGGTGTGTGTGTGTTTGCCTTATGAAAAAATCATGTTTATTTTTGGCAGCAAACATGACGTTTGGCTTGGCCGCCTAGCCAGAATTTCAAACCGACCCTCCGACCTTCACATTCTCACACTCCCCCAGACATTCAGTCTCCCAGCTAACTTGTCTGTTTGATGTTTGCTGAGCGCCTAAAAAAAATAAAGAAAAATAAACTCAACAAAAACAAAATTTGATACGCGTTTTATGCATGTTTGATTTTTTGTGTTGATTGGCTCAGATGTGGCAAATGTTTGTAGATACAAGACTAAATTTATCCATCCATCTATCTATCAAATGGAACCCAAGTTGATTAGCCACTCACATATATCTATATATATATATATAACTGGCATTTTATGGCAAACTAGCAATCTACTGCTAAATGCAATTTGTGTGTGGCATAAGCAAATTGAAATTAGTCTTTATAAAAAAATAAAAATATTGCCTGTTCATATTCATTAAATTTGATGTGAAAAAGCGAAACATAATTTAATTATTTCGTTTTTAGAGTAGCTTTAATTGTAATAATAGAAATTTGAAAATGAAAATTAAGTATTAAGTATTAAATCGCAGCTGAAAACTAAACTTTGCGGATTAAAAGTGCTTTTAGTAAGACATAATTATTGTACAAATCTGGTGCTGCTTGGAAATGAATAGTTTTAAAAATAAGAAAAAGTGAGAATTGTTTGTGCTGATATATATATTTTCTGGTGTTTATTACGATTTGAACTTAACTTAATTGAATTCGTTGGAATCTTTACCTGAGGCGTCAAACACATGCTTAATGCTTTACACTCAAAGAGGGTGCCACGTCCTTGGCACCCGCAGGCAACTAAGTCAAGACAAGCCACCTCTGCTCCAGTTAATACGCCTCATTAAGGCTTAAAGACGTGCATAGCCAAGCGGCCATAACGATACGCTTATTAAATACAACTTTAATTACGCCCTCAACCGGACATCTATATATATATATATATATATATATATATATATGTTTATACATTTTTTATTATTTTTTTTCTTTTCCTTCTTTTTTTTGCCCATTTTGCTATTGGCTTTGTTGCCTTGAACGCTGCGGCAGACACTGAAATAAGCGATGGCGGCATCAGTTTTAGTGCTGGACATCGGCAACTGCTCTGCTTGGCACGTGCCATACTTCGAGGCTCCGCCTGTTTGGTGCTGGATGAAGCAACAAGTACGCTGGACAGCAGCACGGAACAGTCGCTGCTCAGGGCAGCGGACAAGGCGTTTCAGGGTCGAACAATTATAACGATTGCCGTGAGTTTTAACAGCTTCACTCAGCTCTTAACTCATTTCATCTTTGAGTCCGTTTGTTGTTTATTGGCCTTTGTTTTTGATTTTTATTTTTTCTTTTATTTTATTTTATAGCATCGCCTGAGCACGATTCTGGATTATGAACGAATTATAGTGCTGGAGCAGGGTCAAATCGTCGAGGATGGCAATCCCAGGCAGTTGCAGCAGCAAACCACCTCCATTTTTCATGGGCTGCTGCACAAAGCTGACCAGTTGAACGTTGCCACAAGTACTTAGCTTAAATATATATATATATATATTTATATATGAACAATTTAATTGTTCAACGTAGATTAGTTAATTGTGGTACTTATGTTATTATAGCGTAGAGATCAAATGGATTTTTGTGTAGTTTTTGGGGCGCATTTGTGTTGTCCTTTGTAGTTGTGCGGCCGTGTGTGTCAAATGTGATTTATATATATTTTTTACTTTTATACATATAAACAGGCATATATAACTGAAATATATATATATATATATATATATATATACATATATATATATATATTTTATTTTTACTTAATAAAAAAGTGGTTGTGCAAAGGCAAACATTAAATTTCTACCGCAATATTTTTTCGTTCTGCCAACAGTGCGTATGCGTTACGTGACCACGTGACAGTTCATACTCGGAAGTAGACATACACACATAGGTATGTATGTGTGTGTGTGTGTGTGTGTGTGTGGGATGTTGCATGCCACTAACAGGCTGACAGCTAGATGATTTGTTTCCATACATTTGTGTGCACGGATATTTGATTTTTCTTATGGACACATATATATTATATAAAAATATATATATTCTTACTTCCTACTTAGGTATGTTAGATTTAGTTTATTTGCTGCAAGTGCAATGTGTGTGTGTATATATGTGTGTTCCTTGTAAGTTTCCGTGCAGAAACCACAATAACGTGAACGTGACTTTGGCCAACTGAACAGGACTTCCACTCAGCTGAAGACTGTATTTGCATTTGCTTAAAGTCACGAATACAATTTTTATTTTAAATATTACCTAATTTACAGTAGAGTTCAAAGTATTTTATAAACACGCTATTATTAAAAAAAAGTCAAATTTAAGTAACAGCATTAAATTAAAAAAAATAAAATCAAATAAAAAATTATCTCTCTTACGTCTTGCATTTGTTTAAATAAATTCTTCAATATATTTCTCTTATTTTTTTAATATAGTAATTCTGTATACAGAATATTCTTTAATTATCTCTGGATTAAATTATTACAATTAGAGGTTTCTGAATGTCCTTGTAAATTTTATTTAAGATTTCTTAGAATCATTTTTAAGTAACCCACAAAGCTATAAATAAAACCAAAATAAAAATAAAAATGTTTTTTTTTTTGTTGTTTATGTTGCATATTTTTGCATATTTTAATGGGCACAGCCAATTGAAAAGCCAATTGCATTTGTGTGTAAAGTGGCAATCAAATGAGTTCATTGCAATTTTTCAATTGCCACTTGCGTTGAAGCTGTGTGCAACAGTTGCAAAATAATATGTGGCAAAATATTGGCACACAACACTCGGTCGGCATCTAAATCAGTCCAATTAGAATCGAAAATTGGATACGGCATCGTTTCGGCTTGCACTTAATAATTGTATGAATATGCAACGAAATGTGGCAACAACATTTATGAATTTATGCCTCAACCGCCAACAATCCCATCCCCCGCACAATTGGGGGCTCACCTCAACGCTGCGGGCCAGATCGATGGGGTAGCCGAGTTCAGTTGGCCACAGAAGCAATATTATTGTGGAATAAATTGATTGTTAAATGGGCCTGGCCAACATTGCGGGCTAAAGCATTTTTTTTTCGTTTTTCAGCCCTCACTTTGTATGCATATTTCAAGTAGTTTGGCTTTAGGCCATTTAGCCTGCCAGGCAATTAAACTTAATTGGCAATGAGCAGCCTGCAAATGGAAAGGGACTTCTTCCCTTTTTTGTGTGGATGTTGTTGTTGTTGTTGTTGTTGCTGTGAGTCGCTTTGATTTTTGGAGTGGTTGAGCCTAAATGGGTTAATTGATATGCCAAAGCGGCAAAGAGAACGTTTTTCAATATGCAATCAACCAATTTGAATATGATCCGTGTTTTTGTTAAAACATTTCTCTTCTTTTCAAATAATGCAAATATAAAGTTAAAAGAGTTTTTCTTCTAATCAAGTAAGCAATGAAAATGAAATTGGGTTCCGGTCATATATGTGTGTTACTATTAAATATATTTTATTTTATAATTTTAATATGTTTAAGTTTAATGATAGTTTATAAATATTTATGCAAGATCGCGATTCAAAAGATTTTTTTTTACAGCTGACTGCAACTGGACGACTTTCGATGTCTTTAAATATCGATAACGATATATTATATAACGCTGCCAATAACATTTTGACAGCAACATTTTCCAGCTTCATGCGTCCAGCAACATTTGGCTAGCAACATTATGCCAGCAACATTTTTTGAACGGCTGTTCAATAATTCATTGATAAATAATTTTAGTCTTTAAGAAAAAGGTTTGCTTATAAAACCGTAAGACGAATCCCGAGAAAATGAATTCATTACATTTATGGCTCTCAGCTGACATTTTGATCTGATTTTTCCAATTTTTCGATCAAACGAATTCCATTTAATTATTTAATTTTATTTAATTTAATTTAATTATATTTTTAGCTTAAATCCATTGAATTAAGAAATATAAATTAAATTAGGTATATGTGGTTTATTTAGCTGTTAAGTGCTAAGCAATAAATTATTCGCTAGACGTACAAGTTTGACGCATTGCGTTCGCATTAAGGACGTGTTAACTGTTTTTGACTAATTGCGGAAGCGTCGCAAATCGCTGCCAAAACTTTGAGTTGCTACTGCAAACCCGACCAGCAGACAGCCCACCATTGTGGCTAATCCATATAATTGGCAGGACCACTGGCTGCCTACAGTTCAAGCTGAAAACTCAATCCACTATCCACTTCTCACGTTCCATTCTTGTCTTCTTCTTCTTTGCGTTGTGGAATGCGTCTTCGCCAGTCCTTTTAATCACTCATTATGCTGTCAAAATATACACATTTACATACTTCCGTGCATGTGTATGTGTGTGTGTGTGTGCTTAATAGCGTGCTGCTGAGCTTCTACACATGTTTGTTCATGTTCAACGACTCTCTCCTTTTGCAACACACCTATACATATATGTATATTTGTATAAACATTCTATGCATGTGTGTACATTGGCTAATTCATTGTGCTCGACACGCGACGCGCCGAGACTCGTTTGTTTCTCAGTTAAGTTCTTTGATTTGTTGATTTATTTGGTGCTGCCAAGCAACTCTCTCTTTGTTTGTGTTTGTGTGTGTAATTTCGTCTGCTGACGCACTCATCAAGCTTTGCTTATCATTGCCTTCTTTGGTCGATTTCGTCTGTGTATTTTGCAGGGTAAGGTATTTTTTTTCTATTGTGGATTTTTGTATGCTCTAATATTGAAAATGATTGATCTCCTGTATTTTATAATATATTATAGTTGATTTGTTAATAAATTTGAATGGCAAAAATAAAACTTTAAATTCAGTTAAAAAAAAATTATCATTCATTTATTAATAATGTACAATACAATTTATATACATATATGTATCATATTCCTATGTCAACATTATTTATTAATTGGTGAGGGCATTATAAATCGCTGTGAAACGTCTTGAAAACGTTCAAGAGAAAAAGGATTTTTTTTATGTGCTAAGCAAAATTAAGATGAGGCAAACTTGTATTCAGCTCGCTTTAATGCTTTCGGCTAGGGATATATATTTTTTTGTTTGTGCTGTGGCCAATGCGTGGTATCCAGTTGTAGTCGAGCAGAGACCTTGACTTTATTGTTTATGCTTGGCAGCGTCTTGAGATATGCTTTACTTTTTCCTGTTTTCCTTACTTTCTTTTATTCTTGCTGTGCTGCTGATTAAATTAATTGTTTGTGTGCACACATTTAGATACACGCACATAAAAACGTACATGTTGTGGTTCATCTGCACGTGTGTGTGCATATGTCTGCGTGTGTGGGTGGGTGTTAGAGTGCTTGGAAAGCACTTAAGCAAAAGTTGCAAATTAATTATTTCATTAATTAGGGGCAGATACAAGAGACGTAAGCTGTTGATTGATACGCTTGCCGCAAAAGTGTTGAAAGTTATGCGAACGTCATCCGTTGCCAGACACTGTTTGCCAGTGTTAGAAAAAAGTGCTGGCGGCACCTTCAGATTTGACATATGGAGTATTATTTTTTTTTTACCTGTCTGGTAAAACGCGCTCAAATGCGAAGCATGGTTTATGGCGTCTTTATGTGGTTTTCTTTTTATATCAGTTTGCCGCTATTGCGGCTTGTTGTTTATAAATTTTCCACAATTTTCACACACACACAAGAGCAGCCATATTGAATTGAATTTAATATGCTCGAGCGCCTGACAGTCGCCTTAAGTATCTTAGTATTTGTATCTGCATCTGTATCTGTAGATATAATAAAATAAATCTGTCAAATTCAAACGCTCGTAAATGTCTTGCACAATGTTTTAAGCATTCGAGCAGTCAGCTTGTCACTCAGTCAGTTCCCGTATAGAACTCTACGCTCATTTCAAGCATTTTACCCATTTCAGTTCCTGGTTTTTCGTTCTACCTTCAGTTCCACTCATGTTAGCTAATCATAATGTGTGTGTTTTTTGTACAAATTTTACAATTCAATGCATTCTCGATGTAAATGCTATCCTTTCTTTTCATAAGTCTCTTCCTGCTTCTGAAGTTGCGCATAATTATGTAAATGGCACAAGGGAGCTTCTGCGACCCCATAAGGTATATACATAAATCCTTGAACAGCATCCGTCCGTCTGTCCATCTATCAATCCGTATTTATGACGAGCGGAAGACCTTAAGACCTTACAGGTAAGTTTTCCTAAGCTATTCACAAATCAGGCTTATACATTTTTATTATTGATAACTAAGCCCTTTTGAGCATTCAGGATATTAATTCCTTGTAAGAATATTCATTGATACAATATCAAGAATCAACGAGATACATTTCATTAAGATTAGAAGAAAAGCACCAAAAAGTATTTACATAAAAAATAAAATATAAATGCTTTTAAATGTTTAAAATGTAAAAATTATACAAATTGAATTTACGATCTGGCAATAAACCTATCAATTGTGCCTAAATTAATTCAATATATTTAACTGCAGTATCCAGGATATCTCCTAGTCGAGCTTCTGCGACTAAAACAGTCTTCCGTATTTCCTTTATTGTTTTACTCTTTTTCTTTATGAATGCGCCAAATGTGAGTTGAGTTTATGAATCATGGCAAGTGCCTCTAAAATGGGATTACAAATAAGAAGACGTTCACGCAAATAATCTCGGAATATAGTTTTCAATTAGGTAAAAAATGCATTATTTTATTATATTATATTATATTATTTTATAATTATTATTATATTAAATTAAAGCTGTATTGTTTTATGTGCTTTGTGTGTTTTTCAGATAATCGAATATTAAATACGATAAAAATCATTGAGTTAATCCATAAAATATAATTTAAAGTTAAAAGCCACTTAAAGGAGCTTATAATCAAGCTAGAAGTCAGCTTTCAACTTATACTGTTTAAAATATTAAATTCGTAGGCTAGAATTGAATTGAGCCTGCCACATAATGTCAGCTATCGTCTGCAAAGTATATATGATTAATCTAAACGATGACTCCACAAATGCCCAAATAGAAATCCACTTAATGTCATCTTGACCCCTTCCCAATGTTAGC
Source organism: Drosophila fungiperda (assembly GCA_035042345.1). Taxonomy (NCBI): domain Eukaryota; kingdom Metazoa; phylum Arthropoda; class Insecta; order Diptera; family Drosophilidae; genus Drosophila; species Drosophila fungiperda. The sequence continues at coordinate 1,246,775 of JAWNLM010000293.1, read as the reverse complement.
CGTGCCTTGCAACCTGTCTTGTGTACTTCCCCAGGCCAAAATCGAAGATGAAAGCAAATTTAAGAGCACAATATCTTCATTACTGTTGTCGTTAGGCACGCATGATAATCAGACGCTGTCTGTCCACACACGCACACACACAAACCACACACACGCACACAGCTGTCAGTTGAAGCGGCAAATTTATATCAGAATGACAACTCAGCGAATTTATCTCGAAACGTTACAATTTTATTGGTCGAATGATTTTCAGAATTTGGTTGATACATAGACAAACCACCTTTCTCTCTCTACCCCCCTTTTCCCCACCCACTACACACAGACAACCTCAATAAATTTGTATTGATTTAATTTGCAGCCTCAATTGGCAAATATCTACTTCTGCTTATTGCTAATTTTGTTATTTGTGTGTGCGTAATGCGATCGCTGCTTTAAATGAAGCTAAAGTCTACAGTTGACTCTTAAACACCGTTAGCTATGCATAAATGGAAAGCCAAAAACCCAAAGCGAATCAAATCGTCAATGAAAAGCAACAGCAACAAGCAAAAAAAAAAAGACGAATCGAATCAAAAAGTAATCCACAAAACCGGCATTGCATATGCAGCTTTCACAGACAATGTGAAGAGCCTTCGCACACACACACACAGGCATACACACAGAGTCACACTTACACGTCGTGTAAGCAAACAAAACTGTGTATTGACCCAGTGAACGAGTGACAAACTTATCGGCCTGTCTGTCCCTCCATCCATCCATCCATCCACACGTATGTGGAACGTATGCTCTGTGCGCTGTATCTGCACACGAGAGCAGCATCGGCGGCGATGAGAGAGAACTTTTCGCTCTCTCCATCGAACAGCATCCAGCATCCTGCACGCAGCCGAAGCAAACAGCTAACAAACTAACAGCTGGCACGAAGTTCAAGTCGAAGTCGAAGTGTTAAAATCGACCTTCGGCTGCATAACAGCCCTGTCTATGTGCGGGCGCTCCTAATGCTGTTGCGCTTGGCTCTGCCATTGCCGACTTTTGGGCGCTGCTTGTCGTCCAAATTCAGTTGTTTCGTGTCTGTCTACGCGTGCGGTTATCCCATACGACTGACCATACGTCGCGCTCATCTCTTGCCTAAGTTCGCGATTTTTGGCGTCATTTTTACGTGATTTCGCATTTACAATTAACGCACTGTGTGTCAAATGTGTGTGTGTGCGTGAGAGTGCGTGTGTGCGGGTGTGTGCGTGCCACAAATGCAAGCAACAAAAATATCGCGGTAATATAAATTGTCTCCCACAGCCTGCAAGTTGCGCCAATTTTGTGTGTGCTTATCGCGCGCGGCACTTTAATGGTTCTGTTCTCTGTTGTGACTCTGACCTAAGTCAAGCGATTGCTGCAAGTCGAAAGAGACGTGTGCGGATTAGTTAGGTGAGTGCTCCAAGTGTGTCACATGGGGCAGCTGCGGCATCCTTTGGGAATCGCTTTCAGTGAAGTTTCAGCTCATTGGACTAAATTGTGTGGCGCTGATTTCTGATTTCCGATTTGAGATTTGTGATAAGCGAACCTATTTCATATGGGCTGAAAAGAATTGAATGCCTCAAATCATTTTACATTTTAAATTGAAAACACTATTTGATTTGAAAATATTTAATTAAATTTCTTTGTAAAAGCGACATATTTATTTGTCGATTTGTGCTTTCGCCTTTTTAATTTAACTCAATTTATTTGACTCCACATATTTGTTAGCAATTCGGTTTCTTTGTTGGACATTTAATTAAATTCTTATCAAATTTAAATCATTTTTAACTGTTTGACATTTATTTAGTAATTGTCTGTGGCATCTGAGAAAAACATTTTATTGTGGCTTGCTTTTATTTCCGCAAGGCATATTCAAAGCGAAAATCTTTATAACTTTTTTGTTGGTAATAAAGAGCTACATTCTCAGTTACTCAATAATACGAATTTATTATTCAACAATTTATGAATATTGGTATTCTTGACAAGCGAAATAATGCATAAATTCAGCACTTCATAATTATGAATATCATTTGTCATCATGATTTAACACTTCGGCTTTGGCCAAATAAGTGCCCTTCATTAGTTGGAATCCACGGGACACCATTCCTTACCTGCTGGGTTTTGGCCTCTTATTGTGGTCCATCGCAATTCGGTAATTTCAATAAATGTGCTGACTTGGCAGGTGTAGAATTTTCGTATTATATTAATGAGTTGCCACAACTTGTGTACTTATCGTTTCCTGGAATACCAGAGAATGCTGCCACCCTGGAGATTTATAATTCAATAATGTATTGTGCTGAAATGTTAATTGAATTGAACAATACCCACATAAACAAAGCACCAAAAATAAATAATTCGCTTTTAAATTTACCTATTTAAAAAGTAAATATGATTTTAGCTAAGCTTTAATAGAAAATTCAGTAAAATATATGAAATATTATGAAATGTAAATCAAACTAAATTCTTTAAATATATTCAGCGTATGCAATTTAAAATTAAAAATATTAGCTTCTTTTCTTATTAAAAACCGCTGACAACAAAACATCTTTCAAGTTAAACAGCAGGTGGCAAGTGGCAGCTGCAACTCAGACAAGTGCTTAACAATCAGTTGCACTTTGCATTAATTCACGACTAATTACAATTGTATGCTTTGGCAATTATCAGACAAAAGTGTTGTGATGCTGCCACAGTGCGTCTCATTGTCTTCTTACAAAAGTAAATGTAATTAACTACTGAGCGAAAGAAAGAGAGAGAGAGAGAAAACGAGCAAGTGACAGAGTAACTGGTTTTTTCTTCTTGCCACAAACCAAACAATTTGAATTTTAAATGAAGAGCAATAACAAAATGCAAGCATGACGCGTGCAACAAATATTCACAGCTTTTCTGCAACTCATGTGTGAAAAGGGTGCATTAATTAATTTACTAGAAAATGAAAAAAATAAAGAAAACAAAACAAATGTCTCACAAGTGCATATTGTGCTTAATTTGACCTAAAAAAAATTATGTGCCCAAAACGCTTTTCGCTCAGGGGCCAAAGGAAGTTGCACAAAGAGTCGAGAACCTTTCGCTGCCTGAAAGACACAACACCTGTGTTAGTGAGGGGGGGGGGGGTGGTGTTTGTGTGTGGTGTGTGTGTGTTTATAAGCTTCAAGTGTTGCTTGCATTTTGCATTAGCATAATTAAACCAAACACAACATGTATGCGAGTGTGCATGTGTGTGTGTGTTAGAAACTGTGCTGCCAAAGTCAACAAGGGCGCAACTTGACCCACGGGCTGTGCGACCACCAAGTAGGCAACAAAACTCTATTACATATGGTAGCCACAGCACAAACACACACACCAACACCAACACACATACACACATTTGTGTGTATTTATGTGTGTGTGTGTTTATCCTTGAACTTTATTGTTTGCACATCAGTGGTTTGGCAAAGCTCAGTGCGTGCTGCGTTTTGAGGCACTTGCAAGCCTGCTACACTGTGCCGCCACGCCCACTCTTTTATGTGTACTTTTTTGTGTGTGTGTGTGTGTATGTTTTTTATTGCATGCTGTCAGGCGCAGCAACATATCGGCTTACCATTGAATAATATATGCTCGCATTTTTCAGACAGTTTTCACAAAATTGTACGGAATGTTTTTTCTTTATTCTCTCTTTTTTTTCATATATTTAATTTTTTTTTTTGAGCTGCCATCATTTTGGGTTTGGGGCGTGGCCACATACATATGGTTTGAAATATTTTTTTTGTTGGTAAGACTTTTCTTTCATTATTTCTGCTCACTTGGTAGAGTAAAGCTCCACAGATACTGCAGTTAATCATAACGAAAGTAACAAAAAAAGCAAACCCTGTTCACTTTTTTATTCGGTTTCAATTATAATTAAATGAATCGAAACATTTTGTATATGTGGTTTTATATATATATGTTGTACAATTTAACACAAAAACTGACTTCCTTTTGATCAATGATTTCATATATGTGAAGTAAATGAATCGAGAAAATGATTATTGAAGCGTTGAACATTATAAAGATTCTCTTTGGCAGTCAGCTCAGTAAACAGTGAAATCGACAAGAATAATTTACACTATATATCTTTATTATATATATTTAGTTTACTTTTGTAGAGGAGTGGCAGACATTTCCGACCCAATTGGGTATATATATTCTTCATCAACATGACTAGCCGAGTTGAGTTGTGGAATCGAGGTGGGAGTAGAAAAGGAAACATTTATATAATCAAAAAAAATAAAAAAATAAATAAAAAAATAAAAATATTTTAAACTTTGATCAGAAATTTAATTGTTAGCAGATTTACTTCGGTTTACAAGAGTATGCAATATTCGGCAAGCCGAAAATAATTGTTATTTTTGCTATTAAAAACTGAGTTTTCAATTAACATCTCCTCAGAACTTTGCTTCTGATAATTACAGCTAAATGAGTTTATTTAATGTTTATATTTTTTGTTTGATAAAAAAGTTTGTAGTCATGTCAAAAAGATGGTTTTGAATTGTTTTTATATATGAAATTATTTTTATGTTCTTAAATAAATTAATATAATTTAATTTAATCCACTCTTCTGAAACATTTATTTGTATTCATATTTGTTATATTTTTTTAGCATTGACTTTGATGATTATTCGATCAGTTAAACAACTTTGCATTTTAAATGCTATAAAATGCACATTAAGCTGTGCAAATATGGTCTGTTGAATTTATATTATTTGGACGTTGAAGTACTAACGAGAAGTACATCCAAGTGGCCCAAACGACACCAGGCACGGGCCTGTTAACGCGCTGACCCGGTAAAATGCGACACACCTTCCACAAAACCGAGGTCGCCAATTGTTCATATAAAACTGCAGTTTTTAAAAGGAAAGCACACCTCGTAAAGAGGATAAAATCATTTTAATGTGAGCATAAAATCCGCATTTTATTATGGATACCAAATTTAAATTTACAAGTTTGCAAAGAAAGCGGTTGAAAATTTCAAGTGTTCTGTTCGGAGTTGCCAAAAGTTTCTGATTAACTCAGACGAAGACGAAATATTTTAGTGATTTATGGACTAACACTCAATAAAAGATGTGAAAACAATTGAACCACTAATAATTATTAATAATAAATTGAACACGATTGCAGACTATAAAAGCTAGAACTATAAGTTCGTATTGATTAATAACTCTTGATTCGGAACTATCGATAAAAATCGATATCTGATATAAACATAAATCAAAGCTCAATTTTTCGAATGAAAATATAGTGTTTTTAAGCTGGCATTTAAGCCATAATACTCGTTGTTCAGACTGAAGGAGCACATCGATTTGCATGCAAAATTTCAAGTATTTCAGCAAAATGAAAATTTGATGCACTTGAATTGATTTGTTGCACACAAATCAATTGCATTTATTTGTAAAGATGATTGCACTTTCATCTGAAAATACAAGCTTGGAACATTTGCGTTGATTGCTCTCAATTGATAACGGACCAAGTTGAATGCATGCTAAATCAAATCCAAATCCAATTGCCAGGCAATTTGTTATGTAGCTCAGCTTAGACACCGTTTCCCAGTGCATCCATCCAGTTTTTGTGTGCGTATTTATGGGGCAGAGTATTTCTTTATGCCACTTCTATGGCATGCATGAACTAGTTTATAGTTTTGTGTTTTGTGTGTTGTATGTTGTATGTTGTATGTTTGTAAACTTTAACACAGACTTGGGATTGCTGTGAGTTGTTATATTTTGTGTGTTGTTGTACCACAACAATTTTATTGTTATTGTTGCACGCTTGTTCGTTGGTTGCACGTTGTGCGCTATTTGCCAGAAGTTGCCCCTTGCCAGTGGATTTTATGTGTCGCACACCTGCAAACAAGTTGCACTTACGCCTTAAAATAATACATGCCACAGCAAACATATCCATATACACCTCGTATACACACTCGCATATTTATGTAGATCATTTTACTTCATTTGCCAGTCGCGTCCACTTGACAGCTGCTCCAAGCACTTGTATACCCTGTATTATATTTCTATGTGGAGTAAATACACAAATTGTAGTTTTCGCGTAGAGTCCTTTATAAATGGTTTATCTGTTACGGAAGGTTTAATAGCCCTGCAACATTCTCCCTTGTTTTATTTTAATTGTGGTCTGCCACAAAATAAGTAACAGGCAGAGGGAAGCACATCCGATCTCATTTAGTCAATATATTCTTGATCACATTCAACACCCCATGTGATCTAGCCATGTCTGTCTGTTTGTCTGTTTTTGATAACTTCCATTTTGCATATATCGATATAAATCGATTTCTGCGGGGAACTTCAACAACATCATTCTAAAAATTAAAAAAAATTATATCTATCGCTATTGTCATTTTCCTGCGTTTCTCTCGTTTTCTGAAGTCTCCCCAAGAATAATTCGTTTAGCATGTTTCCTTGCCAACAGGTCAGAGTAAGTACTTTAGGGTTCCTTGAGAGATTATGGTAATATCTTCCTAATTTTGGCTCTCAAAACTACTTCACCTATGAGCTTTTAGCTTGGAGTTGAAATTCATATAGCAAACAATTGTTGGGGAAGCCAATTTATCGTCTTTATTATATTTCCTTATATTCTGTCTTATCTAAGTGGTTATATTCATAAAGATCTGTCAGTGGAACCTGTTTGGTTTTTTCTTTGTGGTTTGTTTTCAATTAATGTTTAATGATGCCCCACTTGTTACTTGGGCTGTGCGTCCTTTTGTTCTTCTTACCAGATTCCGTGTGCATCACTATATTGCAGAACTTGTTGCGAATCACCCCATCCTAATTATGGGGCAAATAGGACACAGCTTAACAACTGTGGTTTGCACCTTGTCTAAATCGATTGATGAATGATCACTTTTCATTCTTCCTCATTTAGTTAACAATCATGTTTTGCATTTTTTCAAAGTCTGTTATTATTTGAACAACTGGAGCATAGTTTGCCAAGTTTTGGATTTTACGTGGATATTTGCTCAGTATGTATCCAAGTTTCAAACTAGGTTAATTTAATAAACTCATTTCGCATGTGTTTTCGGTTTTTACTAGGATATTTGCTCGGTTATTCTTAGAGTTTTATTTATTTCCGTTTCAAGTTGACCCACATTGCGTTTGTTTCGCAAAATTTGGCAATGTGAGTAGCAAATATTTGAATAACCTTTACCTATTCAATGTGGGTGAATGCTATCAAATTATATGTTTTTATAATTGCTCAGTTGGTGTTCCAGTTTTCTATTTAGCTCATAAAATGGATGATGCAATGATAATCCATCTGTACAAACAAAATAGAAACTTAGTTTTTGACTTAAAGTTTTCGTATTCCTTACACATATCATCCTTATTTCACAATTATCGATTGAAATTGATATCAATGAAATCCACATTATTTGTTTTTCCTAGACGAGTTCTAACGAATTCTTCCTTTTTTTAAACTCTGTTTTTTCTTCCTTTATGTTTTGTTATATATATATTTTACTGGCTGCTGGTTTTTGGTTAATGTGCTTAACCTGGTTTACTTCCAAGTCGTGCCACTTGTGCGTCAATATATGTGCAAACATAATATTATATTTATTTATGTACTTTAGCAATGGAGCATTGGTTTCCGTTTGTGGTTGTTCATTTGTGGTCAAAGTTTTGTTTGCTGGCAGTGCTGAAAGTTCAAATTGTTGGAATTGTATCGCTTATCAAAAAGAAACTTTAAATGTAACAGAAACTATGTAACTTATCCCCACGATTTATCTCCATCTCTAACTCTCATGCTTTCTCTCTCTAACTCCCTCTCTCTCTCTCTCTTTCTGTTTCTCTTTGCTTTGCAGTTGAGCCGCAACAAAGTGGGAAACTGGAAGTGTGGCATGGCAAATGCATAAACAGGCAATATGCGTGGCTTATTAAAACTCGCTTAGCTCTAAGCAGAAATGTTGTGCGCCTCGAGCCACGCCCACAAGTAGCACACAATTAAATGAGAGGCGTGCGGGCGAAAGAACAATACGAAATATGTGTATAAAATTTTAAAACAGACCCAAAAACAAAGCGTAAAACCAGAAAAAAACAACAACAAAAAAAAAACAACAACAGTGAAAATTGTGCGAAACAATTTATATGAAAAACAAACAAAGCGGCGGCGACAGCTGCTGTTGTTTAAACAAACACAAAGTTACGGTTTCTGCCGCAGAGTGTGTTTGTGTGTGTGTGTGTGTGTGTCGGTGCGGGCGTGTGTGTGACTTTTCGTGGTGTTCACAGTGAAACGGGTACTTCATAATTACAGTTGCTCGTATTTAAATTTCTGTGGCTGTTTGCCTCAGCATAAGCAGAAATAGCAGCAGCAAACAGGAGCAGCAAAATCCCAACAATTGTAATTTGGCATCGGCACTCGGAACGTATACGCAACGTGCTCTAAATTGGCAGCAGATCTGGCGTATACTTTATGTGAGTAGTGGACCAACTTTTTACATTTACTTATTTATTTTTGTATGTGTTTTTTTTTTTTTAGTTTTTTTTGTTGTTTTTTTACTTTTGTGCGCGTGCTGTGCCTGAGAACTCGACAATGTATGTTTACAATTGTTTAGTTTGACTTTGCTAGTTGCGGTAAGATCCTGGTGGGACCTTTGAACTGGCAATCAACTGTTTACATGTGGAAATTGGTAAGGGAACTGAAGTTGTAATAACAACATATCTGTTGAAGCAATGCAATTTTAGCAACATTTTAATTTAAATTAACTTGCACAAACTATTTAATAAAGAAAATATGTTAACACTAAATGTATACAACGATTATATTTAATATATAAATAAATTAAACTATCAACTGCAGGCTTTTTTGAATTATTTAAATAGATGGCTACATTATTTGTTTTCATCAATATGGTCAATAAACTTGGTGTCTTAATATGTCAAATAGGCAATCGCTGTATTTTTTGTAGAATATTATTCGGTGTAAGATTTTTCTACGCTCGCTTAGCTTTTATAAACTGTAGAAATTAGCCAAATGCCGTTCGACCCTTTTCAGGGATCACAAACGGCCATTTGCCAACCCTGTCTGACCTGCCCATTAATAAGCGATTTTTATGTACAAAATAATAATGGAAAGAAAAACATTTCGAAAAGCCATTCACCGCAGCCAGCAAAGCCATAAAACTAAAGACACAACTTAAGGCTGACAATGGATTTGGCCAATAGCCGGCGCTGGCCCATTTCTTGGTTAAGGCATTAAGTTTTAGTTTTTGGCAACGGCACAACAAAATTAATTATTAACTTGAATCGGGCACCGCAGCTAAAAATTAAAGCCAAGTAAATGGACAAGTTGTAAAATGGCTGGCAGAAAAGTTTTCCGGTCTTCCATTTAGTTCTACTTGGATAATTTTTTGTTCTTTTCGTTTGCTTTTGGTCGGTTGGTGCGTTTGAAATGTTTTTCGGTTTTATTTGTCATTCATTGCTGCAAAGTTTTGCCGTTTTATTTCTGAAGTTGCTGTTGCTATTATTGTTGTTATACGGAAACTGCGATGCGGGCCTTTCCCCGTCGACGTTATCTGGGCTCCTTTGTCTTTTTTGGCCACACTCACCAGAGTGAAGTGGGATGTTGGGAGGGCATCTAGAGGCAGAGGCAGAAACAGTTAGTTTTGCCAACGAATTTTTGTGTGTAAGTAAGTTGAGGCGAGGCATACAGAATGTAAAGAAAGAAATCAGCTTTGAGCAAAATGAGGCAATAAAGATTTATCTTGATAGGAACGCCAAAGGACACCGCGCATTGAAACAAAAATCCAATGCAGCAGATTTGTCAAGGATTTGCAGCTGACAATTTATGTTAGCCGTTGGCTTTACATTCCCCATTCCACCCATGCCACATGCATCATTCCCCAATCCAAGTAAGCAACAATGAAACTTGCATTGATCTCGCCGTAAGACACACCAATTTGCCATCTATGCCACATGTAAAATTCATAAATTTTAATTAAATTTTCGGCACGACAAACACATTTTATTTAGCCATCCAATAAAAAGGCAATTGATATTTATTTATGGCAATTATTTTTTTTGTTGCCAACACTAAAAATGTTGTGTAAATAACGTTTTGCAGAGAATATTGTTTACTTCCTCTGTTTTGATTGGATTTTTGCAGCTGTTCAATTATATTAAGAGAAATTTTTGAATTTGAAACACATTTAGACCTTGACATCATTTTGGCGTTTTTATCAGAACATTTGCAGCTTGCTTTTGATGTTTATTTAACATCCGCAAGTAATTTTGCTTTGCAGTCTTTTGAAGCAAACATTTTTTTACTCTTTGATAAATTTATTACCTTACATAAATTCTTTTATCCTTTATAAATATAAAAGGTAAAATCTCATATGAAAAACATTAGTATATTTAGATTTCACGAATGCAAACAATTTGAATCGCTTATAAATTAATTTAATAAAATAGTTACTTTTACGGAGATTATTTTCTGTTGTTCAGAAATATATTTCTGGAATGTCTTTTTAATAAAAAAAAAGTGGTTTTGCGTATTGTACATTTCTATACATTTATATTTGAATGGTCGATTGTTTAAATTAAAATATTTTCACTATTCATAGTAATTACTCTTTGTTATTTTGTTTTTAAAAAATTTGCACAAAAAAGAAATTCGTATATTGAATAGAAAATTTAAAAAAATATTGTAATAACATTTAGTGGATTTGAAAACCAATTCAGCCTTTGGAATAAATCTAAAACTAGAGATTTTAATGAATTTTAATGAATAAATTACATTTAACTTAACCAATTCATCAACTAACTTTCACAAAGGTGTAGCGAATAATTCCAAAAATAATTATATAATTGGAGAAATAAATAGTTATTAATAGTTGAAGTTAATTTGAAGCCAGAAATAATAGTTAAGCTTATTCAGCTGCTTAAAATGTTGAAAACTTTTAGTTTTCAGGATCCTTGCAACTTGAGAAAGTGTATTTAATTTTTTTTTAATTTCGTGGTTGAATTGGCCAATTTACCGTCTCGCTGAAGGTGTTGCAAGTTATTTTGTTTGACTAGTTTTATGGCTGACATTCATATTATAGCAACTTTCAATTACGCACTTAATTTAATTTTTCAATATTAGACAGATGCAAAAGTTGTGCAGAAATGTAAGACTTTTGCGGACTAGACTTGTCATAACTAGAAGTAACTTTAAAACAAAAACATCTAGACAATTGCCGAAACAGTTGTAAAGTTGCAATCTTACCAAGTTTGTTTTATAGGAGTTTTTGCCGAGACACCGTGCTTGGAATGTGGCGTCACAAGAATTTCAATTTCAATTAGCAGTGCACACATTGCTACAGTGGCACAGTGCCGCAGTGCCACAGTCCAATCAAGAGCTCAACAAAGACCTGTTAGAACCAGATTTTGGTGCTTGGTAATCATTTTCCAAGTTTCGCGGTGGGTTTGCTGCCTCGACCGGAAGTCTGCCTGCTGTTCGCGGGATTCTTTGTGGATTCACATGTAAACAAGTTAAGCGCTTTACTCCTCCCCTCCCCTGATGACAACATCCACCTCTCTCCCAATCTTTCTATTTTTTTTCTTCTGTTTTTTACTTCAACTGCGGTCTGTGCGATTAGGCTTAGCGTAATATCCACTTTCCACCACGTGGCTTTGTTGAATTCACATAAAAATTGTGCAATCGTTGCTGAATTTTAGCAGTAAATCAATTTCGCGTAGACCTCACCTAATATTTTGCCATAAATTACAAAAAATGAGCAAAATAAAAGCGCGGGAGTCCAGTCATATGATACCATCGTAAGCCATGGCTGAGAGCACCAAAGGATCACTAAGTGGACAGCAAAACAAGGCATAAATAATACACAGCAGATAAACATAATACTACTAGAAAATATAAGTGGAATACTCTGTATATGAGGAAGGTGCTCAAAAGTTTGCCCAGAATATTGATTAAACAAATTAGAGAATAATTAAAACTCAAAAGCATTGTGCTCTAGCTTGATAGATTTGCTAATCCCATTTTGTTAGGCTTGCTGAAGAACGTTATATGATTTATGTAGGGAATATAAGCTGATATTAATCAGGCCAAAAACACAAACCAAAAAACAATACAGAAAAACACTTTGGCTCAACCAAAAATGAAAGCAAACTTTATTTGGGCTCTGTGTTTTTGGGGGCTGTTTTGTAAAAGATAAAAACGTGACCGCGAAAGCATAAAATATGAAAAGCTGAAGCGAGCCCAATGAAAATGAGACACAAGCCATGACGATGATAAGCACGGAAAATGGAATGAGGATGGGAACGGCAACGGGAATGGGGCCGAGGACGATGATGAGGATGAGGATGAGGACGAGCCGACAGCCAACAGTCGACAGTGGCTTTAATGGGCCGCGTTTAGCATAAGCGCAAACATAGACAAAGACAGGCAGGCAGGCAGACAGACAGACAGACAGACGGACGGAGGGGAAGAAGAGGAGAGTGCGAAAAAAATGTGGTGTACTTTGTGGCGCTTGTCAGCTGCAAGTGGCGCCATAAATCAGCGAAGCAAGCGTTGAGTGCCGACCACAATCAAAAGTCAAGTCAAAGGCGAAGCCACAATAAATGCCGCAGCTTGAAAGCAATTTTAGTTTTAATATGTTCAGTTTGGCTGCGGGTGATTTTTGTCAATATTTCGTTTGAGTTTGCAACACTTGCGAGCTGAAAATAGAAATCGCGTTGCGAATTATTGATGCCCCATCGTTGATTGCTTTGCGTTTACGCCATTTGACACAAAATGCTGTTGTTGGCTTACCAACTAAACCGAACCGAAATGAAAACCAGGCCAAATCAGGCAACTCCCCCTAATTCCAACACGGTGCGATCCAGGGCATAAATAACTTAAGTTATTTGGTATGTTTGGCATGTACATCCGACGTACTATCGAACGCATATACTTCCTATGTCAATTTACCACCACTGCCATGCTCCTTGTCTCCTCACTCCTACATACCAGCTACATGGCCCAAGAAGCAGGGCGTTATTATTTCTGTTTCCGGCTTGGGGGTCCGCTCTAAAAATATCACTGCACACACATTGTCAGCATCTCAATTCGTTGGCGCCCCTCTGCCGCTTTGGCACGGCAAAAACATTATTTTTTTTTGGGCTTTTCTCAATGCCGTTGCATTAGCATTGTTTTTTATATTTTACTTTTTTGCTTTTGTATCTGTGTGCAAAATATGGCAAAACAATAAACGTTATAACAATTGTGGCTGCGTCTAATCGCAGCGAGCCGGCGAAAATGTTTGACAGCTTGGCCTAAGTGCTTTGTGGCGTTCACTTGGCATCTTGACCTTTGGACGGAGCCAGAGCTGGAGCTGAGGATGGAGCTGGTGCTGAGGATGGAGCTGGAGCTGGAGCTGTAGTGCTGAGATTGAACATTTTTCAAATTGATTTTAAATTTAGAAGTTTTAATTTTTTTTTTCAAACTTTCTATGAATTGCCTGCACTGTTATAACGCAGATAAAGTAACTGTCTGTCAACTGAGGTTTGGCACAGCCACTTTTCATTAGGCTCCTGCATAATTTATTCTGCTTACTTTTTTTAAGTAATCGAAAAAAAATCGAACCCTTGAGACTATTTATTTTGAACTTTTGAAATCTGTTACGGCTTTATAAATTTTGACATATTGTAAAAGGATCTTCTTTGAAGTAAGTTATAATTATATTGTAGATAGTCGATTGGGCATTAGTAGAGTGAGCATATATAAATACATACTTCCAATTAATACATATTAACTATATATAATAATATAATAATAAATAAATAATACAAATATAATAAATATATACATAATACACTTATATACATAATACACTTATATACATACATTTGCAATACGTAGACTTGTTGTCTCCCATGGGTTCTATCAAGATCTAACAAACAATTTAACTTGCCAAATATAGCCGAACACTTCATATCCGTGTCATTAAACCAGGCACAGTTTAGTGGTCCTGACAAAGTTGAGATAATTCCCGTTGTTGTTGCTGGCTGGTCCTGCCTGCCTTATCATCGGCAGCCGAAACCAATGGAATGTTGATTTCTGCTCCGGTTTCGCTGCAGCTATTAATTTAACAGAACAGCGAAATAAAAGCACAACTTGGTGTTTGGGGTTAAGAGCCGCTTCAAAGTTGCGCCACCATCTCGAGTTATTAATTTAGTTTATGGCCAAGTTTTGCATAAGCCGTCGATGTCCTTGAGGAGCGTCATGAACTTTTGTCCGCTAAATGACCGTGCTGGGTCAAATCCTCTCAATTGTAAATGGTGTGCGATAAAAGCGAAAAGTGACTTATAATTCAACATATTAAGCGTAGATCCACCTGACCAGTAAAGGCATCTCACAGCCCCTAATTGAGGGGGAAAACTGCACGCTAGCATTTCCCAGTTGACGCTTTTTGTTGCTGCTGCGCCGCAGGACTCAAATTTGCCACGTGGGGAGGCATGTGTACAATATTTACGAGTGTATTTATGTTTATGTTTATTATTAATATACATACAAACACATTCATGCATTGACGTCGGCGCAAACAAACATTTAAATGATTTTATCCCCGCTCACAGAAATATGGAATGCTCTTTTTTGCCATCCACCAAGTTTAATGTTTTGTGCAAAAGAACTTTGCCAAAAAAAAAAAAAAAAAAACAAAAACACATACACACACAATTGTGTGCATTATCGGTGCGCGTGTGTGTAATAAAAATACATTTTATTTATTTGATTTTGGGCTCGGACCCAACCACATCAGCAAAGGTAAGCAATTTAATACACACCTTGTGGGTCCATTTTGGTCTCCACATGCCGTGGTTCCATTTGGCTCAGAGTATCTTCTAGCTTTATTGCCCCTGGGTGATAATTCAATTAGCTGCGTTAGATAAGCTGGATTTATGGGCCAACTGCAAGCTTTAAATTGAGCGAACAATTTTCTCTTTATTTAATTGCAAGCTTTAAATTTCTGTTGAATGCCGGTTTTCTATTAAAGTATTTGATAAATAAATTTCATATATAGTGAAATTATTTACATATTTTAAAAAAATTACTTAACAACGAAATTGTCTATTATTTTTAACGTATTTATTAATTACGAAATTTTTACATATATTTTTTGGAATGATATTTCAAGTATTTATAAAAATATTTAATTTTATTTTTTGGTTATCATTTTGCACATATTTTCAATGTTAAATTTAGCTGTGTGCCCCAATGCTCTAAAGGTGATTTCCAATGAACCCATCCAAGCTCAAGAAACATTCACACAACCACACACGCACACACACACGCGCAGGCAGACCCACAAAAGCTGTTCAACCCATTTGGGAATTATAATGCATTGTGGACGCACTATTCTATAGAAATCCTTTTAGGCAATTCACAGAATGTGCCCTTCTGTATGTATATGTTATGTACATATATTAACACATATATGTTTACGGTATCGTTCAGTTGTAAACTGCATTTGGGCCAAAATTCTGGACGGCCATTTGGCCATTTAGCCATTCAACGGTGCCCTTTTACGTAATATTTATAATTTATGTAGGGTTTTTCGCACAACATTTTTGTCTGCTCTGATCCCGCTGCCAGCCAGATGTTGCTTATAATTTTCAAAAGGTATTTGCATCATGCTCAAAGCATAGCAATTTTATTAAGTAAATTGTTTCCGTTGCTTTTCGGATTTCCTTTGAAATGACTGCGGATTGTGTCGTTGTTTGAAGTGAGCCACTGTCAAAAGCAAAAAAAAAAGTAACAGGAACAAAAATAAAATACAAAGTAAAATATAATACACAGAATAAATACTCTTATTTGGCGAGAGCGGGAAAAGTCGCCAGGAAGTCAAGTTGAGAAGACTTTGCTTTTGTGTGGCACTCTGGACTCTGGTTTAGTCGGGCATTCATTAAAGCAATTCTCAGTGCCAGTAATTTATGTGTCAATGAATTTTGCCGGCTACGCCTTTGACATCAATTCTCGGCCTCTGCTCGAAATTCAATTCGCTGGACAGCAAAACATACAGCCAGTCAGTCAGTCTGGCTGTCTGGCAGTCTCTCAGTCTGACGCTCTGTCAGTCTGACGCTCTGTCTGTCAGCCACTCTGCAGTTGTCAGTTGTCGCCATTTAGCTCGTAATTTTTATAGCCCGTTAGGCCTCATTTGGTCACGAAACTCAAATGCGTCGCTAGAAGAGTATTTATTGTGCTCTCTTTTTTTTTTGTCGCATTATGTGCTTGACTCTTTTTTTCTGCTAAATTTTACTGTTGTACATATTTATACGATTTTCATAGGCTGTCGCCATATGACTCAAGGTCACATATCTCTGCTACGCTGCCTTCAATTAGTAACCGGGTATATTGAAAACAGTGTAAATCAGTTTTTGGTTCTTGATTCTCACATTTAGTATGATTAAATTCTTTGAGAGTGGCAATAAGAGTTATTACATTTCTATCTAAATAGCTACTCTGATTACAGGGCATTTTCACGTCCTATAGTATTTAATGTTGAGCAATGACTTGTTTTCTGTTTTATGACTGCTGCAGCACTCAATTTATAGACAACTGTTCGAAATGTGTTCCTGGCTGGCTGGCAGCATTTGCAGCAATGCTTATTGTTTTTTTTTTTTTTGTAGCATGATCCATAGTGGTAAATAAATAAAATTAGTGTCTGAATTTTGTCGCAATTATCAAGTGTATTCATTTGTATGCATTTATCTGTGCAGGGTAGCCAGATGTGGCCAGTCAGTCGGGCTATAATTGATGTGCACTGCAATCGAAAGATTGAGTCCAATGCAAATGCTTTTGCATTATAAAATGTGTTGAAAATGGCAAAGAAAATGTGAAAATTCATTTAAGAATATTTAGCTTAGCTGGAATTAGGTGGCAAACCAGCCAGTTGTATTTATAAATTTTCAATTCTGGTATTCTCTGTCCTAGGCTGGAATGGAATTAACGTCCTAAAAAGGTGATTTTTGTCCTCGCCAGTGCTGCACTGCATCATCTTCGCTTCTGCAGCTTCTCCAAAAAATTCTTTATTATTTATATTTATTGCATATGTAAAATATATAAAATCTAACTATATGCTTGGGCAAAGGCATCAGATAAGCAAAAGTTCTTTTACAGGATACTGAATTATAATTTGTGCAAGAATTTATGATTTGGCGATTTAAACTATATATTTTGGGACCTCAATTTATTTATTAAATATATATTATATTTTACAATTTAATTTGAAACTTTAATTTACAAGTTTTATTTATAAATACGTTTTGCAATTAGGTAACTCTATTTAGTTCACATTAAATAAATACTGAATATGTCATCGTTCACTATATACATCATATTTACATTCTTATATTACTTAATAAACCATGTACTATATTTACATACTATATAGCTTGGCTGTCCCTCCCGTTACCAATGCTAAATTAAGCAATTTTCATTGAAAAGAAATGTCGAACTTAACAAAGAATGAGAATCATGTTATTTTTTCTTTCTTTTTTTTGGTCATGCTTGCTCTAATTTGAATTTATTCTGGTAAGGAAAAAAAATTTCGATGTTGGCTAGAAAAATGCAAATAACGGAAAAATGTTGCCGCTTTCTATTGGCGAGTTGTGGCATGGTCCTGGCTGTGTGTGGTGGATGTGGGGGGTGGTTGGAGGGTGGCTATTGTTTGCAAATTATTTGTATTCATGTCTTCGTTCATTTTGTGTATTGTTTTGTATATTTATGTTGTTGTTTGTTTTTTTTTGCTGTTGTGTTTTTTTTTTGCGCGTCCCATCTGTTTTGGTCAGCGCCTTGTACTTGTGGGCCGAGGAAACTTCCGTCTGCCGGCACGTAATCTACGTCATTTCCGCTTTAAATTATTTACATAGTAAACATGGCAGTGGTTCACTTAAGTCTACGACGTCCTTCTCTTTTTTGTAACTTCAACGCTGGCTCAGCGCTCCTCAATCGTTATGAATTGATTCTTATTTTCCTTCTTGCGGCTTGAGTTTATCTTTTGGATTTCTATTGTCCGGCTCATAGCCGGATTCGGATTCGGATTCGTTTGCCAATGACATGCTCAAGTGGCATTGCGACTTATGTTGCCCATTTTGTGCACTTTAGCCCATTTTTTGTTATTTCGTAAGTGTGTTTGCAATGCGAAATATTCGTTTTTATTTTTGCTACTGGCATTGCAATTTTTGACTTCGCGCTTTTCCAGCTGTTGGCTCCTGCTATAATTGAATTATTCGCTTGCCATTGATCCCGACAACTGAAAAGGAAAAAAATCTCCACGCAGTAAAATGTTTTCACATTTGTCGGCACGGATAAAATATTCATCCACTTTTTATCGCCACTCCACTTTTAAATTACACATGCTTTTTCTAATCGTAAGCTTTGTGATTTTAAATATTTAAATGTCACAAAACTATTTTCGGCCAACAAAATTAAGAAAAAAATTTAATTATGAGCCTCCTTTTTGTAGTATTTAATATGCAAAGTGCATGAAATTTAGGTAGTTTAGGAATATTCAGATATGCTCTGAAATATAATTCTTAAGTTATGAGATTATATTACAGTATATTTCCCACAAAGTTAAGATAACAACATTAAGAAATCGAATCATTTTAAGCATATATAATAATATATTAAGTGCACTAAATAACAATTATTATAAAATAGGAATGTACTAAATTTCATGGGTTCATTTTTAAGGTATTATTGGCCAAATCTTCGTGATCGCTTTCAAGCTCAGCCTCGTCGGCCACGATCATCGTTTCCTTCATTGTCGCCATTGCTTTCTCCATTTTCGTTAATAAAACTTGTTAAAAAATCCTTTTTTGCCTGTTTTCTTGATTATTTTTCCGCCATGGACTCTCCTCCTCCTCCTGCGAATCTTTTTGCAAGTTTTTCCTTTTCCTCCAGCCGCCGTTGTAGTTTTTGCTCCTGCAGCTGCCGTTGTAGTTTCTGCTCCTGCAGCTGCCGTTGTAGTGTCTGCTCCTGCAGCCGCCGTTGTAGTATCTGCTGCTGCAGCCACCGTTGGAATGGCTGCTCCTACACCCACCGATGGAGTGACAGTCCCCGTTGAATTGCCTACTGATATACCCGGCGGTGGTTGGCAGTCGACGCTCATCGGCAAATTAAATAAGCATATGGCCAAGAGAGCACAGCTCAATGCTATTATTTTGGGGTTCATCTTGTTCCAATCTGTTGGTGAATGATACTTTTGCTTCTGATCCCCGTGTTTTATAGCAATTCTTGGAGATATGCAAAGTTTACTTAGCTGGTTCTCCAGCTAATTCGCTATTCAAATGTATGTGGGATTGTCTACAAACATATGGAAAAGTGGAACAGAGTTTGTTTGTTAGCCATAAACGAAAGATATAGTAAACAAAATAATAAGCAAACAAACTATGTAGATGAAATGAAAATAATTTTATTAAATGTTTGTTGGTTACCCTATTTCTGTTCGAGTAATAAGAATTGTATGATAAAATAATTCGCCAGCTTACTTTAATGTAATCTAGCTTAAGAAATCATTTAATATTCTCTTTTAAATTGCGAGAGTTGCTTTTTTTAAATATTCAATACTTTTTATTCTTGAAATATCCATCACTAAGACTTTTTGTCAGCATAGAAAACTGGTACCTTGACAACATTTAGTAATTTCTTAATCTATGCATTTTGTTAACGTTGTATGAGCTGATGTGACAAGTTGTTAAAACGTTATTGCCAGTTGATTGGATTTTTCCTTTCTGTCCATTAGGTAGTCCATTGTAGATAGTTGTGGCTTAAAGTAAAAAAGGGGATTAAACAATTTGTGAATATTTTTAAAATGGTTAAATTTGGCAATTTGTAAGGTCAGTTTTAGACTTAGTGTATTTCATGCTGTGGTTTTCTTATGTGTGTGTGCAAATTTTACTAGTGTAAAATGTTGTGAATTATGTTGGCAGCTGTTTTAGCATAGTTTTGCCCATTTAGACTAATTATACAAAAATATATTTATAATATTTATTATAATTTGGTGCTTTTCTCTATAGCCTGGAAGTAAAAGTAGGCGTGAAGAGACTAGAAGTCTTAATAGTAATAGTATTACTTTTTTAATACAGAATAAATTCTTCTACTAACTGTCGTTCTAAATGTTTTACTTAATTGTGTTTTGTGATCTGGTAACTCCAGTCTAACAACCAATGGTATTTACGACAGCTATTGGAAAAAGTCGATCTTTTTGGATAAATGTCTGCCTTAACTGTAAGCACAGATTGAATGGAATATCTGTGAAACATTCTTAAGTTCTGAGATTCTATTAGCAAACAAACTCCTTCACTTATATCAGTATATTTCCCTCAAAGTTAAGATAACCCAACATTAAGAAATCGAATCATTTTAAGCATATATAATAATATATTAAGTGCACTAAATAACAATTATTATAAAATAGGAATGTACTAAATTTCATGGGTTCATTTTTAAGGTATTATTGGCCAAATCTTCGTGATCGCTTTCAAGCTCAGCCTCGTCGGCCACGATCATCGTTTCCTTCATTGTCGCCATTGCTTTCTCCATTTTCGTTAATAAAACTTGTTAAAAAATCCTTTTTTGCCTGTTTTCTTGATTATTTTTCCGCCATGGACTCTCCTCCTCCTCCTGCGAATCTTTTTGCAAGTTTTTCCTTTTCCTCCAGCCGCCGTTGTAGTTTTTGCTCCTGCAGCTGCCGTTGTAGTTTCTGCTCCTGCAGCTGCCGTTGTAGTGTCTGCTCCTGCAGCCGCCGTTGTAGTATCTGCTGCTGCAGCCACCGTTGGAATGGCTGCTCCTACACCCACCGATGGAGTGACAGTCCCCGTTGAATTGCCTACTGATATACCCGGCGGTGGTTGGCAGTCGACGCTCATCGGCAAATTAAATAAGCATATGGCCAAGAGAGCACAGCTCAATGCTATTATTTTGGGGTTCATCTTGTTCCAATCTGTTGGTGAATGATACTTTTGCTTCTGATCCCCGTGTTTTATAGCAATTCTTGGAGATATGCAAAGTTTACTTAGCTGGTTCTCCAGCTAATTCGCTATTCAAATGTATGTGGGATTGTCTACAAACATATGGAAAAGTGGAACAGAGTTTGTTTGTTAGCCATAAACGAAAGATATAGTAAACAAAATAATAAGTAAACAAACTATGTAGATGAAATGAAAATAATTTTATTAAATGTTTGTTGGTTACCCTATTTCTGTTCGAGTAATAAGAATTGTATGATAAAATAATTCGCCAGCTTACTTTAATGTAATCTAGCTTAAGAAATCATTTAATATTCTCTTTTAAATTGCGAGAGTTGCTTTTTTTAAATATTCAATACTTTTTATTCTTGAAATATCCATCACTAAGACTTTTTGTCAGCATAGAAAACTGGTACCTTGACAACATTTAGCAATTTCTCAATCTATGCATTTTGTTAACGTTGTATGAGCTGATGTGACAAGTTGTTAAAACGTTATTGCCAGTTGATTGGATTTTTCCTTTCTGTCCATTAGGTAGTCCATTGTAGATAGTTGTGGCTTAAAGTAAAAAAGGGGATTAAACAATTTGTGAATATTTTTAAAATGGTTAAGTTTGGCAATTTGTAAGGTCAGTTTTAGACTTAGTGTATTTATATATGAATGAATCTCAAAAATAATATCACATTTCTACACGTTCAGCTTATAAAGTTTTGCAGTTTAAATAATATATAATACATATTGTGTATTTGTTTTTTTATACATATAATAAAAATTACATTAATTGGTATTATTTGATTATTTTTTTATATATAAATTAAATCCAATTTTATGTATGACCAGCCAATGATGAGTTAAGCGCCGATTTCATTAATCATTTTAAATGTTTTAATTGTCATTTATAAAAGAAAAGATAATTCGTCGCATTGAGTATTTTTTTCATTAAACATTTATTAAATGTTAAATGCAGAACGTCTATCTAAATTAATAATGTTGGGATTATGCTGAAATTTATGATAAAAATATTTACACATTTATTCATCATAATTTAATGGCATAAAAAATGTGAAAATATGTGCGATGCAATTTTCAATAATTGCCAAACGTGTGTCGATTTTGCATCAGTATCTGTGTATTTATTTTTATTTTTTGTTTCTATTATTAGTATTGGGTCAGTATTTATGAGTTTTGTCAACCCTTTTGCTCAATTCATTAGGCATCAGTTGAACATTTGGGGTCGACAATATGCCAATTTGTGACAGACGAGCGAATTTCCGTTCGGACTATTGGCCAACTGAAGAACATAAAAGACGTTTGTTTGATTATAAATCATGCACAGAATATAAGCATTTCTCATGCCCAGCACACATAAGAATGCTACAAAAAGGGAAAACGGAAATGAAATGATTAATGCAAAATATTTGTAGGCTTACATTTGCAGAAAATACATGAAATGAACACGTCGAAAATAAGAAGTGTGTTTTTTTGTTTCTAGATCCCATTTTCGGAAATTGGTCAAGTTGAAGGAAAATTTAATTTTATGAAATCAATTTTCATTATGCACTTAAGCGGCTTGGGTCCATCGTTAAAAATGTTTTGCAGCAACATACCCAAGTGTTTCATGCATGTGGCATGTGTCACACATACGTGGTAAAATTTACTTTTGTTGGCCGCGTCCAGGGAGTCGTTAAAATGCAGTTTAGAAAAACCCCAATGCCACCAAAGACAAAGTGCCTGATAACGAGCGCCCTGGACATTCTCACGCTGGCCCCAGTTTTACCGAGTGTGTGTTTTTTTTAAACGCCATGTTTCTGTATTTTTGTTGTTGTTTTCTTTTTTTTTGTATTTTATGCGCGTATTTTTTTATGCGATGATAAAATTCATAGCGCTTGCATATCAAATCAACTTACTGACCAACAACAACATAAATAACAACAACAACAACAATCGCAGGACGTAGATATTCTCCCATATATGCGGCTAAGCTCTAGCTTCAATGCACATTGAGTCAGAGCAAAAGAACCACAAGAAATGCACTATAAAATACTATAACATTTCTGAGTTGATCTAAAATTGTGGGAAAAAGTGCTTAAAGCAAGCGTAGTTTTTGGCATACAACTAAGTTTACTTTTTTATTAAAACCATTTAAATATAAACTATAATATTCAATATATTTGTTTAGCATCAGATCATCCATTTAAATGTTGGTATCCGTTATAGCATTTTCAATTTAACTAAATTCGTATTTTTTATGTATGTGCATTTGACCCTATTTGCAGTGTACTCTGGCCAGTGTGCAGTTGCAATGTGTGGGAGCATTTTTATTTTGTTTTTTGTTTTTTTATATACTTTTTACGTATTTATTTATATTTGGGGTATGGCAGCTGTTGGAGCACAATTTGATTTCCATCGGCTTAGCGCGAGGATTTTCTAAACGCTTCGGTTTGCCTTGGCCATTTTTGAAATGTGCCATTCTGCTAGTTTTTCTTTATGCTCGTGCCCCTTAAGCCCATTTATGAGTTTGGCTTTATTTTGATGAGTTGAATTGCCAACAGGGTCGTCGGCCATAAATACTTGGTTTCATGCCTGGCGTTTAAGTACCATTCAATTTGCTGTACTCGCATAAGCGAACTTCAACTAAAACTAAATGACATGAATTATAATGGGTTTTATTTGTGGTAAAAGTTGAGCGGCGAAAAGGGCCACTAACTAACCATGAAATGTTTTGCGTAATCTCAAATAAAATATTCAAATTCTATTAGTACGCACATAAAGAAAACACACACATATATATATATATATATATATATTGTATATATACATATGTATGTATATGTTTGCTTTGCTGTATGTTTTAATGTAAGCTAAAGCAGAGACAAGTGGTGAAAATGTACCGCAATTAGAAGACAAATCGTTTTGACGCAAACACATCAAGTATCTGTCTGTCTCACGCTCTAGTTGTGATGTCAGCATGCCTGAATGTATGTCTGCATGTATGTGTGACTGTGTGTCTGTTTGTATGTGTTTTTGTTTGCTGTGCCTATTCACTCTATGCCTATGTGGATGGGCATTAAAGCATGAAATTAATGCACAAGGAATAGCAAATAGCCCTAAGGACATGCGTGGGCCAATGTGCGAGAACGAGAGAGCAGCAAAAATACAATTAACGGTGAGGGTAGCCGAGGGGAGGCCACATTAAATTCTGTGCTGCAAGCAGCCGCAACCCACTAATAAAAATTGTCGAAAGTAAATTTTTATTTTAGCTTAACGTTATGCAGCTGCTGCTGCTTTGTGCTTTGATATTTAATTTGTGCCACACATGGCGTCTAAGCTATTTAATTAGATTACGCACAAGTGGAAGATATCTTTTTTTTTTTTGTTCTGGGCATCATTTACTTTTGCATTTTTACTGCTGGAGTTTTCTTTCGCACTTAGGTTGTCTCGGATGAAACTGAAATCGTTGTCATGTCAAACAACGTGACAAAATATTGTCGACGAAATTTTTATGTATCCATACTCCACACAAACATACACATACGCACACACAAAATGTGGTCATAGAAATGGCTTTAATTCGTTATGCTCCGATTCAGAATTTTTAACAAGGAAAAGCGATCAGCTAGAGATGATGGCGTGATTAATACACAAAACCCTAGTTTGACATGGAACATATACCTATACAAAAATATATTTATAATATTTATTATAATTTGGTGCTTTTCTCTATAGCCTGGAAGTAAAAGTAGGCGTGAAGAGACTAGAAGTCTTAATAGTAATAGTATTACTTTTTTAATACAGAATAAATTCTTCTACTAACTGTCGTTCTAAATGTTTTACTTAATTGTGTTTTGTGATCTGGTAACTCCAGTCTAACAACCAATGGTATTTACGACAGCTATTGGAAAAAGTCGATCTTTTTGGATAAATGTCTGCCTTAACTGTAAGCACAGATTGAATGGAATATCTGTGAAACATTCTTAAGTTCTGAGATTCTATTAGCAAACAAACTCCTTCACTTATATCAGTATATTTCCCTCAAAGTTAAGATAACCCAACATTAAGAAATCGAATCATTTTAAGCATATATAATAATATATTAAGTGCACTAAATAACAATTATTATAAAATAGGAATGTACTAAATTTCATGGGTTCATTTTTAAGGTATTATTGGCCAAATCTTCGTGATCGCTTTCAAGCTCAGCCTCGTCGGCCACGATCATCGTTTCCTTCATTGTCGCCATTGCTTTCTCCATTTTCGTTAATAAAACTTGTTAAAAAATCCTTTTTTGCCTGTTTTCTTGATTATTTTTCCGCCATGGACTCTCCTCCTCCTCCTGCGAATCTTTTTGCAAGTTTTTCCTTTTCCTCCAGCCGCCGTTGTAGTTTTTGCTCCTGCAGCTGCCGTTGTAGTTTCTGCTCCTGCAGCTGCCGTTGTAGTGTCTGCTCCTGCAGCCGCCGTTGTAGTATCTGCTGCTGCAGCCACCGTTGGAATGGCTGCTCCTACACCCACCGATGGAGTGACAGTCCCCGTTGAATTGCCTACTGATATACCCGGCGGTGGTTGGCAGTCGACGCTCATCGGCAAATTAAATAAGCATATGGCCAAGAGAGCACAGCTCAATGCTATTATTTTGGGGTTCATCTTGTTCCAATCTGTTGGTGAATGATACTTTTGCTTCTGATCCCCGTGTTTTATAGCAATTCTTGGAGATATGCAAAGTTTACTTAGCTGGTTCTCCAGCTAATTCGCTATTCAAATGTATGTGGGATTGTCTACAAACATATGGAAAAGTGGAACAGAGTTTGTTTGTTAGCCATAAACGAAAGATATAGTAAACAAAATAATAAGTAAACAAACTATGTAGATGAAATGAAAATAATTTTATTAAATGTTTGTTGGTTACCCTATTTCTGTTCGAGTAATAAGAATTGTATGATAAAATAATTCGCCAGCTTACTTTAATGTAATCTAGCTTAAGAAATCATTTAATATTCTCTTTTAAATTGCGAGAGTTGCTTTTTTTAAATATTCAATACTTTTTATTCTTGAAATATCCATCACTAAGACTTTTTGTCAGCATAGAAAACTGGTACCTTGACAACATTTAGCAATTTCTTAATCTATGCATTTCGTTAACGTTGTATGAGCTGATGTGACAAGTTGTTAAAACGTTATTGCCAGTTGATTGGATTTTTCCTTTCTGTCCATTAGGTAGTCCATTGTAGATAGTTGTGGCTTAAAGTAAAAAAGGGGATTAAACAATTTGTGAATATTTTTAAAATGGTTAAATTTGGCAATTTGTAAGGTCAGTTTTAGACTTAGTGTATTTCATGCTGTGGTTTTCTTATGTGTGTGTGCAAATTTTACTAGTGTAAAATGTTGTGAATTATGTTGGCAGCTGTTTTAGCATAGTTTTGCCCATTTAGACTAATTATACAAAAATATATTTATAATATTTATTATAATTTGGTGCTTTTCTCTATAGCCTGGAAGTAAAAGTAGGCGTGAAGAGACTAGAAGTCTTAATAGTAATAGTATTACTTTTTTAATACAGAATAAATTCTTCTACTAACTGTCGTTCTAAATGTTTTACTTAATTGTGTTTTGTGATCTGGTAACTCCAGTCTAACAACCAATGGTATTTACGACAGCTATTGGAAAAAGTCGATCTTTTTGGATAAATGTCTGCCTTAACTGTAAGCACAGATTGAATGGAATATCTGTGAAACATTCTTAAGTTCTGAGATTCTATTAGCAAACAAACTCCTTCACTTATATCAGTATATTTCCCTCAAAGTTAAGATAACCCAACATTAAGAAATCGAATCATTTTAAGCATATATAATAATATATTAAGTGCACTAAATAACAATTATTATAAAATAGGAATGTACTAAATTTCATGGGTTCATTTTTAAGGTATTATTGGCCAAATCTTCGTGATCGCTTTCAAGCTCAGCCTCGTCGGCCACGATCATCGTTTCCTTCATTGTCGCCATTGCTTTCTCCATTTTCGTTAATAAAACTTGTTAAAAAATCCTTTTTTGCCTGTTTTCTTGATTATTTTTCCGCCATGGACTCTCCTCCTCCTCCTGCGAATCTTTTTGCAAGTTTTTCCTTTTCCTCCAGCCGCCGTTGTAGTTTTTGCTCCTGCAGCTGCCGTTGTAGTTTCTGCTCCTGCAGCTGCCGTTGTAGTGTCTGCTCCTGCAGCCGCCGTTGTAGTATCTGCTGCTGCAGCCACCGTTGGAATGGCTGCTCCTACACCCACCGATGGAGTGACAGTCCCCGTTGAATTGCCTACTGATATACCCGGCGGTGGTTGGCAGTCGACGCTCATCGGCAAATTAAATAAGCATATGGCCAAGAGAGCACAGCTCAATGCTATTATTTTGGGGTTCATCTTGTTCCAATCTGTTGGTGAATGATACTTTTGCTTCTGATCCCCGTGTTTTATAGCAATTCTTGGAGATATGCAAAGTTTACTTAGCTGGTTCTCCAGCTAATTCGCTATTCAAATGTATGTGGGATTGTCTACAAACATATGGAAAAGTGGAACAGAGTTTGTTTGTTAGCCATAAACGAAAGATATAGTAAACAAAATAATAAGTAAACAAACTATGTAGATGAAATGAAAATAATTTTATTAAATGTTTGTTGGTTACCCTATTTCTGTTCGAGTAATAAGAATTGTATGATAAAATAATTCGCCAGCTTACTTTAATGTAATCTAGCTTAAGAAATCATTTAATATTCTCTTTTAAATTGCGAGAGTTGCTTTTTTTAAATATTCAATACTTTTTATTCTTGAAATATCCATCACTAAGACTTTTTGTCAGCATAGAAAACTGGTACCTTGACAACATTTAGTAATTTCTTAATCTATGCATTTTGTTAACGTTGTATGAGCTGATGTGACAAGTTGTTAAAACGTTATTGCCAGTTGATTGGATTTTTCCTTTCTGTCCATTAGGTAGTCCATTGTAGATAGTTGTGGCTTAAAGTAAAAAAGGGGATTAAACAATTTGTGAATATTTTTAAAATGGTTAAATTTGGCAATTTGTAAGGTCAGTTTTAGACTTAGTGTATTTCATGCTGTGGTTTTCTTATGTGTGTGTGCAAATTTTACTAGTGTAAAATGTTGTGAATTATGTTGGCAGCTGTTTTGCATAGTTTTGCCCATTTAGACTTATCTCCTTGCAAAAATTGTCAAGCTCCTTGGAAAAGTTTGGCAACAGCATCTTTTGTTGGCCAGCTTTGTCTTGTAATTGCTCTTCAATACAAGCCCTCAACTTAAAATGTTGGACAACCCCTCTGCCAAATTTTGAAGCATATTTGAACAAGTTTTGAAACTCAGCTCGGTGCTCCCACATCCCATTCAACTATTTCCACTTAATGGCTGTTGGCAACATTTTAGTTTTTCTATTGCATTTCTGTGTGGCTATTTTATTTGATGTTACTTTACTTCGCATTATGTACTTTTTTCCCTCCATTTTTTATTGTTAACGTGACGTATACATGATGTGGTTGGTCGGCAAAAACTTTTGGAATGGAGTGCAAAGCACAGTTTGGCAATGTAAATAGAGCATGATATGGTTTCTGTGTTGCTATGCAAATGTGGTCGAAACTTTGAAGTGTGCTCCAATGGAAATAGCGTAGTGGTCAAGTGCAAATCAAATGGCTGTAGAATATGCCTTTCGGTTCTATAATGGCAGTTTATTAAAACAATATCACTCTAACTAAATTGGCTATAAGTTATTTTAAAACAAAAAAAGATGTTATTAATCAAAAATCCCAAAAATGCATTTAATGGCGAAAACCAATTTTCACAGAAGGCTGCAACAACAGAAAAAACATCATATGGCAAACAATAACAAAGACCCGGGCTTATCGGCATTAATTCCACTTCATAAATGTCAAGCGCTGTAAAGAAAAACTACAAAAATAAAAATAAACTAGGGAAAAATAAAGCAAACACAAATAAAGCGAACAAAAGTGTACAAAGAATCTGAAAAAGTGGCAAACACATACACAACTGCGTGTAAATATATGTATATATATATATGTATATACATATAAATATTTGCATAATACCCTGGCGTGGTCGACATTAAGTTGCCAGATGCAGCCGGCAAGCCGAGTGCCGTTATAAGCTCCTTTTTAGCTTGGCAAGTGAAGGCGCCGAAAGCCGATCTCCTTGGCCATAACTCATTTCAGCAATTTTAAATGTGCGCCTTTTTTTTTTTTTTTTTAGCTTGAAAACAGCTAAAGCCAAAAACAAAAAAAAAGGAGCACCCAGCAGCACATGGAGGCTTACCATAAATCACTTTTGTCCCGCTTGTCCAGTGCAAAATTAGCAGCTACCTGTTAAATGCTCGCACCACATTGCACCACATTCATTCATTCCGCTCAAAATTCACACTTGAGTTATTTTCATGCGTCTTTCGCATGTATTTTTATCTATATAAATATTTGATCAGGCTGCTTTGTATGCTGAATACTAAGCTTATGTGTGTGTGATTGCGTAGGTGTGATTCTCAAAAATCTATAGAGGCAGCCAGGCTACTCGTGCAACACATATTACATGTCAGCTTTGTTGAGGATTTTACTGTATGCCCTGCCATGCATATTTTATTGGCCCACATTCACAGCACTCTCGAGCTTTGAGTGCTCTGATTGCTGGACTTGATTATTGTGAAATATTTAGTAGATAAAATGAGAGTAGTATTCGTTTGAGTTCAAGTGTATTATAATTGTTTATGCTTATATTTGAAATTATTTTCTATTGTACTCTAAAATGAAAACACACCAACATAAAATTTGATTTAAATTGTTTTGTATTGGGAGAGAGTCTTTTTCATTTTCAATCCTTTCCATTTTCACAATATTTAAGCTTAATTCAATAACAGTCGCAAAAGAAAATTAAACTCTTTTGGCTGTTCCAACTTCAAAAATCAGTTAACACCATTGACTTTGCCAAAAAGAATTCGAATTTTAAATTAAAATACTTGATTTCAAGCAATTTTTGTTCGACCTTCAGTTGATAGTTTTATGGCTTGATGCATATAAAAAAAATTACAAAAGTCAATTTAATATATATATTTTTTTGTATTTATTCTAAGAACATTTTCATATTTTATTGCACACAGAGGAAGTAAATAAAATGTAATATATATTATTTCATTTGTATGTCTATATAGTCTCTAAATATTGTTGCATTGTGTAAACTGATTTCGACCTTTGTCCTGCTGGTCATTTAGGTCACATCTTGACGCATAATCGGAGCATTAGTGGCCATTGACTGTGTGAACCGAGTACAAATACACGACAAAAAAATTCCGCTTATTATTTTTAGTAAATCATGAAGTCGATAAGCCTAATAGCCTGGGCGATGTCAATGTGTGTTTGTTGCATGTGCCCCCAGTGAGATAACGCAGCAGAGTAAAATCAAATGGCATGAAAATATGAACAGAGCCTTCGACATTCGATTCGTATGTGCCAGTGTGTGTGTGTGAGTGTGTGTGTGTGTTCTGGCTAGCGTCGACGCCATTTTGTTTAATATGCCATCTGGCTACTAGGGGCACCGCATGCCAGCGATTATCTAAAAGACATTAGCATCCCAGCAGTTAGTAAGGCAATTTACTACTAGAAAGCACAGCAGGCCCTTTCCAGCCTGCCTTAACTATTTGGTCAGCATGTCTGCATGCAAATGCCCTGTTTAGCTTTTGCTTGTGAATCCCGTCCAGCAGAGTATATTTATAGCCTGGATAGCCATGTCCGTCGGTCGTTCTTTCATATGTCCGAGTCTTTAACTCTTGTTGCATTACAATCAAATTTCTGTAATAGAAATTAATAAGACTCAGATGAGCCTAAAGTTTTGAAATTCTATTAGCAAGCAAACTTCTTCACTTATGTCAGAATATTTCCCTCATAGTTAAGAAAACCCAACATTAAGAAATCGAATAATTTTAAGCATATATAATTACATATTTTGTGCACTAAATAACAATTATTATTAAATAGGAAAGTACTACTAAATCATGGGTCCGATTTTGTGTTTTGTCGTTGGTTAAATTTCAATAGATTATGGGCCAAATCTTTGTAATCGTTTTTTGGCTCAGCCTTGCCTGCCCTTTCTGCCTCGACCACTTCGCCTGCCACGCCTTCCTCGCCTGCCTCGTCGACCACGATCATCATTTCCTCCATTTCCGTTATTAGAAAACTTGTCAAAAAATCCTTTTTTGCTTGTTTTCTTGATTATTTTTCCGCCATGGACTCTCCTCCTCCTCCTGCGAATCTTTTTGCAAGTTTTTCCTTTTCCTCCAGCCGCCGTTGTAGTTTTTGCTCCTGCAGCTGCCGTTGTAGTTTCTGCTCCTGCAGCTGCCGTTGTAGTGTCTGCTCCTGCAGCCGCCGTTGTAGTATCTGCTGCTGCAGCCACCGTTGGAATGGCTGCTCCTACACCCACCGATGGAGTGACAGTCCCCGTTGGAATG
Source organism: Drosophila fungiperda (assembly GCA_035042345.1). Lineage (NCBI taxonomy): Eukaryota > Metazoa > Arthropoda > Insecta > Diptera > Drosophilidae > Drosophila > Drosophila fungiperda. The sequence goes on along the minus strand of JAWNLM010000293.1, from coordinate 1,215,313 downwards.
CCTACTGATATACCCGGCGGTGATTGGCAGTCGACGCTCATCGGCAAATTAAATAAGCATATGGCCAAGAGAGCACAGCTCAATGCTATTATTTTGGGGTTCATCTTGTTCCAATCTGTTGGTGAATGATACTTTTGCTTCGGATCCCCGTGTTTTTATAGCAATTCTTGGAGATATGCAAAGTTTACTTAGCTGGTTCTCCAGCTAATTCGCTATTCAAATGTATGTGGGATTGTCTACAAGCATATGGAAAACTGGAACAGAGTTTGTATAGTTTTGATTGTTTGTTAGCCATAAACGGAAGATATAGTAAACAAAATATGACTTTCTGTTAATATTTACTCAGATATTTGCTCAGTAGAAACTGTAACAGTTTCAAATAATTTTTGGTTAGGTTGACACAAATATAGGATATTTAATACTTATTTAGTGCACTTAGAAAATAATATCGCCCTGAAAGTTAGATATTTGCCATTCTCTTGTTGGGAGCTCACCTTATTTATTCAAAAGGTGAATTTCTAAAACTGGAGGCTGTGGCTTTCTATGAGCAGTAAATTTTATTTCAATCTTAATACATTTTAAATTTACAAACAACATTCCTGTTTCAATGGAAACTCTGATTGTCCTTTGCATTGCAATTAAATTTCTATAGAATTAATCAATTATGAAGATTGCATTGATCCTCAAGGGATTTATAGGATATTATGTGTATAGAGAACAAAAGAGCTTTCATAACTGAAGATGTCTTATAATAGTATTCAGACTTCTTAGTATGACCTAAAGCTTTTTGAGAGAGAGATTTGTAGATGTTTGAAATCAAAAAATGTAGATAACATCTTGTCCTGATCTTGCAATTGGGAGACCATATCCTATCCATATCTATATGCTCGAATAGGCCATACAATGTAATTGTAAGGAGTTTTTCTTAATATAGAAATCGTTAAATTGTGTTCACCACTCATTCATTAAGTTTGCAAAATAGATATATATATATATATATAATATACCATAATTCATAGTTTAGTTTTTGGTCATGATGTTTAAAAAAATATATTTATAACAAGGAAGAACGTTACTGTAAGTTACTACGTTACTACGAAATACTTTGATCGATATAATATTTACTACTTATAACGCGCTTATCGTGTTCCACATCTATTTTATTGTTATTGTTAACAACTCTTTTGAATATGTAAATAATGTGAAAGTTTTTAGAAACAGGATAAAATTCATTTTCATTGATTTTATAAATACAAAGTTTATGACTTTCATTACTTTTTTCTCATTTTTATAATATTAAAGTTGATTTCTAAAATATCATTTAAAAAAGGGTAACAAGATTCATTTGTTTGAAAAATTGTGCAATTTTAAAAACCCAATTTTTAAAACCCAAAACCCAATACATTCTTTTGAATAAAAATGAATTTGTATATGAACTATGTGTTTTTGCAATCCAAATGCACACAAAAAAAAGAAAACAACAGGCTCAGAAACATAAAATAAATTAGACTAACTTGAATGAAAATTAGAACTAATAACGGCATAGATAACGCACAAAATACACAGACAAATCTAAAACCATTAAAACCATGGCTTAAACAACGTTTTTTTTTGGTCAGCTGCGGGCAAAATTTAATTTATTATTGCATTAATGTCAGCAGCCAGGCAAAAGCAGCGTGAATATTGTTAAATGCAAAGGCTCTGGCAACCAACACGTGTCTGTGTGTGTGAGTGTGTGTAACCAACAATTGAATTAATTGTAAATTTTGTGATGGCCAATATGGGAGCATTTAAGGTGTGTCGCTCTCTAAATTAAATGCGTCATTTCAAATTGATTGTTTCGATATGCCAGTATGCAAAGTAGGCCATACATACATTCCAACTGTTTAGAAAAGGCTCATTCAATTTTCATATTTCTGACGGGTTTATTTAAGTATATATTTCCTATATATGTCTCTGTGTGTGTGTGGCATACATTTAAATTGATTGAAAAGTGTATGAAGCTAGCAGTACTTTGGATATCATTTTAATTATGCTTTCTATTTTATGACCTCAATAACAAACTAATGCATCAACATTAAATCAGAAAATTTGGCAACATTTTATAGGCAGTCGCAATAACTGCGAGATACCCCAAAAACAAACCAAGTCAAACAAAACGAAATGAAATTATGCGGGTAGCAACCATAAATTGACTTTGGCCTAAAAAACAGTCAAACAACAAAGCGAAGTAAAACTTTTATTTTATTCTTTTTTTTTATTTTCTTCCTCAGATGTTTCTGACTTTCATCACGTTCTTTTTGAGTCCATCCATCTTATTTGTTATGCACATTTAAAGGTTTCTATATGAAATACATTTAAGGATTTTACATTGTACTTAAATTTTTTGCTGGTTAGATTGAAAGCATTTGATTAATGAATTTGTAAAATAGTTTAGCTAAACTCTGTACAATAGCTACATATTTGCATTCAAAGAATGCGCTTTGCATCTAATTTATTGAATTATATTAATGAGGCAGCAGCAAAATTAATTATCAATTTATGTCATGAATTGACATTTACAGCGGGAAAACCAACGCGACTCCTTATTAGTGGCAATATAATGTGAATGTTTAAAATGTACAGAAAACTACTGTAAACCGATAGAATTCAATTTAATTATATTATAATAGAATACATTAAATAATTAAATTTAATGTTTTGCGACTAAGAGTAGCTGAATTTAGAGGAAAATAAGATACGAAATTTAAAGATTTATAAATTCAATTCAATTCAAGTTTATCTGTTCTTTTAACGGATGAAGAGTTGAGCAACTTGCGCCACAACAGCATGGCCCTAAGTAAACATTAGTCTAGGACATAAATTCAGCAAGCTGCTAAACATATTTACTGGCCAACTAAGTACCGCACTGTTAGCCATAAATTTTAATAATCACTCAATAAAGCAAACGCATATCCTGGCAATACTCTGGACCCTTGCAGGACATTGCTTTTACCAAGAATATGTGAACATTAGCAGTTTTAATCACCGTTGCCATTTTGAATTACGGTTTTTTTTTTTTGTTTTCCTTTGTCTTCTGCTGAGGGCTAACTGGACTAAACACGTTCATAACCGCGGTTTCGGCTCATGGCTAAAGACCGTAATTTCATGGCTTATGGCATGCTTTAAAAAATAATTATGCACAATTATGTGCAACAGTTTTGGTGGTACACAGAAAGCAGCTTGCGTAAAGGGCTTTCATTTTACTAATTTTACGAGGATTTGGAAAGCTCTACTTGAAGGAGAAATTGTGTTTATATATATGAGTTGATTATCTAAGGTATCGCTCCAATTCAATTTTTGTATATATAGATACATATGTAAGAAAGGCTGCACTTTCTGTATATAAATAATAAATCATTGTAAAATAACACTTTCCCCGCACAAGTCTTGAGATACTCTTTAGTTGTATTAGCTTTCAAATAAAAGTAACTCGAAAATATAATTTTTTTACAATTATGATAAAATGTAAATCAATAGTTGATGAAATTATTATGGAAATTTCTTGTAAGGACATTTTTAAGCTCATCAGTAGTAGTGCTAGTTCTCAAATAAAAGTATCTCTTAAAATTAAAAGTAGGCACAAATTTGTAAAAATGTAAATCAATAGTTTAAATTATTTTGCAAATTTCTTGTAAGGACATTTTTATGCTCGCCAGAAGCTTAATATTTAATCTTAAATAAGTTAAATTTAAAGTTTACTTTAAGCAAATATTCAGTAGTTTAATAATTGTTCAACTTTAAAGCGAATCTGCTTTATTTTATTTTCATATTGTGTTCTTATGTTGCAGCAGCACTTTCAGGCAGATGGCACCAAATGTATTTCTTTACATTTATCTCAGCAGTTTCCCACTTGCAAATGTCCGCACGTATACAATTACAAATGCGTATATACATATGAGTATATATATATTTGTGTATATTTATATATATATATATACATGAGAGTTTGCTTTAGATGTGCATTCATGTTCAAGTGTACACATGTGAGTTGCATTCAGGGCGCAAATTTATTCATTTCAGCAGACAGGTTGCTCTAATTATGCATGCCATCTACGTTCGGCAAGGCGGAACTACATCCTTGCAGCCAAGCCTAGGCGGCATCATAATTTTTTCCCTCGTTTCCTGTACTCATTAAATTGCGTAGACTAGGGCCTGTCATAAAGTTGCGCAAATATATGGGCTAAAAGTAGGCATATCTGGTTATACAAAGTACTTGGCAGAACACTAACAATTATGTGGGTACACTTTCTGTTGGTTATATTTAAAGTAATGAGTACTTCAGATACTTATTATTGAATTGGAATCATCTGATTGATTGCAAATCAACCATAATTTTATACCATCAAATAAGATGTTTAATAAAGTTAAGAAAATATTATCTCTTCTTGCCACACAAAAATAACAAAATTTTCTTCATAACCTGTTTTCAATAATTGTATGTTTACTTATATATTTATTTATTTAGTAATATAATATGGACACATAGTCATACATAATGTCATTAGTTAATTGAAAATCTCTTCAAATCACAGTTGAAGTGAGTTTTCAATTCACCAATTTGGCAAATGTATTTCAAATGCTATTTTCAAGCTTCTTTCAAAACCTTCTTGGTTTTTCGCTTTGCATTTTGGTGCTTAGGCTTGAGAACAGGCATAAATTATGGCTGGGGCGTGGCAGTTTCTGGTCCATAAATCAAAACGACGCGGCAACAAATAATTTACACATAAACAACATAAAGCATGGTCTGCCTTTGGGCCTGTAACGAGTATTTTTTGTTTTCTATACTTTGCGAGTTTTTTACTATCGCAAATAATTTATTAGCAAAGGCCTTGGCACTTGAAGGCCATGAGCAAAAGAGACTGCGACATTGCCGCAAAGTCGACAGCTATGCCACGCTTAGAAACAAGACGGAGCCAACATTAGTGGCAACAACTGCGATAACTTGCCGCACAATATTGCATTAATACGGTATTCAGTTGGCGGCCAGTCAATTAGAAAATTTAATTGCGATAAATAAACAGATAGCTCGCCCTGCCATGCATCCATCACAATTGATTAAGTAATTTAATTGAGCTTGCGGCTATTGCTGCAAATGCTGTTTAATCAGCGGCCCCCAATTCCTCCCCTCATCAACGCCACCATCATCACCAGCATCTTCTGCATTTCAAATCAATGGAATCTGAACAACAGCCAACGCCTCCAGGTACAAATCCAATTCTCATACAACAATTCTTCAGGCTGTCAGTTTTTACTCTCTGAATGAGTTTTGATATTTGAAATAGGGAGAGTACGACGGGGTCGATTGGCCCCCCCATCCGGGTGGGGTGTGTTGAGGCGTGCCTAATCTTAAATGAAACACAATTTTCGGCATTTTCGGCATTTTGACTTTGGCTTGACTTTCGCTTGATATAAATTCGCAGTTTTATGCTTATTTATTTATGTATTTTTTTGTATTTCGGCCAGTGCGTAAATTGTTTGCCTTTCTTCAGCCTGACCCCCCCTCGTATTTTGGTTGTTGGCGTCCTAACTTATTGCCAGGCAGGCTGCGCATTTTGATTGATTAGCTTCATGGTGTGCCTTTCGATTCGGGCTTAATAAGTGACGCAAGGTTGCTGAAAATTGATTGTGAAATAGATTGAACAATGCTGGGAAATGCGAAAAGCATTTACGAAAAGGTTTTCCAATTGAAGTGATATGGCTGAAGAGGATTTTTTATAGCTCCGATTTTTCCAATTTAAATTTTCAGTTGTATTTTGCATATTATTTAGCTAAAGGTCACCATCATTTAGCCAACATTTAAGTAACGTTCATTTTTAAAAGTTCATTTGTTGCACAACTTTTGCTTTTGAACCCAGCACGTCCGCCCGGATAATTAGGTAACGCAATTAGGCTCAAGTAGCCTTAATTCATTGGCCACCAAGGCAACTTGATTTAATTTTTTAAATAAGCCCATACAACAAGGCGATGAACCCAAATGCCGTAGAACATTCATATTTTCAAACACGAAAATGCCTCAACAAATTGCTTGAAACACTTTTGCCGCGGCCCGGGTCAAATTTACCTTATCAATCAGTCCGTGACGCGAACAAAAACACAAACGTGCAAAGTGGTTTTTTCAAAACTGAAAGTGAAACTGGCAGTGGCAGTGGCAGTGGCAGTGGCAGTGGCAATGGCTGCGGATGTTTCATAAATTTGGACGCGCCTAATCAAGCGCTAAGCCCGCAACAATTGAAGGAAGGACCCTTTGGCAAAGTGTCGGACACATTCTCTTTTGCACCTTTATCTTTTTTGTCTTGGCCACCTTTTGACTTTTGCGCGGCATCTGAATAAAGTTTTGGGGTCCATTTCGGCGGCGGTAATTTGTTGTTGCACGTGGCACCGCCCCCCAATTGAAGCGAGTCATTAGTTGGCAGCCGGCTGCCTCTCTGGCTCAGGCTTTGATTTTCAGCCGCTATGCCTGGACTTCCGTGCCACGGCCTGCTTGCCACCTACGATTTATTATTAATTGGCCGCAGGCGAAAAGTTTTGTTCACCTATTTGTTCAGCAAGTTGCTCTTGCAACAGCGTGTATTTCAATTATTAACACTTGTGCGGCAACATTTCTGCTTGCCACTTAAATGTTAAAAATTGTACAGCAATTTGCTGTTTCCTTTTATTTGCATAAATGCCGCATAAATAATTTCTATTTAATTAAAACTTTGCATTTTCTAATTCCAGCGTCTAACAGGAAGCCACACAAAATTCTGCTGCTGAGTGCCAACATGATTGACGGTGAGTTGCACTTTAAACAAATAACTTATGAATTGTCTAAATTAATTTGAAATTATAAATAAGCTTGTTATTTATGACCTGTTGAAAATAATATTAACTTATATCTTAAGAGGCGACATAAATAATTTATTCTGAAAGTAAAAGAGAATTAAAAATATTTACATGCGTTGAAAGTGAAAGAGAAATAAATCGAAATTACACAAATTTTCAAATATTCACACGAGCAAGATAAATACACATAAATGTACAAGATAAATAATAGATGATATATGTTTTATATTTAATATTATTTATAGACTAATATTCACACTTTTTAGCACAGTCTTAAACTAAAACAATGAAACTGTTGTCTCTCATTCAATTAATTATTTACTAGAATACAGCATATTATTGATATATATTAAATAATTCTAATTCAAATTTTCATTAAATTAATATTTAATAAGTTAGTGTGGTAAAGCTAAAATTTATAAATATTTCTATGCTAACAGTTTCAGATATACATTAGGAACAGCAAGTAACGTTATAATAATATAATAATAGACAACAGATATTAGAGAACAATATGGGAGTGGCAAATACATTTTTCTTACCAATTATTGAAGGAGGTGGTACTCGTAATCAAATTTGGTAACTTTGCCTCTTGTGGGAGTGGCCGAAGCTCTCAGTTGTGTACATTCAATATCAGAAAAAACAGATGCTTAGAGCAATGGCTTTTTAATTAGAAAACGTAATCAAATTAACGAAATGAACAGTGATATTTAACTATAAAAATGAGTATTAATATATATAATAAAAATTTTTAATTAAATATGCATATAAAATCAATGGGTATCGATATGAAAGATGAAAAAAATAGACTGAATGTAATTAAATGTGCCAGGCCTGCTGAGAATTAATTAGTTTTGTCAAACGTATTTCAAATGAGTAACGTTGCATGATATTTAAAATGGCTTAAACACATACACAGATGGACACACACACACACACACACGCAAATGTGGTGCCATGATAATAAAATTAAAGCTATTTCGATTGCGGTTAAAATTGCATTAAATTCCTGCTGCCGCAACAACTTTTATTTTTGTTGCCACAACTAGGCATTAAACAATTTGTTATGCATTTAAGCGGATTTACTCTGGTTACTCTGATTGTATTTAGCATTGAAAATGCATTCCAAAGGCAACCTACTATGAGCTTATGCATACATGGGCAAGCAGACACGCCCACACGCACACACACACACACACCCACACGCACACTCCTACTCATAGAATATAAAACTTCAGTTGCCTCATATAAACAGCAGCAGCAGCAGCAGCCATCTCTTTCTTGCCTCTGACTGCCTCACATGGCTCTGGGCTTTACTATTTTGTAACATACTTTTGTGCTGTTTGCATTTTGTTGCTCATCGCAGCTGACGCAGAAGAAGAAGAAGCAGCAGCAGCAGCTGAATGGAAAAAGTGCTCTGTAAATATGCAACCAGTCGCGTCGTGTAGTATTTAGAGATACGTAAGTGCCTTCCACCTACCCCAATAAAACCCCAGCTGTAGAGTAGATGCTGCCACTTCTATAATTGTGACTTTCAGATGTGTGTTCGTGTGTGTATGTGTGTGTATATGTTTATATGATAGCGTCTTTTTATGAACTTGTAAACAATCTTACGACTTTTTATGCTGGGCTGCGAGTTTGCCTCTGTGTGGCTGCCATTGTTGTTATTATTGCTGTGGCTGCAAACATTTGCTCCAACCAGGCAAATCATATATTTGTGCATAGCAAATATTTGCCCACTTCGGGGTTCCTCATGGAAATAACATAATTTGATTCTGACGTGAGTCGAGAATGTGGTAATTGAATTCTATGCATATGCTTTGATATGTTACCATATGTTGATGCTTATGAGCTCTTGCTTATAGGAAACCAACAAAAAATAGAAGCTTTTTGATACATAGACCTATAGAGAATGTTGGATTGATCAGGTATCTGGTATTTATATTAAAATTGTTTAATATATGAACTGCCTTTGACTTCTAGCAAAACATTTGTCAACTGCAAATAGCTAGTCGAAAATTGTTGACAAAGCTCATGTTTTTCATTTTTGAGCAATTGACATTGTTTTAAATGCCGCACGAATATTGCATGAGCCCATTGTGTGTTACGTGTGTGTTGCGCCTCAGAGCATGCCACACAATTGCAAGTAAACAACAATTGTTTCCCGCCTGCTTAAAAGTTCCCAGGAACAACAACAGCGACAACAACTACAACTTGACCGGCAACGACAACATAAAACTCATTAATTATTCATAGTGTTCAGCACCAAAGTGTTTATGTGGCAAACGCCGCTCAGACATCGGCCACAAAATGAACAGCAAGCAAGCAACCCATGCGCCAGCAGCAAGGACACAAAAGGGACTCTCGACAACCTGGCACGAAACACAACACCCCAAAAAAAAAAAAGGGAGACAAGGAAAACACACAATATATGCAAATCGAACTTTTTCTCAGCATAAAAATTAAATAGCTGTGTTCCCCCTCCTGTGCACCCTCCTGTGCCCCCTCCATTAGCCCAGCCAACAGCAAGTGGACACAAAATTGACAATATTGTTAACAGCTTCTTTTAGAACGAAGCTGATTAGATCGAAATCGAGCAGGCGACCCCAGCCTGGAAAGGCCTACAAAAAGGACAAATGTTGGTTGGTCCTGCTCCCGCTTATGCTGATCTGATACACAACAAATCCATATGTGCTAAACGCACATTTGAAAATAAAACAACAACAGCAGCAGCAACAACAAACAATAAACAACAAAAACTTTTGCTTTGGTTTTGCCTGTCGATGGCCATTTGTAAACATTGGTCGGTTTTTAATGGTAAAATTTTAAACCTTATTTGCTTGGAACGCACGTACGATGTTGTGCCTGTTATGTGTGTGTGTGTGTGTGTGTAAGAGTGTGTGAGTGTGTTTGTGCCTTTTGTGTAAATCGTTATTGAATGCCCGAAATTTGCAATTGCACCCTGGGCGGCAGTTTGTGTGTGTTGTGTTGTGTTTTGCCAGTAAATGCAAATGGTCAACGTAGCAGCGGCTCTTTTCGGGCTAACCCGCTAGGGGTGGGTGTGTGGCGTGGCCGGCGATGATTTGTGAGTGTGTTTGTGATTTGAATGCAGCAAAAGGATTTTAGTTGATGTTCAGCACTTGAGCACATCCAGTAAATGCCAATTGGGGAGTAATCTTTATTGCGGCGAACTGAGCCTATTTCCCACTCTGAATAACGAGCATTTGTTGAGATGATGAAACTGATGCTGACAAATGATCTGTCCATCTCGCTTACTGGATACAAGTTAATCCAAATGAGTTTATTTGTGAGCATTTTTATCCATCTATCCATTTTATCTGGTGATATGGACAATCTATTTTGTTATGTTTCTGAGAAAGTAATCAAAATAATTCTAACATTGATGTAATTGGTAGCTCTTTTTCATTTATATTAATATTTGCTATTAGTATATAATATTTTGTAATATTTAGAATTACATTTTTTTTACCTTATACGTAAACTTATAAATATTCCTTAATTATTTATTTCGATATGTTCTACTACCTATAAAAAATAAGTAAATAATAAATTGTAAATATATAAGAAGTAAATAATTGGTAAATATCTTTCCACATATTTATTTTGTATTCTTAAATATAATATTTATATTTTACTTAACTTTTTCTACATGAAATTTAAGAAAAGGTCAGCACAGCTTTTATGATGTCTATTGGCCATAACAATATTAGGCAATCAGGATACAAGTAAAGTCAATAAACATAACTGGCTTAAAACGAAATTTGCAAAAAATATTTATGCATAGTTTTTGGCCATCAGCAGACGTTGTAAAAAGTTGATATATAAACAATAGTCGCTTTGATTGGGGTCGAAATTTTGTTTATAGCCCCAATCAGATTATGGCCAAGTATTGCCAAGAGCAGCCATGTGACCAAGTCCTTTAACTTTAACTTCAAATTTGCAGCTTTTAGTTTGCGTCTGCGTCTGCGTCTGCATATATTAGGCCTATACTCGTAAAAATCCTACTAGTTTGGCCAAAACTTTCAGCCTTAATAAAAATGTACTATTGCTCTTGTTTCTGGCCGTATTCCTTTGCATTTTGCTAGAAGTTGGTTTTTATTCCAGTTATGACAGTCTTTTTTGGACTCAAAATATGCATATATGTTTATAAATATCATGTGTGGCTGTAGGCTTTTGGTTTTTGTTTTGATATTTTGAAATTTAATACATGAACATTGCTAAAAATTTCTCGGCTTATATGCAAAAGTTTTAATTGCTAAAAGATGTGCACAGAAATCGAATAATATTGAGAATGCGTAATACGAAAGGAACACATTAAATTCATTACAGATGTTTGGAAATAGACTCAATTTTAGCTACAATTCATTTAAGAAAATATTGTTGAATTATCATTAAATTATAATTCAAAGACTGTCCACTTTTAGTGACTCAATTCACATTCAATTTGATTAGATCAATGCGAACACACAAATTCAATTCGATTCAATTGCATTGAGAATTGAGGGATATTTATTTTGTATTCTGCTGACCAAACGTGCATGTCCAAAACTTTTTTAATCAATAATTTCGCACAAATGGAAGGAAAGACAACCCCACCTTAAGCCCCCCGCCCCAACCCTGCGCATTCTGTTACTTTGTGGATGTTTGCACTCATTTAACAATTTCACGCTTCGTTTAGGCACCGTGAATGGATCCGGGAACCAAGTCGAATCGCTGCTTTCCGTGCTGCGTTTTTGATTCCGATTGTGGTATTTGTGTGTATGTCTGTATATATTGTTGAGGCTTTTTGCATCAAAAGTTTTTTTTTGTGGAAATATAAATGGGGATTTGCATGGTTTGTCTTAGTTAACCCTTTTGCACCCGGCGTGCGCTCAGTTTTACTGATAACCCGTCGACATGCTCGTTGTCCCAGTCGTCGTCCACATCCTCGTCCTCGTCCTCGCCCTCGTCCTGGTCTTTGTCCTCGCCCTCGTCCTTCGCTGCGTTGACGGTTGAGTGAGCTCAGTGTTTCCCCAACGGAAATGATGACATTTCGTCTAACTTTGTCGCTGCGGTGTGTGCAGTCGCACAGAAATGCTGAAAGGCGTTTGTCTGTGTAGGTGTCTAAGAAAATGTATAGAAAACATTTGCGACAGTTGCAAAAATGAATATTTTCACTTGCCGCCACTGTTGGGCGGAAATTGTAGAAATGTTGCTGCCGCAGCTATTGCCACAAAATTGAAATTGTGGGCAAATGTTGTCGCCATCATTTTTATTGATTTCCTTTACATACTTTTCTTTTTATTTTCCTCCATCTTTTTTACGGTGACTCACTCCGGAAGGAAGGTAGCAAAACGTTATTATCAATTATCATTTATTATTGTTGTGGCTCTTTTTTTCTTGTTCATTGTGCATTGTCGGTTTATGGTCTTTCTCTCAGCGTTCTGCTTTTATTTCCTTTACCGCTTTCCATTTGTCTTTTGTGGTATTTGTATTTTCTGCTTTTGTCTCATTTTTGCTGCGGGTTCAGAGAAGTGGCATTAAGCTACTTTATGTTATTCATGCTGATTGCGCGAGAACTGTTTTTTTTATTTCCATTCAATCTTGCTTGCAATATGTCTTTTTATTTTGAAAAATGGTAATTTTATTAAATTGATATCAAAAGAAATGCATAAAAAATGAAATCAAAAAATAAAAATATGGTTTGCATCGGCCGGGAATCGAACCCGGGCCGCCCGCGTGGCAGGCGAGCATTCTACCACTGAACCACCGATGCTTGTGCTTGAAGCGAAACAAATGTAGAATTTGATATAACTTATCTGCTAGTTTTAATTATTCATACAAATTAAAATGTGTATATTTAAATGTATATACATATTTATAAACATCTTCAGCAAACTCGACATTTGTATTTAAATATATATGTGTATATATGTATATGTATATGTATATATATATATATATAAATTTAAATTTATTTGCACATATTTCATTCAATTGTTGCTGAGTTTTGAAAACTTGCGGCATTTATGTCGACTCCAAACTGCCATTCAACTTGGAGTTGAGCTCGTTGAAGATGTGGTTATGTTAGTCAGCAGTCTGTGGCTTGGTATAAAGACATAATTGACTCCATTTCACAATTTGCACAACGACCAAGACGAAACTGTAAGGGAGAAACAGCAGCCGCCGCAGGGAGAAGCAGGCTTCCTTTTGTTCGCTGGCAGATGCAATTTGCAATAATGTTGTATTCAAAAACAATAATGTCGTTTGTGTCATTTTCATATGCAGCATATGCTGGCTGCCACACAGTGCAATTATGTTGCATGTACATTTGTAAGATGCAAATGAATGTCAACGGCATGTGAACATTATAAAGACTCTAACTGAAGTCTATAATAATGATGACAGCAGCACAAACTCGAGTTGCCACACAATTGGTCATTTGGACATGGCTGGATATGTCTACAGGCACAGTGCGTTATGCAACAGTTACTAACTGTGGCACTAGTTGTGCACACACACACACACACACACATGTTTGCACATGAATAGTAACTGTGAGAATTTTGTGTGCAATCTTTGCGAAGATTCGTTACGAGCCAAGTGAAATATGCGCTGAGAGTGCTTAATTGAAAATGTTTCTTTATTCTTGTTACTCGACCACACCTCAGTGTGTGTGTGTTGTGTGTGTGTGTGTGTGTGTGTGTGTGTGTGAGGTGTGTATAGTGAGTGTCGCTGTGCTTTGACAACTCGATAATAACAACAACAAGTTTGCGCTTCTAATTGAAATAGCGTAAACAAACAGATAGTGGGATGGAGCGGGGCAGAGAGAGAGAGTGAGAGGGAAATAAATGCAGTGCATAGCTATATCTCCCGTTACAATTTTGACTTTAAACAATTGTAATATCAATTTATTTACAATTTATGACAATCTAAACTACTCAGTAGCTAAATAATTAAAAACTATTCATTTATGTACAAAATTTCTGCAGTAAAATTATAATAATAATAATAATAATAATAACAACAATAATAATAGGCATTTCCTCGGCTGACAACTAAAAGTCCTTGTCCCAGCCGCTGAGCTCCTCGGGCGGCTCATAGTCATCGTTAACGCCCAGTGGCATAAAGTATTGCAGGTCTGTCCAGCTCTTCAGGCAACGCTTGATGGGCGACGGCAGCTGCTTCTGCCGCAGGCGCATCCAATCCAGATTGTCGAACCAGCTGTGCCGCTTGATGTCCGCAATGCCCTTCCGCTGGTAACCCAGACGCTCGGCGGGCAGCTGCTTGCACAGATGCCGGATCAGATGCTGGGCGGACTTGGGTATGCGTGAAGGCATATGTATCACATCGATGCCACTGAGGATGTTCTGATAGATCTTGATTTGATTGACGCCCCGAAATGGTGTTTTGCCCACCAGCAGCTCGTACACCAGTATCCCCAATGCCCAATAGTCCACGGATCGATCATGACCGCGATCCAAAATGATTTCGGGCGCCACATATTCGGGTGTGCCGGCAAATGTATTTGTCTTCTCATTGGGACGCACATACTTGGCAAATCCAAAGTCCACCTGAAGAAACGGAATACATTTTTCAGATTACAGAAAAAGAAACAATATGAAACTTCCACATCCGGAAAAGTCTAAGATTGGTTTAGCGCGTATAACCAAACCGAGAAGGATTAAGGATTGGAGGACTATTATTTCTTATCCATTTAATTGCTTACCAGCTTGCAGTAGCCATCGCTGGTTAGCATTAGATTCTCGGGTTTGAGGTCCCTGTAGATGAAGCTGTGCGCATGGAGAAAATCAAAGGCTTCCACAACACAGCCAGCTATAAACTTGGCAGTCTTATCATCGAAATACTGTCGCTTCGACATCACAGTCCACACATCCCCGCCCATACACGCCTCCATCAGAAAGTAGACATACTTCTCGTTGCGATAAGTGCGATATAGTCTGGTCAAAATCGGAACAATTAATGCAATTATTCATTTCACGTGATTTCATTCAAATCTACTCACTGCACTATGAAAGGAGAAGCTCGACATTTGATCATCACATTTTTCTCATTGTAGACGTGCTCGATTTGGTCCTGTTTGATCACCTCGATCTTTTTGATGATCTTCAGCGCGAATGTCTGAGTGCCGTGTGTGACCAGATCGACGCGACCGAAGGCGCCAGAGCCCAGAGTTGCCACCTTTTTCAAATCCGATATGGCAATGTGTGCATGCTCATTGTCGAACTCGGCGCTCTTATTGCTCGATCGCCCATTCTCGGTGGCCAGCTCCTCGGGCTTCTCGCGCAGCTGCCTAATTGTGCCCAGGTAGCTGATGAATGCTCTGCAAGATAGTTGGATATATATATATATATAAAGATCTTCCATATTTTCCTGTGCTGCTCACTCACTCTCTCTCCAGCTTGAGCACCTCGGTGCCAGGGGCATC